>BSBN01000285.1:0-1246122 GCA_027924645.1 Cunninghamia lanceolata | reverse complement strand
TTATTAAAACTTACATACTACTATTCATATCCTTCGTTCTATATTATAGGCTGTAATGAAAACATTCTAGTAAAACACTACTCTTATTCTTTGTAATGGTTAGAACAGATGTATGTCCATAATGTTCATATTTCATATAATAGTTACATATACTCATTCCTAATTCTTGATTAGCTGTAAACTGCTTACATTTTAATTATTAGATCCCTAACTATTACATCTCATGACTCTTATTTAAGGCTCATGATCATTCATTGCTGCGTCTATTTAAATGCTGACTCTTATTTTACAATTGATTTGCCATAACTATATAACTAATTCATTCCAATATACATATGCAATAAATACTAAATATTATTAAAATGGGCAATCATACCTTATAGTCGATGCTCCCAAAATGCTCCGTCAATCTGGTATAACAATTTTCTGCAATATATATATTCGGAATTATACCTATGTACGCTTACTGTTGCCCGATCAATGTAAATGCAGTGCGTCTGGCAGTATCGACGTGAAGGGACTTATTTATTAGTTTTTCATGATGCCTGATATGAAATATCTCTCTCTGATAGAGATCGAAGACTTGAGTGTGTCCCTTTGTTTCCTGTCTATGAGATACATATTCTACTTTATTTGATCGGCAGATAAGAGTGATTGTTTGGCCTTATTCGCTGATATGGTGAAGATGCTAATGATTTGGGCTGCAAATCGTTATTTAGAGATGACTCCTTCAGTTCATCGATAGGTAAATAAGAGTGCTGATGATTGATTTATTTCCTCATTGCCTTTGATCGCTATCTATAGGGTAATGCCTTGATGAAGAGTCATGGTATTTCAATCTTCAAGTCTCTTGGTTAAACATATGATTAGTTATCATGATAATAATACTTGGCCATTCTTTGTGAGGCGTTAACTTAGTCATCCAAACCACAATTTTATTACCTTCATTTATGTTGTTAACTCATCGATGGATAGAGGGATGGAAGACCTGTTCATTAGCAATATTATGAGTCTTGAAATGGTATGGAATATCACAATCACACATGAACACCAGGATTTTTACGTGGAAACCCGGTTAAGGGAAAAACCACGGTGGGAGTTAACCCACAAGAATTTATACTCTGTTAAAAGTATTACAAATGGGAAGGCACATGCCTTCGGGCACACTGCCCAGAGCTCACTGCTCAAAGGAGGCTCACTGCCTACAAGATCAATTACAAAAGTTCACTGGAATATTTGAACTGAAGAGTAGCCTCTAACAATGCAAGATTACAGTTCTGGTTAGGCTCAATATACTAACTTCACACACTTCATCTCTCACTGCTCTGTTTCACTGTTCTGCCATGATCCGAACCTTAGATCTCTTTGCTTCGCACTTGTTACTGCCGCATTTTGCACCTCTCACATCATATTTGCACATTCACACCACAAAATGCTCGAACCCATCGACTATATATATCCGCAACATGAGATTTCATCAACTGCAGTTGGCCTCAAGAAAACTTACAAATTTTTTCAAGATCACTGTTCTGTCGGCTGAATCCATGCACAAACATCAATGCGGACCAAAACCTGTGTATTCAAGTCACCAAACATGTCGGCCAATACCATTGGATCTCACAAATTACTCAACCAACAACTTCTCCTAATCCGCACATGGATCAAACACCAAGTCGGCTTGTTCTTCACTAGATTGAACTATCTAACCAAAACCCGATACTCAGATGCTTGTTACTTTCAATCCCTTCATCACTAGAGGCTAAAAATTTGGATTTAGGTAGCCTTGACATCCCTTAACATTCTCTTAGATCCGCAACACAATATGATTACTTGTGGAGAAATGCGGACCAAAGTGCTGAACCTTGTCAAATGCTCTGTTCCTGTCTATTCGGACTTAGACAAATCTGCACTCTGACTTCCGGTATGATCAAATGATGCAATGCGGATGTGTAAGATAGATTTAGTTGCCATCAATGACAACACTTGACATGCCTAGCAGTGTCTCTTGCCGACAAATCAAGCCACGCAACACATGAAGAAAGATAAGGATTCCCTCCAAGGTAAGATACTCCACTATGATAATGTTTGGTCCATTTTGAGTTTGTTCACAGTGGCACACCAAAGGTGGCCACCCTATGAAGTGTTAGCAAAACAGGGCCTTTGGGGGAAGAATCATCATCCTAGCATGGCTGTTTGGAACCTTGGAGACGAGCTATAATACACGGTTCCTTATGAGTGCTGTTTTCCATCTTAATACTGCTGTTTTCTACACTCTCAGTCTTTCCCACACACTTGGGACAACCACCAAGGAAAGTTTGATTTCATGGAAGATGCAATTTCCACCGTTTGTTTTCAAAGAGGTATTTGAGTTTTATTCAAGGAGGTTTCTAGTTATTGCATCTCTATTTCTGAGCAAAGGAAGGCATGGGGACAGCCATGACAGAATAGTTAAGCTGGTTGAATCATCTTTGAACAGCATTAGATCAGCAGGCTTAGAGGCCATTTTTGAGTTTAAGGGAGTGAGTAGGTGGTACCATATGTGGAGAGCACTAAGTACTTACGTACCAGCATTGTTAGTAGCGTCACAGATGAAATTTGGGGTAATATGTGACTGCTGTAATCACTTATTTGCACTCATACAATCTGATTTAAGTCACTTTCTGAAAGGGACAGCATGGGGTACTGTAGCCAGCAATTGGGAATTCCCAAGTAAACTTCATAACAGTGATTTGGAAGTGGTATTTGCACATGATGCTGAAGCTTACACATATGATGATGAGGTCATTAGAGCAAAAGCAATGATGAAGCAAGGGGAAGAGGTGATTGCACAAGATGCTGAAGCTTACACATATGATGATGAGGTCATTGAGAAAGCAAAGGCAAAGGGGAAGCCAGGATTAGTGAGTATTACTGCTAAAGAGGATAATTTATTTGTTGCAGTGCCCAGGATCGATGAGCATGAATCCATGTTATGCTGTCTTGGCATTAAGTGGATAGAGTTTCCGGAGATGTCATTGCTTGAGGACAAGCAATATTTGGGGCGGGAGGATTGTCATGTCCCCTCCTCCATCGAAATAAATTAACTTTATTTTTAATATTAAAAAAATAGTGTTTTTTAACACTAACAAATAAAATATAATATATTAATAATTTTAATAAAAAAGGAATAATAATTTTCTAGGTGGGTGCCAAAGGAGTTTCAAAAACAACGTCGGCTTATTTGAAAATCAACAGAAATTGGTATAAATAGGGGCGCTCAAGGCTCATTTGGAGCATCTAGCTGCTTTTATGATATCCGAGTTTTCAAATTTCACAATGTTTGCTGCTGGGATGAAAACCCCAAGCAGGTTTCTGACAGGTGAGACGCAACCTTCACCTAGTCTTTGCGCAATTTCCAATCTACAGGGAGTTGCAAGGGGCTAAACTAAATTTTTTGTTTACAGGTCTATTTCAGTATTCTGCCAGGTATGGCGAAGGGAAAATCAACTCAATGGCAGTATTGGCAGTTACCACAGATCTGGGAGCACTCATTTGTCAAGGGCGGACAGGTCCTTATGGAGGTGTTGAGTCGCGGCTTTGTCCATTCCTTGAGTCGCTGAGTTTGTCAACTGAGATCCAGGCTGCTAAGACGCTGAAGGTGACTATATTCACCCAGGAGCATCCCAATTTCACCACGCAATTTTACCAGGTCAGCTGATCGTGGTGTCTTTGACATAAGAAGAATCAGGGTTATCATGAAATCCAGAGTCGCAGCCCTAAACTGGCCTAATCTCATTGTTCCAAGCAAACTCACTTCTGCACATTGGAGCAATTTCAGTGAGTGGATATTTGTAATTCTTATCAGTTGTTTGAGCCACTGGATAGTGTTTTCTGTATAAGCACTATACCTTATTCCTGTTGGGGCTGCAGGCCATTTATGCTGAAAACTGGATAAGTTGTCAACTGAAGTATTACAGACAGAGTAGTTTTGTTTTATAATTGATTTTGGACTGTTGCTGTTACGCCTGGTTTGCTATCATATTTTCCATATATGCTGCTGAATAATAAACATTAAGATTTTATCATCCCTGTGTGCTGATTGTCAATACTGTTTTCTGATGGATTAAAGTAACCTTCCTGTGAATGTAATTGGGTTGAAGAGCATGAATTGACTAGGGACATTACATTGGAATAATGTACTGTTGTATTGAGACATATACTATTATGTTCACTTCTGAAAATCTCAAATCTTTAATTGTCACATCAATTGAACTTTGATCTGATTGGATGCTTTGAAATGCTTGTGCTAGAATTGCTCTGCAGTACAGGGAAATGAAGTGATATCTTAGTAAAACATCATCTACAGATGACAAAGTGTTGACTTAATAATTTATTAGAACGGACAAAATTGTGTTACAGATAAGCATTGTGCTGTATAAAAGTATATGCATCAGTAACAGGTGAAGTAACTGGTGCTGATACTGGTACCATTTTTCAAAATAACATTTGCAGTGCTGGAGCTTCCTGTAGCTGGGAGACCATTGTCCAGATGTGATAATTAGGAGTTCCCATGTGTTATAGATATTTCTGTCAATTTATTACATCTGCTCTAACACATGTTCAATCATCCTCTCACATAGTCATGTTTTCCTTTGTGTTTTCAGAGGTCTTTTGGTCAACATGCCAATGCTGGTTAATGCTAGCTTCTCAAAACCACATGGTATTTCATCAGTGCCGAGCATTTCCACTTCTGGTGAGCCTCTCCCTTTTCCAGGTAGTTGTTGTTTCTTTACTATTAGTTCTGTCTAAACTGTAAATTTTGTGATTTGGTCCAGATGTGGATGATTGTGAATTGAAAAAAACATCTCATCTCTCAGGACAACCTAGCCAAATTTTTGTTGATTACGTATTTTACAAGGGCAAAGCTGCACTTTGTATCAAACCAATAGCACCAGAGTTCTGTCCCTTGGATGTATGTATACCTTTCACATAGGAGGATATGTGGGTCGTTTCATACAGATTTCAGCTTGATTTTATAATTCAATATTTATAGCAGCCATCTTTTTGCTTTAAAGCTTTTAACTTGCAATTGATAGAGTTTCTCTTTGTCTTTTGTTATTAATGCACTATAAAGTCTGGAGCTATTAGAATCTCAAAAGTAGGCACCGTTCTTCTAAAATTTGCTCATTCTGTTGGAGAACGAAAATATGATTGGAAGAAGAGGCAGGCATGATTCCTTACGCTCATTGTACTTGATTATTTTTTCATTTAGAGTTCATTGATTCATCTCACTTCTTCCCTTTTGCACAGTTGTATATTCTAAAGTGAAATACTTGTCCTTCGTTCTCATCCATAGCTATTGCTAATTTTATTAGATTTAGGATTTCTACATCACAGTTGTTAAAGAACATTTGGACTCTCTGATTTGGCATTTTCATGATCGGTCCTGATTTTAATGTTTTCTGTTTCCGAGATATTCTTGAAACATATTATGCTGCAGGTACAGGGTAAAGGCTTTTTCTTCAGTTATTGACATAAAGCAATCTTTGCATATATGATCTTTCCATCTTGCAGACATTTGCGTTAACAGCGACTGAGCTTGGAAGCTTAATAAGTCTGAGTCCAAATGAGTCGTGCGAATTCTTCCATGACCCCTTCAAGGGTAAAAGGTAAAGAAAATTCTTATCAGATTTGTGGATCCTGTCTTGACATTTGGAAGAAAGATTCTATGTCACATGAACTGGTTTTACAGAAATAAATATTAATCAGATTGATGGATCCTGTCTTGATGTTTGGATCAAAAGATTGTATATCATATGAACTGGTAATACAGAAATAAATACCAACTTCCAAATCTTTATCTCTCAATTTGCTTCCTTCAGGTCATTAGTTTGTCATATTGGATAGCAGTTTCACATCAACAGTTTCATCTAGTTTAATTCTCATATAACCATGATTATTCATCTCCAAGGTTATAATTGTCATCAGTATTTGTATGATTCGCAGTGATTCAGGTAAAGTACAGAAAGTCTTGCAGCTGACACCGTTTCCAAATTCCCCAAATGCGCCAGGATTTTTCTTTAGATTAAGTAAGTTTTTTCGAAATTTTCAACTCTCAAGTCTGAACTAGATATGTGCTTTTGGTTTTGAACTAGGGGGAGAGGGACTGATTGGTATCATGTTTAACTGAAAGGATATTCATATGCTTAGTCGTTCTTCCCAATGTTTAGGTTTCAAAGTAAGTTTATTTACTGGTAGGTCCTACCCATACCTAGTGAGTTCTTACTTATATCCCACCCTTTAGAGTAAAACAAACATTTCAGTGCTTTTAACCCTTGTAGAGTCATAAAGTGAGCACTTTTGGACATTCACTTTGAAAGTTATGCTCTTTTAATTAATGCAAATGAGAATATTCACAATTATGTACACAAATACTTTTTTTTGGAATTGCCATTCCTCCAAATTTGCCTGCATTAGCTAGATGCAGCTATTTGCTACTGATTTTTAGCATTATAATTTCTTTCCCATACATGAACTGATGACTTATAAAAAATATGCCAATTGACACTCTTCTCCTGTTTATTGAAAATAAACCGATGGGATCATTATACTGCAGTACTAAAACAATGGCTGCGAGTTTGGCAATCAAATTGGATTTATAACGGCTTCTTGGAAAGCAGATCTTATGACTTTATCAAAATATCCCATCCTCAGTTCTCTATTAGACAGCCATAATAATTTCTAAATGTTTTATAAAACAAATCTTTTTCATTATATGACGATTCTTGCTCAATACATTGTATTTCAGTGACAGTTTTTCATCAGCAGGTGGTGAAATGAACTGAAGGATCGTTTGGTTTAAGGTATTTTTCTTTCAATTATTTCCAGATGAACTGAGAATTAATAGGTTTGAAATGACAACTTCATTATGACATGCTTTAAGACATGAACTTGAACCTTTTTCAGAGGATATATATGATAATTTCTATCTGGAATCAAGGAGTTATTAAACTGAAAATTTTAGAATATCAAGAAAGGGATTGTGTTGACCTGCAAAATGGATTTATTTGCAAGTTGGAAAAGATCTAATGAAAAACTCACACATGCCTTGGGAATATTTTTGTGTCTAAATAATTTCCCACTTGTCTGCAGCTAATTTTAGCTAAGACGTTCCATCAGACACTTCACTGGATTTAACATTTCTTTGATTGATTACATTCTCAGTCTTTTATTTCATGGTATCCATTCTAACCAGATGATATTTCTTGCTTTTTCTAGAAAATAGCTTAAAGACTCAATTAATTATACAAGCATTTTACAAAAGAAGGATGGCATAAAGCAGATCTCTAAAACTGCTGAGAATGCGCTTCATGTGAATTTTTAAGTGTAATAGTCCATAATTAACGTAAAGGAAATATTCACAACATGCAATGTAAAAACTCAAACACAGAAATGATTTAGGAATCTTCCAAGGATTCCAACATCACGATATATTCATTAAGAGAATAGAACAACTGTATGAAAAATGGGTGCTTATAGTCTCCCATAAATAATCATAGAATTAATGATGTGTCAGGTGAGTTGACCACATAAGAGCCTACACACTGATGTTCATACTAGTATACTCCATAAATTAAGGATGTACAAAGGGCCTGATGTTAGGGGGCAGTGTGTAGCTGTACATATGTTACGGAACAGTCTTTGTAAAGTCTTTGATGTAAATATTTCAAATCTATAAGTTTAAAGATTGCAATTCCTATGTAATAGGAAGGACAAATATGTAGGAAGAAATACATAATTTGTAATAGGAAGATAAATTGAGCCAATTTGCAATGGTTGCAAAGACGTGTCAGATTGCACAGATTAGGAAAAGTCACAAATTAAGACAAAGAGTTATTGTCTATAAATTAGACTCTAAATGATTAAGTGGTGAATTTTATTGTGTATATTATTTCCTTATTTTTGTAAGTTTATTGTATTCTCAACATTGTGTTGCGATTTTAAGTCTATTAAATTTTTCTTAGACTGCAATCTTAGTTTATCCTTGGTCATTCTGCCAAGGTTTAAGCCAACACTTGCTTAGAGGGATTTACATCCTCTCTAATAGCCTCCCATTAGTCACTACCTAAGGGCCTTGAGAAGATGGCATCCACATCAGCTGAAATTTCCCCCAACGTCCCCCTTTTTGGAAGGATCAAAATGAAAGATGCCCAATATAAAGGTGGCATCACCAACATTCTTCCTTAAGGGTAACTTTCCCAACATTGAAGCCAACTATGATCTGATCCACTTCCAACTACCATGCTCTTAGACTTGCAGCTATGATCTGACCTGTGGCCAATCATCATACTCCTAGCTGTGCTGTAGCTATTATCCGATCCGCAACCAATCACCATGCTCCCAGCTCTTCTGTGGTTATGATCCACCTGTGACCAATCCCCATGCTCCCAGCTCTTCGTGGTTATGATCCCACCTGTGACCAATCACCATGCTCCCATCTCTATTGTAGCAATGCTATGAGTGATATCCAATCACCTTCCCACCAGCAAGGTGCATATGCTCCCAAAGCAACACAACCTAATGATATTTTGAAGCAAAACACCAAAAGTGTGCCATCTATAAAAGTACTAATGATGGGCAAAATATGGTGTTTAGTTGTTGTTAGCATTTTAATTTATCCTCTTAAGGACAACTCAAACCAGAATAGTATGCGAGGAAATCCTCTCTTCAAATTTGTAGGGAAAGTGCTCTGATCTAATCTAGTCTAAAAATCTTTAACAAATAAACTAGATTGCTACTTATGCACACTGTACAATTTGTCTTCTGGGTTTTTGGCTAGTAAGCAAAATGCTGAAAACAATCTAGACCTATCTTTTTGATCTTGGAGGTTAGAGCACAAGATTGAAAGTACTTATCTCCCCACGAGCTTTTCTGATGCAACTAAAGTATAACATGAATTAAACACGAATGCTATCCATTGGTTAAAGCAGAGATCGATGGATTCACACCAACAGAAGGATTGATTGAACAAAGAAAACAACATTAACAACAACAGGAATGAAGCAAGAGACTGAAAATGAACAATAACCTAGAAGCATGCAAAGCTACTCCAAAGGATAGAAGATTGATGCTCTACACAAAGTTAAACATGGATCATCTATATCGCTAACTTGACAAACTCTCACACCTACAACAATAATCTAACTTCTTAGCTTGAATGGAAACTTCTGCAGCAAAGTTCAACACAAACTTACATCCCATTTTATGTATTTAAGGCACTTTTTTATAAGCTCTCTAAGAGAAGCTTCTAGGGAAAATAATAATAAAATAATGTCTTTAAAGTTACTTTAAATCAACCCTATCTCTATCCTTTTGAAAAGAGACTATACACTTAAAATAGCCCAATGCTTTTAAATCTGATTTAATCCCAAAACAGGTCGCCTATGTCAATGAATTTACGCCTTTTGCTTTAAAACAGTTGACGTTGGATTTTGAAGTGATTGATTTTGCCGTAAAATTTCTGACCGATTTGCCCACTCAAAAAGTGTGACACCTTATGATCATTTTGCTTTCACTTATTCTCCTTTGGCCGTGCCCTTACAAAAATGCACTTGGCATTGATGAAGTGGTCAAGTGTTTGTAAAAGAGCGCCTCCTTATGTTCTTTATTTAACTTAAGTGGTTCTTGCTGTGTAGACATGAGTTTGCTATCCTAAGCACCACTTTCTGCTAGCATTGCCACTATAAAAGTGCGCCCAACTCAAACCTTTTAACCTTTGCTCCTGGCTGGTGGAATCTTGTAAGATATTTGCCACATTCCTTATGTTTTGGGCAGAACCATATAAAAAATGCGTCAGCCATTTAAGTTGTTTTACCACCTTCTTTGCCAAGCAGCATTTTAGAAGGTCTTTGCTACTTGAATTGCATTTTTACCTGATGTTAGCCACTTAAATCGGAGTTTTTCATTGGCTTTGCCAACCAAAAGCAGCAATTTTTCTTTATACTTAATTCTTCTTTGCTGATCACACTTTTCTTCAGGACTTGCCACTTGAAGTGCAACTTTCTGCTGGCTCTGCCTCTTGAAATTGGTGCCATTATTTGACACATTTGCAATTTGGACTTGGCGCAGTTTCATCATATCATTGCCACTTCAGTCGCCATTTTGGATTGACACAACCGAAAAAGTGCAACATTACACATAACTGCTTTTGCTGATAGACTAGTCATGCTTGTAAGACCATTCTGCCACTTGAATCACCCTTTCCCGATGGTAATGCCATGTTAAAAGTGCGACCTCTTCTCACTTTGCTCATTGTTGCATTTTTACAACCCCTCTGCCACCTTGGTTGCCCTTTTTAACTGGTCCAACCACTAAAGAGGCGCAACCTTTTCTTAAGTCTGATTATTTCTTTGTTGATGGTGGTTCGAAGTGTTCTTACCCCTTGGCATGGTTTGTGACTGATTTTGCCACTTGGATGTGTTGGCCGAGTCTCTTTAAGACTTGATTTCTTCTTTTGGCAGATATTCATAACACAATTGCCAGTTGAAGGAGCTTTCTTTGTCATTTGCCAATCTTGCATTCTGATTCAAGTCTTTCTCATTGTATCTTCTTTCTTCCATGCTACCAATTTAAGAGTTTGATCATCTTTGTTCATCATCTCCCCTACGTTGAACAATTTTGCAGACAAAATAGACCAAGAGCCAATGACCTTTAAGATTTGATAGGAAGGACAACATGGCTGTCATTGAGAATATGACAAGAATGACATGATTACTGACTAAAATTTTGACCATATGTGAGGTATTGTTGGGGTGCCAATATTGGTACTAATAGTTGTGATACGAAATCACCAAGTGCTAACAACCATTTCCATAAGCTCCCAAAATCTGCACAATCTATGGATCGGTACCAGTGAACTTAATCCAAGCACCAAAATTTCATCAACAATATATGCAATGCACCCTCCAAAAGAGTCTTGGACCCTGCAACCCTGCAATCATCTCTCATCCAAAAACCGATCATCTTGATTCCTATCAATTGTTTGCAGGCCCATTCTCAACCTTGATTCAAAATAGTGACCTTGAGCCATCAACAGATTCAATTCCCTTCATTAACACAACCTTCAGCACAATAATGAAGCGAGTTCTCTTTGTATGCATGACCTCCAACATAACATTGAATGATTGAAGCCAATCCTCTTTGGACATACAATATCCAACATATTAATAAATTTGGTTCTCCTTAGACACATGACCTCCAACATTCCCCTTCATAGAGGAATAAAAAAAATATCCCTCATATTTTTTTATAAAAGTAAATGTTTTATTTAATCACAAAAAAATGTTACAAAATGTACAAGGGACATTATCTAAAGAGACAATAAATTGGTTCTTGGAGAGGTCTAGTGTAGCTAGTGGGAGGCTTAGAGATCATTAGAAGTATTGACTCTTTAAGTTTGGAAATTTTGTATACATGCTGAAAAGGGGAGTAAATGGATACCTTCATTAGCCTTTTTGTCAACAAGATGGTTCAATTTCCTAGGGATATTCTGCCAACTTATTTCGTCAAAATTTTGGAGGATCTTTACAACCTGGGTTAGCAAAAGATGAAGCTGGCTAAACCTGACCACTTGGCTACTAAAGAGGTGTAAGATCCCTTGTAAAATCTGAACCACTTTTCAAATTCTGATCTGAATTTTCTGATTATGTTTCCTTGTTTGTTTCAATGGTTTTCATGTGTTTTCAATGCATGAATGTTTTTTCCATGTTATGATATCAATGTAAAACCATTTTTTGCATGAAACAAAGATAAATAGATGATTGAAAATATAAATCAGACCACTGATATTGTTCGGAACAGCAAATAGATTATTTCAAATTGAAGATTTGAAAAAGGTTTGCATTACAAAGAACATACCCGATTGTGATGATGTCAATCATACAATGATAGAGCTGATAACAACTCAGAAAATAAGGCAGATCTGATACAATTTTCTGATAAGTAAATGACTGAAATTAACTCCTTTCAATGCACAAATCACATCTTCAAAGATGAGCAATGAAACCCTATGATAGCTGCCTATGATGGATGATGAAAGATGATGCAGTTGACTGATTTTTCCAACATAACTTGGCTGTCAGGTCTGATACAAAATTCTTCAAACCCTCGGATCTACAATCTGAAATTATTTGTTGAAGTCTGAAACACAAATCTGATTGCAAATAAATGTTGTTCAATCACCAAAACAACCTCCCAAAATATGGCGCTTGACTTCAAACCCTAGGCGATGGAATTAGAATGAAAATTCATCATGTAAAACCTCCAATCTGCATGCATTCATCCATAACCTGCACAAAAAGCTTCAAACTCTAGCGCCAATATGAAACCCTAGCTTGAATGATGATTTCCTTTCAAACCCTAGCTGGTATGATGTTCCATTGTAGCTCAAATATGAAGAAAAACCTGCAATTATACCCAATGATGAACTCCGGATGGATCCACCTCACAAAGTGGAGTGGGTTTTCGTTCAAACCACTAAATTCTAAGGGTTTTCGTCCTTAGAAGCTTGCTGAAACAAAGTTGCAGCTCAAGAGAAAATCTGCAAGTATCAAACGATAAATTCACAATATGATCAAAATGACTCCCAAACACCTTTTTTATAACCCACATGTTGGGTGCCCAATTCCATTCCAATTAATTTTGCTTTCAAGTCCACCTCCAAAATATAATATTATTAAATTTTAATTTTTCTTTATTTTCCTCTACTTGAGCGGCCAACTTAGAGGAATAAAATAATAATATTTTATTATTTTTTCAACTCAACTTGGGCGGTCACCTTTTGAGCAAATAATATAGTATTTTAATAAATAAAATATTATTTTTAATTTGTCATTTGTTTTATTCCCATTTTCTCCTTATTTTGCCATTTTCCTATCCTCCAAATAGGTCGCTCCAATCCAAGGCAAATTATTTTATTATTTTTGTCTTCACCATAATTATCACAAAAATAGTCCAAGTCATAATCCAACTTCGTTTAAAATAGTTGAGGTTACTCAAAAGTGACTTTCTATTCTCCAAGCTTTAAGTTCTTAACCACTGTTCTCTTTTCCAAGCCACTTTACAACAATAGCTCAACAAAATCATTCCCTTACCAAACGAATTAGCCTACGGGAATGGTGAATAGGCTAACTCTCCACTCCTAGGTGATCATGCCGGAAATGGGGACATTACAAGAGGCATTGGCTTATCAACTTGAAATTCCCATAAATAGTTATATTTTAATAGCTTCCATTATGATTTTTGATAAGCCAATAATCATTAAATAGGAAATAGTAATGAAATGAAAATAGTTATAGTACACAGTGTAGATGTGGGGGAAATCCTTTTGGATAAAAAACCCCACAAGACGTCATTCATTATAGAGGAAATACATCAATGACTGTACACATACAAATATACCAAGAACTTGGCTTTGATTGTATCTTCTTCCCTTCTTCCCTACAATAGCCTCACAGTTGTTGGGGATTTTAACCCCTATTAGAGTCGACCAATAGATTGGGATGAAGGAAATTTAAGATCATGTACTCAGAAAATAGTCAACAGAACTTGCAAAATCTATCTAACAGCATGTACAAAAGTAAATAGAATGGTATGCATCCACAAGATTATACATGGGAAATCATTTTGGGAGAAAACCCACTACCAAAAGACGTTCACAGTTATATTATTCATAATCAAAATAGATTCAATACAATAAAGTCTTATTAGAGTCTTAATCTACAACATACTTTTTCTGCAATCGCTCTAATGTTTCACACCAACAATGTACAATCCAATGCTATCCTTTCAGCTTGTACAATTGTCTAACCTTGGCTTATTCACATGAATTGATATATATATATATATATATATATATGTTCTCATGGGAATACCAACCGTCTAACTATCCAACCAACCCATGGAATACCAAGAGTCTTGCAACTATAATCTTACCATACATGACATTAAGCTTACTGCATATATATATATATGTTCTCATGGGAATACCAACCGTCTAACTATCCAACCAACCCATGGAATACCAAGAGTCTTGCAACTATAATCTTACCATACATGACATTAAGCTTACTGCAGCAATCACCAAGTGTGATGTCTCTATGTGGATAGTCACCTTGTATACTTATTTGCTGCCACACACTATGAATCAATAGTTACAACCTTTACACAATTGGTATACATACATGTTTCCTATATAGCCACCACTACCGATTCCTTGCTTGTAGTAGCATATACAAACATATCTTCACTTTTGATTGTTTGCGGTACCTTGTGCTATCTTTCAGAACATTATCCTACTCTTAGATTATGCTGCATGAACTCCAGCTTTGCAGCAAGAGCTCATGCATCACTATTCATGCTTCCAACAAACATTGAGTTCAAATACGGTTGTGAGTTCTTCTTCTAGATGACTCGTGGTTGTTGTCATAACACTTCCATATGTAAACAAACATGTATGTTGCACCACAACTTACATCACCACATGTTAGTCAACATAAATGCTATACTGCAAGCTTGAAAACTCATCGCATTTCATTGCAAAGTATTTTGCAGACAAACTCTTCCTACAAGGACTCTCTATAGGTGAATATCACCCAAGTCCCAACATTTTCTCACTTGATATTTACCACAGGAGAGAGTGAGGTATTCAAACCCAAGAGATTAACCTCATGCTCAGGAATGGGATAAGCCCATCTCATCCCTACATCATGTGAACTTGGCAATACTTATAGGTTTTGTCAATGAATTTGCAGTGTTTACCTGAGTATCAATTTTCCCCATTTGGACTTTCTTGCTCTCAACCATTTCTCTCAAAAAATGATATTGCACATCAATATGCTTGGTTCTAGCATGGTAAACAAGATTCTTAGCCAGACAAATTGCACTCAGGGGGCACCATAGGAACATCCGATCTTATAGACACTTGAACAAAGAAGAGGATCTAAGGGGTCTTTGAGAGGGGGGATCAAGTTCTAAGAGTCAAGACAGGTTTGAACATGCATCTTATGCCCTTTCTTTGAAGAATTTTAGAGAACAAAATTCCTTCAACAAAGGGGAGAGATACAAAGGAGGGGGGGGGGGGTTGAGTTGAGCTAAAGCATTGCCAGCAAAACGAGATTTGGCTTGGTTGAAAGCCCTAGAGATGAGCTTATTATTGAAACCGTTTAGTTTATAAACCTTAAACAAATGAGCCAGCTCAAGGTCTAGGGAATCCTTATCATAGATGCAAAAAACTCTGGTGGCAAGAGTTTTAAGGATGCCAACTTTTTGGGAAGGGTGGTGATGGGATAAAGAGTGGAGACAAAGTTCAGTATGGGTGGCTTTGCGGAAAACATGGTGGGCAAGGGAGTCGTTTGACTTTCTCAAGAGAAGGATGTCGAGGAAGGGAAGCTGATTATTCGATTCGAGCTCTTTAGTGAAGGAAATGCTCTTCGCAACATTATTAAGATGAGTGGGATTCTTCTAACTTAGACAAATTGTGGGGTCAACATATATTGGTGTCATTGACATAGCGTTTCCACCACTTTGGCTTGAGAGGAAAACAATTAAGGGCAAGGTCTTCAAAATGCTCCATGTAAAGATTGGCCATAATGGGGGAGAGAGGTGAGCCCATAGATGCAGATACTAGACATGAGCGTTCATGTAGTTTTGGTCTTGCGGAGCATTTCGCCTCGACTAAGTATCACAATGCTTGGAGAACCCCCTAATCTTAAACATAGAAGATAATTTTATCAAAAGGAAGCTTTTAGAGGTGATAGAGATTAGCTTCCATCCTTTAAATCTAAACCGAGATGGAGGATGGGGTCCTAGCCATGCTTGGTAACCATTGCTCACTTGCTTAAGAAACGCTATCCAAAGTGGTTGAATTTATTTTCTATTTTTGAACTATTTTTATAATTATTTCATTTATTTTTTTTGTTTTAAACCATTCTCTTTTCTTTTCTTTTATATATATCTTTATTCAATTTTATTGTTATTCTTGTTTTAATTTGGATTTTTTTGGCAATTTTCTTTCAATATAAACTTTATTTATTCTCTTTTTATTAACATGCACATTCACACACTCACACAAACATCTTTCTTAAATTTATATTTATATTTTTGTTTTAATTTGGTTTTTTTGACAATTTTTTTTAGTTTAAACTTTATTTATTCCCTTTTTATTAATACACACACACACTCTCTCTCTCTCTCTCTCTCTCTTAGACACACACACGAACAGACACACACACATAAATATATATATTTGTTGAGGTTAACATGATTTTTAGCCTAGCCCGAAACCAAAGAGGCTACTTTTAGAGGACCTCTTCCCATTTGGGTATTATCACAATCCAAACCCACAAGCTCAATAGCCTAGTGAAGGCACAAGGCCTGCGAGCTCAATGACCAGTAGGGGTTTGAACCTTGGTGGGCAAGTCAACATTCAAATGAAGTTGCAAAGGCTGGGAAGTCTGGAGAATGCCCTCTCATTCAAACTACGCCGCCGGTTGTTGGAGCAAGAGGAAGAAGAGGAGCAGCAGACCGGAAGGTGGCGCTCGGAAAATTCTGTTCCGAGAGGCCACCTGGGGGTTTACGCCACCAAGGAGGATCGCTAGCAGAGGCGGTTTGTTATTCCGGTGGATTATTTGAAGTAGCCTGTATCAAGGATCTCCTCCGCACGGTAGAGGAGGAGTTCGGCTTTGATTATGACACGGGGCTTCTTACTATTCTCTGCGATCCGCTACAATTTGAGGAGATTATCAATAGATTGAAAGATTCAGACGACTTTGTTGCTCATTACAAGCCAATGACATCTTTATCATCTGCATGTGCTTCAGCTTCCAAGTCTTATTTTAGTAATGGCAAGACTGTCATGGTGCATTGAAGATCTTAATAATTCTTCAGATCATGTATCATAGTATTTTTCCTTGAATTTTGATGTAGAGCTAACTGTCGAGTCCCTTGTAGTTCATTTTTTTTCTTCAAACCAATGGTTGAAAAAGTGGAAGCATTAGTTGATGGGCAAGGAAACCATAATTCACACGAATCATCAATATCTCTAGTGTTTGCAAGCACAAACAAAGCTACAACAAGCAAGGCACTACAAGTTGATGGGTTTTTTGCAACAAGTCCACTTGGTAATCAAGTACAAGTGAGTTGTAACAAACAAGATGGGAGATATATTGTTTAGGCCACCTCTACTTTTAGTGGTTGGCTCTCTCTCTCAATGAAACACTTCACCAAAGAGGTATATGTAGATGACTATGAGCATGATGAGGACTTTCGTTGAATATACAACCAAGAAAAAACAGGTAAAATGGCCGATATTTAGCTAAATTTGGATTATTTTCTCAAAGAGGGGTTACTATATTTGCAAGTAGATGTCTCAAGGTTCATCTAGGGTTACTATCTAGCTAGGGAAGTCTGTGTGTACCAAAGGAAATGAGATTTTGTTCCTGCATGAGGCTCATGCCTCAAAAGTTGCAAGTCATATTGGTGTTGCAAAGACATTGGCTAACCTTCAAAGATATATATTTTGGCTATATATGCAAATAGATGTCTCAAGGTTCATTTGAGGTTACAAACTATGGTGTATAAGCAAGCCAACTGATCAAGTTGGGGATGTACTTCCAACAACTTAAAGGCCATGGGAGAGCATCTACATGGACTTTTTAAGAGGTCTTCCCATCTCCAAGAAAGGGCATGGTTCTTTGTTTGGGGTGGTTGATAGATTTAGTAGGATGTGTGCTCATTCCTTGCTGAAAAACTCTTAAGAGTAGTGAGGCAACAAAGCTGTTTTTTCTCATGTGTAGGTTCACTTTGGTTTACTGGAAAGCATAATATCATACTGTAATGTCCCCTTTTTAGTGGAAACACTTAAACCCGAATTTGCATTCAAAGTGACTCTCAAAGAGACATTAGAAACATTAGAGATCATTAAATTTCAATGATAATATCTAATAAGATCAAGATAATATAAATGTTTCATTCTTATCAAAGGATTATTCATTTGTCATTCATTATTGATGACTATTCTATAATATATTTCATAAGTACATTAGGGTAGATATTAAACATATTTCAAGATCTATATCTTCCCCTCCTATTCTTCATCAAGGAATTAGGCTTCACATGACTAGGGCGCGCTGAAATCATCTCCGACCCAGCTTCGGGAAACTAGTCCTAGCCATTGGGGCCCATACGGAATCTCCAATCCGGCTTCGGGAAACTATGCCCCAGCCATTGGGATTGATATGAGATCTCTTGAACCGACTTTGGAAACTATATCCCAACCATTGGGGTTTATACAAGGGATGGAATTACTCCGCCTTTCCCTAAAATACCCATGATTCCTCATTGAATGGAGTAATAGAGGAAAATAGAAGTAACAATCTAAATTCATCTTTCCATATCATCTCCCTTCTAATCCTTAACCATGGGTGGAGAATTATTTGTCTAGGGCGGGTTGAACCCTCTCCAATGCGATTGGGAATGGAATTACTCCGCGTCTCCCTAGCATCCTTGTCTAGGGTGCGTTAAACCCTCTTCAATCCATCGTGATGGAATTACCCCGCCTCTCCCTAACAAGACCACCTATCCTCTGGTTATAGGGAGTAGAAGTGATAAGATGAACATACCATCACTTAGCAAGTTATAATATATATATCAATCACTAATGGTGTAATTGACGTGGAATTATAGGACGATAGAGTAATAGAAGGATGGAATAAAAGATAGAATGGTAAAATTATAGAGTGATAAAAGAGTAGAAGGATAGAATGAAAGAATGATATAATAGAATAATGGAATAGAATGACATAATGATAGAAGAATAGAATGAAGGATGAATAATAGAATGATAGATTGATATAATAGAATGATATAACGATAGAGGAATAGAACAAGAGAATAATATAATAATTGAATAATAGAATGATGGGATGATGAAGTTATAGCATGATAGAATAGCTGTAATAAATATTTCTTTTTCAATGTTTGCTTCATCCATCCATACTTATCTTCCTTTGAATGATCTCCTCTTATCTATCTTATATTTTTCTCCTCACTTATATCTCCTTGAATTCTCTTCATATATATTATATCTTTATTTGCTACACTTGATTCCTCACTTTCTTCTCTGAGTGTTCTTTCTTCATTCCATCGCTCTACACTCACATATTTTCTTTATATATTTTTTGCTCAAGGTCTTGCACAAAATCTTCTTTTTGATATCATATTCATTCCCAAACTTTTAATAGCAAGCGCTCCTTGTAATCTGCCTTCCAGAATTTCCCTTACTGCTGGTGGTCTGATAATAATTGTTCTTCTTTTCTTTTCCCCCGTGTATCTCAGATCAGATTGATTTTTATATATCCCATAGAACTTAGATTCTATTACCTTTTATATTTTTGCCAAGGGGTGTGTTCTTTGCAAAGGAGTATATCCCTTAAAGAGATCGCACCCCTATTAAAAGTGTTTGCAGCCCTTCATAATTCCATCACTGCTGTTGATATTAAATTAGGAATCGTTGCCTATACTAATCTATGCTTTAACTAAAAGGTGATTGCTGCTTAAATACCTCCCCTTCAGTCTTTAATATTACTTAAACTACTCATAGGTTCGCTGCCCCTTAGAAATATCAATCGGTGCCTCATGAATCGGGCCCCTTTTCTTAACATATGATCGCTGTCCTAAAAATCCTCGTGTTTATCATATTTGCTGATTCCTTTAAAGTATGATTGCTGTCTTATGGGTTTTAAGATATGACTTATAAAGTCATTCTTATATACCATTTTTAATACTCATATTAATGAGTTGTTTATTTAATATTTATTTGTAAATAGTATTATATTATGATAATAATAATATTTAGATTATTAATAAAATATATTTATTAATATATTATATTATAATTATTATATTATTCAAATTGGTAATATTTATAATATAATATTATTTAATATTATTATATAACATTATATATGTTTATTAATTATTATTATATACATGATCATCATCAAAAGCGACTTCTCTATCTTATCATGATGTTTAAATCTTTAATTTAAACAATGCCTTAATATCGGGACATCACACATACTGCAGTGCTAGGTTATAGGAGAAGTTTTGGTGTACACTATGAGAGAAGATGGACACCTGATTGAAGCTCTCCATTGCTTTTTTCATCCTCAAACCAATGGGCAAATGGAAGTGGTGAACCGAACCTTAGTGCAGCTCTTGAGAAGGTATAATTAGAAGTGTCCAAAGTCATGGGATGAGAACTTGGCATATATTCAACACTTACAACATGGCAGTCCATACATCGACTAGTTTGTCACTATTTGAGGCGTGTTTTGGTTTCCTATCACCCAGTCCTTTTGATGTTGCTACGGAATAGTCACACAAAGAACTGAGTAATGTGGATTGTGAGGTCCATAAAGTTGAGAGACATTGATAAAATTCGGAAAATAAATCTTCAAGTTCAATAGAAATTGCGGGAGTCATAAGCTAAGTACAAAAGTGACATGACAAACATTAGGAGGAGCACAATTTCAAAGTTGGTGATTGTGTTTGATTTTACTCGGGGAAAAATAGGCTTCAAGGGCAAGCTAAGAAGTTCAATCCCTTAAAGTATGGCCCTGTCTAAATTTTGGAACAAGTGAGTGAGGATGCTTTTCGCTTAGATTTGCCACTGTATATGAAAATGTACTTAGTGATCAAATGAAGAGAATTTTTCTTTGTTTGAACCTTCAATGCTCAATGAAGAAAAGAACGTATCGTTTTCTCCAATTGATGAATTAGCTCAGAGCAGCCAAGAGAGTTGGGGGGTGATGTGATTCTTGATAGGAAAGAGAGAAGGATGAGGAAGGATAGGAATACAAGAGACCTGGTTGATTGAGCTAAAGGGCAGCTATCGAGCAAAAGAAAAATGGTATCCAAAAGAGGATGTGGGGAAGAAATTTCCTCACTTGGTATGGGAAGCAAAAGCCTCCATAGTGGGGAGGTGTGGTCCAAAAACAAATGTGAGAAACGTGACTAAGGGGTCAATTATCAACACATTTGGTTGAAGAGTTGTAAAACTTAATTTGCTTGTAGAACCATGACCTGACGGTTTTGAAGCCAATGACTTGGTTCTCGGTGCAGAAGATAATTTGTGATTAGATAGTGGTTTCATAATTGGTGAGTTTCAATAGTTGATAGTTTCATAATTGTCTCAGTGGTTTCATCACCACCCACTATTGTTTTGTTGTTTAATTTTATGAGGAAGTTGAAGAGTTTTAAATATTGTCTCTTCCAATTCGAAGAGTTTTAAATGGATTTTGCTGCCTAAGGAGGACTCCAAAGACTTATAGAAGGACAAGGAAAATTTGAGGCAAGGGTTGGCTCACATTCTAAGCTTCCCTATGTTAATTTTTTATAGTTGCAAGCGAAGAACATGGGTTTTCCATGGAGTTGTGAGCATCTATAGGTGAAGGAGCTTTTTGTACATGATGTATGGGATCCAAAACATCCTTGAGATGTTTTAAACGGATTTTACTGCCCAAGGAAGATTCCAAAGACTTATAGAAGGACAAGGAACATCTGAGGCAAGGGTTGGTTCTCATTCTAAGCTTCCCTATGTTAATTTTTTATAGGTGCAAGTGAAGAACATGGGTTTTCCATGGAGTTGTGAGCATCTACAAGTGAAGGAGCTTATTGTACATGATGTATGGGATCCAAAACATCCTTGAGACAACAAATACAGTTTTAATTGACTGGAAATTAGTGGCACGAGTAATTTTTACTCTCTTTTGGAGTTTTTTCTCATTTACAGGTTTCTCTAGTTTCATCTTTGTGTTTTAGTCTATGTGTTGATTGATGTTTGGTATTGCTCTTTAGATATGTTTAGCTTGTTTAGATAGGTGAACAAATTAATTGAGCTAAAAAACAATTTTGAGCTAGATTTCAATGCTTGGAGTGATTGTGAAGTTGACATTAACATAAATCCATAATTGATGATTGTTTAAACTATCTCCAACATTTTACGAATTAATTGTGGGATGAGACAACTTCATAGGCCACTTCATGCTTGGCATACTTCTTCATCCCAACTTTCCAATTTCTTGAGAGCTTCAAGGTTGACAAGGAGATTATGAGAGGCCTCTACACCACCATAGATGCTATGGAGTAGAGTTCACAGTTGAGGGCAAATATCATGTTCGAGATTGAGATTTACAAACAAGTACTAAAATATCTCTTTTTTTGAGAACATATAAGACAACAAGGGCAACTTCTAGGCCAAGTAAAATTTGTATTTTTCAAAAAATTAATTTAAAATTTAAATATAAATATTTTACTAAATGTTGAACTTTTAGTATTTGTAAATTTGAAATGTTTTAATTTTATCGTTATAGATGCATTTTGGAAAATGTTGGAAATTTTTTGGAAAATGTTGATTGTTGATCAACCATGTGGGCCCAACAATCAATTAGTATTTGTAAATTTTGGTTGTGTGCACAATTAGTGAGTATGTTCGAGCACATAGGCTCCAAAAAGGCGCAGCATGTTGTCAATGCAAAGGTTGAATGGTCTTGTACTTGTGCATTACAACCTGTGCCTTTGCTACAAGAAGATTTTAGCTGCAGATTGAATAATTAACCCCATGGAGTTGGAGATGTATGATTTTAAATCTGAGTGGATCATTGAGGATGGTCCCATTTTTAAAGAGGAGGACCATGCATGGGTCGATTGAGTTGATTGTGAGGCAAAATTTGTAATGATGGTGGAGGAGGTGCGATCCCATTCAAGTAGAGATAAAGAAGTTATCCAAGATGATGCTGCTACCTCTTCTGCAGATATAATGGCAACAACTACTTCTTTGACATACAAAAAGTAGCACAGGGCCTAGTGGCTTGTATTTAATGTTGGGGGGAGTGACTCCTCTCAACCTTAGTTTGATTGTTCGATGCTTTTTTTGGCTAATTTCATATACATGGATTTTTTAATCCATTGTTTGTGTACAAAAAACAATTTTAAGCATATCAAAGCAAATTTTCTTTTGTATTAGTGTTCAAGTTTAAAGTTCATGTTATATTTTATTTATTTCGTTGTCTACAAATGTGTATGGTAGATTTAATTGATTAGTTTTTGTGTATTTGAAGTTGTTTTGATATGAGATGCAATATAATAAGCTTTTCTTTAAAATTTGCTAGTTTCAATGACTTTTTAAATTTGTTGAGTTTTCTCGAGTCTTCATTGAGTTTTGGCATAGAGTTTGAGTCCAAGTAAAAAATTGGCTTGTTGAGTTTTTGCTGACTTTGAGTCTCAACTCTAGTTCAAATTTTTGTAGCTCCATGAAGTTTTAGAATGGGGGATGGGTTTCAGGGATGGGGGGACCAAGGACCTTGATTTGGGGATGATGGCTAGCGGGGTTTGGGGGGTTTGCTCCTAATGGGGTTGAGGGGCATCACTTGTTGCACAGGTCTGGGAGCAATGCCCCTAGTAGGGTCGAGGGGCAATGCCCTTTACATATTCCCTGTCGCGGTATAGGGCGATTTGAGAGGCAAATCGTTTGCCACCAAGCCCAAATTAAGGCCTTCGAGACCACACGGACCTTCATGGTGCATACCATATTTATAATTTCATCACCATGTTTTCTTCAATATCAAGTCCTCACTATTTCTAACCAAATCAATATTTTTCAGAGAACCAATAGTGAAGTTGAAGAAACTGATCGGTGTAAATAATGAGAGGTATGTAGTGCCCCGCCACGAACACCTTGGAAGACAACACATCTAAGCAAGCCAGCGGAAATTTTTTTTTGAATAAGATAACAAGTAAGGTTTAGCAGTTCAATACACATCATTAACTATCATCTTGTCACCCAAGGTGCCATGGTTGCACTACTTGACAAATAACCAACATAATACACATGCATAACTAACTAACATCGACAAATCTTTCTAACTCTATTACAAATCTTTCTAACTTTAATCAAGATTACAGGCACATATTCCAAATCTATACAAATGAGTAAATCATTGTGTAAATTACATCATTACTATTCTGATTACATTTGAATACATACAATCTGAATCCATTGATACACTGGCTAGAACATGAGCACAATAAGTGTCTTCAAAACAGGTACAAGATCTGATGTCTGATACACAAGGAGTGTCCCCTCTCGGTTACAAGTAACGGCAAAGGAAAAAGGCCAATGGATAAAGCTCTTCCACCCGACCATGTGGAACCCTAAGGTCCACCCCCCGAGCTAGGAGTTAACATGAGGTCCCCACTACAACATACGGTCAGGTAGACAGTAGGCTATGAGACAACACATGACTATCACAAGTCACCATCACAAACAACACAACAGTACTTCCAGAGGCAGCACTTAGCAAATGGGGAGAGTACAACTAGGGAGTGCTAGACTGTAGTAAGGAGAGTGTCATCGCATGGTCCTAACATGGGTTACCCAGGTAGTCTCTCTCTAGACACCGACCCCATAGGATGATGCATGCGGAATCAACCTTCCTTTCGTGATGACAAGGAAGTAGATCTGCCAATCCCGGCCTTCTCCCCTCATCCTTAGTCTGAACTAGAACTACAGGCATGAGTGAGGAACCAAACATCTTATTATCTTGTTAATGTGAAAATTACCCAACCCCTAGGTATTTTATTATGTTATCACTGAATTACCAACTCCCAGTGGGTTACCCTAGCTAGCCCCTTGGCACCGGCCCCCACATTGGAAGCCACTCCCTTAACTACAACTAGGAAACCCTACACAACAAGCATAGCAAGACACCACAACAACGAGGGTACGGAACCATGCAAGGCATTGACCATCTTGCATAACAACTATCCATATATAACAATACAAGCATTAACCCTCCATAACATAATTATAAGGGCAGGACTCCTAGACCATTGCCCATGATAACACATATTCATTACAACTCTAAGATTTCCATGTCAACCTGTTCCACATCTTACCACAACACTAGATACAGGACTAGTACAATCAGTTGGATAACAATACAACCACAAGAAGTGCATTTATCATTCATTTGCCATTTAGTCCATACATAACTAGAGACGACAAGGCTTCTTATAACATCATGATCTCAAGACATCTAACAACACAACACATGAATTCAAGACATCCCAAGCTAAGCCTCTGGAACTCTAGCCACACGGGAAAATACACAATCAAAGGCTATAAGAACGGTTTTATGACCCACAGTTTGAATCAACATATTACGAGAATCAATTATACTTATGATCCAATTATGCCTTCTTACAACTACTTCCACTATAGCAATTTGTACTTGACTAAGTTGTTACACGGGTATAACAATCATCAAGATAAAGCTTGTAGTTTGATCGTATTCTTACAAGGAATAAACCTATGACTTACATTAAAGTGAATTATGTTTAAATATGTATTAAAAATAATCATTTAATTAATCTACATGATACAATTACCATTGACGTAACTAAAATAAACTTCTATTGTTCGTATTATAATCTCAAATTGATTAAAGGATTATAAGGAAAGTTTAAAATTCATTTCATACGGATAAGTTTGAGTATTCAAATTTAATTTATAACCAAGAGAGGAACAATGTAAATCACTTCTACGTGATTAACGATTACAACTACCTATAGATCACATACCATTGTCTATCTATCACAACATTCATGAGAATATCAAAGTATGTTTACAACGAACGAAATCTAGTTCATCAAGTCATTAATAAAGATAAGGTGATAGATCTAAATACTACGTAAGGTACATTTATCCATTCAACGAATCAACATATTGAATATTCACTTATCCCAAATCTGATATACATTTAAATTTATCATTTAATAATCCCGATAATAGATTATATCAATTTCGATGGCTTGATTTAAATAAATCACGTGATACAAATAATAATAATAATAATAATAATAATGATATTAAAACAATAATAATAATAATAATAGTAATATTAATAATAACAGTGGCAGCAATAATTATATTAAAATTCCACAGATCGTTAAATAATTAACGTTACATCTTATTTACAATTTTACTGTAGATAATTAACCACCTCATTCTAACATTAAATAAATTGTATCGTTGCATTATGATAATATCAACCATATTGACAGATCAAAAAATGTCATAATTTAATCCCGTAATCTCCAAAATTAATCTAATTATATCATGCAAATAAATATACTATTCAACCTACATTTAATTTGAACTACTAATCAAATAGTGATTAAACTCAAGTAAGAATGAATATAAGCATTAAGTTTGTGTAGAGAAAAGAACATTGATTTAAATCTGGGGAAAGATAATAGAAGAAACTACTCAAGACACGGCAATTTACTTATGAAAGGCAACCCTAAAGGTAAGAACTCTCTAAGTGAATCCTATGTGTGGGAAATACCGTGGCAAACAACCTAACCCTAAAGTGCCGTTGGTGTCCTCTAATCAACAACGTATTGTGTGGGGAGGTGCAAGCTACGCACAACATTGGTGACGGCTCAAGAACTTCCCAGTAAGGATGCAGATTGCAAGTGTATAACCAGACGCTCAACATCTGTCAGATATCATAGTGGAAATGCTCTGATAGACGCGTGCGCAAGGTGGAGAAGTGAAGATGTGGCACGATTGGGTTGCCTATTTACAACTGTCGCAGCATTTGATTATGACGAGATCAATAACGATTATTGCTGTTGTCCCAATTACATACATAATGCGAATTTTATTGAGGAAACACAATAATTAGAGGGTCATGCTCCCACTTCAGCGCTTGAGCTAGAATACAACTATTGTGTAATAGAAAATGAAGAACCTAACTGTTTCCTTCCTTGGTTCGATGGATTCTTTGAAGCAAAATGTCATGACGAGGCTACAAAAGCCCATCTCTCCCAAGGTCCAATCTGAGGAGAATATGTAGAGTTTGCTGCTAAGGATCGATATTTTTCTTCAACATGTTCTCTGTGGTGATGATCCAGTGCTTGAAGAGTCTCAACCGACACCCATTCTAGACTGGGAGAGTCAAATACAAGCGATTGAGTTTCTTCTTCCACTTCAGCTGCGTTCAGATGATAATGTTTCATATGAGGTGATCTCAGCCCAAGACTTCGTTGTGTTTAGAATATATAGTTGAGTGTTGGCAGAAAATCTTAAAATTCGATGCTGGCTGTGTGGGTTATCTAGGACTGTGGATGCTCAAAGTATGTAGATGATAGGTAAAGATACGCTCGAATCCTTGCTTAAGCGGCGTATCTTTCTAATTTTTACACAAATGCATGCTTCTGTGTATATTTTACAAAGTCAGTTCGCAACTAGCTATCTCCACCATATAGCGATTTCCATAGAGATGTAGAGCTCTTCCATTTGGACAGGCCCACGACTTAGAAATGTGTTACACAGATGTACAAAATAGGAAACAATATGATAACCAAATGTTAGGCATCATTTACGCCCAAGCCTAAGATAAATTTATTATTTAATCGATGCAATGACAATGAAAATAACCTTTGCATATGAAAATATTTTAAATTGTCTTTAGTTTAATCAACTTGTAGTGCCCAAACAGCCATCGAGTTTCATTTTGGTATTTTGGGGAGCAAGTGGGTTGATGCAACATTTTGTTCACACAACGGAGGGTGGTGAAGATTTAAACCAAATAAATTGTAATGTATCCGTTATGCGTTGTGTGGTGAGTTATAACCTAATAAGTGGAGCGCTGGACAACAACACAGTTTTTGCTGCAATGTAAGCCCTACTTGACTTCTTAGATGCGGGTATAGTTTTGACTGGGGGGGCACGCACCAGTTTTAATGCCGTGGGAGCCCTCTGATGGAAAACGTTCACTGAGAGGATCACCAGGCGAGACCCTCTGACAAGAGGATATGACCATGATATTAAGGAACACACTAAAAGCGTAGGTGAGTGATTGTGGGCCGAGGCTCAGTGGATTGAAATCACGGAGAATAGAGAAAAGATTTTTGTGATTTAAGTGCAAAATGGTCAATAGGGTGGAATTGTGTAGAATTGCACGGAGGTGGAGACTGGGGAACCGCTAAAATGAGTCTGAAGCAGAAAGGAAATTGTGACAAGTTTCAGACTGAATATAGGCTGGCGGTCACGAGGATTACAAGTCTGCCATTAATAAAAATCTAACACCAACCCTGAGTAAATCCCTTCAATGGACAAAACATAATTAACCTAATTCTGTTAAAATTTCATAAGAAATAGGCATATATCATATGTAGTGCATACCTGAAATTTGTTAAGCTTTTCCCAAAATCTCTTCTCCTCTGCTAGCCCCTCCTTCCTTCTCTTCCAGAAAACTCTCCCAACCAGGACTCAGCTCCCCGGATAAAAATGCCGGGGGCATTCTGACATCCCACTATCTCAAAACCCGGAATGGACTCCTCGGGTAAATGCAGAGACATTCCTTCCTTTCCCCCACAACCCACTCTCTCGTGGGGTGCAAAATTAACTATCTCTGAGACTCCCAATTCCTCAATTTTACCAATGACAGCACCTGATGTAAATTTGCATATCCCCAAATATGACAACCCTAATTTTTAAACCAAAAAAATGTTAGCGAGATTATATTTAATAATGTACCTAAATAATCATAGTGATGGCAATAACAAACCTATAGGTCATCGGATAATAATTATTTTTTTATCCGTAGAGAAGCAATTTTATTAATTCTTGACTAAATTTAATTTCTTTTTATATAATAAATATCTATTCAATAAGGAACTAAATAAACTCATCATGATCCGATATAAATTTGATGGATTTGGTCGGATCTCTCCCTCCAAGACATGATCATTTTACCCTTAACAATTCCGTTTTACCGTTAAAATATCTGTAATCCTAATTTACCACACAATTACTTTAGTTTAGATTTATTTTATCAACGTTATAGATGTTTATTCATTTTCACATATGCATTTGTTTTCTGTTTAATTTTAATCCGCTACAATTTGTAATTTAACATTTCGTTAAATCATTTATCTAGTTTAATTTATTTATTTACCAATTATCAATAATTAAATTATTTATAATTAATAAACCACACACACATAATCCCCTAGCAATGTTTATTTAATTTAAGCTTAAATTTAACTTTATTTAAATAAAATATTAATCATGCATGGATTGACACTCAAATTGGATATACCCTAATTTACAAGGTGATAGCTGACCAAAGTGAAGCCACAGGACAACGACAAATGACGACAACGGTCCACTGACGGTGACGACAGGGTACAACACTGAAAGCTCATCCTCCTTGAGGATGTTGACTAATTAGGGGAACCTCATGTCAACTCCAATCCACAATTCCATTGGCTAGGGCACGCTCAGACCTGGTAATTCAGGTGGAGTCGATGCCCGGTACCTGCATCCTGCAACGAACAACAAGGTTGTGCATATATACATATATAACCATGTAATCACAAGCATAATGAAGGGAAGTCGCAGCGTGGCAGGGTACTCGGACATGAGTAATGCAACACTGTTTTGTTCAAGTAACACATCATTAAATAACTAATCCTAGACATACATCATAATCATGATCGAACAACATATTAAACTAAGAGTAACATCAATCCATAATCATGTCCATCAACTGTGAAAGCACAAAGTACAAGTAAACAAGCATCATCCTAACATAGATCCATAATCAGCTAGCATAATATCAAAGAGTCCATCAAGCTCAAGGAGATCATAAACCATAACGTAAAAGTCCAAACATCTCGAAACTGTAAACATGCGCTACAAGACTATCATCTAAACCAGAATTGTCATAGGAAACACGAAAATAACATCTGTCACAGGCAAAAAGCGAGGGGCATTACAAGGTACACAATTTTTATAGCTTTTTTTGAGTGTTTAGGGTATGGGTGGGGCCCATTGGACTTTAAAGATTAGGGTTAGTGGACCAAACTTTTAAAAATGCATGATTAACTTAAAAAATGTTTTTTTTAGCAATTTGATGTGGGGACAATTGGACATTTCTAGTGCATTCGAGTCACATCGACCAGTCTCCCGAGGGTCTTGGGGACGTCTTGGTGTTAACTTGAAGTCTTCAAGTCAAGGAGATGCCTTGGAATGCCCCTTGTCTATTGGCGGTGGTGGCAGGGGACATTTCCCCAAAGTCTTGATGTTTTGGGGATGCCCTTTTCCTGGAAATGACAGGAATTTCAGGGGGGACGCACCCCCTACACATTGCAAATTTTCAATTCCTACCGCTTCTCTCAATCATATTTTCATGCATTAGTTCTTTGTTGCAATTTGATACATCTATGGTGCTTCATCTTGTTAGAAAGTTCCTTATGGCTGATAGGTTGGTTCTATTATGTGTAAGATGACGATAATGCTCTATAATCCTGGTCTTGAAGGATCTACTAGTGTTGCCTATATAATTTAAACCATACAAGCACAAAGTTGTATAGATACCACTGTATTGTTTAGAGACAACAGATTCTTTTGATGTTTTTTAGTTTGTTCTCAGCACATTGGATGGAAGAAAGATCCTCTTGATGTCTCCTAGAGATTTTTTTAGTAGCACCTCTTATGTAGGGATTAATGGCTTCCTACTGGTTTTTATTATAATTAGTTGCTTGACTAAGTTTGTTTTGACTTTTAACATTTCCAAACTAGCGTTTTGTTTGCCATTTTCTATACCCCATTGTCTTGTTCGATTTGACCATCATCTGCCTTTCTTAATTGCTTTGGAAGTGAGAGTGTTTTGTGTGCTTGCTTTTTGAAAAGGGTGGTTGGAGTTGGCTTCTAGGTATAGGTCAGTATGTGTCTTCTTTCTATATCTTTCTTTAAGTGTGCCATCACTCTTACGGATATAATCATCATCTTCTATTTATTAGGTGTATTAATTTTCTAAGGTATGCAATTCAGTTATTGTAGGAATAAGTTAATTGTTAAGACAATCTCGTCCAAGTGGATTATGATGTCATTCACATCTTTTCCATAATTCTGTTTTAAGGGATAAGATTCAAGAGCCTTCTTTTTAATGCTCTCCACAATTTGTCATGTTCCCGTTTCCGGCATAAGTCAACAATGAACCCGGATTAGCCTATTCATCATTCCCGTGGGCTAATACGTATGATAAGGGAATGAACTTGGTTTTGACTAATGAACTTTTGTTTTGCAGGTCAAGACCTTTATCAAGTGACATTAGGTTGTCTTAGTGCTAGGTGCACTTTTCCTTCTGTGGAGCTCAAAACTTGCGCCTTGCAAAGAGAAGCTCTTTAACAATGGATGAAGTGTCATTTTGATATCATGTGGAGGAAAGAAGTCTCCTAAAAGCCTTGATGACTACTCAGTGAATTGAAACAGTTGAAGAACATGCTAAGTGACCTAGGCGCACTTTCCCACCTGTTCAACCTCCAAAGTGCGCCTTGGCAAGGATCTGCTCAAACATGAATAGGAAGTGAATATTGGAGCGTTTCAATGATGAAAGGTTTCTAAGTACTCAAACATGAATTGGAGAACTTCAAAGTGCCAAGGGAACTAGCTAGAAGACTAAGGCGCTATTTCATGACTATAGCACCTTGAACTTGCGCCTAAGTAAGGAGGAGTTCTTAGGAGTTGAAGTGTTTGAAGTCATCAAAATAAGTCAAGGAGCACTTAAGGCGCTAGATTGCTACTATACAACTCCAAATATGCACCTAAGAGTCAAGGCGCCACTTCTTGATTCTACAACCCAAAATGTGCGCCTAGGCGCTAGATCATGCCTCTGCAACCTTGAGATTGCGCCTTAGCAAGGAAGTGAATTTGAAGGTTGAAATTGATCATCAAAGGTTAAAGATTGTTCAAAAGATCATCCATTCAATTGAAATCATCATCTATGACAAGAGAAGTGTTGTGAGAAGTAAGGTGCACTTTTCCTCATCTTCAACCTCACATTTGCGCCTTCTCTGGAAAGCTCAATTTGCGCCTAAGGAGAGGATCTTGAGGCATCATCATTGCTATTGGCCAACTTGCATTTGGAGAAGCTTTGGAGAAGACTTGAAGGTTTAAACTTAGTTGAAACTTACCTCAAGATGCTAGGCACAACTTCATGACTCTAGAACCCTAAATATGCGCCTAAGCTAGAAATGGAATGGAAGTCACAATTTGATCATTCATCTTGTTTAGGGGGTAAAGCTTGTTTGAAGCATCATTCATCCAACTAAGAACTTAATCTAAGACAAGAAAACATCATGATGTTTGAGGTGCACTTTGCCTCTTGTTCAACCTCGGATATGCGCCTCACTTGGATCCCTCAGTTGCGCCTTGAGGAGGACTCATCAACTTGCAAGGAAAGATGTTTGGAAATTGTTTAAATGTCAGAAGACAAGTCTTGATGTTGAGGCACACTTTCTAGCCTCTGCCACCTCAAAAGTGCGCCTAGCTTAGGAGAGGCGCCAATCTTGGTTCCTACAATCTCCAATGTGCGTCTAAGCTTCATTGGGTATCGTGCAAGCAGTGGGTCCCAGAATGACATTGGATGGCGTGCTGGACAAGGCTCTCAACTCGGAGTAACTAACTTTGGGTAGCGTGCTTGATAAGGCTTCCAACTTAGAAGTGAGTCATCCCAATGGAATATTCCTCTAGAATATGCTCATTCGAAAACGTGCCGTGGTTGCCTCTTGCTCTTGAGGAGGAGCACTATAAAAGGAGGAGAGCGACTTTATTTGGACATCTTTGGCCATTTGATATTTCTTGGTAAGCTTTATGCTCTTTTCATGAAATTTGCATATATCATGCTTGTTGGGGTGATGCTCCCTCAACCTTGATAAGGTGATGCTCCCTTATCTCTTGAGAGGTGTTAACATTCAGTTATCATCATTGTGCAGGATTGAAGTCATTACTTGCAATACGAAGCTACTTGCATCTTGAAGACATCTTGAAGACACTTGCGAGTTGAAGACAAGATACTTGTAGTTGGAATATATTCATTGTTCAATCTAGGCGCCAAGGCCTATCTTTTGTAATCTTTGTAATAAGTTGAACATTGATGCTAATAAGCATCTGTTGAATGTAGTAAGAAGTGGATTGACAATTGCAATAAGATATCTCAACTTCCTTGATGTTCAATTCATGTTGATCTTATTCATGTTTGATGTTGATTGATTGAAGTAAGTAATTAGAAAAGTTAGCAAAAAAATTGGTTAAATATAAGTGGGATATTTCACAATTAGCAACAATTGGTGATGGAGGAGAGCCCGCAGCCACATCTTCTGTTTGTTCATACATAGATCCTTCGAAGATGAAGAAAGTAGATTTAGGACAGTACAATCAAGTTTAGAGTCTCATCATATACCAAAAATCTGCGATAACATATTTCTTTAATCAGAATCTTCGTGTATTAGGAAGCTACTTTGAAGCTCAGAATTGCATGTTGATCGCTCAGATCATGTTCTCAGCATGTTCATTCTTTCTTATGTGATGAGGTCTTTGCTATGAATGGTTTTGATTGTTCTGCTAGGAAAGAGGCAAGTCTATATGTTAGCAAGTCAATTGTATTGACAATCGGTTTTATGATACTTTCACAATTTTCATATATTGGCATCTAAGATCCCAAACATCAAACTCGTGCATTTCCTCATTCCTCTCAAAGTAACCAAAAAATATAAGGTAAATGTACAGCAGGCTGGCTTGTCATCTTCTTTTGCAGTAATCCTTCTGGGATTCTCATAGTTAGAGACTTAGTTCTGCATGTTTGACTGTCCTTTAGGATAGGTGATGGGCTTTTGTGGCTTGACATTGACCACCTGCTTGCTCGTATTAAATGCTGGGTTTACCCATGTGACAAGGGCTAAGTTGCCAGGATAGAAAAGCCCTTAGCTGGGGACTTAGGAAGCTCATTATACTTGATGAGAGGGCAGCCTTGATTTTTGTGATCCAGACTTTGGCACCAAAAGCTTTTTTATGGGAGATTGATTCATTGCACTCTATAAATGGCGAATGCTGATTATATGCCCCAGTTAGATTTTCAGATTTTCTTTGAATACCAATGATAGAGTGACCTCACCATGTATCCACCTATAGGGTCTACCCAAATAGAAACTAATTTTGTTGTGGCTGATAAGTTTCATCAAGGGCCTGGAAAGGTTTTCCAATAAGGGCTAAAATAAGGTAAGCAAACTAGGGAGCTAAATCTACAGAGAACAGCACAGCTGTGTGATGTTTCTGAATAACATAAGTGATCCTACACATCCAAATAACTTGGTTACTTCATCACCGCTGATAACTTCCTTGAAGACGAAAAGGTAAGACAGTTTCCACAGGATTTCTGATACTGGTCGTGCCAACTATGGACAATCTTATAGGCTCTGATCCAAGTACTTGTGATGGATTTTGAGGGGAGTGAGCTAACAAAATACCCAATTAAAGCATATATATTAATTTTTATCACAGGAGTGTCGATAGATTTCATATTTAATAAACACATCAGCAGAAGGTTTGTTTTCATTACCTTCATACTTTTGAGACAAATTTCCTGGCATTCTTGGGTACCATTGCACTTTTAACAGACTTGCAGCAGTGACTATATTTTGAAGGTTGAGATCCATTAAATATTATTTCACAAAGGACAGCAAATATAAAAAGGACAATAGTAACAGTAAAAATCCCTAAGAATAAACCTAACATAACTACTTGTGGCAAGAAGGGCCCTTATTAATGCCAATACCAAACAAAAACCCAGCAGAGATCTCGTCATGCGCAATTCCATTTATAACAACCATAAGTATCAAAAACACATTAAAAGATATGGATTGTGGAAATAACGATAAATTTATGTTAGTATGACCATCCGTTGATAGCAATCCAAATGTTTCAATGATGTTCTCATTTTAAACTGCCAATGGGTTAAACTCTAGACTTATCTGCATAGTCACCTAGAGACACGGGATACGGGGTGCAAGGATAGAGACTGGAAAACCATTTTCTAATGGGGTTCAAGAGTACATGATAATGGGTATGACTATATTATATTCAAATTTGAAATATACTCAACAGGAGATGTGGTTATGGGCATTAGAACGGGGTCCCTGTTCTTAATCAGAGTTTCCTGGTTACAATGCTTACCAGCCATGCTAGATAGCTCTTCCCAAGATTTGGCTGCAAGTAGAATCTTTTTCGTATTAATCCATGGTAATTTTATTGATTTTGAATTTACTCCATTGATTTAAACCAATTGAACATTCTGAATGGTACTTTTTGTTATGTTACTGTACCTGGATTTCATTCCTGATAATTGGATCTTACAGAATATGACTTGATCAGAGTATTTAGTTCAATTGGTTATTTATAAAATTATGTCAATGTTTGGACAATTATGAGTTCTTTTATCAATCTAGGCGACTTCTTATATCTATTAGCATGAGGCGTGAACCGAGTGCTGCTGTTAAATTCCATATTTTTCTGGGGAAGGTAATGTCTACGTTGGTGCTAATATTTTTTAACGAAAATTTGAATATGCATATCTAATTTGCAGAGGTTTCAAATAAGATTGAGCAAATTGAGGAGCAGTTCAATATACCCATTACAAAAGCTGAATTTACAGTGATGCGGTCGTCTTTCAATGTATGGTTCTGTTGCTTCTTGAAACACCTAGTCTCTTTTCTTTAGACCATGGTAAAAATTATGAAGAGGGTTAATGACAATCTCAATCTTGCAAATAACTTAGTGATTATAATTCTAATTATGGTGCTTTGTATTTGCAGTTTATATTGCCCTATATCATGGGCTGGCATGCATTTGCAAACTCCATCAATATTGCGGAACAAGCATGCGTTACATCTGGTTGATCTGGAATGTGAGAAAGTTCCATCATAAATTACATAAACTTGAAGTCTTGATCAATCCACATTGATTGCTTTTGCTAAATCTGAGATGGAAGTGAGTTCTGATTTAGGATATGTAGCAGTAAGTAGAGTTTGGAGGTGTGTAGCATTGCCTGCAGTGTAGCATACTGGCCCAAATTCAAATATTGTAGAGCAAGTGTTCTGAAAGCTTTTGAAATTGGCCTATTTTTAATTCTTAGAATTCCATGACAATGTTTAGTAAGAAAAGCTTAAATTGCTCGAGGATTGATGTATGAGCAAATTAAAAGAGATAAGTACCAAATTTAGCTTATGAGGTTGATGTTACCATACTGGATGATCTGATTTAATTTGATTTGTGTCTTGGAGGAGAATACATTTTTAACCTTCTGCATATATCAAAGTTAAAACACCCTTTTGTTGTCCCAAGGTACGAGGGACTTTCCAAACTAGGCTGGCGTACACTTGTAGCCAAGAAATGGCTGAACCATAGGAAGATCAAGTACCTTGCCTTAATGTATGGGACGATGTCTGTATAAATCACTATTTTAACAGTACCTAGTTATAGGAAAATAGAGCCATGCTTGTTTGAGAGATAGGTAGGTCACAAATGAAGGCCCCACTCCTTGGGCGTGGAATATATGTACGGGCCTCTTCAGGCATTGAATATACGCACTTCAATGTGTTTGGATTAATACTCTGAATCTTGCTCATGCTTGGAGTCTACCCATTGGTTTCCAAAGATCTGTAGCAATACTCCATTTTTACCTCTCAGTACAGCCTGAAGTTTTGAAATTGAAATTAGATAAAAAAAAGCAGCAAATAAGCACAATTACATAGCTATAAATGAGAGCCCTCGAGAGCACACTTATAGAAAGGGTTTGGAAAGACGATTGCATCCGAACAAAACAAATAACACAACAAAGGAGCCAAGGAGTGGAAAGCTACAAAGAATGCCAAAAGCAAGAATTGGGCATTCTTGACCTAAGAAGTAGGATTTATGTAGAGGAGACCAAGTGTTTTGGAAGGGGCCAACCTCACAAACAAAAGAAAATGAGCACACTTATAGAAAGGGTTTGGAAAGACGACTGCATCCAAACAAAACAAATAACACAACAAAGGAGCCAAGGAGTGGAAAGCTACAGAGAATGCCAAAAGTAAGAACTGGGCATTCTTGACCTAAGAAGTAGGATTTCTGTAGAGGAGACCAAGTGTTTTGAAAGGGGCCAACCTCACAAACAAAAGAAAATGATTACAATAATATTAAAATAAAAAATAAATTTATACATACAATTGAAATATAATTTGTATATAAGCCGATGACGGCATGGTTTGGTGGTTAAGTCGCTCGGTTGTAGTGGCGGCCACTAGAGTTCAAATCCCCGCTAGGCCAACGAGCTCGTAGGCTTTACGCTTTCGCTGGGCCAATGAGCTCGCGGGTTTGAAGTGTTCCTTCTTGGGGATGAGGTCCCCCCGTGTTGTGGCCTCACCGGTTTATCGCTCCGGGCAAAAGCGTTAGTGTGGAACCGGAAGGTGGGTCGCGCCAGCATCACCGGTCACGTTAAAAAGTTTACCAGGCGCATATATATATATATAACAATATAACACAATTTATATTGGAAAATTATACAAATAATTTTTTTTACAAACAAGTGTCATTTAATTATATTAAAAAAATGGAACATGACCTTTTCACTTCTCTTCTTCCCTTGTCCACACAACCATAATTGTATTGATTCTTCATAATTGTAATGAGTGTTTAACCTTTTCATTCAGTTATGTGATAGTTTAATTAATAAGACATTTTTAATATTGATTTATTAATTAATATTTTACGCCAATGATAAAATTATGCCATAAGGTAAATACTTTAATTAATAAAGTAATATGTAATATTTTAATTTTATTAATTAAATAATCAACCCCCAGTGGCTATTTATGCTATAATTAAATATTAGGTTAAATCTTATATTAAAATCGAGCTTTACAAATGTTATTGGGACTTACAAATGTGGGTTTCTAATAAACGTTATGCTCGTAACACATTTAAATTGAGATATTATTGTGATATTGTAAAATGATTTGAAGTTCCAAGGTCCATTGAATAAAATGCCCCTCCTTGAGAAGAAATGGTTCCTATAATTAAATATTAGGTTAAATCTTATATTAAAATAGAGCTTTACAAATGTTATTGGGACTTACAAATGTGGGTTTCTAATAAGCGTTATGTTCGTAACACATTTAAATTGAGATATTATTGTGATATTGTAAAACGATTTGAAGTTCCAAGGTCCATTGAATAAAATGCCCCTCCTTGAGAAGAAATGGTTCCTATAATGGCAAGTTGAGAGGTGTGGAAAATGTTTTTCTATTTGAGGCAACGAACTGGGCTTGAAAGCTATGGCATATACGACTTCCTTGATTCCTTGTATATATTTGTGTTGATAACTTTATCAACTTGTGTTGGGACATGGTAATAATGATTTATTTCAACTAATTTTGGGTGACTAGAGTTTGTTGTATTTGGTGCTCAACAAAGGTGAAAGATAATGACACAAGAGTTTTGTGTTGATAATTGGATGAAGGCAAAGATAGGTTGGAAGATTAGGCTCTGAGGCATTATCTCCAACTTTCTTAGTGATATTGTGTAAACTATATTGAAGAGGACCAAACTTGTTTGCAAATGAAGTTATGCTTTATCATTATCCTTGAGCTGGTGTTGCATTATATGGTGCTCATGGCCTTACTTGGACTTAATATCGGTGATGAGGTGGTTGAGGCTTAAATGAATAACTATAAAGCACAATAAACTTGAAGTACAAAGGGATGCAAGAGCATTCTTAAATGAAATAACAATCTTGCATCATAAAAATATAATTGGTGAGTTACAAGCACATGCATTGGTAGATTGTATAACAATAATTGTTACAATTTTTTTTTTTTGTAGCCACATAGTTGTTGGGGATAAGTCTATCACAACAATTTTGTAGTAGGGACATTGAAGAGGTAGGCAAAAGCAAACAACCCATTTTTAATAGTTTTATTCAATTTGGATGTGTAGAAGTCAATCTCTTTGAAAAGAGGAAGCACACCATATCAATAGTACTGTGGCAACCTAGCTTGTATGTTGTGTAACTCATGTACGAAGCCAACTTGCCCAATCTAGAGAAAAGGAACATGAAAGTCCAAGAGAAAGAGGATGTGCTTTACAATCACATGGTATTGTAGTTATACATTAGTTTAGCGAGGGAAAACATGTTAGTTTAAGAGGATTAGGACACGAGAAATTTCATTGGATTGTGATAATTATTGTTAATACAGTGATCGATGTTGTTCTGGTCGATTTTGCTTCAAATGGTTTCCTAGGTAAATCATTGTGTTATCTGTGTGTGCCATTATTTACTTTTTGTTACATTTCATATTTTGTCAGCATAGCTTCTCATATAAAGGTTTGTCAACCATTATTATTTCCTTTTAATTGATATCAAAGCTTCATTTTAGCCACAATCTGTGAGGGAGGGTATTTTGACTTGTGATGACCATTTTTCGAGTGGGAGGTTTTGTATAGTTGAATCTAGCATGTGCATAGGAATTGGCAAGCACCTTAAGGATGGAGATAAAAATTCTTAATGGCCAAAACTTTGAGCTCTGGAAGCACAAGATGGAATATCTTCTTGTTGATAGAGATTTGTGGATTGTTATGTTAGGACAAAGCCCTTGGGTATGGTAATAAAAGATTGGACGAAGATTGATAGGAAGACAAGAAGTTTAATTTCATTGTCTTTCAAATTTAGTGTTGTTGAATGTTAAGAATTATTATACATAGTTATGCGAAGGGTTAGTTTTTTATTAAGAGGTAAAAATAGGTTTTGAAAGGGCCTAAAAACCATTTCCAAAGGCAAGGCTATGACAACAAACAAGCCGCACCACAACACAACTGCAACCAAGCTACCACAAAGAACAACCTAACAACCAACAAACCCAAATGTTCAACAACCAACAAACCCAAATGTTCAACAACCTACACAATGCCTAAACCTATCCTAGCAATCCGCACATGCTTGGCATGGGTATGGGATTTCGAAATAAAATTAGGAAGGCCTTTCTTTCTTCTTTGAACATGTAAGTATGAAAAAGATGCATAGGCCTACTCATACGAGAGTTTGTTATGGCTTTTGACATGAACAAACTAGTTAGATTAGGAATATGAGAATTCCTAACAATGAAGCAAGATATGAATGAATTAGTGGCACATTCTGTCACTTGATGGAGACAAGTGTTATACTCTTCAACGAGCGCTCCTAATATGGACCACATAGAACTATGTGACATTTTCTTTCACACCCTTAATAGGGATACAAGAGAAGTACAAAATTTATCGTACAAGTCATGAGGAAGCTTTGGAAAGTGTGCTAAGAATCGACCAAGTTGTGATTGATAGTGGGCAAAGGACTTATGGTGCAAATGGACGGCTAGTAATGGAAGCAGGTGACGATGGTAACAATGGAAATAACTCTTCCACAATTAAGATTTTAAAGAACAATTGGGACACGACCACAAATGGGGTGACATATCAACTCCTGATAGGAAACAAAGTGAGAGATGACTATAATGGGAGGGAATACTTCCCTCAGATTGTAAACGCTATGGATCGAACCTAAAATATACTATCAAAGAGACAATCAACAAGCATGGAACCAAAAATGGAATGAGTATAATCAAATTTTCTCTTTCCATAGGACAAGAGGGGACAACATTGAATCATGTAGAGAATACAACAAGTTCATCACTAGGTTACCAGAGGATCAACAACGACTATTCATTAAAATGTTCCTAAATCTGTAAGAGGTCATGACAAATAACACCAATAAGAACATGAAGCAAACACAAGCACCTATCGCGCCACAAAATGTAGATATGAAGATATTCCAAGACCCCTTTTCAGCCCATAGGAATAATGAAACAAATGTTCATAACACAACTACTTCTGGAACAATTAACCTCCCAAAATCTTGGAGTCAAATATCCCCGTGTAATTAGGAATAAAAGGAGAGATGAGAATGTTGGGGTAGTAGACATAGTACATGACAAAGAAAACGTTGAACGAAGCATCAAACAGAGAGTTGAATTTCATGGAAAAACAATTTCAGTTGTAGAGCCAACACTTGCCTCGATCAGATCTTATGACTTAATAGAGGATTTAAAGAAGACATATACTAATTTTTTTTCATAGATCTTAAAAATTCCCCATCACATCAGTGAACTCTTTTACAAGAAATAAAATTGAAGTATTTAGATTCTATCACTTCTCCCAACGAACAAATTAATCAAGTCGACCTTGATATAAACCCACCAAATGCCGAGCTACAAGATCTAGGGTTCTTTTTTAACTTGAAGCAAATGCCTTTAGAGGCTAAGTTAACCAAGAAGGAGGAATCCAACTGTTGCAAGCATGTGCCAACTGGTGTTGTCTTTGATGTCAACATGTTTGTGTTGTCATTGGTGCCAACTATGTCTTCTGATATTGTTGTTTGTTGATTGATTGAGTTGTCATGATAAGGACATTGTTTGAGTTTTTGCTCCACATTTCCTCTGTGTTGAAGACCAGAGTATGAGATTTGGATATGTTTTAGAGAAGTGTTTGAAGATGCTAAATCCAAAATTTGGTGGTCCGGATCGCTGTGCAGAAAACATTCTATTCATTAGTTTGAAGATTGTGCCTGAGAGTGTTTGCACTGTGACAGGGAGAAAGTATTTTGCTCCGCATTTCTCCGCAGTTTGGATTTTGGTGTTGCGGTTTTGGACTTAAATTTATAAGGTCCTTAGCTATCTTCATTCCAAAGGATTTGTGATTTGGTGCTCCGAAAAGCAAGTTATTGATTAGCAGAGATTGATAGTGTTTGTTGTGAGCAGTCTGTGATCTATCTTCAAGTGATATTTGTTGTCTTCAAGTGAGATCTGTTGCGGTTGGATTTTTCAGCTCCCAAATGATTCTATGTTGTTCGTGGATGTCTTCAGAATGTATTGAAGGCATGTGCTTGATCCGCAAGCTGTAATGAAGATCTTGGAAGAGTGTGTTTAAGTATTCTTGATGATTGCACCAGTTTGGCCGACTTAGGTGTTAACATTCTTTGCAGATATGTTTCTTGGATTGTAGAAGTGTAAGGAAGCGTGTAAGGATGTATTTGGGTCCAAGCTAAGCCGTGAAATGTTCTTACTTCATTCATTTGCTCTGCAAGTTTGTTTAGGTCCAGACCTAATTTGATTTATGTATGTATGCCGACCTTGGAGATAGTTCCAATGGTTGTAAGTTGTATTGCCGACCTTGATGAATGTTCCAAGGTTGATGATTCGTATAAATATATGTAATGAATTTGTGAGTGAGGTGAGGTGAGCAAAGATGCGAAGATAAAGTGTGTGTGTTGTAAAGGCAGAGAAGAAGAGATATACCGCGCTTCAATGGAATTGAACTCATGCATGTAGATGCTATTATATCAGTTCATGGCAGTGAGCCACCCATCTTGGCAGTGAGCCACCCCTTGATAGTGAGCCACCCTTTGGCAGTGAGTATTCTTTTAGGTAGTGAGCCCTAAGGCAGTGAGCCTCTTTGTTATGCAGTATTGTTATTACATTATATTGTGAGCTAACGCTCATCGTGGTTTTTTCCCTTTTTAGGGTTTTCCACATAAAAATTTGGTGTTCATGAGTGTATGATGTTGATGTGTTTATGTTTTGATTTTGCAATTCATGTTTAATCTTCATAATAGATTAAGGAGTTCAAGTAAGTGAATGTGAATGTAATTTTGTTTAAAGAAATTAAGGTTTTTGATACAACAAATTCACCCCCCTCTCAGTTGTCTTGTGCCTTCAACAATTGGTATCAGAGCGAGGTTCCTTGGAAGAAAGCCTAACAGTTTAAGGTAGATCCGGGATGGCACACAAGAAAGACATTCCTTAGTTTGATGGATCTGACTATGCCTACTAGAAGGTACGAATGCAAAGTTATCTTATTTCTATTAGTTATAATGTTTGGAAGATGGTTAACCATAAATACACAATACCTAAAGGCGGTCCGCAATCTGATGAAGAGATTAAGGATTATGAGACTAATCACAAAGCTAAAAATGCTCTATTAAATACTTTGTCTAACACTGAAATGGCAAAAGTTGTGGATCTAGAAACTGCTCATGAGATCTGGGACAAATTGAAAAACATCTATGAAGGTGATGAATCTATCAAGAAGGCTAAGTTGTAGAACTTGAAGACCACATATGAAACCATGCGAATGTTTGAGGATGAGAACATAACAAGTTACATACAAAAGATTGATGAAATTGTCAGCAGCATCAAGGGTCTTCGTGGAAAGATAGAGGATGGGGATGTTGTAGATAAGATACTCAAAACTATTCCCAAATCTTAGTCACAAGGTATCTGCCATTGAAGAATTGTTTGATATGGGCAAGCTTACAAAAGATCAATTGCTTGGTAAAGTGATTGCTTTTGAGATGAGAGAATTTGGTACTACTGATGGCCCTGTGAAAATTGAGACTGCCTTTAAGGCCAAGGAAGAAAAGATTGCTAGATCAGATAAATATGCTGTGGAATCAGATGAAGAAGATTTTGAAGAGTTTGAGGCAAAATTTGCAAGCAGAATGAAAAGAGGCAGTAGAGGAAAGTTCAAAGGTAAGTTACCTTTCAAATGTTGCAATTGTGGTAAAATTGGTCACTATGCTTCAAGATGTCCTAACAGAGCTTTGAAAATAAAAAAACAATGAAAGCAAAGGAAAGATGGTAAGAAAGAGTTACTCTGTTAGAGGCGATGATGGTGTAACTGATGATGAACCTGATTCTGATGATGGTAATGGTAGTGAATGCTTGTTTATTGCACTAAGAGGAACTTGTTTCTGCTAACCTTGCAAGCTGTGTGAAGGAAGGAAGTCCAAGAGAGTTGTCTGCATTTCATGTTGAAAAAGAAGACGAATGGATCATTGACAATAGATTTTCAAATCACATGATAGGAGATAAGAGCAAGTTTGTTAAGTTTGAGAAATATGATGGAGGACTAATTAGGTTTGATGATGATGCAGCTGGTAAGATTTGTGGAAAAGGATCAATTACTTTTGATGGCAAGCATAATACAGATGATGTTCAATATGTCAAATGTGTGACAAAGGGTATAATCTGGTGTTTAAGGACAATGGGTGTGAGATAAGGAAAAGCTCCAGAACTTTAATTGCTGATGGTAAGAAGACTCATGGTAATGTTTATCATTTGAAGGGTACTGATAATTGTTGTTTGTTAGCTCAAACAAATGAAAGCTGATTATGGCATAGAAGAATGTGTCACATTATCTTTGACAATTTGGTGAGAATAAGAAGAATACAAGCGGTAAGAGACCTGCCTAAGATTGTGAAGCCTGCCAATGTTATGTGCAAAGAATGTGTGGGCCTACAAGAACAAGAAGTCTACAAGGTGATAGGTATTTCATGCTTCTATTGATGATTATTCAAGAATGACTTGGGTTACCTTTCTTAAAGAAAAAATAGAAGCCCTAGACAAGTTTAAGGCATTCAGAGCTATGGTTGAAAATGAGTTGGATTTGAGAATCAAGTGTTTGAGATCTGACAGAGGTGGTGAGTTTACTTCAAATGAGTTTAATGCTTTTTGTGAAGAACATGGAATGAAGAGACATTTGTCTGCCGCCCGGACTCCTCAACAAAATGGAGTGGTTGAAAGGAAGAATAGAACTGTTCAAGAAGTTGCTAGAACAATGATCAAGGAAGCAGACCTACTGGAAGTATATTGGAAAGAAGCAATACACACTGATGTCTACATTTAGAATAGAGTGCAAGTCAGAGAAAATGAAACAAAGACACTTTATGAGCTGTGGTATGGTAGAACTCCTACTATCAAATATTTCAAAGTTTTTGGAAGCAAATGTTACATCACAAGAGATGAAGAATTAGGAAAGTTTGATGCTAGATTTGATGAATGCATATTCCTTGGGTACTCTACTAAAAGCAAGGCTTACCAGTGCTATAACAAAAGACTGAGAAAGGTCATTGAAAGTGCAAATGTGAAGGTAGATGAAGATACTCAGCTAGATGGATATGAGTCAGATGAATCTGCTGATACAGAAAAGGTTGAAAAAGATAAAGAAAAGGAAGTTCAGACTGAAATGCAAGCTACTTTGTAAGAAGAAGTTCAAGTTGAAGCTCTAGAAAGAATTCTTAAAACGCCCAGGTATGTGCAGAGAGATCACTCTTAAGATCAGATTATTGGTGACAAAAGGAAATGTGTGTTGACAAGAAGCAAAGCTGCAGAAGATCAAGTAAATCTCTGTTTACTCTCAAACGTGGAACCTAAAACAGTAAATGAAGCATGCAAAGATCAATATTGGGTCAAAGCAATGGAAGAAGAACTAATGCAAATTAAGAAGAACAAGACTTGGAAACTTGTTCCTAGACCTGCAGATAAGAATGTGATTGGAATAAAGTGGGTATTCCGGAACAAACTGAATGAAGTTGGAGAAGTTCTGAGAAACAAGGCAATACTTGTGTGTAAAGGCTACTCACAAGTGGAAGGAATAGATTATGAAGAGACCTTTCCTCTGGTGGCAAGACTGGAAGCTATCAGACCATTTTTGGCATTTGTAGCACAAAAATTTCAAGGTATGCTAGATGGATGTGAAGTCTTTTTTCCTAAATGGTGAGTTAGAAGAGGTCTACATAGAGCAACCAAATGAATTCCAGCTATTAGACAATCCAAATATGGTATGCAAGTTGAAGAAGGCTTTGTATGGATTGTAGCAAGCTCGCAGAGCTTGGTATGCAAGATTGGATAAGTACTTGTTGCAACAAGGATTCAATAAAGGGTCCGCAGATAGTAATTTGTACACCAAGATGAGTGGAGACGAAATTTTGATTGTTGAGGTCTGTGTTGATGACATGAAAAGCACAAGTGGAGGTGCATTCTTCCTTGGAGATAGAGTGGTATCCTGACATAGCAAGAAACAATAATCACTTTCATTGTCTATTGTAGAGGTAGAAAATATTGTTGTAGCATCATGTTGTACTCAGGTGTTGTGGATGAAACAGACCTTGCAGGATATCAAAGTTGAGTATGATGAGCCAATCCCTATTCTTTGTGATAAAATAAGTGCCATAAATATTTCAAAGAATCCAGCAATGCATCAAAGACAAAGCACATTTCAATTAAGTATCACTTTTTGAGGGAGAAAGTTGCAGAGAATTAAGTGAAGCTTGAATATGTGCCTACAAAAGATCAAGTTGCTGACATATTCACTAAGGCTCTTCCAAAGGATACATTTGAGTATCTCTGGGAAAAGTTAGGGGTTGTTACCCCTCCTTCCTTGAACTAGATGCATAAGGAGATGGATCAGTCTAGTGTGCCTCAAAGTATATTTCTCCTTTTGGAGTGATGTTGGAGGCTACATCTTAGGGGGACCAGGTAGTGCTTTGAGACGATTGTTGCAGTTAGGGGGAGTAAAGAATGATTCTAGACTAATCAGAGTAGTAGTGTGCAAGTATGTGCAGTGGAAGAGATGTGATGCCATTTGCCATTGATGTCAAAGGGGGAGAGAGATCATGTGAAAAACTCGGGGGGAGAAAGAGTTTAGATGTGTAAAAAGAAAGGGGGAGTTTTGATGCAGAGTTATGTCTTGATGGAGGAACATGTTGTTTTTCACATCATATGTTGCCATCAATGACAAAGGGGGAGATTGTTGTAAATATGTGCCAACTAGTGTTGTCATTGATGTCAACATGTTTGTGTTGTCATTGGTGCCAACTGTGTCTTCTGATATTGTTGTTTGTTGATTGATTGAGTTGTTATGATAAGGACACTGTCTGAGTTTTTGCTTCGCATTTCCTTTGTGTTGAAGACTGGAGTATGAGATTTGGATATGTTTTAGAGAAGTGTTTGAAGATGCTAAATCCAGAATTTGGTGGTCCGAATCACTGTGCAAAAAAAGTTCTATTCACCAATTTGAAGACTGTGCCTGGTAGTGTTTGCAGTGTAACAAGGAGAAAGTATTTTGCTTCGCATTTCTTCGTAGTTTGGATTTTGGTCTTGCGGTTCTAGACTTAAGTTTATAAAGTCCTTAGCTATCTTCATTCCAAAGGATTTGTGATTTGGTGTTCTGAAAAGAAAGTTATTGATTAGTAGAGATCGACAGTGTTTGTTGTGAGCAGTCTGTGATCTATCTTCAAGTGATATTTGTTGTCTACAAGTGAGATCTGTTGCGGTTGGATTTTTGGCTCCCAAATGATTCTATGTTGTTTGTGGATGTCTCCAGAATGTATTGAAGGCATGTGCTTGATCCACAAGCTGTAATGAAGATCTTGTAAGCGTGTGTCTAAGTATTCTTGATGATTGCACTAGTTTGGCCGACTTATGTGTTAACATTCTTTGTGGATATGTTTCTTGGATTATAGAAGTGTAAGGAAGTGTGTAAGGATGTATTTGGGTCCAAGCTAAGTTGTGAAATTTTCTTATTCATTCATTTGCTCCTCAAGTTTGTTTAGGTCCAGACCTAATTTGATTTATGTATGTATGCCGACCTTGGAGATAGTTCCAATGGTTGTAAGTTGTATTGCCGACCTTGATGAATGTTCCAAGGTTGATGATTTGTATAAATATATATAATGAATCTGTGAGTGAGGTGAGGTGCGCGAAGATGTGAAGATAAAGTGTCTGTGTTGTAAAAGTAGAGAAGAAGAGATATACCGCGCTTCAATGGAACTGAACTCATGCATGTTGTAGATGTTATTATATTAGTTCATGGCAGTGAGCCACCCATCCTAGTAGTGAGCCACCCCTTGGCAATGAGCCACCCTTTGACAATGTGCCTTTTTGCAGTGAGCATTCTTTTGGGTAGTAAGCCCTAAGACAGTGAGCCTCTTTGTTATTCGGTATTGTTATTACATTATATTGTGAGTTAACACTCACCGTGGTTTTTCCCTTTTTAGGGTTTTCCATGTAAAAATCTAGTGTTCATGAGTGTATGATGTTGATGTGTTTATGTTTTGATTCTACATTCATGTTTAATCTTCATAACCGATTAAGGAGTTAAAGTAAGTGAATGTGAATGTGATTTTGTTTAAAGAAGTTAAGGTTTTTGGAAAGAATGAGATATGGAAATACCAACATCACGGCATGTCAAGACACATTGAGAGGTTATGACAACTTAAAGACAACAATGACCAGAAAAATTATGCTCCTAGTCTGCTTGGGATCCAAAATAATTCCTACGATATTCTACATCATTGATAAAGATACCAACTATAACTTGTTATTGGGGAGACCCCAGATTCATAGGATGGAGGCAGTCTCTTTCGCATTGTTTCAAGAGGTTCAATTCTTACAACTTAGAAAGATCTACGTTGCAAAAGGAGATCTTGAGCCTTTCAGCATGGTCAAGATAGATGTAACAAGAAAGAAGATAGGCATCCTGATTGACTACAAGCCATCGACAAATAAAATTACCTTTCTAGACCCAATTCCTCAATCAATATGCATAAAGAAGGTAGAACAATTTAGCGATACAGTGAACAACACAAAAAAGTGAGTTCTTTCGAGGGAGAGTCGTCAAAGGGTGGTTCCAAATGAAATGATAGCAAAAATTATGGAATTGTTGGAAAGAGATGGCCCCCTACAATTTCCCTTGGATGTGTGTACTATTAACGTATTCTCAGATGCCAAGCAAGAGAGGACTAGTGAAACCATCTCGACAAAACAAAGTATAGGAAAAGTTCCCCCAATGACGTAGTGGCCCAGGATCGAAGAACAATTTCAAACTACAACACTAGACCTAAGAGAGGCAGATCCAAGTTCCTTATCTGATCCTAAGGAAGAGACATTGGAAAGCTATACTCCTATGACACCTCTATGAGAGACATCGTCAAGCAAATCATACAAACCTTTAACTCAAGAAGTGAGTGATTTGTATGTACCACTTTCACCTCCTAAAGAAACCTATATGCCTTGGACACCTTGACATAGGTAGTTACTATTGATCAAGGGGAAGCTTATTCAATTGATAATGAGTCCACAAATGCTCCAAAAGTGTTGTCCAGAGCCTTCATAGCTCTAAATATCTAAGAACCCCATTCTACCTCAACCTCAATACAATCTAATGATACATGAGAAGCGCCATGGGTTTAAATCAAAATATATGAGAGGTTTCTTGATGAAGATGAAATTAGTGAAGGAGAGTTTCACAATGAATGCAAATTGCAGATAACTATAGCAGTAGAAGACCTTGCTATCCTTGAATTCCTAGAGAAATACAAGGGTACTCCATGGACCTACAGCTGGAGCCAAATGGTAAGACGAGCATAAGTTTTGTTCCCCCAAAGGAGCAAAGGGAGTGTCAGACTCCCTTCGAGTTATTTCAATTCTTGCAAAGTATCCAAGAACGTGATGAAGTTCAAATCTACATGCAAGACGAATTTTCCCTACTCATGGATTTATTGAATTGTGATGGAGTCCTATATTGGACCCCTTCTCATCAACAAGCATATGAATCCTTGGCTCACCTTACGTTACCTCAAAAATTCATAGAGTTAAATCCACAAGAACAAGATGATCCTTTAAGACCTTACAAAATAGGAGAAATTGACCTCAGGAAGGGCAGTACCAAGAACAAGAAGATGATGATTCAAGGGTTAACTCCATGCCATTATTTCAAAATGATCAAAATCAATAAGAGGAAAAGAGGAAGTTAGTAGAATACTCATGTGGATCGCATGGATGCCAGGAGGGATCGTTATGCCTCATATCCTCCTCTGACAACTCTGAAATTAGACCATACACATGTCTAGTTGGAGTCGCCTCTGGTATTTCCTCCTACTTGTTTGTAGGGACTCTCACATCCCCTCCATCACATTCCTCCTCATTAGGATCATAATCCTCATCTGTAGAATCATCATTTTCTTCCTCAATAGCAACAAGTCTTCGAGATCGAGACACTTGCACTCATCTATGACTCATCTCATGAACTGGCCTAGTAATTGGAACCCCAGGAGTCACTCTCAGGAAGAACAAGTCACTCACCTTTCACAGGAACTCCTAGGATATGATAAACATTGGAGTCTATTCTCCAGATACTTAAGGAAATTAGAATGTGTTTTGATTAGCATCCCAATGTCAAGATATCACAACATATACAAGAATATGGATGTACGATAGGAACACGAGCAATCTTGTCTAAACTCGTCTTCTTCAAGATGAAAAGATCTCCAGTAGATAAGGACTCAAGGGCCTTCGTAAACCAAAATTAATCATGAGTCACATTTCACCTAATGCACATTTGCTGTCAAGAATAATGCACATCTACTATCAAGAATAAAGAAACATGTTAGATAGTTGACCAATCCAGAAAATCACAAAAAAAGTATAAAACATTCAAAACTTTCATAAAAAAATCATATATCAACTATTTTTTTTTTTGCAATAAATGAAGAAGTTAGTAGCGTAAAGTAGAAAAAATTGAGTGATAGAAGTATTAAAGCATTCAAAATTTTCATCTGGCAAAAATTCTAGTGGGCCACCTTTATAGGGGCTGATCTCTAAGGGCAATCCAAAATTGTAGATTGAGTCTCCAAGGGTGACTTGCCCTGGTGAAAGGGGCGACCCTACCCCATACCCTAGAATGATAAAAATTGCTCAGAAAGCATTAAAAACAACAAAATTTTGACAAACAAAAACTCAATAAAAGACAAAAGGCAAGAATCTAGGCCATTACAACAAAGAAACTCAAGAAATAATGGATTCTTTGCAAGAAATCAACAAAAGAGAAACCAAGGGTTTTGAAAGGGGGTTTTCTAATTTATCATACCTAATGACCAGTAGGGGGAAGATTGGTATCCATAGCAACAATCTCCTTGTCGAGCTCTCTCCATTGCTAGTTCACTCACACGGTTCCATCACCATTTGATCACTCTACCTCTCGATTCATCTCTTTCTTCTCTTAGTTTAGTTTCCATTTGGATATTTGGTTTGTCTTATCTTTTTTAGTGCTTTCCATGTCTTCGTTTTGTGTGCATTTCATTCTTATAGGTCCTTAGGACAAAACAAAATGACTCAGGTATATCTCATGCGGCAATGACACATTTTTTGTTTCTATTATAGTGATTTATTTTGAATGCATCATGATGTCAAGTTAACAATTGTTATTTTAGATACAAATATGAGACAACACAATAGGTAAAAGCCTAGTTTAGGAATGGTACCTACCCTTCATGTAGACTACCATCCTCAAGGGGGCAAATATGCAAGTATGAAAAAGATGCACTGCCTACATGGCAGCTCGAGGATGAGCTATAGTCCTAATCACATAAATGTAAGCATGAATATATATATCTCTCAGTAGTGTTCCTCTTGGTGACATGTCTTTGAATATAATTTTTCATCTTGTTTGTGCTTTTCTAACCCCTAGACTAACCTTCTACAGTCCTGCACACCTTCTAGCTTGCTTTCTAACCAAAGTTTGACAAATATTTTTTGTCACTTTCTAGCTCCAGTAACCTCATCAATCTACTTCACAAGAGGGAAAATTCATGTTCCCTAGGGGCATTTGCATCATTTCAATCCTTTAGAATCATTTAATTAACCTGCCAATTCTATTTGTGACTTCAATTTTCATGTCACATCTTTCCTTTCTGGATCGCCCCTTGTCACTGTAGGATCTCCTTGGGTGACCCTACAACTAAATTAGAATCTCTAGGGGTGACTTGCCCTGGTGAAAGGGGTGGCCCACCTTGCAAAGATCCTCTGGCTAGTTTTGGGATGCCAAAACCATTCTTGCACCTCCTAGACCATTCTCCATCCCGAAAACCACTTGTGCAAAACCTCCTCGGTGAGTTGCCCCCTATGACTTTAGGATATCCCTGAGTGTCCCAACAACTTAAACAGAATCTCTAGGGGTGGCTTGGCCTAGTGAAAGGAGTGACCCACTTCCTAAAAGGGGTGACCCTGTCATCTTTTAACATGCATGTTTCCTTCTAGTTCTGGCCCAAATTTGCTTCGAATTGAGCCCTAATTACATGAATCTTCTTCTCTAACTGATTGCCAACTCCTCCTAACTGATTCAACACTCCCAATCAGCACAATCTAATCTCCAAATCAATCTTAATTATCTTGCATTTAGTCAAGTGTTAACTCCATTTCCTCTCCTGTGATTCCTCTACAATCAGTGTTCATTCTCAATTAGAGTTAGATTAGTCCCCAATCTATTTATGTTAACTCCCCAATCACCACCAACTTTGGTGTTGATTTTCTACCTATAAATACCACCCTCCTCTATGCATTTGGGGAGGAAAATTTAGTATTGTTGCTCTTGCTTTTCTAATTGTCTCCATAGCATTTTTATGCTCATGTAGGACCCCATGAGCCTTTTCATTTTTGCATTTAGCTTCCATAGATCCAAGCCATTGTACTTCATAGGCGTTCTAATGCCCAATTGTTTTGAAAGATTCAAAGCTTCTATTTTATTCATTTTGCTTCCATCTTCGTTTCTATCGCCCAGAGGAGGACCCCACTGTTGCATAGGAATAGAGGGTTGCCGTAAGGACTTCTAAGGGATCAAGCTAGGCATTTCCATCTTTGTCATACTAGATTCTTCATGTTTTAGAATAGTAATTAGCTCACATTCTAGCTCTTGGAAAAGTATCATTGCTTTCCTCTTTCCTTGACAGGTTGTTTCTTTGTTTTCAATTAGATTAGCATTGCTTTGATTCAATTAGATTAGCTTTATTTTGTTCATTAGATTACATCTATTTCCATTTTACAATTTCAATTTGTTAAAGTAGATTCAAAATCATTCCACGAAGACTACAAAAACATAGGATTAGCTTGCATATTGAAAAACACATATAGGTTGCATACATATTTCAATTCATAGGTAATTAGACAATATTTGAATTTGGAAAAAAAGAACAAAAAATGCTTTACATACATTTAAAGTGCATTCATAAGAAAATTACAAAAACATTACGAAAACTTAGAGAAATAAGAACAAAACCTTCGATCTCATCAGGAGGTACACATCAATTCAAATCAAACATTCAAACAAGGAGAAACCCTTAGTTCTATCACGAGGTAAACATCAATTCAAACACACTCAATACAAACAACGAGAAGCACAAACACTTCCCTCTATTGCCAAGAATTCAATGTGCCTAGGCATTAGGGAAGATTGGATACAATCCGTCCTCAACGAGATTGGGGAGAACTTTCCCTGTCCAATTCATCAACAAAACATAGAACAAAGAAGGGAATAACAAGAACATCAACAACGCATTAGAGATCAACAACTCTTGATAAAACATGTCTTATGAGATGAATAAAGGAGACAAGAATGTCTATGAATTATCAAAGAACAAAACAACCTTCATGCTAGGCTTAGGAGACTTAGGACTCGTGACCCTTCAGGTTATACATTTATTACAACCACAACTAAAATCGAACATCTCCACAAGAACAATTGTCAAAACATACACATAGCACAAAACCCAACTGTCATCTGCAACGTTCTGCTCCCTAAAGAAAGAGAGAAGGACAACTCACTAGTCCTACCTCCACTCGACTGGCTCTTGCCATGTGAGCGAGAGTGACTAGGAGGCTGCTTGTAGCAAGGAGCTCTGTTCAGGTGTCACACTAGACTATGAATCACTCATAAATTGTTTAGGTCACATTCTAAATGATACAAAACAATAGTCTAAGACCCATCATATCTAAATCTATTGATCAAGGAGAGAGAAGAGGGGATCCTCTAAAGTCGCTTCAACTTGAGCCACTTCTCTTGTTGAGGAAGAATGTCTTGAAGATGACGGAGGTTTCAAGGAAACTGAAGAAAGGGTCCCTTGCAGCCACCCAAGAGGGCACCGAGAACCATCAAAGATAACATAGTAGCTATGCCATTCCCAAGGGGAGCCACCTTAGAAGGGGCCACAAAGGCTTCATTGAGATCCACCACCTGGGAGAAAGAAGGCTCGTCACCCAAAAAGTCTGAATCAACATAATCATTAATAGTGAAATGGTTGGGGAAGGCATTTTGCCACCACAAAGAACCTACATTCTTGTGGTGAGAATGGGAGCAATCAAGGGAAATATTACCAATAACGAAGCATCATCTATAGCGAAAAAGGATACACTCATAATCAAATAGCTAAGTCCATGGTCTATTCTCCACTATAACGACAACATCCCCAGGAAGAGCCTTGGAGGAGTTGATGTCCACTAGAAGATGGGCAAAGATAGTGTGACCAAAGTTAGAAGTGGTAGAACCCACCTTCAAAAATTGACCAATAGCATTCCCAATAGCCTCAAAGTAGGGATCTTCCCAAAATTGGAGGGGAAGACAAGGCAATCTGACCCAAATTGACCAAGGGATGTTCGTTATAATATAAGTTTAAATAGTTATTTAAACCTATTAATAATTAATATTATTAGTTAGAATATTAGAGGGAATTGTTGAAACCTCCCACCACAATAGTAATAGTTGAAAAAAGCAATGGGATTAAATTCTATAAGATAAGAGTTAAACAAACTATATAGCTTGCATGAATACCTATATTTGTTTGAATAAGAGGATTTTATTAATTTAAGGGTTAACCTTAATTGGTTAAAGTGTTAATTTTTAATTGTTGAGACCTAAGTTCAAATCTATAAAGGGACATCTAATGTGCAATTCTAAATTGTGACTTTTAATCTTTTATAGTTGACTTCTAGAGTGGACATGACTTCTAAAAAAGTGGATTTCTAAATTGTGACTATTAATAAAGCATTATAGCTCAATTGGTTGAGCACGACTAGTGAGTGTGATGGTTTGTTCTTTGATTATGCTCTCTACCAAGGATCAAATCCCTCATAAGTGCAATAAATAAGGGATGAGGTTGGGATGGTGCCATGGTTGACTTTGGCAGAATAGATACCTCTTTGGCTCTAAGCTAAAGAGGTATCATCTTGGACTTGTGCGTTGCTCCTATATCAAATTGCAAAAATGATCTTGGTATAAAACCTTTAAAAAAAACAATTATAACTATTACCCTGTTGGGTGAATATTTTTTTATCAACTAATTGAGAACAAAATGGTTATATCAGCCACAGTGTGATGAGATATTATCTCTCCTCTCAGAAAGGGGAGGCTCCCTTCTTATTACCCACTACAATCAACAAGTACTTAACTAGGATTATTTACACTAAAAACTAACCTGTGGATGTTGTCATATCATCTATTTCTCTTTTTTCAGAAAAGATGTTCACTTACAGACTTTTAATATCAAATCCTTGATTCTTACAAAGTGAGACAAACTAAAAATTACTTGTTGGAACAATAATAACCAATATCCAAATTGAATAGACGTAGGATTACTCAAAGTGATACCAGAATGAGTTAATACCAAGAAACCCACAAAAGCTCAAAGTCTTTTGTTGCTTCTTTCACTGACTTGAAGTTAAGAGCGTATAGAATGAGGTGCAGCCCAAAGTCTCCACTGTATGCTATAATGAGATTAATGAACACAAAGATAGCTAGCAGCTCAAAGTCTTCTAATATCTTCCACTTACGAACATAAAACATAAACCTAAAGATAATGTTGTAGCACAAAGTCTCTAAAATAAGCTTTAGAACATCTCCCAGATTATTCAAACTCACTACAATTTGATCAAATGCATAAGAAAGTACAAGAGAAAAGACATAAGAACATCTCTAATGTACCACAAGTTTGCTTCAAGATAAATATTGAAACATCCACTTGCTTTTCTTATTATTGATAAAATATGATTTACAACTTGAACACAAAGTTTCAAAATGCTCTTCAATTTGGCAAAGTTTCACTTCAATAACTAAAAGATAATATTTACATAAGAGCCCCTCTTTATTTATAGGGAGAGGCTAAGAGAAAAAATAGGAAAATTACAACTAATTTGACTTATTCAAAATCAGAGTTCTAATTGACTTGTGACTCTGTCTCATAGCTTCATGTAATCTAATTTTACAAAATGACATGGAGTTTATCAACTACAAATTACAAAAAAACATAACTAAAGCATGAAAAATAACTAAGTGTCCTTGGGCACTTCTTCATCATCTTGGTCCTTCTCCAAAAAATCTTCATATCTCTTTATGGTAGCCTGGACTTCATTATTGTCAGGCTCCAGTGTATTCTTGGAGATGGTAAGCACTCGGGTGATGGAATCCGTGAGGGTGTCAAGCACGCTCTTGTGCTTATTCAATATCTTTTGCAACCTATTCAAAGTTGTCTGAAACTCTGCAAACCTGTCAAGTGAAGCCAATGTGAAAACTTATGTTTCTACCTCTATTTGTATTAGGTTGGTAAACTCTTGAATAACTACATCTTCTGGGAGTGTTTGTTGGTTTTCATCTAACATGTGGCATGGAAGGTCAGCCAGCTCATTAGAAATATCTAGAGCTTTATTTTCTCCTCTTTCTAGATCTTTGTTCAAATCTTGAATCAGGCCTTCAATAATATCTTTCTTGTGAATCATGGCCTCTCTATACTCCACATATTTCTTTCGGTTGGGGATTACCCCATGCTCAACCAACACTTCAACTTTGAATTCCTGCAGATTATTTCATGAATCTAAGTCTTGTTTGACTAGCTGCATATCTTGAGAAAGGATCTCAAGTGTTTGGCTGATTTCTTTTCCCACTTTATCCAGGTCATTATAAAGTTCAATGGATGACTTTATAAGCTATGAACCTTGGACAAGTACTTTGTCAATCCACACATCAACTGCCTGCCCCTTAGCATCAATTCTTTCAGCCTTCTGGAAAGCTTCATTATTTGTGCTAGTCTCAATAGGTTCAACCTGTTTTGATGACTGAGTTATCTTCAGAAGCGCTGATCTCAACTGATCTACTTGCACCTTTAGCTAGTCTTTGATTACCTTATCTCAATCATATATGTCTAGCAATGCAGACAATTGTGCCAACAAATCTTCCTTTGCACTCTCATGTGTCTGCTTGCCGAGCTCAACTCTTGTTATAGTGTAGTCTTCAGGCTGAACTTCTGTGATGCTCTTGTCAGGTGGAGGCATCGCTACCTCAGCATATTTGTTTCCTGATGTATCAACAAGCACCCTAGACCAAGTCTTGGCTTTTTTGGTTGCCTTTGACTGGACTGGAATTTACTGACCAAAATCAAAATCTTCTGGTGAAACATCTTGTTTCTTTCTTTTTGACTTTTGGGTCATTAGCCATGGTGGAAGGACAAAGGTGTCACCTCTTATTTCTATTGTCAGAGTTTGGGATGACATAGGTGGAACGGTAGATTCTTGTGACACATGTGGTATGGGAGGATCTTGTATTGATATAGACACAAGTGAAGTATGAGTGACAAGTGGTGAAGTTTGTGTTTGTATGACAATAGGATTAACATCAACATTCACTTAGGAAGAGGTAGAGGTCAAAAACTTCTCAAACTCAGATTGTGTTATTGGATCAATCATGGATATGGGAACATCAAACAAACTTGGCATAGATGAGAGAGACCCAGAATCATTATCAATATTATCAAGGGGATGATAAAATAAAGACTCATTGCCAGGTGTGGAAGGAGTTGAATGAATGGAATGAATTGACATATCAGGGGACTCAGGGTTATCTAGAACAACTGTTGTGCATTTGATGACACGGGAGCCCTAGGAGTATGAACATTTGAAACCAAAGGAGAGGAATGAGGAGGTGTCACTTGAGTGGATTCAGATTGAGAATTGACTTGATGTTTTTGTAAATTCTCTTCAGTTGTCTCTTCTTCATCGACATTTGGTTGCACAAATGTTCCTTCCTTTTCTTTCCTATTACCTTTGTCTCTTGTTTTGAAAACAAACTTAAGCCTTTTATCACCAACAAGAGTATCTTCTTTATTCTTTATCCGTAGCTCTTCTCTTCTTCTTGAAGGTCCATTTGTATGTTCCTCCTCTAAACTTGTTTTGAAATGTTTCAACTTTATACCTTTCTTTTGCAACCAAACATTTGCATTAGCAAGAATTTTCTAGAATCTTTCTCTTATTGAGACTATCTCCTTTTGTGACCATTGGATTGTAGGAAGAGGAGTATCGGCAATCTTGTTGCCCATATACACAGCTTCAACTATATCACCTTCATCATGCATATCCTTTGGAACATCAACCAATTGAAATTTTCTCACCCGATCCAAAGAGAGATTACTGTAGTCCATTCTCCTTACATCCTCATTAGTTCGGCATTTAGCCGAAACATCTTTAGCATTATAGACATGGATTTAATTACCTTTCAGTTTATCCTTCATTCTTCTATAATCAAAATCAAGCCTTTTCTTGTATCTCTTCAAGGTAATCCACTAAAGCTCTGTCTCCATGGATTTGGCTTTAGGAGTGGTAGAAATACCATACCTACCAATTTGGAATTGAAACTTGAAGCCGCCTCTGTGAGATCCAGCTTGTTTGATATGTACATCCATGACTTGCTTGCATAATTCCATAAGAATCAATCTATTGCCTAGATATCTAGGAAGCATATAGGGTTGTCCACTGAAACACCCGACTATGATGTGAGTGAAGTTTGGGAATTGCAAGAAGATACATCCATACGTCTTCATCTCCTGCCAGGCCTCATCTGAAACTCTTTTCTTCTCAAGGTCATTCTCCAACATACAGATGTAATTATAAAAGAAAACATCATTCACCCTTCTGAAATGCTTGATACTTTCTATTAGGGTGAGTTGGGGGTAGTACTGATATATAGGAATCACTCTCCCGTCTCCTTTTGTTGTAAGTCCTGGGAAGTGTTTCATTGCTACAACAACATACACCAAGTATGAGGTCATGTAGAATCTTAGTGTTGTTGATACCTTTGCCAGCTACTCACAGATGGAATCACTGATCTGCTGACCCCACCATATCTTCTGGTTCCCCTTCTTAATGACATGAATGTATTGATACATCCATCCCTAAAAGGTATTTGATGTAGGAAGCCCCTTTACCCTGTTGAGGAGGGTTATGAGATCACCCACCTCTTTGATGAACTCACTCCGAAAGATGTTTTTGGGCCATCTTGAGATTGTAGATCGAGGAGTCTTCAGCCATCTTGTGTTAATGATTTTATTACATTTTTCTGTATTAGTTCATAGTACTTCTGTGCCTCCTTAATAGTAAGATCTGCATAATTTTCAATATATGGACACCCAAAAACTGTGTCAAAGAAATTTTCATCCAATTGTATAATCACATTACCATCAGCATCATATATGCTTTTTGTGTCTTTGTCAAACTTCCTCGCCATAGCCAATATGAAATCAGGGTTCTGTATAGATACCAGGAATGTGGAGACCAAGTGTATATCACTATTCAATATACACTGCATGTGTGTTGGCATTGGCTGCTGGTTCACCCTCTCTAAGAACTCAGACATATCCACACGTCTGATCTTTGTATCCTTGATTTCATCAATGTTCGACTCTACAGAGGTTGCCAGAATAACACCTTGGAATTTGTACTTCATCTTCTTCTTTGGGGAGGATTCAGACATGTGACAAATAGATGCAAAAATTGGACCTTTTAGAAATTTCTCAAAGTTAGAAAATTTTCATGTAATCTGCCTTTGTGCAATTGCGGGAAAAAAAGCACCTCTATGCTCAGAAATATTCATGTGCAACATCAGGAAAAATCTCTCATTTGAGTGTTATGAGTATTCCCAGTGTTAGAAAAAATCATACATTTTACATGCACATCGAAGTTTAAACTCTGACTTGCATTTAACAAAGAAAAAGAATAACATATGCACGTTGGAGTTTAAACTCCGATCTGCATAAGAGGTAGATTTAAGAGGATGTAGATCAGAGTTTAAACTTCAACGTACATCTCAACACTTAATTTTAAGGTAAGAAAAAAATATGTTGCACGAAAGTTTAAACTCCGTACAACATAGAAATTATGTGCAAGACCAAAAAATGTCTTGTAGAGTTTAAACTCTGCATGATATTTTAAGCAAGTGTCATGTAGAGTTTAAACTCCACAAGGTATTTGACTTAGGGATGTCTTAGAGATGTGTTAGGGTAAACAAAGGATGTAATGCAGACTTTAAACTTCGCATAACATCCTAAGCCAGATGTTATGTGGAGTTTAAAGTTTACATTACATCTGATGGAAAGTAGAGTTTAGGGTGTAAGTCTTTCGGGGATGTTGTGTATTAAGATATGATAGGGTTGTTCAGAGTTTAATCTCTGAACAACCAATGATCATTTGATCATGTTGGTTCGGAGATTAAAATCTGAACAACAATGATCGATCAACCAAAAAATGAACGCTAAGGGTAACACAAAACTCAACATGTAAACTAGGGTTTTAAGAGACAATACAAAATGAAACAAAAAAATATGAAATGAAGAACAAGGTGGAAAAAAAATGATACATACAATGAAGAACCAAAACAAAATCCCTAGTTTTAAAAGCACATGGAAAGAGGGTCTTTCAAAGCGAAGCAAATAATAAGGAAATAAAACAGAGCGTTGATGAAAAAACATAGAAGAAATAAAAATTTAACATACCTTTGATCGAAGATAGATTTGAAATGAGAAGATGTAGAAAGTTAATACGCATAGCTAGGGCACAAAACAATAGCAAGAGAGGCGATGAAGCAACAATAATGAAGAAAAATGAAATGAAATGCAAAGATAAATCAAAAGAAGATTTGGTAAATCTTTTTAATAATTGTCATTAATGTTCAAGAGTGCTAGGGAAGGAGTGTAATTGCAGAAATTTTTTCGCAATTACAAAAAAAAATTCTGCATTTACATAACACATGCAAGTGCGCAAAAATTCAGCACAATTACATCAAAGTATCAAAAATGACTAACACTTGGAAAACCAAAACTTACAAAATACTTAAAATGAACTATGATCCAAATCGAAGAGATTTTTTAAGGAATCAAACCACGCTCGAGATGACCTAGAAATGTCTTGATTTGTGTGCTTAGAGGATGTGGGCTATGAAACAAACAAGTTTCATAGGGGTTATCCCACGGATTGAGCGAGCTGAATTCAAGGATAACATACCCTTTTGTAGAAATTCAACATGATATCAGAGCTACTATGAATGCAACTAGTGTTTTTGCATTCAGCTATTGTTTAGCTTATATGAGTGAAATCTTGTATGTTGAGAAGAATGTTTGAAATGATCTAGGTTGTATTAGAAGGAAAATTTTATCTAATATCTTTGTTTTTAGTATGAAGTTAGCATAGTTCTATGTCTAGATGGATAGGATAAAACAAGGAAAAGTGCCTCAGTTGCTCAAGAAGGAAGCAGTGGACCTACCTTAAGAGTTCCCTGAGCCACTGGACCTACCTTAAGAATCATGTCTTTTGTATTCTCTCTGCATTCCTACCCAGCACAACAACATCCTTTTGTTATTGCACAAAAGCTTCACAACCTAGTAAGCCATCCCTCTAAAGTGAAGTTTCATTTTGCATTTTTTCAATTTTTGTTGTGTTTTGCCATTATAAAACTTTAGCGCAGCTTATTGGTTAGTTTAGTAGTAAAACATTAAAAATATATATGATTAAAACTTTAACGTTTTAGCAATTATTTCCTTAGACAACCGAAGATCAAATTCTATTTCTCTTTTGCTTAGTTGAATTTCTCTCCAAATACTTGCCAAGATGTGTTCAAAATTACTGTGAACTTCTTTGTAAAAGGAGCTCCAGATTCCATACTTTTAGAGATTTAATCATTTTAGGCTGTAGTGTAGTAAACAGGCTTAAAGTTTTGTTTGGAGAGATTGTATTAATTCTATTTTTTTTTATTAGGAGGTGGATTTAGAAGAAATTTTATCAATATGTTTAATAATACATTATAAACTATTCTTGAAAATAATTTCACTTCATCTCTCATGGATTGTGATAAACAATTATTTTTCTCTATTAAAGAGTGTATTGTTAGTGGTCCCTAACGCTCTTTTTTTCTTAAAGGGGGATAAGGGGGAAGCCCATCCCTGTGGAGAAGATTAGTACCATCAAGGAACCTTCTACTATTGTTTTAATTAGGTTAAGTTGGTTTTGAACGGACCATAAACCTTGTACAAACCTTAGATTTTGACATGACTTTGAAACCTTACAAAGTTGTAGCTAAGTTGCCTAGGGGAACAACACACCCTTTTGTAGAAATTCAACATGATATCAGAGCTACTATGAATGCAACCAGTGTTTTTGCATTCAATTATTGTTTACCTTATATGAGTGAAAGCTTGTATGTTGAGAAGGATGTTTGAAATGATCTAGGTTGTATTAGAAGGCAAAATTTTATCTAATATCTTTGTTTTAAGTATGAAGTTAGCACAGTTATGTGTCTGGATGGATAGGACAAAACAAGGAAATGTGCCTCAGTTGCTTAGGAAGGAGGCAGTTGACCTACCTTAAGAGTTCCCTGAGCCGTTGGACCTACCTTAAGACTCATGTCTTCTGTACTCTCTCTGCATTCCTACCTAGCACAAAAATGTCCTTTTGTTATTGCACAAAAGCTTCATAGCCTAGTAAGCCATCCCTCTAAAGTGAAGTTTCATTTTGCATTTTTTCAATTTTTATTTTGTTTTGCCATTATAAAACTTTAGAACAACTTATTGGTTAGTTTAGTAGTAAAACATTAAAAAAATATATGATTAAAACTTTAACGTTTTAGCAATTATTTCCTTAGACAACCGAGGATCAAATTCTATTTCTCCTTTGCTTAGTTGAATTTCTCTCCAAAGACTTGCCAAGATGTGTTCAGACTTACTATGAACTTCTTTGTAAAAGGAGCTCCAGATTCTATACTTTTAGAGATTTAATCATTTTAGGCTGTAATGTAGTAAACATACTTAAAGTTTTGTTTGGAGAGATTGTATTAATTCTATTTTTTTTAATTAGGAGGTGGATTTAGACAAAATTTTATCAATATTTTTAATAATACATTATAAACTATTCTTGAAAATAATGTCACTTCATCTCTCATAGATTGTGATAAACAATTATTTTTCTCTATTAAAGAGTGTATTGTTAGTGGTCCCTAATACTCTTTTTTGCTTAAGGGGGGATAAGGGGGAAGCCCATCCCCGTGGAGAAGATTATACCATCAAGGAACCTTCTACTATTGTTTTAATTAGGTTAAGTTGGTTTTGAACAGACCATAAACCATGTACAAACCTTAGATTTTGACATGACTTTGAAACCTTACAAAGTTGTAGCTAAGTTGCCTAGGGGAACAACACACCCACAATACACAGGGCCAATCTACACAATATCGAATCTCGAACGAGCAATCTGCACACCCTTGATCTGTGGGTGAGAGTTAGCCACCTAAGTGGAAAGACCCTTCTTCCAATGATGAAGAACCATCCAGGAAACACCATTATTTGAATCATCCGATCAAGGAGAGGGGAGAGAGGGGTCCTCTACCACATCCTCCACCAAAATCACCTCCCATGGGGAGGGAGAGTGTCTATCCATGGAAGTCAGAAGTCAAATAGACTCCAAAGACAAAGCAAGAGTAGGGGTCTCCATGTAACAAGATAGAATAGGAGCCAGTACCAGAGCAACTAGAGATGGGTTTGAAGAAGAGAACTCAATAGGAATTGGGGGGTTTCCAAAACCACATTTCCCCTAGGGGAAGCCGCCATAGGAACAAGATCCATCATAGGGGAAACCGGAGAAGAAGACCTATCATCCTGAGAGTCAAAATCACCCACAATCAAGTGGTCAGAGCAAGCATTTTGCCACCACAAAGCCGAGCTCACCTTGTGATGAGAAGAAGGGCAATTAGAAGCTATGTTTTTGATGGAGAAGCAACACCTGCATTGAAAGGGGAGACCCTCATAATCAATCGGCTAAGTCCACGGCCTATCCTCCACCAGCAAAATAATCTCCCCAGGAAGTGCCTTGGAGGTGTCAATATCCACTAGAATACATGTGAAAGTAGGATGGATCATGAGAGTGGTGGTATTATCAACCTTTAGGAATTGGCCAATAACATTGCCAATGGCCTCATAACAAGACTCGACTCAAAAATGGAGAGGAAGATGTGGAAGTCTTATCCACACAAGCCTAATATTGAAAAGTTCCAAGAGTGGATTAAAGGATGTAGACTATGGCTTGAGCGAGAGGGAATGCTCGCCCCACATCCACACTTGGTGATCCAAAATCAACTCTCTGTCATGTGAAGACTCAAATGTTACAACAAAGAAATCCCTGACATTAGGGTACAACTCAATTTTCCCTCAACAAGCCGCTGTCAAGTGTCCAAAACCCACGAGTACAAGTTTGGAAGAGAGGGCCACATGCTGGTAAATCTATATACCAGTCCATGAGAGGCATAATATTGTTCATTATCAATCACTTCCAATCACAAACAATGACGGGGGAGGATTGAGAGCAGAGGATGGACCAAGATTTGCTTTGAGGGGGGTGACAAGGTAGCCCCTGACCAACAATGGTGATGTAGGAAGAAGGGGATTATTAGCCAAACCCTTCACATGCATAACATTAGGGGAAAAAGACTTCGCACCATCCATACAATCATAAAGAGCCATCCTCGAGACCATGTCAACACTTGCGGACGCACTAGCGAATGTAGACAGGGAAGAGATGACACCAAGGGTCACAGGAGTAGATGTCTCCACCAGATGAGCACCAACCGCAATCAAACAATGTGGGTGATCAAGGGATCATGAAGGAGGGATGCCATCTGATCCAGATGGAAGAGATAAGGTCGTTGAACTAGGTGGGATGCTAGTTGAGCCAAGTAGGAAAATGCCATTCGAAAATGCCATATTATTTCTAATGTTGTTTCTTTAGATCACTATCATATGAGATTGTTACACACCCTCTTCTTGAATCTTCTACTATTAAGATAAATATTGCATAGTATTTGGTCCACTAGACCATTTGGATGAATCAGCCTCACAGATCCAAGTTTTGTAGGACATTGGAGCACCAAAGGAAGTTCACAGACAATAGGGGGTTGGAGGACAACTTCTAGTGTTGAGCTCACTACTAGGTCAAAGATTAGATCAATGGTTTAGTAGCATTTGACTAAAAAAAGTTTTAGTAAGGTTCATATCAACTGAAGACCAACATTGTTGATCAATGAGGTGAAGTCCCATATAAGTAGTTTGGTAAGCTAAAGTCCCTCATGAGGAGTAATTATTTAGTAAGACCTAGATTGACTAAAGATTAATAATATATTTCTATGAGGTAAGTTCCACTTGAAGAATAATTGAGGTGAGATGCAATTTCTACTAGAGGAGTAGTTCAACAAAGTTGTATCTTGCGATGGAGGTCAAGTGAAGCCATTCCCATTGAAGAAGCATAGTAAGGCCATTCTTAATATTGCTTTGTAAACAACTGAGTGTGGAACTATGTCTATATCCTAGTTTGCATACAAAGTTGTATTCTCTCTCCAAGCCTTAGGACTATATAATGCTAGGAATTATTACACATAGTATATGTTAGGGATGTTAGTTATCATATAAGTTTAAATAATTATTTAAAACTAATGATTTAATTGATATTATAATTAGTTAGAATAATATGTTGTTGAAATCATTCATGTAGAATAGAAGTAATGGGATTAGATCCTAGAAAAAAGGGTTTGAAACAAATTTTATCATTTGTATAAATACCCATATATGCTTGAATAATAAAAGTATCTTGATACATTGCTCTTATTGTAGAAATTCAACATCCAAGTAAAGGGAATTGCTTTTGATGATATTTTCTCGTTGGTTTGAAAATTAAATTCTATAAGATTTATTTTGGTGGTTGTTGTTTTTGATCGTGAGGTATAGAATAGATGGTTATAAAGATAAATTTCTTACATAAAAATCTTGAAATGAAATCTAAATAACATAGCTTGAAAATTTTGTAGTAAAGGGAAATGAGGACTTGATTTACAAATTAAGTCTCTCAATGGCCTAAAACAATCACCCATGATGTGGTATCAAAAATTTGATACTCATGTTTTAAGACTTGGATTTGTTTGAAGGAAATCTAATCAACATGTATTTAAAAGAATTTGGTTATCATTTTGTTATCATAGTATTATATTTTGATGATATGTTGTTTATTATATAGGAGAATTATTAGACATAAATGCCATCTCTCATCACAATTTTATATGATCTTTTTCTTGTAACTTTCATTTTAGGCATGGAAATTAGAAGGGGTTTGTTAGCAGGATGCAGGGCATGGAGTAGAGCCGGCAAGAAGCTGGCACATGTACATTATGCGGAGGCTGGAGATGACCTATGATGATAGAAGACATATCCCTAGATTTAATAGATACAATATATATAGATATAAGATATGAGAGGAGATAGTAAGATGATGATATAGAAGAGACATAGAAGTCTGATAAAGCATGTATGTAGATGGATGAGGTAGAGACGTAGACCTACCAGAGGATGGATGCATGATATTTGATATATATATATATGTATGTATATGTATATATGTGGAGATCTATTGATACCTGATAATTCTTTGTTGTCTTATTGTTATGATATGTATGTGATACTCTGCCTATATTATTCTTTGTGTTTTGCTATCAATCTCTAACTACTTGACCGGGGTATAAACTGACTACAAAGACTTGCCTAAGGATCGGATCCCCAGATTGGTATCCTTCCCCATTTCTTGGCCACATTTGGTGTTGTCACCTGGATTTGCACCTTGTTTTGAAGGCTTTTAGGGCTCCAACAATCTAGTAAAAATTGAGATGATCTCCAGGTGTGGGACCCTATAGGGAGATCAAATCTCCAAAGAGAGGCTAGTTCCTTTGCTGAATAAGAGATTCAGCTATTCCTAAGACTAAACCTAATCTATCCACCATTTATGAAAAGAGTAAGAGGGGTAAAACTAGAAATTAATGGAGGTGATACACAAGGTTTGAATATGGAGCTCTCACTATACTGAGAATGCACAAAATAACTAGATACAATTGATAAACTTACACAGGTCTAGCTGATTCTAACAGAGGAAAGGAGTAGAACAAAATTGTAAGGAACAAAGCATTCACATACAAATCGGTCCTAATTTACACAATGCTAAAAACAAGCATGAAGAGGTAAAACACAGTGTATATTTCATTAAAAGGGTAAGGTTACCGTAGGGGGCTCTTGTATACACCTAAAAATGGCTTGAGATCAATTAAATAAAATTTTTAATATTTATTTTTTTCTTATTCCTCTATCAATAAATAAATATACTAATTTATTTATTTGGTTCACGTTCATCATATTCTTCTAACAATTAAATATCTTAAAATCCTCTAAAGTCATATCTAATTAAATAATCATCATTATTTAATTAATTCCTCTAAGACAAAGTCCCATGTGTAAAATCCACATCACTCATCCATGTCATCTTTCACATCATTTGACACCTCACCATGTTGCTCCAATAATTAAATATTCTTAATATTTAAATAAGTATTTATCCTCTCAACATGTGCCCAATTTCCTCTCAACCATCCCCATGGTCAATGTTGACTTTGAGACACTTGTCTCATAAATCCTAGATTCCCTCTCACATTCCAATAACCAAAGACTCCTTTCTCCATGTTCTTCTCATGGTCTTCCATCTTTATCTCATTGGTCTTTGTGAGCATTACACCATGTGGCTTCTTGTCCCTCCTATTCTTCCACCTTGTCATCGTAGTAGGAACATCTTCCACCTTTTTCTCTCCTCATCTAACTAATTTAATCTTAACCGTACATGTCATAAGACTTATTCTTCAACCGTGGATCTTTTGACACTTGGATTTGAGTCGTCCTTAGCCTATAAAAGCAAGCTCATCACCTTCATTTTGGATCACAAGAGCTATAGTACTTACATTTTGTAGAAATTCCATCAAGTATCCAAGCGTGCCTTTGGCCCCCCATTTGCATATCAATATCATAATTTCCGTTGTTGCATTATCATCTAGCTTCATAATATCATTATCCTCATATCAAATCACTATCATTATCAATGGATTTTCCATTAGCTTCATATCATTATCATTAGCATAATCTTACATTGTAGGATTGTTACATTGCATTTGAATCCACAATTCCATTCATCTCATTGTCATCTTGAAAAGAAAAGAAGTACAATTCTGAGAGCAATATCAGAATCAACAAGATAATTGAGAAGATAGGAGACAATGGAACCCAAAGGATAAATCAATTTGCAAGGTATAATTTATGTTTTCTATATTCTTCTTAGTTTCATTGGTGAATTAAATTTGTTTAAGAATTCTAGAGTATTTGTGGTATCTTATTAGGTTCTTACAGTTGTTTCAAATTATCGATCACATTTTGGCACCCATCGTGGGGCCTTGCCTTGGATTTAATATCCAAATTTGAGTTTTTGGTGTCCTTATAATCGTAACAGGTTGTTTCTGTGCATTTGAGTTCTAGTCATGTACATTTGTGACAAAAATTAGAGCCTACAGGAAGACAAATACCAGTCCTGTGCATATGATAAATTCTGTTGCACATATGATAAATTCTGCTGCGCATATGACACATTCTGTTGCACATATGATAAATTCTGCTGCGCATATGATAAATTCTGCTGCGCATATGACACATTCTGTTGTGCATACAATACTCCTATGTGTTTAATTCATCCTTCTGTGCATCTAAATTTTGTCAAGTTTTAGTATATGTTTTTGCTAATTTTGATACTGACCCTTGTTGCAGCTGTCATCAAATGTCAAAGGAGTGTGCTTAGACTACTGATAAATCATTTTTTACAGGTTTAGGGCTTTAGTTTAGACATCATTGTTGCATTTACTCTTACATTGATAATCTAGTGACATTTAGTTTAAAATAGGAGTAATTCTACAGATACAATCTTGCATACAAATCACAACATAGTCTAATTTAGGAGGTTTAATTGGACAATCTTGCATACAATCACAACATAGTCTAATTTAGGAGGTTTAATTGGACAATCTTGCATACAATCACAACATAGTCTAATTTAGGAAGGTTAATTGAACAATCTTGCATACAATTAGAACATAGCATAAATAGGGGGAAGTAATTTCATCCAATCTTGCATGCAATCATAAAATAGTTTAATTTAGAGGCTAAATTTGACTATGTTTTGCTTTTTTGTTATCATACAAATATGGCATCTTGTGTTTATAGATTAGTCATACTTAGCTAAATCTAGGCAGTTAATAAACAAGTGTTTTCTGTGCTTGCAAAGGTGATAGGTATATGCTCTCCCCTTGCAACATCTTGGGTGATCAAAAAGTCAGACTCATCTACCATTTCTTGTTTACCCTTTAGAAAGGCCTGCTTTTAGATTGCACTCCATCCAAAAGGGATGACCTTAAGCAGAGTTTTCCTTTGAACTGCTATATAAGAGGTATAAGGTGAAAGCCAAGTCCTAACCAACGTCAACCTTGTCTTACGGTGCCAAATCAAAAAGAGGCGTACCATCACTTTGTGAAAACAATTTTCACATTATGGGACGTATATGATACTCTTAGTAGGATTGGTCAAATATTTTAGTAGCTTTTCGTATGCCGCAAGGTGTTGGTCCCTCAAAGTTACTAAGAACCATTTGTTTAGAGGCCAAAATCCCTTTACTTGTTGGCGCAGGAGGTCAGACCTCTGAAGCCGCCCATACATGTACTATTCATTGTAGAGATGGAAATTCCCTTGGTCCCTAGGATCGAAGGGTAATAGAAGTTGGTGTGCCTATGCTATGTAAGGGGGAGCTAGTGTCACCAACAGCTCTAACTGTCTGCTTTGTCTTAGTATTTGGAGAAATCCAAGTTGGGATTCAATAAGTAGTATCCTTTCTCGCCTAGATTGTGCATGCTTTCAAATTTGTGTTAAACACCAATTGTCACAATTAATCATGGTACTTTACTGTCTTCTATGTTTTCTTGCCTAAAAATAGAAAAAAATCATCACCAAAAATATTAGGTTACCTAGAAAAATGTGCCACAAATAACCAAAATTGATAAAAAATAGTCACTGACACAAAGCTGCGCATATGATCAATCTTGCTGCACATATGATTAATCTTGTTGCGCATATGATCATTATTGCTACGCATATGATATTCCTACTCATTTGATCCATCTTCCAGTGCATTTGATCTCTGTTACTACGCATATGCATCTACGCGTATACTTCCTATTCCTGCGCATACACACACTATTTCTACGCATTTGAAATTGTGCATCCACAACAGAGAGTTGTTCCCGAGATCTAGTACAAACAAGCTTAACACTTTTGGATACCCATTTTGTCATAGATTTCAGTTCCAAAGTTAGTTAAACCATACACAAACATCTTGCATCCATTTCAAACATTCCACTTACATTTCACATTTACCTCCCAAAAATAAACAAAAACTTAAAATTGTCACTTTTCACAAGTACTCATAGCACAAGTAAGAAGCTCTTTAATTGATCAAATCATCCAATCCATACATTTCCCACCTAATTCTTTTATTATCATCTTACTCATATTCACATCCTTGAACCTAGTCCAATCTTCATTCATCAAAATGGTTGTGATCATCAACAAATCTAGGCCAAATCCAAAACCATACATACTTCGAGGTGGCCCAAAATTTGCTCCTAATGATGATGAGAACTTTGTATATCCTAGTGATGATGAGAACTTTGTATATCCTAGTGATGATGAGAACTTTGTAGAATCCTTAGGTCATCTTAATGATACTCTAGACAAGGGAAATCCCACCTCAAGTTTGGAATCATACACCAATCCATCTACTAGCTGCCCTCATCCATCCATCGATATGGAACCTCCATCATATAATCTTAATTCATTAAGCCAATCCCTAACACACTTAAAGCCTAGACCATCAAAACTTCCACCTAAGTCCAATCCTATCATCCCTCCATCACCGTCTAATAGAATGCCTATACCAAAGCCTATTAGTCTTACACCAAAACCACCATCAAACACTCCAAGCTCTAATCCATCAACCATTGAATCCTTGAATGATTTTCTCCAAAGACTCTTTGCAAAATCTAAAAGCAAAAGAAAAGCTATGGAGAAATCCAAATCCACTCATCCAATTTCATCCCCATCTAGCACAAGCAATCCTAACCTTAATCATAAGCCTACGCCATCTACCATTATTCTCCATCCGTTCTATTGTCCATCCACCCATATACTCATGAAGGATGTGATACAATGGCTATTAGCAAGGAGTAAACCACCCTCATGCCATCAAATCCCTATCCTTGAAACTATCCAAGAACCTTGAAATGTCATGCCTATTTCTCCAATCTCATCATGTAGTTTACAATCCATTGAACCTATTAAAGAATCTCCCACCATGAGTCTAAGTCAAGATATATTATACTCTCATGTTGTTGAGCATCTAGAGCCTCTCAAGCCTATCCAAGAATATCTAACTTCCACTTCCATTCAAAACCAAGAGCTATGTCAAGGGTCTAATCTAAAGCATGTAGAAACATCAACCCTTTATCCAAATCAAGATCAAATTCCTTCCATTCAACCCATCCATAACATATATCTTTTCCATGATCAAGCTCCCCTCTATGATCAAGACCCTATCTATGATCATGAGATACATGATGATCCTCTTAGCACACTTTATGCATTACATGAGCTAGAGATTGTCACTTCACCCATCCATAATCCCACAACCATCCATGATAAACATATCCAAATTACTCCTATCCATGCATACACAGTGCCCTCTTCCCAAGATGAGACACTTGATCCCCAAGGAAGTATAGATAAGCAAACAAGTAACTGGGATCCTATCACTTCACCTCCTACTGAGCATAACATTAGTCAAAATCTAATCATCCCAAGTCATCCATTGCATGATCACACATTGTCTCTTATGGATCCTCCATTATCTCATGTTGATCCTCCACCATCTCCCATTGATCCCACTCCAAATCTATTATCCTATCCCCTTGGTCATATCACATTCATCCATGAATGTTCTTCCTTAGGAGAACAACAACCACTATCCATCACCTCACCTTCTCCATCAAATAATGAGCTCAAGTCTAGTGTCCAAAACACACATAGTCCCATTGTCCACCGTATACTCCAAAAAATGAACTATCAAGGAAAAGGCTTAGGCCTTTATGAACAAGGTATTTTGGAGCCCATCCATGTCAAAATCCCTCCATGCTCATATGGCCTTAGATATACACCCCAAGGTAAAAAGTCTCAAGATGTTGGTACTTCCTCCATGCCTCCTAAATCCATCTCCTTCCATCGTAAATCACATCATATACCCAAAACATATGTTATCATTCCACCTCCATTATCATACAAATCCCAAAAGCATGTGACCATACACCTTCCACCATCCAATTTACCTCCGCTACTTCCAACTCCTAGCCATCCACTTTTCCACCACTTCTCCCAACATCTAATGTCCCTATCATCCAATCCCCTTATCCATTTATCCATAAATCCCCTAAAAATCCTAATCATGACTAATCGATGCACACATCATCTAATCAGGAAGCTTCTACTAAATCCATGGGATTCAAAAGTAAAAATTTGGGTGCCTCCTTTCATAAAGCTAAAAATCCTAAGGATCCTCATGTATTAGGACATCAATGCAAAGAGTCGAAGCAAAATCCATCCACAAAGATACCCAAGCCCATACCCCCACAAGAAAAGTCCAAAACTAAAATGGTTTGGGTACCTAAGAAAAAAGAAAAAAATTCAAAAGAAGCATCCACATCTCAAAAATCTCAACAATCCTCTTCCATCTAAAAATCCCATTCCATACAAGAATCTCAAATTCCTTCATCCTACAAGTCAAGCAAAAATCATAAAAATACTATGTCTATGTGGGTACCTAAATTCCTACATCTACCATCCCCTAAGCAAACATCCCCATTGCTTCCTACACTACCTCCAAATCAAAATCTTCAATGTTTATCATGATGTGTGCAACCGTTGGTCTTGATTCCTTTCCTTTCCACAACATTTCCACATACTTCCATCTCCCCATCCTTCATCCACTATCCTACATATCTTCCCCATCACTTCCCTATGGCCCATGCTTTTGCATAAGCCTTTCATCCATCCTTGCATAGACCTTTCATAATCCACTATCTACCTAATTCATCTTCTTCTCAAGCAATCCCTAAACCAACATCTATAAGTATAAAGACATTTGACATGGTCCATGCAACATTCATCTCTAATGGGACAATATCACCTTTCATGGAACTAGATACTTGAGTCCCTTCTATTCATATTTCCTTTCTCCTACCCAAAAAAAAAAAAAGAGAAATCCTTCGTCCAATGGTGAAAACTTGGAAAACAAGAGCCTTAGATAAGTACCATGATGAAAACCTGGCAAACAAGCCTCATGCGTAGATTGATTGTCTATATACCTTACACTTGGGGGCATGTTGTCTCATCTACCCATCCTATCATTTATTCTACCTACCCTTCCTCTCATATCTTCCGTATCCTTTATATCTGCATACTTATCCCATTAATCTACTTCGTCCTACATTCATCCTATTGATCTTGATAAAGATATGGGCAAAATGTTGAAACAAGCTTTGGACAACTCTTGATGTATCTAATACTTCCAAACATATCCTACCATCATATCATTGCAAGCATTGTCACACGCTATATCCTGAGTCTAATATCTTTAATACTACATGTTATTCCTATGCGATATAGTCCTTGGAGATCATATCTTGAATTCTCCCGTCCATCTCTCCTATTACCCATCTTCATACCTACCCATCCATTATCTCCTATTGCCCATCCTTCTACCTACCCATCCATTATCCACTATCACCCATCCATCTACCTATCCATGATGTTCCCTTGTCATCGGTATCTAGCATTTAGGCTATCCAATTTGTTATCCAAAAATCCCAAAAACATCGAAACATTAGAAAAATCCAAAAAATCCCAAAAACATTCCAAAAATCCAAAAAAAAATCATCAACATCATACCTGAAGCAAAAGACTACTCCTAAAGCAATACATTTGTCCACATACTGATTGCCACATCTACTCCAACAATCCATCTATCCTAGATCAACAATCTTTAACAGATATATCATTCCTACAATAAGGCTCCATCTACCCTGAGTAGCCTCTTTGGCAAGAGAATATGTCAATTTTGTTTTTGTTTTATCAATTAGTAGATTTCTTTTTGGTTCATCAGTATCAATAAATCAAACTACGTTGCCTCTGCAACTTCACATAGGCAAGGCCATCATCGATGAGCCCCCAAGGCTTCCATCCACACTGCTCATCTTACCATAATCTGTTACACTCCATCCATTCATCTATCACCAGTGTCAGTCTCCATAGTCAAACTACGTTGTCTCTGTGATTTAACATAGGTAAGGCCATCATCGATGAGCCCTTAAGGCACTAGGTCAGTCCCTTAGGGCTCATTACATCAAAGCTTCCAGCCATACCTCTTGTCTTATCGTAATCTATTACATTCCATCCGTTCATCCATCAACAGTGCTAGTCTCAATGGTCAAACTATATTGCCTTTGCACTATCACGTAGGAAAGGTCATCATTGATAAGCCCTCAAGGCTCACCTGCTGGTATGCCACTTAGGTTTAGGGATTTAAGTGTGTTCATTTTCCTTAAAGTCCTGCGGTCTCATTTTACTTTGTGTTCTATTCTACTGTTGACCGCTTGCTAGGGGTTTCTGGTCACTTAAGTTGTAACTTAAGTCTTTTAGCTCGTAGGGTGACCGGTCCCCTTTACCTAACATTACCTTTTGCCCTGTCACATTAAAAAAGTTGAATTCGAAGGTCTTTTTAAGGGCTCGGGGTGCCACATACATGGATATCACACCTTTGCACTGCATTAGCAATGACGTCATGGACCTCCCACAATGCTGCGATGAAGTGCCAACTGTCGATTGAATGTGGCTTATAGCCATTCAATCAAGGATCCCAATTGACAAATCATAGGCGGCTAGGTGTCGGAATGAGAAAAGATCTGCAGAGGGACCTGAATCTAATGGTCGCGCAAGTGCGTAGAGGAATTTGTTAGGAGGGAATATTTGCCACGTGGGCGTGACAAGGTGATGCGTGGCCAAGGAGCATAGAACAAATGAAAAAAGGATGCGTGGCAGGCTTAGCGCAGGTGTGCAGAGCCTAAAGAATAGTAACTCACTGTCCCTCACGATGGCACAAGATGGCACCACATGTCAAGAGCCGATGCACAAATGGAAAAGTCAGAGGAATACAACCCTCAACGTGGCACATTTTCAGTGGGGGAGGACTTTTCAACGATGCTAACATGGATTTCCAAGGTACGACGAAGCCTAGCGATCGTTGATTCAACATAGGACCGCCTGGATCAAGGGCTAAGAATTAAAGGTTAGAGCAGCTACCTGTCAGCAAATTTCCCACCTCCTCCCATACTGAAGTGAATGAATCTACTGCATGGCCGCAGACTGAAACATCAAATCCGCTCATCTAATCGAGGAAAAAAGCTACATAAACAATGGATTTTCAGGGATCTTGGCAATAAATCTGACTACTTTAGCTACAAAAAATCCATTCAAAAATCTAATTGTATTTTGAAAATTTGTAAGGATCTGTAATGTCATTTAGGAAGTCTGCCAGAGGTAGATGGCTGGTAGCTTGTTTCTCCTTTAAAAGGGAATCATGGCCACTCTACCTAGGGGGTGTGAATTTGTTGGGTTCCTCATAGGTTTTGAATATAAGGTATTCACTTCTTTGGAAGGCATCTCCTTCTACAGAGTTGGTTCTTTGTCTGGGTGTAGAGTAGCCTCTGATTTGTAAACATTGTTTTTCTATATGATAATGTTCTGTCCAGGTTGAAATAAATGAAAACCACTGTATGTGTGTCTTATAGGGATATCCCCTTGGTGCGGTAGAACCAAAAGTGAAGGGGAGGCAATTCACATGACCTCCCATCTCTGTTGGTCGAATCATAGAGTGAACCTGTTGAAAAGAATTGGTAAACCTTTAGGGTGCACTGCTTGCTGATTCAGAAACCAACAGAACTGGTGACTCTATTGGGCATCATTGTCAAAATTTTCTGTGGAGTCTTTGAAGTACCAGTGCCAGCCTGTGTAGAGTTTGCATAAGAATGGTGATCCATATTTCCCTTTGGAGGGTGGCGACTCTGCTTACTATTGTTGCAACAAGATCATGAAGAAAATGTGTGGTACTCTGTTGGTGGTGAATCCATAATGTAAAGGTGCCTCCCTGATGATGTGTCAACTTTGTTTCAAGCAGCGACATTTCCAGGTATTTCATTCTTTTGCACTCAAAATGATTCAAATGAAGCAACAATCTTGGTTGTGTTCCCATAAAAGGTAACCTTTTGAAAAGTATAAAGCCTTAATTCTCATAGACATTAGAGGTTACCAGAATACTATTCCCAATAAGATTAGAAAATGTTTGCCAGAATGTAGTGGAATAAATTTGGAGTCAGGAAACAAACATCTGCAAAATGTATTTGAGGCTACAGATGTTTTAATGAAGCCCTTTGTTCAGTCATTAAAGGATAATGCTAGAATATGGTTTTCAACATGGATCTATCCTTCAATGATGGGAACAAAGACTCTACTCAGCCTTAGAGAGACAAAGCTACAGATGCGGGGTGCCTTACACATGATGAAATAAAAGGCATGTCTTGCAGCAATAGGCATATCCTAGCTAATCCTGGATATCTATATGAAATGGATATGCAAATCCTCACTCTGAATACAGGGAACTACAGATCAAGGGGTGTAGCATTCAGATCCATGCCTTTTAGATGATGAAATATATCTGGATGGGTACTTCCTTGAGGATAATGGATGCCTTCATAATGCAGGAATTGAAGTGCTTGATTTTCATTGCATTGGTGAAGAAGGAAAACATGATCATTATTTAGAGATGAGTAAATCAAGTGCAGATGTTCATACACATGGGATAATATTAAATATTTGGGTAACCATGGAGCTTCAAAAGATGGGCTACATTCTATGCCTTTTCTTGGGACATTTCATGATGCAGGAGCATCCTTGGTTCAAGATCAATCTTGCATCAACCAAAAACATTTGCATTTCAGTTTGTTTGCAGTTCAGTTTGTTTCTTTCATTTTCTAGTTTAGTTTAGGCAGTTCAGTCAAAAGCAGTTTCAGCTTTTGGTCCAATATTCTACTGTAGTTGCATTTCACACTTTGCGGATCTGGACTTAGTATCTACATTAATTTATCTACATCATATCTAGAATTCAGAGCATTTGGATCAGTTACCAGAAAGATATCACTATCAGAAGATCGATTGTTTTCATAACAGAGCATCCCGACAGTCTCAGACAATCAGGTGAAGGAGAAGGCTTGCAGATCATTCCTTGACTTGCAGATCTTAATGACACATCATTCAATGATCTTTAGTTCATGGCTGACCTTCCCCAAGGGTCTACACATTATTCCATTCATTTGAGGAAGTGTTCTATGCATTTAGGTCTGACCTATCTGTGTACACGTTACAACTCTTCATTGGAGTTTGTGACCTTCCTTGGTCGACACGGAGGAATATATTGGTTCAGAAAGGATATATAGTCATGTAATACATCCTTAGGAAAGCAGTTAGGATAGTTCTCATGATTTAGAAGATTAATAGTTTTGATTCTTTGTGAAGGATCTTCAAAGCTTTATCTTGTGCATGTATGTAATCAGGCCTATGAGCCCTAATTATAAGTCTGCATGTTGCCGGTTGATCTGTATTTGAATTCTTTGATATACTGAATGACTGAATCTACATTTGTTCCATTTCCTTGAGTTGTGTCTATTGTGTTTACTCTTGCTGCATGGTCCGGACAGTTCATTCTATGAACCCTCCTACCATGACTGCACCAAGTGGTATTAGAGTGAAAGTTCAAATCTTTGGGAGCAAATTAAGCAAAGTTGGTGAAGGAATTCTATAAGATCTTGCTGTGGACATATCGCCAAATTGAGGCAAGTTACTTGTGTTGCAACCGATCGCCGATTGGGAGGCAGTTGTCACCTTGTAGCCTGATCTCTGAACTTGAGGCAATTTGCACTTGATCCTAGGAAGAATGCCGCAGAGAAGAGTTGCTGCTGTTGGAACAATGGCTGGTAGAATGGATGAGATGATGGAAATGATGAAAACAATGTGAATTCGTTTGGATGATGTTGAGGAAGATAGGTGAAGAGGATTGACACCGAGACCTAATGTTGAAAGCGATGATGAAGAGGAATTTCAATTTGTCAAACAAATTGGCGAAACCCTAGGAGGTGATGAAGAAGAAGAATCAAACCAAGTAAAGATGTTGTGAGCTATTTCAAATATTGGAAAGAGACCTAGAGTTGATGTGCCAAACTATACTGGTAATTTGAACCCTGAAGAATTGATTGACTGGATAAATGACATGGAAGAATACTTTGAGTATGAGGAAATTGAAGATCTGGAGAAGGTGAAATTTGTAAAGACAAATTTGAAAGGACATGCTGCTATATGGTGGAAAGAAGTTCAGTTGGAAAGAAATAGAAAAGGAAAAGAAAAGATTACAAAATGGGATAGAATGGTGACAAAATTGAAGAATCAGTTTATACCTACTGACTATGAGTTGGAATTGTTGAAAAGATCACAAAACCTGAGACAAAAGGAGAAATCTGTGAAGGAGTACACTGAAGAATTTCATAAGATGATCATAAGGACAGGACATAGTGAAGCAAACAAGGAGAAAGTGGCTAGATATATAGATGGATTGAGATTGAACATTCAAGAAGAACTGAGCTTGGTAGAGATGGCATCTTTGGAAGAAGCATATCAGTTTGCCCTGAAAGTTGAAGAGAAGATGAATAAGAGGCATGATCAGAGACAAAGAGGCAAAGGAGGTAAATTTCAGAGAGGTAGAACATTTCCCAGAGGAGACAGATCATATCCAGAGTAGAACAAGTTTGACAACCCATTTAAGAAGGAGGACAGAGATAATAATGCTTACCGGAGAGATGACAAAATTTTTTACTGGAGAGGAAACCCTAGTGCATACTAGAATGAAGGATACAGAAGAGAAGGAAGAGGATTTGATAAGAGAACATTCAGAGGTACTTGTTTCAAGTGTGGAGGTGAAGGACATAGAGCATTTGAATGTAATCAGGGTAGTACAAGTAAGAGGATAGAAAATAGTGGAAGAGTAGCCTATGTTGAAGAAGAACCTGTTGGATCACCTAGTTCTGTTGGCAAACCTAAGAAAGGAGAATCATTGGTGATGAGGAGAGCACTATTTCAAGTAGAGACAAATGAGGAACTATCGCAGAGGAAGAGTCTATTCAGAACCAGATGCAAATCAGGAGGTAAGTGCTGTAAAGTTGTAATTGATAGTGGTAGTTCAAATAACCTAGTTTCAGAGGAGATGGTGACTAAGCTGAAGTTGGAAAGATTGAAACACCCTAAGCCTTATCAGATAGCATGGATTCATGATGATCATAAGGTACTGGTGAGTGAACAATGTTTGGTGAAATTTCATATTAGATCTTATCATGATAAAGTCTTGTGTGATATTATGCCTATGGATGTTTGTCATATCTTGTTGAGTAGACCTTGGCAGTATGATACATGATGGGAGAAAGAATACATATACTATAACAGCAAGTGGAAAGAGAATTACTTTGATTCCTTTAGAAGATGATCCTAAGAGTGAAGTATGTGGGAATACTAGAATCTATTTGGTAGATGGAAGAAAATTTTTGCATGGTTTGAGACATGAGAATATGTGTTATGCCTTGATTCCTAAGAAGCTTGAAACATTGAAGAAAGAGACTGAAGAATCACAACTAGAGGAGATAAGAGAATTGCTGATAGAGTATGAAGACATCATATCAGATAATGTACCTGAATGATTACCACCTATAAAGAGTATCAATCATCACATGGATCTTATACTGAGAGCAAGTTTGCCTAACAAAGCAACACATAGAATGACACCGACAGAGAATAAGGAATTGAATAGATAGATACAAGAGTTGTTGATAAAAGGTTTGATCAGAGAAAGTTTGAGTCCTTGTGTAGTACCTGCAGTGTTAGCATCAAAGAAAGATGGAGAATGGAGAATGTGTACTGACTCTAGAGCAATAAACAAGATCACAGTTAAGTATAGATTTCCTTTACCTAGGATGGATGATATCATGGATTGTTTGAGTGGAGCAAGACATTTCACAAAGATAGACTTGAAGAGTGGATACCATCATATCAGAATCAGAGAAGGTGATGAATGGAAGACTGCTTTTAAGACAAATGAAGGATTGTATGAGTGGTTAGTGATGCCCTTTGGATTGACTAATGCACCGAGTACTTTCATGAGATTGATGAATGAAGTTCTGAAGAAATTCTTGGGTAAGTTATTTATTGTATACTTGGATGACATTTTGATTTTTAGTAAGACAAAAGAGGAACATTTGTGGCATATTAGACAAGTTTTGCAGAGGTTGAGAGAAGAGAAATTGTTGATAAACATCAAGAAGTGTAGGTTCATGAAGGAAGAACTAGTGTATTTGGGATTTGTGATTTCTGCAGAAGGATTGAAGATGGACCCTGACAAAGTGAAAGAAATTGTTGAATGGCATACACTAGAGAGCATTGGAGAGGTTAGATCATTTCATGGATTGGCTAGTTTCTACCGAAAGTTCATCAGAAATTTCAGTTCAGTTTGTAACCCTATGACAGAGACAATGAGAGGTGACAGAAAAGATTTCAAGTGGACATCAGGAGCAGATAAAAGTTTTGAATTGTTAAAGCAAAAAGTGACAGGAAAAACTATTTTGGCATTACCGGATTTCAATAAGGTATTTCAAGTTAATTGTGATGCAAGTGGAAATGCAATTGGAGTAGTATTAAGTCAAAAAGGTAGACATGTAGCATATTTCAGTGAGAAGTTGAATGATGCAAGGAGAAGATATTTAGTTTATGATCAAGAGTTCTATGCCATAATTCAAGCCTTGAAGAAGTGGAGACATTATTTGTTGCCTAAGGAGTTAGTGTTGTATACAGATCATCAAGCTTTACAATATTTGAACAATCAAGGTAAGTTGAATAAGAGACATATGAGATGGGTAGAGTTCATGTAGAGTTATACTTTTGTGTTGAAGCATAGGAGTGGAAAATCAAACAAAGTTGCTGATGCAGTGAGTAGAAGAAGAAACTTATTGATAGAGATGAGAGTTGAAGTGTTGATTTTTGATGAATTGAAGAACCTGTATGAGGGAGACACTGATTTTGTAGAACCTTGGAAAGCATGTAAGGAACCTGTTGTGACAGATAGGAGTAAGTGGTTGGACTATTTCATTCAGGAAGATATGTTGTTCAAAGGAAATTAGTTATGCATACCTAGAAGTTCAATGAGAGATAATTTGATCGAGAAGCATAGTGGTGGATTGGCAGGACATTTTGGGATTGATAAGATAGTGGCTTTGGTGAGTGAAAACTACTTTTGGCCTCAGATACATAAGGATGTTTGGAGATTTGTGCAGAGTTGTAGAGTTTGTCAAGTTGCAAAAGGGAGTAGAGGATGCTGGATTGTATAAACCTTTGACAGTACTGGAGAGACCTTGGGAAGACATAAGCATGGATTTTGTAACGGGATTGCCTAAGAGACAGTGAGGATGTGATTCAATATTTGTAGTGGTTGACAGATTTTCAAAAATGGCTCATTTCATACCTTGTAAGAAGACAACTGATGCAGTACATGTAGCTGACCTATTTTTCAAGGAGATTGTGAGATTGCATGGATTAACTAAGAGTATAGTTTCAGACAGAGACACAAAGTTTGTTGGATACTTTTGGAAGACACTTTGGAAGAAGATGAAGATAGATTTGAAGTTTAGTTCAACTTTTCATCCACTGACCAATGGACAGACATAGGTAGTAAATAGGAGTTTGGGAAACTTGTTGAGATGTTTGGTTGGAGAGAAGACAAGAAGTTGGGATTTGATTCTTTTACAAGCAGAGTTTGCATATAATAATTCAGTAAACAGAAGTACCGGAAGAACACCTTTTGAGATTGTGACCGGAGTGAATCCTAGAGGAGTTGCAAAATTGAGAGATATCAGTACAGAGGAAAAGAGAAGTGTAGAAGTAGAAGAATTTGCAGATCATATTAAAACAGTGCATAATTAGGTGAAGAAGAATTTGGAGAATATGAACAGTAGGTACAAAGAGAAGGCTGATGAGAAGTAAAGACATAAGGAATTTGAAGTGGGAGATGAAGTGATGGTGTACTTGAGAAAATAAAGATTTCCAGTTGGGACATATAACAAGTTGAAGATGAAGAATTTTGGACCTTGTAAGATACTCAGAAAATTTGATTCAAGAAATGCATATGAAGTAGAGTTACTAGAGACATTGGGTATATCACCTATTTTCAACAATGTAGACCTTTGTCAGTATCATGAAGTAAAGTTTAGTGACAGCATGGAAGAAGACTTGAAGAAGTAGTTACCACACAAAACACCAGAGTAGATTGAAGACATTTTGGACAGCAGTGTTGGACGTAGCACTAGAGGAAGACAATACAAAGAATATCTTGTGAAGTGGAAAGGCAAACCAGAAGAAGACTCATCATGGATTTCTCAGGCTAAGGTGGACCGTCTTGGTTCTCCCCTAGCCTCGACAAAGTGAGGGACTTACTTTTTCAATAACCCTAGATGTCTGATGTAGGAGCATCCCTAGTTCAAGAGAAATCTTGCATCAACCAAAAACATTTGCATTTCAGTTTGTTTGTAGTTTAGTTTGTTTCTTTCATTTTCCAATTCAGTTTAGGTAGTTCAATCAGAAGTAGTTTCAGCTTTTGGTCTAGTATTCTACCACAGTTGCATTTCCTACCTTGTGGATCTAGATTTAGTATCTAAATTGATTCATCTACATCATATCTAGAATTTAGAGTATTTGGATCAGTTACCGAAAAGATATCGCTATCAGAAGATCGACTGTTTTCAGAACAGAGCATCCTGATAGTCTTAGACAATCAGCTGAAGGAGAAGGCTTGCAGATCATTCCTTGACTTGCAGATCTTAATGACACATCATTCAATGATCTTTGGTTCATGTCCGACCTTCCCTAAGGATCTGCACATTATTCCATTCATTTGAGGAAGTGTTCTATGCATTTAGGTTTGACCTAGTTGTGTACACGTTACAACTCTTCATTAGAGTTTGTGACCTTCCTTGGTCGACGCGGAGGAATCTATTGGTTCAGAAAGGATATATATTGATGTAATAGATCCTTAGGAAAGTAATTAGGATAGTTCTCATGATTTAGAAGATTGATAGTTTTGATTCTTTGCAAAGGAGCTTCAAAGATTTATCTTGCACATGGATGTAATCAGGCCTGTGAGCCCTAATTGTAATCCTGCATGTTGCCAGCTGATCTATATTTGAATTTTTGATATACTGAATGACTGAATCTGCATTTCTTCCATTTCCTTGAGTTGTGTCCATTGTGTTTACTCTTGCTGCACAGTCCAGACAGTTCATTCTATGAACCCTCCTACCGTGACTGCACCATTTCACGAGGGACTTAATGATCAAAATTGTTGAGCTTAGTAATGATGAATACCTAGGAGATGTTGCTTGTACCTAAATATTGAGGAGCTCTCATTAGGAAGGCAATTTTCATATGAAAATTTAGACATCAATGGATAGAAAGGCTAGATCAGTTCTACTGTAAGACGCAGAGGCACAATCAGTAACAAGGCAAGGTGCTGCAGACAACTCAATGTTTCAGGCTTCACTTGAAGAAATCAGAAGAGAATGAGGGGGTACTAGTTCTTCCTTTTGGTGGCCCTAGGCCGCCAAAATAAATTTGAAGTTTAATTTGTGATGCAGGTTGGTACAGTGCTCGACTCTATGACCCAATGGACACGACACCTGATCTACAATCCAAAGATCTGAGGTCCTCTCCATGCCTGCAAGAGGCATGCGTCCCCAACAAGAGCCACTAGTGGTACCCCACTTAGGTTTAGGGCTTTAAGTGTGTTCATTTTTCCTAAAGTCTTGCGGTCTCATTTTACTTTGTGTTCTATTCTACTATTGACTGCTTGCTAGGGGTTTCCGGGCACTTAAGTTGTAACTTAAGTCTTTTAGCTCGTAGGGTGACCGGTCCCCTTTACCTAACATTACCTTTTTCCCCGTCGCATTAAAAAAGTTGAATCTGAAGGTCTTTTTAAGGGGTCGGGGTGCCACATACATGGATATTGCACCGTCGTGTTGCATCAGAAATGATGTCATTGACCTCCCGTGATGCTACAATGAATTGTCAGCTGTCGATTGAATGTGGCTTACAACCATTCAATCTAGGATCCCAATCAAAAAATCATAGGTTGCCAGGTGTTGAAATGAGAAAAGATCTGCATAGGGACCTGAATCTAACGGTCAGACAAGTGCGTAGAGGAATATGTCAGGAGGGAATATTCATCGTGCGGGCACAATAAGGTGATGTATGGCCAAGGAGCATAGAACAAATGAAAAAGGGATGTGTGGTAGGCTTAGCGCAGGTGCATAGAGCCTAAAGAATAGTAACTCACTATCCCTCGTGAGGGCACGAGATGGCGCCACATGTCAAGAGCCGATGCACATAAGGGAAAGTCAGAGGAATATGAACATTGGCATGGCACATTTTTAGTGGAGGAGGACTTTTCAATGATGCTGACATGGATTTCCAAGGTACGACGGAGCCTAGCGATCGTCGATTTAGCACATGACCAACCTAGATCAACAATTAAGAATTAAAGGTCAAAGTGGTTGCCTGTCAGCAAATTTCCCGCCTCCTCCCATATAGAAGTGATTGAATCTGCTGCATGACTGCAGACTGCAACATCAAATCTTCTCATCTGATCAAGGAAAAAAGCTACATAACCAATGGATTTTTAGGGATCCTGGCAATAAATCTGACTACTTCAGCTACAAAAAATTGATTCACAGATCTAATTGTATTTTGAAAATCTGTAAGGATCTGTAATGCCATTTAGGAAGTCTATCAGAGGTAGATGGCAGGTAGCTTGTTGCTCCTTTAAAAAGGGATCATGGCCACTCTAACTAGGGGGTGTGAATTCGTTGGGTTCCCCTTATGCTTTGAATATAAGGTATTCACATCTTTGGAAGGCATCTCCTTCTACAGAGTTGGTTCTTTGTCTGGGTGTAGAGTAGCCTCTAATTTGTAAAAACTATTTTTTCTGTATGATAATGTTCTATCTAGGTTGAAATAAATGAAAAAAACTATATGTGTGTCTTGTTCATGATTGTCCCTTTTAATGTTCTCTTCTCTCTTTAGAATAAGGTTATCAAGGATATCTGAGTTCTTCAATAAGCATTCGTTCTACTGTGTTTGTTTCCTACTTCTGCTCAAGTAGTAGATTAAATAGGCTCTGAATCAGATATAGGGAGGGAAGTCATGTTAAAAGATTCATAAAGTATGATCATGAACATTACTCTTCTGTGGACGTATTGTTGTAAGGCAACAATACCTTCTTAAGTCCCTTGGATATGAAGTTAGATTGTCATTGGAGAACATTCACATTTCTAGGCTTGACTCTGTTGCCTAGATAAGACACTAGTCTAGGGATTTGTCTGTCTAAAGGGTCTAGGGAAGTCCCAGGGCTCCACTCACCTACGAACCATTTCATTCACTTCCACCCACTAGTTGTAGGAGTAGAATTAGGACCTGTGTGCTCTCTGTTTCAACTAGTATGGATAATCCAAGAATGTTTCCAGTTTAGGATTTATCTTGCAAATCTTGGTATATAAAGGGGAGCATTCTGCTCATGCTGAAAAACCTATACCTTGTGCTTTGAGCGAATCAACTTAGATATTTTGTTATAGGGATACCCCCTTGGTGCAACAGAACCAAAAGTGAAGGGGAGGTAGCTCAAACAACCTCCCATTTCTGTTGGCTGAATCATACATTGAACTTGTTGAAAAGAATTGGCAAACCTTTAGGGTGCACTGCTCATTGATCTGGAAACCAAAACCACCCAGCTAGGTCTTAGGTTCACATGGTCTAGGTAGTCGAACTACGTTGCCTCTACGCTTTCACGTAGGCAAGGCCATCATCAATGAACCCCCGAGGCACTAGGTTAGTCCCTTAGGGACCATCACATCGAGTCTCCCATCAGTTCATCCATAATAAGTAGATCCTTTACTTCACTGGGGGCAAAATCTTTGACCTAGTTATAGAATTGGATTCTTAAATGCCACAATCCAGAGGATAACAATTTAGATCATAATAGTATCTCCAGGCAACACACAACACAACAATAAGCTTTTAAATAAAAACTTGACTAAACTATTAGAATGATTATATCTGTTATGCAAGAAAACACATCTATCGCAAGAAGATTTGATGGTTGTTATAAGTGTAAGTCTTATGTCTTGATTTTTGTTACCATGTTTCCTATGCTACTCGAGGATGTCCAAGACTAGAGAAGCTATGATGGGGCATGATTATTTCATTTGTTAGCTATTTGTGGGTTTATCTTTAGTAATTTGAAGACTTGTCTAGCAAGATGATTAGCAAATGATCATCAAGGACATTATGGGTTTGAGCATGAAAGGGTACAATCCTTGTCTGTTGATACATGCAAGCAGTACTCAGGTCATCTTGGTTCAATTATACCTAGATGCTTGTATTAACTTGCTAAATCAAAATCCATGTAAGAGATACTTAGTTCATCTCGGTTTAATTATATCTAGATGCTTGTATTCCCTTACAACATTTTAAAAGCTCAATGACGAAAAAAGTACTTCAAACATGTATACAAGATGACTAGGTCTCATTTATGCATATTAGGTTTGCATTTCATTTCATTTATAATCATTTCATAGTTATCATTTTCCAAGTGACTTCCAAATCCTTTCTATCACTCCTCTAAGTTGTCCTTTTATTCAAATCATATTCTAATTCTTTCATTTCAAGAGCACACCTATGTTCTTTGAAACCTAACTATCCTCTTGAGGGGGCATCATCATCATCATTCATCTTATCAATATACTTTATCCTTTACATATCAATCTAGCTAATCAATCTAGCCAAATTATCCAATCACATCCTTTGGTGTTGATCCTAATCTTATCGTAAATCAATCAATCAATCAATCAATCATCATCAGCAAAGGGATATGTCTTTCCTGCATCTTTGTGTTGATCTAGGGATATATCATTCTCCACAATGACAACACTATCATCATCAATTATTATCAATTAATCATTGGTTTATAGCTTGACAGGGGCAATACCTTGTTTGTTTTTGTATCATTTGTGCATGCTTTCTTCCTTGCTTGTGTGTGTTATCATTTTATCTTGTATAATGTATCATTCATCTCTTTCATCCATCCATTATATTGCATCCTCCATTTTCTTAGCCATCATTTATCATTTCATTTCATTTTGAGAGCATACCTGTGTTCTTCCAACTTGTCTATTCTCTTGAGGGGGTATACTACTGTCATCAAACCTATACCAAGGGCAAACTGGGGCATGTATCATACTCATAAAATTTTTATTCTTTGAAACAATGTGATAAAACACATTGTCTCAAAGAGGGACAAAATGTATACACCTAAAATGGCTCGAGATCAATTAAATAAATATTTTAATATTTATTTTATTCTTATTCCTCTATCAATAAATAAATATACTAATTTATTTATTTGGTTCAAGTTCATCATATTCTTCTAACAATTAAATATCTTAAAATCCTCTAAAGTCATATCTAATTAAATAATCATCATTATTTAATTAATTCCTCTAAGACAAAGTCCTATGTCTAAAATCCACATCACTCATCCATGTCATCTTTCACATCATTTGACACCTCACCATGTTGCTCCAATAATTAAATATTCTTAATATTTAAATAAGTATTTATCCTCTCAACATGTGCCCTATTTCCTCTCAACCATCCCCATGGTCAATGTTGACTTTGAGACACTTGTCTCATAAATCCTAGATTCCCTCTCACATTCCAACAACCAAAGACTCCTTCCTCCATGTTATTCTCATGGTCTTCCATCTTTATCTCATTGGTCTTTGTGAGCATTACGCCATGTAGCTCCTTGCCCCTCCTATTCCTCCACCTTGTCATCATAGTAGGAACATCTTCCACCTTTTTCTTTCCTCATCTAACCAATTTAATCTTAACCTTACATGCCATAAGACTTATTCTTCAACCGTGGATCTTTTGACACTTGGATTTGAGTCATCCTTGGCCTATAAAAGCAAGCTCCTTGTTGGTTTTTGCTTCTGAATCAGCATTAGGGTTTGCCAGTTCTAATGCACAGGCAGATTCAGCCAACTGAATACAGGAGGTTGTGTGAGCTCCTCCCCTTCACTTCTGGTTCTACCGCACCAAGGGGGTGTCCCTATTTGATAAAAGTATAACCTTGACTAGCTCAATGACAGAAGGATTTAACTTGATGGCAACAGGCAGAATACTCTCATGTATGGACCAAGATTTGTGTAACAAATCATAAGGTTAGCAACATTCTTGGACATAATGTCTAGTTAGGTATGAGAGCATGCAGAGGTTCCTAATCCTAATCCTACAACTAATAGGTGGAAGGATGAAATGGTTTGATTTGATTTTTGGATGCAAAGCTGGACATGGTATATAACCTCAACACAGAGCTAGATTGGTGCCTATCCAGGGCTTGGAGTTGGTAGACATACACCTATAAATGATCAGCATGAAGAACTAAAACTGGATTTCAGGGGGATATACATGATATCTGCCTTACAGATATCTCCCAATATAGAGTGTTAAGCTGTCTATACTTATGGCATCCCTATTGCAGTATACCCTTCCCAATATTCAATCTGAAAACAGTTTAATCTACCCCTTGAGCAGAAGTTAAAAGATTAAACATTCAACACAGGAATTCTATGTTCTAGAATCTCAGACATTCCTTGAATGCCTGGACTCAGAAGAAAGATACATGCAAAACTGGAGACAGAATCAGCATAACACATGCAAACATAGCATTATTCATATAAAATTGACCATGAAATCAGTGGATTCATGCACAAACGTACAATAGGAGATACATAAACTTGCAAGTTTTGCTGCACAAAGCAACCAAAACCAGTTGTATCTTTTTACAAAGCCAAAATGTCCAGTTTTCAACAACCTAAAATGATGGTAACACAGTCTACTTATATCAGCCAGAAAATGTACCACATCAATTAATTACAATGCTTTCAAAAATTTGCCAGATACAGATCACACAGGAAGAATGGCGCTCAGAAGTTATTGCTGCAGAGACAGAAAGTAGACAATGGTGGCCTCGAGCCCTGTGCCACCATCTGGGAGTCTTCACTCAAAAATCAGGTGACATGATCATGTGTACCATTGCCCATACCTCTGCACCGTCGCCATTAAAGGCCACAACCACCCGCGGCCTACCTGGAAACCGTCGCTGCGTTCAAACAGAAGTTCTCGCCAAAATGCACTTTATTGAAGTTTCAAATGTGCAGGAAGAATAGTCCCACATTGGTGCCGCGGAGACTCCTTCAATACCTTAAAAACATGGTCGCGAGCATAATAGGTGTCGAGCACCTTTTGCCGCGCTCGACGCATAAGCCTTCTCCAAAAGCCCATCGCTAAAACCCAAGCCATCGGCACACCCCAGAATTCTCCTTCCGATCTCAACGGTCTTGCCGACCGCTACCTTCGCTTCCCCATCGGCCAGAGAAGACCCATCGGCGGACCCTCCAACTGCTAGCCCGATATGCAATCTTACTCCGATGGCATTCCCCATCGGGCAAACTCCTTACATCGGCGGCCCAAAAATTTGCTTCACCGACAGCCAAACACACGCCGATGGACATCCATCGGCCAGACCAAAACAATTGGAGCACTCAAGAAATCTTTCGCCGATGAGGCCGATCACTCCGATAAGACCAAAAATGTAAAGCCTTGAACCGTTGAACCCCGAACCAAAAGGGTTCAACACGAGGGTTCAACGCGATGGTTCAAACATCAAAAATAATACTCCATAGGCAACAAAGCTTCGAACCATTAAATCTTGAACCAAAATAAAAAGGTTCAAGCGGGAGGTTCAACGATGCAATATTTGTGCAAGGCAAATGCATAATGCGACCCATTAGAAGAAAATTGAACCCTGAACCGCTGAACCACTAAACTTAGAGAAAAAAGGGTTCAAGTTCAAACCGAAATGTCGAAGACACAAAAACGAACCCATGCCGATGGAGAAAAGATGAAGACCCCTCCTCAAGAAATGAGATGCAGATGTTGAAAAGTACTGAAGGGGTGCCAAAACATAGAACCTTTTGGATATTTTGGGATGGTGCCTGCATGAAAATTGCTAAATTAACTGACAGTGAATTTAGGCACCAACAGTGGCTCTGATTGGGGACGTGCAGGTGCAAGACTGCAGCGAGAACCCCAGATCTCTGGGATGCAGACTAGTGCCTTATCCATTGGGCATAGAGTCATGAAGTTACCATGATCTGCATCACCAATCAAACTTGATGGCCTAAGGCCACCAAGAAAAGGAAAACCAATATTTCCCCTTGTTAAACACCTTGTTCTCATCTGCATACACTGGGTCAAGCCAGAGAGTACTGCCATGATCTGACCATAAGCTACCTTGGTCATTTGCATGTTCAACCTTCTGATTCAGTTTGTCACTATCACACTTATGCAAACAACCCTCAGCATCAGGCAACAAATGGATGCAGAATGTATCAAGCAATGCATACTCAAATGGAATATAACACATGTTATCATTTGTATCAGCATTATGCATTGCAAAATGATCTCCTAGCTGGACTGAAAATTGAAAGCACTCGAAGTCCACCACACAACTAGGAAAAATAGAGCTCTCTTTATACGCTGGCCTCTCAAAAGAAAAGCTTTCAAATTCACAATTGTGCACATCATGCACACAACCAATAGCAGCACCAAACTGGAAAAGATTAGGCTCTGGCATCTTTTTACAATCTGGCACATCTTTACAATCACTTACCTGATGTATGTTGTTTCCTCTTTCATCAGGATGAGAAACATAATCCAAGTCAAAAATAATGTCTAGATCCTCACCATACTCAGACAGATCCTCATCATCACATGTGTCATAAATGGGTGACCCAGGTGCATCAGTTTCATCGTAGTATGCCATTGGTTCATGGGCAGCAGAGCACGCATTTTCATCACCAATGGATTCAATCTGTGGAGGAGTATCAGCCTGTGTGTCATAAGCAAAAAAACCATCGAATGAAAAACAATCATGCTCTGCACTAGCACTTATTTCAATTTCTGACTGCTCTTCATGATCTCCATGTGTTTGAAAGGTAGGCAATGGGTCACACATGGGACTGTTTTTCTGTTTGCTTATACCTTCTTTGTCTTGAGTACAATACTCACAATTGTCTCCACAGGTCCATTCCAAAAGTTGCTCATTACTGTCCACAACCTCGTTGTTGTTTTCATGGCCAGCTGCCTCATCATTGCAATGGGAGTCTTCATTAGTTCCTTCATTGGCATCCTCAATTGGTGAACAATCCAGTTGAGCTGTATTGTTAGCATTATGTTTAAATACAACAGTCTCAACCTCTATGCTTTCATTTTCATTTTTATCTGTACATGATGCTTTAATTATTTGGTCATTTGCAGCTTCACAACTATTTTTCACACCAAAGCCTGTGGACGGGGGTTTCAACAAGTGCTCATTTCTAATTTTTTCTATATTTTCTATGAACTTGTATGCCATCTGCATACTTGTCACCTTGAAATCCCTCAGTAATGCACTAGAGCCCTCCTCAAAAGCCTCAAAGAATATGCCTACACAGGCTGAAATATCAGGTTTGAAGACTTCTGGGATCTGTGAAAAGGCTACTACAAACCTATGACTGAAATCAACACATGGCTCTTCATCTTGTTTTCTGATTCTCATCAATTCTGCAACAAGATCAGCCGGTTCTTTTGCAAATTCTTCCTTGAAACAGTCAGCAAGCTCATCCCAACAGGCAAAGGATCCTTTTGAAAAGCTCAAATACCAGTCTTTTGCTTTTGCATCAAAGGACCTAACAAAAAACCTCATCCACATATCCTCATCTTTGAATGAATGCTTTCCCATGAACTCATGAAAATTTTGGATATGTGCATTCCCATCACATACACTGTGACCACTAAATCTGGGCATCTGACAGTATATCCTAGCAGGCATAGTTTCTACTTTATAGTCAACCCATGACAAATCTAATTGGTCATACAAAGGATCAAAAGGGGTGGCAGGAAGTTTAGCTTTCTGACTGGCAGACACAATAGGGTTATTGTTTTTTAACTGGGCCTGCTCAGCCTCTAAGAATATCAACCTATTTCTTATCTCTTCTATTCTTTTATCCAACATTTCACCGCTGAGTATGGGATAATTCATACTTGGATTCATAAAAATCTTACTCTTAGACATCCTTTGTCTGCCTAAGACCTAAGGCTTCCCCTGGCATCTAACTTATGCAGTAAAACAACAAATATAAAGGGGAAGGAACAAGGTACCTTTTCTCATACAGATGCCAAAGTCTGAACAGCACATTTTTGTCACAACACACATCAACTTTTCATGTGCATTTAGATCTTTTGCAGAGTCGCCACCTCTCTAGAGAGGACAAAATTTACAGCAGCTGAAAGCTCAACACATATTTTTCTGAGTTCATACCACCAGTAGAGCATCATTATTCACATGAAAGACTCCCCAGTAGAGTCGCCATTTTGTTGGTGACTCGGATGGGCACACAGATATTTCACTAGGGAGGACAAAAATAACAATTTTTAAATCACCATCCCCAGCGGAGTCGCCATTTTTGTTGGTTTTTGCTTCTGAATCAGCATTAGGGTTTGCCGGTTCTAATGCACAGGTAGATTCAGCCAACTGAATACAGGAGGTTGCGTGAGCTCCTCCCCTTCACTTCTGGTTCTGCCGCACCAAGGGGGGTGTCCCTATTTGATAAAAGTATAACCTTGACTAGCTCAATGACAGAAGGATTTAACTTGATGGCAACATGCAGAATACTCTCATGTATGGACCAAGATTTGTGTAACAAATCACAAGGTTGGCAACATTCTTGGACATAATGTCTGGTTAGGTATGAGAGCATGCAAAGGTTCCTAATCCTAATCCTACAACTAACAGGTGGAAGGATGAAATGGTTTGATTTGATTTTTGGATGCAAAGCTGGACATGGTATATAACCTCAACATAGAGCTAGATTGGTGCCTATCCAGGGCTTGGAGTCGGTAGACATACACCTGTGAATGATCAGCATGAACAACTAAAACTGGATTTCAGGGAGATATACATGATATCTGCCTTACAGATATCTCCCAATACAGAGTGTTAAGCTGTCTGTACTTATGGCATCCCTATTGCAGTATACCCTTCCCAATATTCAATCTGAAAATAGTTTAATCTACCCCTTGAGTAGAAGTTAAAAGATTAAACATTCAACACAGGAATTCTATGTTCTAGAATCTTAGACATTCCTTGAATGCCTGGACTCAGAAGAAAGATACATGCAAAACTGGAGACAGAATCAGCATAACACATGCAAACATAGCATTATTCATATAAAATTGACCATGAAATCAGTGGATTCATGCACAAACGTACAACAAGAGATACATAAACTCACAAGTTTTGGTGCACAGAACAACCAAAACCAGTTGTATCTTATTACAGAGCCAAAATGTCCAGTTTTCAACAACCTAAAATGATGGTAACACAGTCTGCTTATATCAGCCATAAAATGTACCACATCAATTAATTACAAGGCTTTCAAAAATCCGCCAGATACAGATCACACAGGAAGAATGGCGCTCAGAAGTTATTGCTGTAGAGACAGAAAGTAGACAATGGTGGCCTCGAGCCCTGTGCCACCATCTAGGAGTCTTCACTCAAAAATCAGGTGACATGATCATGTGTACCATTGCCCATACCTCTGCACCGTTGCCATTAAAGGCCACAACCACCTGCGGCCTATCTGGAAACCGTCACTGCGTTCAAACAGAAGTTCCCGCCAAAATGCACTTTACTGAAGTTTCAAATGTGCAAGAAGAATAGTCCCCCCTTGGTGCGGCAGAACCAGAAGTGAAGGGGAAGAGCTCACGCAACCTCCTGTATTCAGTTGGCTGAATCTGCCTGTGCATTAGAACTGGCAAACCCTAATGCTGATTCAGAAGCAAAAACCAACACTCCTCACCTTCATTTTGCATCACAAGAGCTATAGTACTTACATGCTGCAGAAATTCCATCAAGTATCCAAGTGTGCCTTAGGCCCTCCATTTGCATATCAATATCATAATCTCCATTGTTGCATTATCATCTAGCTTCATAATATCATTATCCTCATATCAAATCACTATCATTATCAATGACTTTTGCATTAGCTTCATATCATTATCATTAGCATAATCTTGTATTGTAGGATTGTTACATTGCATTTGAATCCATAATTCTATTCATCTCATTGTCATCTTGAAAAGCAAAGAAGTACAATTCTGAGAGCAATATCATAATCAACAAGATCATTGAGAAGATAGGAGACAATGGAATGCAAAGGATAAATCAATTTGCAAGGTATAATTCACGATTTCTGTATTTTTCTTAGTTTCATTGGTGAATTGAATTTGAGTAAGAATTCTAGAGTATTTGTTGTATCTTATTAGGTTTTTACAATTGTTTCAAATTATCAATCACATTATCAACATCAAATTATCCCATCAACAGTATGCATCTTCAAGAGTCTTATACCTAAAAACCCCAATGCAAGGGAATAAAAAAAATGGTGCAATAAAAGCAAGTGGTGAAAACCTGTAAACATCCACTATTTGTGATAAATTGCTTCCTCAATCTTTTAGAATTTTAGTCTTTACCCATCTTACCTTCCATATCAATTAAAACACATAAAGATACTTATCATGGTTTGTTGTTCACTTGCCCTTATCGCCTTATCAAATCAAGCTATCCATCCAATCCTTCATTCATCTTGTCATCTATCACAACTCCATAGTTAGTATCATTGTCGAACTACGTCGCCTCTAAGTTATCACTTAGGCAAGGCCATCATTGATGGGCCCTTGAGGCTTCCAATCCATCCATACGTCTCATCTTATCATAATGTTTACACTCCATCTATTCATCCATCACCAATGTCAGTTTTCATGGTCAAACTACGTCACCTCTGAGCTATCACGTAGGCAAGGCCTGCTGGCAAGAGACACATTGTGGCTTCATGATTGTTGTCATTGATGGCAACAAAGTTCATTCCACACATCTGTAAGACATGGTGTGCCTTTATCGGAAGTCAGATTGAAGAGTGTTGTGGTCTGGTAAGCAAAAATAGAGCATGTGGCAAGGTCCGACAGTCAGGTCCGGATCTCTCAGAGGAAGTATCTTAGTAAAGTGCAGACTTGGGGAAGTCAAGAGGTGTACCTTGACTGATACATTCTAGAGATTGAGCCTCCGGTGATGAAAGAGTGAAAAGATATGAGCACCTAAGTAATGGGTTCCTGTTTGGCAGAGTTGACAGAGGAAGAACTGACTGACAGAGCATCAGACCTTAATCCGGATGAGTTATTGATGGTGATCAAGTTTCTTAAGGTATCATTCATGATTGGCTGACATGATTGATGGCTTCTATAAACATCTCCTTGATACACATCACTTGATAAGTTAGGATTCAGCCGACAGATCAGAGTTTGGGAAAATATTGACTATTCCGGATGCTGACTAGAAAGGTGTTGAAATAATTGGTGTGGATATATATACCAGATGGATTTGGATGTGAAGGTGTGTATTATGTGTTCTGAAGTACGAAGAAAAGTAGAAGGGCAGTGTGAAGACAATAAGACATGTCTGGTATGTGACAGGACATCAGCACCAAAGAAGAGGAAGAATGAAGTGTAGTAGATCAGTATATTGAGCCTAACCAGAATTAAACCTCAACATATGTGGATGCTTCTCATAAGTTCAAGTTTCTTGTTACTCTCTTTATAACTTGTAGACAGTGAGTCTCTTGTAGGCAGTGAGCCTCTTGTGAGCAGTGTGCTCGGGCAGTGAGCCCTAATTGGCAAGTGCCATTTTGTATTTCTATTCTTCTAACAGAGAAAACATTCTTGGGTTAGTCATCCCGTGGTTTTTCCCTTAACATGGTTTTCCACGTCAAAATCATTGTGTTATGTGTATTGACTTTGTTTCTGCTTTCATGATTATGGATGCTTATTTGCTTTGATGCTGCACTAGTTGTTAAAGAACATAAAGTTAAATTAATTAAGATAACTGATTCACCCCCCTCTCAGTTATCAACAATTGGTATCAGAGCCAAGTTCCTCTAAACAAAGCCTAACAGCTTGAGGAAGATTTGGTGCCTGAAATTGGCACATGGAAGGTTGTGGACTAAAAGGACTCTCAGAGAAACATCTAAATAACCCTTGGGGAAGATATGAAAGATCCACAATGAGAAGAGGTTAATCATCTGAGATTAATCTAGTTTAACAGTCATCCGGTAAGAACAGGATTTTCACAGTTAGATCCGGTATGATTCAAATTTGAGGTAGTTTAATCTACGGATAGATCAAATGTTTGGGGAAAGGAAGATAGATTGTCATCAATCACTGAGAATAATTCTAAGTATATCTCAATAATCCAGAAAAGATCTTTCTCAGAACAAGGAGAATAAGGCAACTGGAATAACTTAAGTTGCACATTTATTGCAATATGGAATTAGGGTTTGCTCAGAGATAAAAGGGTTCATTTGATTGTCATTTACACATTTTCACTCGAGAAGAAGAGAAAAAGAGCTCTGCAAACAAATTGTCTTAAGCCTCTCAAAGATTAACCATAGAAGACAATTCTTCTAGCAATCCGATCCAGCTCATTCCGTGAAACCTAGAAGCGTAAAAAGGTATTTTTCACTCTTGATCAAAGTCTCTCTGAATCTTTAAGATGGCTACTCTGAATGTTGTAAATATTTATGATAGGCCTCACCCCAAATTTAAGAAACATCCTTACAAATCTCTAGAAGTGGATCCCTTAGGTGCCTTTTCCAGCATTCCGCATGGGGTTTTGCATGTTGAAGACGTTAGGGCATACATTCATGCGAGCATTGAAGAATTTGGGGAATCCAAGTTGATAGATATCTATCACAATCAATTAATAGATGAGTCATTTGATCTCAAACCACAGTATAAATCTATCCGGGACAAACATTTTGCACAATGCATTCATTTCCCCTATTTTGCAGAAGATGAATGGGTCCGATATGTTTTAAGTAGAATACATGATAGCTTTATATGGTTGACAAGGCCATTCAAGATAACCAAGGATGCCATTAGGGCAGTTACCGGATTGCACTCATCCAGTGGGATACCTGCTCTCAAATCTGTCAAGAATTAGACAGTGAGTGAGGCAACCGGATCAAAATTTGACAAGAGAGCTATGACAATTGAAGATATCACTAATCTAGATATCAAATTTGCATCCATGATAATTGGTTACAAGATATATCACTCCAGCAGGGAAAATTCAGTACCCGAAACTGCAATTTATACAACTTATTAGATGCTAAAAGAAAATCCTGACTATGCTCTTTGTGAACTTCTTCTAAGCCAACTGTTGGAGAACCTAGAAAAGATCAAAAAGGACAAGAAGAACCCATTCAAGTATGGTGGGCTGATATTATGTTTATTCTTCTACTTCATGGATGAGCTTCCCGGATCCATTGGTTGGGTATGGCAAAATGATAGACCTGTAGCCATTCAAATAAGAGATTATATACATGGGCTTGGTGATGCCAAGGCACAAAATACAGCACTCTGGGGCTATTTCAAGAACTTTCAGAGTATGATGCAAGCAAGAGAGAGAATTCCCCAATCTCTAGTTGAAAAGTATCAGAATACAGTATGCTTTATGGTAGAAACTGATCAGTGTCTAATGGAGGTTGTGGAGCCAAGGATAGTCTGGATCATGCCAATGGGGTATGAAGTAGATGAGAAAATTGTAGAGCTACATGTTCAACACATGCTTAGTCAACCCAAGGATCCTAAGGCAGAAAGGTTTGGAACCTTTGAAGAGTTGAGTGTAAAGATTCATGTGGAACTTAGACAACCGGAGATGAAGAGAAAAGTGAGAAAAGAAGTAGAGAATGTTGCCAAAAGGTATGGCATATCAAAAGAGGCACTTGATGCAAATAGAGAGAAGATGGAAAGGGTAGAGAAAGAAAAGGAAGAAGCAGAAAAGGAGAGTACTTTGGTAGAAGCCCCCTCCTGAACCAGATCCTCTAAGAGCTCTGCACCTGCCACTGTTAAGAGCTCAAAGGCATAAAAATGGAAGCAAAATCATCCGGTAAAGGAGAAAAGAGAACAAAGACAATGGCTACAAGATCATATACAAGCCTCAAAGATGATGAAGAGATAGAATCTGATGAAGAGATCAAGAAGATGAAGAAGAAGAAGAAAGTATCTGGAGAATCCTCTACCGGTCTAGACAAAGAAGAAGAAAAGACAGATAAAAGTGTTGAGAAGCCTACTCTTGACGATATCATCAAGGCAATTACTATGGATGGAAACTTGAAAATATTAACAGAATTCTATGATGAATGTAGTGAAGCTGACCAGAAGATCCTACAAGATGCCATAGTCAGGTATCTGAATATCTACAATAAAGATTTCATCAAAATCATATCTCTAATTCCTAAAAGCCTTGAGAAGGAACTTGAAATCAGAAAGAATAATGCTAAAGCAAAGGATATGGAGATCCAGGAATAGATAGCCATTCAGATCTATCCTTCTATCACTCCTAAGCAAAAGAATATGATCTTCAAAGATTGCAAGGATGAGTTTCGAAGCAAAGCTAGGATGAATCAGCTTATGCTTGGAGAAACTGACAAGGTGGCTAAAGAAATAGAAGACATCCTCTGGAATGCATACAAAAGATTCAATATTCCTATTATAGAGGACTTAGGTGATGATCCCTCGGCCATGGATGACAAAGAAGAATCTACTGAGATAGTGGAAGAAGAGGCAAAGGAGACAAGTGAAGAGAAAGCTAAAGACTTAGATTCCTCTGCTTCGGAAGAGGAAGTTCATGAAGAAGAAGACAGTTCTCTTCCGGATCCTCCTGGATAATCTAGAATTGAAGGAGAAGAAAGAAAAGAAGAGGGCATCAGTCAAGAAGAACAAGTAAAGGGAAGCAAAGAAGGTCAAATAGAAAAGACCACAGATGACAGTGCTAAGGCTGCAGAAGGGGAGAAAACCCTGTCACCAGAAAGAGACACAGCAGAAGCAGTCAAAGATTTCTTAACCAAAGAGATGATGGAATTTGATGAACCAAAACTTCTTCAAGGTCCATTCAATTTTGATTCCCTCTCCCCAGTTCAAACTATGAAGCTAGCATCCTTTACTCAAGCAAAGGCAAAACAAAAACTCCTAAAGTCTCACATGGAAGACTGTGAGCTCATAGAAGCTGCATCCGGTGTATTGGAGAAGATCATGCCATCCTTCCAAAAGGATCCTTCTGCCTCCACATCCGCTAATCTAAAGTCTCTTGTAAATTTTGTTCATATGCATTTTGATTCCTTAGAGAAGTCAGTAGAAGAAAAGGTCTGGAAGGAGTTTTTGGGAAAAAGATTCTCTGAAGTATAGGGTCTAATAACAAATGATAGGAGAGTTATGGATATTGGAATAAAGAGCTTGGAAAATGCTCTTAAAGATGGGGGAGATATCTATAAATTTTGTTTATCCTGGCCTAAAGTGACCAAGGATATTGAGAAGAAAGTAAAAGAGCAAGAGGATAAACTGTTAAGTTTATCTCAAAGTTTTGATCCTCTCTCCTCCTCCATAGTAAATCAAGAGTGCAAGACTATTGCAGTCATAGATGAAATAAAGAAGCTTGAGAAGGAGAAGAAAAATAGAATAAACAAGTTGAGTGAACTTAGAGGGATCATCATCCCTAAGTTAGAGGCCATGCATGAGGCTCTAACTGATGCTCAGGCCACAGCCCGGACCAATGAGCCGACAGATCTTAAGAAGGCAGAAGCGTTTGCATTCCTGTTGAGTGGTCACATCTCAATTTTGGACAAGATGAAGTAGAGTTGGGCTACAGAAGTTATACAATTGAAGAATACTTTTGCAGACATACTTAAGTACATGTAAGTACAACTTGTATATACACTTATGTGGATATGTCAAAGGGGGAGTGAGGAGTAGTGAAAAATGTGGAATCTAGCTAAGAGGGAGCTCCGATAAAGTGTACATTAGAATAGAGCATCAACCAAGGGGGAGTGTAGTATAACACTTAGTCATTTTTCACTAAGTGTTACCATCAATGCCAAAGGGGGGATTGTTGGCAAGAGACACATTGTGGCTTCATGATTGTTGTCATTGATGGCAACAAAGTTCATCCCACACATCCGAAGGAGATGGTGTGCCTTTATTGGAAGTCAGATTGAAGAGTGTTGTGGTCCGGTAAGCAAGAACAGAGCATGTGGCAAGGTCTGATAGTCAGGTCTAGATCTCTTAGAGGAAGTATCTTAGTAAAGTATAGAATTGGGGAAGTCAAGAGGTGTACCTTGACTGATACATTCCAGAGATTGAGCCTCCGATGATGAAAGAGTGAAAAGATATGAGCACCTAAGTAATGGGTTCCTGTTTGGCAGAGTTGACAGAGGAAGAACTAATTGGTAGAGCATCAGACCTTAATCCGGATGAGTTATTGATGGTGATAAAGTTTCTTAAGGTATCATTCATGATTGACCGACATGATTGATGACTTCTATAAACATCTCCTTGATACGTATCACTTGATAAGTAAGGATTCAGCCGATAGATCAGAGTTTGGGAAAATATTGACTATTCCGTATGCCGACTAGAAAGGTGTTGAAATCATTGGTGTGGATATATATACCGGATGGATTTGGATGTGAAGGTGTGTATTTTGTGTTGTGAAGTGCAAAGAACAGCAGAAGGGCAGTGTGAAGACAATAAGACAGGTCCGGTATGTGACAGGACATCAACACCAAAGAAGAGGAAGAATGAAGTGCAATAGATCAATGTATTGAGCCTAATCAGAACTGAACCTCAGGATATGTGGATACTTCTCATCAATTCAAGTTTCTTGTTACTCTCTTTATAACTTGTAGACAGTGAGTCTCTTGTAGGCAGTGAGCCTCTTGTGAGTAGTGTGCTCAGGCAGTGAGCCCTAATTAGCAAGTGCCATTTTGTATTTCTATTCTTCTAATAGAGAATACATTCTTGGGTTAGTCACCCTGTGGTTTTTCCCTTAACAGGGTTTTCCACGTCAAAATCATTGTGTTATGTGTATTGACTTTGTTTCTGCTTTCATGATTATGGATGCTTATTTGTTTTGATGCTACACTAGTTGTTAAAGAACATAAAGTTAAATTAATTAAGATAACTGATTCACCCCCCCTCTCAGTTATCAACAAGGCCATCACTGATGAGCCTTTGAGGCTTCCCACCCATTAGGTCTTAGGTCCACATGGTCCACATAGTTGAACTATGCTGCCTCTGCATTGTCACGTAGGCAAGGCCATCATCGATGATCCCCCAAGGCACTAGGTTAGTCCCTTAGTGACCGTCACATCGAGTCTCCCATCATTTTATCCATATGTTTCATCCACAATGGGGGCAAAATATTCAACCTAGTTATAGAATTGGATTCTTGAATGTCACAATCTCAGAGGATAACAATTAGGATCGTGATACTATCTCTAGACAACATGCAACACTGCAAACAAACTGTTTCAACAAAAACTTGACGCAAGACATTAACCTATATCAGACAACAATGTGCCTAAACTATCAAAATGGTTATATTTTTTTATCATGGCAAGAAAACATATCTATGGCAAGAAGATTTGATGGTTGTTATAAGTTTAAGTCTTAGGTCTTGATTTTTGTTACCATGTTTCTTATGCTACTTAATGATGTCCCAGACTAGAGGAGCTATGATGGGGCATGATTATTTTCATTTGTTTGTTGTTTGTGGATTAATCTTTAGTAATGTGATGACTTGTTTGATGACAGGATCAGCAAAAGATCATTGAGGACATTAGGGGTCTAAGCATGAAAGAGTGCAATCCTTTTCTGTTGATACATGCAAGCAATACTCAGGTCATCTCGGTTCAATTTTTCCTAGATGCTTGTATTAACTTGATAAATTAAAACCCATGTAAGAGATACTCAGGTCATCATGGTTTAATTATACCTAGATGCTTGTATTTCCTTAAAACATTTTAAAATCTCAATGATGAAAAAATTACTTCAAATATTTGTATACAAGATGACTAACTCTCATTTGTGCATGTTAGGTTTTCATTTCATTTCATTTATAAGAATTCCATAAATACCATTTACCAATTGGCTTAAGATCCAAGTCCTTTCTTTCATTTCATCCACATTATCCATTTATCCAAATCTTTTCATTCATTCATCCAAATTATTCTTCTAAGTTACCTATTTGTCCAAGTCATTCTTCTGATTCGTCTAAGTGTTCTTTTATTTATGATGGAGTATATTTGACATAACAAAAGAAATAAATCATTATCATTTTGCATATTATAAACAAGTCCAATCATAATCTCATTCATTTAAGTGCATTAGTTACATAATCATTTAGATCATGATTGTTAACAATAGTGATGTCAAATATCCACATAGATTTCATACATAACATTTATCATCAAAAAGCGGAAAACATAGATATCATTGTCATAGAATTTGTATAATAGATCATCATACATAACTTAAACATCATTTATTGCATTTAAAGAAACATCAAAATATGCATTAGATCATCATAAACCATAATCATATAGGATCATTACTCATAATTATTACACATAGATGTAAATCATCATATAAGTCATAGAAACATCATATCATAAGTATCATATGCATCATAGAATTAATATGTTAGAATCATCATGATAAAAGCATAACCAATAAACGCCAATCATATAGAAAGCATCCATCCATAATGCACATGCATATAGTCCATCGAACTCATATATATCATCATCAAAAAAACAAATGTCCAAGTATACAATGATATCATGAATGTATATATCTCGAGCTATCAAAATAATGTGTATACAAAGTGATATAACATCATGCATGTCTCAAAGTCTCTATGTAGTATTTCCTCCGGAAGGTGCTAGCTCATGAGCCTGAGGACCTGAAGGCCCTGTCCCTGGTGGACCTCTGGGAGGTGGTGGCCCCATGACTCCTTCGCTCTCAGATAGTTTCTGCCTGGGTCTACTACGTGAACTCAGATGAAAGCTACCAGCTCTTTGCTCCGGGGGCATTGCCTACTCATACAAAGATCTCCAATAGAAAATCTCTTGACCTTCTCAAACCATCTTTGAAATAGTCTTTCCAGTGGGACCCTATGCTACAGTCTGTTGTACTTGTTGAAGTAGGGCCTCTTCCCTAGTGTATCTCTATATAGCGGTATCCTGCTCTAGTATCATAGTCCTCACATCTCCCTACAGCTAGGTAATCTACCTGTGCATCTATCCAACCTGGCCTTGTAGCTAAGCTACATGGGATCACAATGCTGCCATCACCTCATCATCGTGGGCTGGCACCTGAGCCTATGCCTACACATGTGCCTATACCTAAGGCTGAGCTTGAACCTGTGGTGCCCCCTCAACTCTCTGTCTGACTCTCCTCTGCCCTTCATCATCCCCACCATCATCCCCATCACCTCTACCTCCATCATCCCCACCACCTCTACCTCCATCATCCCCACCACCTGTACCTCCATCATCTCCACCACCATCCCCTCCATCTCGGCCACCTCTGTCACCCCTCCCACCTTGCCATCACCTCCTCCCCAACTATGGAGCATCATCCTCCTCATCTTCATCCTCCAATCTAGGAGCTAGCTCCCCAGGTTTAGAGTATCTAGGAAAGGGATGGGCTGTGAAATGGGCTGAGTAATTGGCCATCATCCTGGCATCCACAATGTCTCACCGCAGATCCTAGCCCTAGTATGAAATTTGTAAGAAATAAGCTCTTGCTTTCTAATATGATGCCATATGACCCCACCATGGATGCTCCTTGTGTGTCCGAGCAAATATAACAATACCCTGGGGCATCCCTTGGACCCTGCCAAACTGTCAGTATACACGAGAAACAATGTGTCACTCAAGTATATAGGGGGTCCTCCCTATCAACCACCGCATCTGAAAATAATGTTTTAGCTCAGTTGCATCCTCATCCCATGGCTCACAGTCTAGGTAAGGTTGCCACTCAACTGTGTCCACATTATCCAATGTGTATCTCTAATACTCAAGCTTTCCCAGCTTGGGTTGGGAAAGGCTCTCGTGAAACATGTAAGAGTAAGGTCTATCTATGCCTCTGAATCCCATCCCTATAGGCCATGTAATAGCTATGTGGCACCATGGTCAAATCTGCAACAAGGAAGCTCTAGCAGACAGACTCGTAGCTCCATCGTAAACAAACTGGTGAAGATTATGGTATAAATGTACAAGGCAAACATCCCAGGAAAACTGTGTACCCTCAGTCACCATCCTCTCCAAGGTCCTCCCCCATCCAACTAGAAATCCATGTGATCTCCTGTCCGGGCAAACAACACCTCCTATTAACCCTACTAGTATCGATAACATGGGCTCATAATAATCAACCATATCAGCCCAGCTGATCTTTGTGCCCTCAATATCCTCATCATCAAACACACATCAACATTTTACTAATCTAGCTTCTGAGTGTGGCTCATACTCCACTAGCTCTCCCTATATCAGAATCCACAGAATCTGGTGCACATCCTCCAATGTCACCATAATCTCTCTAGTCGACAAGTGAAATGTGCTATGCTCACTATGAAATCTCTCTACCAGAGTAGTCAACATCCCCAGATTCACCTGAATCTCAGGCATTGAGAAAACATACCAAAGTCCAACTGATCTAAGAACCAACTGATCCATCTCTGTCAAGTACAGTCGTAACATTTGTGTAATAGGAAAGCTCTCCTGAGACATCATCACATCGAGCTCATCCTGCAATTAATAACACAAGCATGTTAACCAATCAACTAAGCTATATATCTATCAAAACAATTACTTAGCTATCCTATCAGTAACCTATCCTATCATCTCTTTTGAGATTCTATCAATCTCAAAGATGACTTATCAGTTGGCCAACATCGATCAAGATGTTGACTTAATCAAATCATCTAAGTAATTTGACTAATTAACTCATATGTGCAGCTCTATTACTCAAAAGCATAGCTTTGTGTCATATGCGTAGAAGCCCCTATCATTTGTGCAAATTCAGGCATATGCACATAAACTAGCTTCAGATGTGCAGGTTTATACCGGATGCGCAAGATCAAAATGAATGCGCTGAACCCCTAATTACATGTGCAAGACCCTATTGCATTCACATGACTGTTGATTAAATGCGTAAAATCACACACATACATAGAATCCCTAAATATATACACAACATTGCAATGCATGCGCAATATTGTTTATCACATGCGAAAAAATTGCGGATGCGCCGATTCAATGCTCATATGCGTGAAATCAGGTTATATGTGTAGACATAATTATCATATGAACAGAAGAAGTTCTGTTACGCATTCAAAACCAACAACTTTGACCCTAAAATTTGACCATCATAAATGCACTTCGAGTGAAATTAAATGCATACATACAGGGGTTTTGTAGTCTGTTGGCCACTTGAATCACCGGATCCTCTCAAACCTATGGTTCTCTATTAGAATCTGTTGCATCTTTGCTGACTACTCTGCTCTGCTATGCTCTAGGGCTCCCTATAATCTCTCTTCAAATGACAAGTGTGCAAATGAATAGAAAAGAGACCCCACATCCTTATTTATAGCCAAGTGAAGCCTAACTGGAGGTGTTCTGACCTTACACATACATGTTATGTTTTTCATCATTTTTCATTCTCCGTCATCCGAATTTTTCACCTGTGCATCATGTCATCAATTCTTCTTCATCGTGAGATCACCTATTATCCTTTTGCAAAATTCATCCCAACCAATCTCCAAAGGGGGCATCCTACCATCATTAAATCTGTACGAGGGACAAACTGGGGCATGTATCATAGTCAGAAAATTTTATTCTTTGAAACAATGTGATAAAACACATTGTCTCAAAGAGGGGCAAAATGTATACACATAAAAATGGCTTGAGTTGAACTAAATAAATATTTTATATTTATTTCATTCTTATTCTTCTATCAATAAATAAATATCCTAATTTATTTATTTGGTTCACGTTTATCATATTCTTCTAAATAATTACATTCCTAAATTCCTCTAATGTCATATCTAATTAAATAATCCTAAATTATTTAATTATTTCCTCTAAGCGAAAGTCCTATGTCTAAAATCCACATCATCTCATCCTTGTCATCTTCCACATCATTGGACACCTCACCATGTTGCTCCAATAATTAAATATTCTTAATATTTAATTAGTCATTTATCCTCTCAACATGTGCCCTATTTCTTCTCAACCATCGAACATGGTCAAAGACACCTGTCTTCTAAATCCTATATTCCCTCTCACATTCCAACAACCAAAGACTCCTTCCTCCATGTTCTTCTGATGGTCTTCCACCTTTATCTCATTGGTCCTTATGAGCATCATGACATGTGGCTTATGGTTCCACGTATTCCTCCACCTTGTCATCGTAGTAGGAACATCTTCCACTTTTATCTCCCTCATCCCAACCAATTTGATCTTGACCATACATGTGACAAGACTTATTCTTCCACCATGGATCTTTTGCCTCTTTGGCCTATAAAAGCAAGCTCCTCACCTTCATTTTGCATCATAAGAGATATAGTACTTACATGCTGCAAAAATTCTATCAAGTATCCAAGCGTGCCTTTGGCCCCCCCATTTGCATAATCTCCATTGTTGCATTATCATCTAGCTTCATAGCATCATTTAGTTGCATATCATTATCCTCATTATCAATATCAATGGCTTTTATCATTAGCTTCACATCATTATCATTAGCATAGTTTGCATTGTTCACATTGCATATTTGAATCCACAATTCCATTAATCTCATTGTGATCTTGAAAAGCAAAGAAGTACAATTCTAAGAGCAACATCATTATCAACAAGGTCATTAAGAAGATACGAGACAATGAAATGAAAATGATAAATCAGTTTACAAGGTATAATTCATGTTTTCAATGTTTTTCTTAGTTTCATTGGTGAATTAAATATGAGTAGGAATTCTAGAGTATTTGTGGTATCTTATTAGGTTCTTATAGTTGTTTGAAATTATCAATCACGACTCTATTTGAAAATACAGAAGAAAATCAGAAATTCAACTATCTTGCAACTATTTTTCAACCATCATTACATATTTTAGATATGCATATATAACATTTGATTACATTGACCTCAGTCATTTTTGCAATAAATTTGCTCCCATGGGCTGTCAGAAAATATCCATGTCAAAGGGGATGTCTGTCTATAGAAATTAACTGCAAAAAATATCTTGGATAATGGAGTAGCTGGGAGATATTTTGCCTTCAATACAAAGAGCTGATTCATCAACCTACAACAATAAATGCAAAAATATCTAGGAATGGAGTAGTTGAGGTAGCTAAAAGATCAGATCTGCATTAATGGTAGATGAGGAAAATCAAATAAAATTTCCCTCCAAAATCCTTTTTTCACAGAGCTTTTACAACACTTGAAATATCTACATTTAGATATTTAAATTGCACAATATATTACAAACTCTATTTTTTCTTTATTTCTCACTTTTCTAGAAAATTTGACCTAAATTTTGCCTTATCGGCAAAATCTGCATTTAGAGACCATTTTGTCTTGCTCTCTGCATCTTTTCATCTTCAGTCGGTAACTTTTTCTGTTTCTAAACTCTTTCTGACTTTGTCTTTTTCATCTTACTTTTGCCTTATCAGAAAAAAATGATCATTTTTGAACTTTGGCTTTGGCTCTCTCTCTTTGCCTTTATTTTTTCCTTATCGACAAAAATCATCTTTGGTAAATCACTTTCTTTGTGTCTTTTTGCCTTATCAGCAAAAAAATGGCCTATCAGCGAACCTTGGCTTTTTGGTCACTTTTTGCCATTGTCGAAAAATTCTTCAATCTCCAAACTATTTGAGATTGCTAAAATTTTCTTTTGTTTTGCCTTTGTTGGCAAAACTTACTTTTCCAAGCCATGTTCGTTGTCAGCAATATCGGCCTCCTTAAGCACTTGCCCCTTGCATCCTCCTTATCGACAAAAGTTGATATCGGTGAACTTTGTTATTTTTGAACTTTTGAGGAGTTCGACCCTTTGTCGATTCATCGATAAGGCTTGCTTTACCTTTTCCTTAGCCAATTTTCATATTTTCAATCTCGCCCTTATCGGTAAAATTACCAATCTTTAAACTGAGGAATTTTGTTGTCAAGAGTCTATTTTGCTAAACCTTACTTCTTAGCCACCTCCTCTTTATGCTCTTCGCCTTATTGGCAAAATCATTGATCAACGAACCTTTGAAATTTTGACCCATCAATGCCTTAGCTGATTTTTGTTGTCAACTCTTTTACCTTTTGGCAAAACTTTCCTCTCTCAGCCTCCTTTGTCAGCGATTCGCCCTATCGGTGAATCGCCGAAACTTTGAACTTATGAAAAGTTCACATCTTATGAACTCCATCGACAAGGCCTTCCTTCATCCCTCTTTTGCCTTAGACAAATTTAACTTTACTCCCTCACCCTTTATCGACAAAACGTCGGGTTAGCAAACTCGTTGAATAATGAACCTTTGAAAAGTTTGCGGGAAGCGAACTTTGTTGATAAAGGGAAAGGGCTCCCTTTTACTTAGCCATTTTTTTGAAAACTTCCTCCCGCCTTTGTCAGTGGATTGGCTAGTCAGAGAACTTGTGACATCTCAAACTTATGAAAAGTTTAGGCTTTTTGAAATTAGTCGACAAAGGGAAAGGGAAGCTTCATGCCTTAGCCATTTTTTGATAGTTCAGAAAACTAGAATTTTGCTGATAAAGGCCAAAAGGGAGGCAAAAAATAAGGCAAAAGCTTCAAATTTTCTAGGTTTTTCTAGGTTTTTTGTAAGGATTCTCTTGATGATTTTTTAGGGATTTTTACAAGGCAAAATATTGGAATTTGAAGGTTTTTATGCATTCAGGGCTAAGTTCCCAAGGGATTTCAACAAGATTTTGAAGGTGAACTATTTGTCTTTGGGAAGAGGAAAAAAGGTCAACATTTTGATGACCTCTTAGGGATGTTTGCCTACTAAATAAATAGACAAATGGGCTTAAGCATCCATTGGGAATAGAATCTAAAAGGGGAACTACAATAGGTCAAAAACAATTGAAACCTTGCCTTCCAAATGCACCAAAAAGGAACAAGGCGTACATTGTCCTAATGATAATGGAGCCTATGCAAAATAACTTATTGAAGGGAAAACTTAAATAGAAATAAAACTAAGACAATATGTATAGAATCTCACACAAACCTTAATGGTAAGATTTGAGATGGATCCCATTGACTGAGATCGGTAGAACTTCACCATCTAGCCTTGAAAGAACGAAAGCATTGGCTTGCTTACAACTGATGATTATGTATGGCCCACTCTAAAGGGCATCAAACTTAGTGTGGCCTCCAGGTTTGGCTGGGTTAGCATCCCATTTCAGAACAAGATCACTGTCTTTGTTCTTCTAGTTCAGTCAATTCAGCCATTTTGACAGACCTGGCATCTTCTCCTTCCAATTCTAATTGTTGAGCCAATTCTAATGTAGGAAGCTCCAAAGATATAGGTAATCTAGCATCTCTTCCATACACAAGAACAAAAGGAGAGTTTCCAATGGCTCTCTTGTATGTGATCCTATTAGCCCAAAGAGCTAATTTGATCTTATTGTGCCAGTGCCTCTTGTTTGTCTCCATGGTCTTGTTGATGATGATTGTTAGTCATAACAACATGCATAAGAATTTGCAAAAAAAATCTTTATTATCTTGAAAAGTACGATCAATTTGGAACAAATTGATGACTTCAAGTCTCTGTTGATCAGATCATGATCTTCTGACGTTACTTAGAGGTTGATGTGACATACTATTTTCTATTTTAAGGGATCTTACATTGTCTGTATTGTGAATTATTGCCTGTATGTCTAATTCTGCATCTGTGTCCTGTAAACTTACTTCACAAAAAAGGTTATTTCCACTATGCTCCACAGATAATGATTATATTTATAAGTTTGATCAATTCTTCTTAGCATTTACTGTCATGAACTTGTTTTATGCTTTTCCACTATGTATTTAATCAAATAATGTGTATATAAGTAGATATTTACATGTGTATCATTGATATTCATATGTATTTGCATGATATTTTCTATTTTGACATGCTTTCACTCAAAATATGCTCCGTGTGTTCAATTATTTATGAGTTATAGGCATATTTCATGTTTATTTACTTTAGATTGTATGTTATTTGCAATTATGAAATTGATTTGCAATGAAATTCAAAGAAAATTTAAAGAATACTTCTAAATTTGATGAACCTTTAGCTAATGAGTCACATACATTCTAGATACATTCATGAAGAGAAGAAATCAAACCATAATTTCACCAGGTTGTTCCACAGCTAGGTATGGTTGATGCTAACTTCAAAGGAACAAGGAATGGAAACAACACATGCAGACTGATAAGGACTCCAAGGGACACAGCTAATCAATGCATATATCTAGATTTCATCCACTGATTACTCAAGATTTACAATTATTTGTAATCAAAACAACTTCTCTTTCATTAAGTACTCAAAAGACATGTACATTCACAAAAGCCTTGAAATTAGTCCTGAACGCTTTAGCAATCTAACTTCAATTAAGTTTCTAATGCTTTAAAAGAGTGCACTCCATCCCCTTTTATAGAATAAGGAGAGGAGGCGGTTACAAGTGACCAACGGTCAAGATTTGTCTATCTAGATCAATGACCAACATTCCTTCTTTGACAAGTCAACATCTGCATATAGGGGACAAGTTGCTAGCTAGATTCTATCTAGCAAAGCTCGATCATTTGTAGACTAATTATGCATATAATTCTATTATATATGGTCAATGGCATTACATTGGTAGATGCACTTGAATCTACTAAGCAGTTATGTAGGTTATTACCAAACATCCTTATGGAAAGGAGGAACGGAGGTGACTCGGTCTTATCCCTATAAAGGGTCATGTGTGAAGTTTCAACAGCCTGAACAGTAGATGGGATTTTATGCTTAACGTTATTGTCTTTAGCTGCATGATCTTTACTCAAAATTTGGTTTGAATTAGGGAGATGACTGTCTTCTTTTGGTGTAGGATCATCTAGGGATTTCATGAATGCCTTCTTAATAGCTGGGATTTTAAGCAATTCTGACAATGACAAGCTAATTTTGACCTTTTTCATTTCATCTGTTAAGTATGTAACCAATTTATCAGATTCAGGAGGTTGGTTGCTAGCTTTTTCCACTGCATTTTGTGGTGTTAAATATTGAGCATTAACCTTAGGAAAACTAGGGTTATTGCTTGCCTTTGGATCAGGAGGAGTGTTAAAATTATTAGGAGACAAAGATGTGGTCAAGGGACCAGAAGGTCTATTTGAATTATTCCTGAGGTTATAATTGTGTCTACCCTGATACTGCTGCTGGTAAGCATGTACTTCCTCATGTTCAACTGATGGCTCATTCTCATCCTTGAAAGGAAAAACATAATTTGTTTCAAATGCCATGGTTGACTCTTCACATGCTAAAGTATAATTCTCATGTGTTGAGGTTGCTTGATGGTGAGGATGATTGACAAAACTTTCCAATACAAGGGCAGAGTCATATCCACAAGGGACAATTTCATTTCCTTCAAAAAAAGGAGGGGTACTCGTAGTATTTGATACTTCATCTTGAAAGATACTGGCTGCTATCCTAAACTGAGGACAATCCAACTCAGCATGAGCATTGGTGTTATGTATCCTACACCAGTTTGTAAGAGCTGCTTCTGACAAGTTCACCCTAGTGGTCTGCTTGGGTTCATTAGGAGGTTGGTTATCTAAGGGTGATGGCAAGGAACCATTATTTGGCCTAGTGTTCCACACTCTAGGCTGTCTAGGTACATTATTGTTACCACTATTGTTGTTATTGTTATAGTTTCTATCATTGTTGTATCCCCTATCAGGATATTCAGATCTGTCATTATTATATCCTCTATTTTGATTTGGTTGGGAATAGAAATTTTGACCCCTCAAATGAGTGATTTCAGTTGTCAACTTTCTTAACTGTGCTGATATCTCCTTAATTTCTTCCTTTTCTTCCTAAACTTTAGCTACTACATTCTCTGTTTGAGGTTTGAAAAAGGAAGAACCATTATTATTCTATCCTACATCCTGAGGTACTTGTACATGTTCTAGATATTGCACTATCTGATCATTTCCATTTGGAGGTGGCATGATACTAAGTGGAGGTACCTGTAGCAGACCTGACATTACAGCTGGAGGCATCATAGCTCCATTGGTTTGTTGTTGAGCAGGATATGCAGGAAACGCTATGTTTCATGTTGGAGCAGGGATTAGTTGCTGATTGACTTTTATTGCTTCTTCAAAAGCTTCTGTCAGAGTTGTGACATTAGGATGTGTCCTCTTATAAACATAGAGGTCAGGGGGTCTAGGGCTGAGTAATATATACTCCTAGCAGCTTCATCTACTAAAGTATATGGAGCTACCAGCTTTGAAAGCATCTTTTGGAATCTAGCATTAAAGTTGGCAATAGGTTCTCCTTCAAATCTTTTGATTGTGGCAAAGAGATGATAATTCATTGAAGGATCTATAGGTAACTTAAATCTATCCTTGAAAGCTTTCTCTAAGGCATCCCATGAACCAATTGACGCTTGACAAAGACTGGTATACCAATTGTATGCTTCTTCTCTTAAGGAGTATGGAAATAATTTGCATACTACATCTTGATGTTCAATCCTTGCTCTACAACAAGCCTCTTTGAATGTTCTAATGTGGTCATCAGCATCCTGATATGGATGATATTTAGGACAAATCTTGTCAGGATTTTTAGGTAAAGGATGATAAGCAGTGAAGGTTAAGGGTGAGTCAGTAGCAAAGAATGACATTGTGACCGGTGGTTGTTGAACTGGAGGTGTAACAGGCGGTCTTGTAGGTGTTTGTACTATAGCAAGGGTTATTGGAGTATTTCCTAGTGAAGATTCTAATGTACTAGAACTAGGAGTGTGATGAATGTCTATAGTTCTAGGTCTAACTCCACGGATAGCTAATTCCTCAAAAAGTCCACTAGATCTGGACTTGGTATTTGGCCTGTGAGCTAGGGTTTCGATAATTTATGAAAATTTGACTTGATTTTCTGTAAAGATCCACAAAACTAACCAAATAAAGGAGATATTTACAACCAGGACCTAAAACTAACCAGATATTTATGCAATATCTACATAAAACTTACAAATATGAGCAAATATCAGACTTCTGGACATGGATATCAGGATATCCAATAACACAAGCAAGTTACAACCAGGATCTAGCAAGAAAACTTAAACAATGACTTGATCTTCAAGGATTTCAAGATCTGACTACAAATTTTAGACTATTTTTTCTCAATTCTAAAATATTTATGATGAACAGATATGAAATAATACAGAACTAACAAATCTTTGCATAAACACTCAAAGTATGAGCAATTATGATATACTTTGAGAAGATTACCTTGTTTCAAACATAGGGATACACATATGCAGTAGATTCACCTTCCAAACAGGGAGGATGACTCTCCTTCTAGCGCCAATTTATGTTGATGATGATTGTTAGTCATAACAACATGCATAAAAATTTGAACAACAAACCCTTGAAAAGCATGATCAATTTGGAACAAATTGATGATTCCAAGTCTCTGTTGATCAAATCATGATCTTCTGACATTACTCAGAGGTTGATGTGACATGCTGTTTTCTATTTCAAGGGATCTTACATTGTCTGTATTGTGAATTATTTCCTGTATGTCTGATTCTGCATCTGTGTCCTGTAAACTTACTTCACAAACAAGGTTATTTCCACTATGCTCCACAGATAATGATTATATTTATAAGTTTGATCAATTCTTCTGAGCATTTACTGTCATGAACTTGTTTTATGCTTCTGCACTATGTATTTAATCAAATAATGTGCCTATAAGAAGATATTTACATGTGTATCATTGATATTCATATGTATTTGCATGATATTTTCCATTTTGACATGCTTTCACTCAAAATATGCTCTATGGGTTCAATTATTTACGAGTTATAGGCATATTTCATGTTTATTTACTTTAGCTTGTATGTTATTTGCAATTATGAAAGTGATTTGCAATGAAATTCAAATAAAATTTAAAGAATACTTCTAAATTTGGTGAACCTTTAGCTAATTAGTCACATACATTCCAAATACATTCATGAAGAGAAGAAATCAAACCATAATTTCACCAGGTTGTTCCACAGCTAGGTATGGTTGATGCTAACTTCAAAAGAATATGGAATGAAAACAACACATGCAGACTGATAAGCACTCCAAGGGATGCAACTAATCAATGCATATATCCATATTTCATCCACTGATTACTCAAGATTTACAATTATTTGTAATCAAAACAACTTCTCTTTCATTAAGTACTCAAAAGACATGTACATTCACAAAAGCCTTGAAATTAGTTCTGAACGCTTCAGCAGCTTAACTTCAATTAAGTTTCTAATGCTTTAAAAGAGTGCACTCCATCCCCTTTTATAGAATAAGGAGAGGAGGTTGTTACAAGTGACCAATGGTCAAGATTTGTCTATCTAGATCAACGACCAACATTCCTTCTTTGACCAAGTCAACATCTACATATAGGGCACAAGTTGCCAGCTGGCAACTATCTAGGAAAGCTTGATCATTTGTAGACTTATTATGCATATAATTCTATTACCATGCATCTTTATTTATTCTTCATCTCCTTCCTCTTCTTCACTTTCATCTTCTTCTTCATTTTCATCATCATCATCATCATTGTCATCTTCATGCAGATCACCCCTTATGTGTACCTTTATCACTGCTCTGATGGACTCATATAGATGCACTATTCTCTCAACTTCACCTCCATCCTCGACCTTGGCCTTTATTACTGCATGCCTGTGCGAATAAAACTTTGGTTGAAGAGCATCCCATTTATTTTTCCTGATGTGCAACGTTTCATTTTATGCTTCCATGTTGGCTTTCATTCTCATGGCCTTGTTTATTACCTCTTCTGTCAAATGGTGAAGGAGATCTTCTGCTGCTTGCTTAAAATTGTTATGGAAAGCCTGGACAACAAAATTAGTATCTTAATTTTCTATTTTTTCTTCTACCTTATCTTCTAAAGCCTCCAGGGTTTCTATTTCTTTTGCCATGAGATCATGTAATTTGACACTTATGTCCCTAAGCTTGCCACTGCATCTTCTCAAGATATCACATTCAAATCCAATATCTTCATACCAAATGCTCAACAACTAGGATGTGTTATTATCCAGTATTTTGTTATCCATAAGTATTTTCATATCAATCCTTATCATCTCTCCTAAAGCATCTAGGTGTTTTTCTAACTTGAAAGACCTCCCGCCTACTTCATTATGTAATTTATCCACTTTACTCTTTAAAACACCAAGAGAATTCCAATTTGCTAGGGAGGTTTTCACCACATTTTCTACTTCAAAGAAAAAAGAAATGAACCAATTGTCTATTAATTGTGCCTTATGCTTCATAAGATCTAGTCCTATCATCTCTTCTTGAGATATGATGGTTAATGGGGTAGCTGGATTGATCGGTGTGTGTTTGGGGTCAATCAACCCTTTAATGAAACAATGCAATTGAGCAATGTGCTCTTATGTTTTTTGTTCTTATCCTTTTCTTTTTTCACCCTCTATGTTAAAGAATCAATAGTATCTTTACCTTCCTGACCTTCCTGGTCTTCATTTGCAAAACCGAAGTCAATGTTTGTTATTTGAAACTCATCAAAGCCTATTTTTCCTTTCTCCTTTTCAACCATTGGTAAAGCTATTTGGGCTATCCTCCTACCTCTAGTAGGGTCTCTTTTTATGGTAGATGTAGGCCTTGCCTTTCTTTTGGGTTTTAGCATACTTGCAGTAAACAATGTGGAAACATCAAAATCAGGGACCTCATCTACTTGTTGCAACCAATATGGAACATCACCCCTAGGCTCCTGCTGGTCACTTTGCTCATTTTGAGTATCATGAGACTCTATATTATGCCCTATCCTAGGTGGTGAATTCCCTTTCCTTGGTTATTCCTCATCTACATTCTCATGAGGGCGATCTGGTTGAGGTACCTCCTGTTGAGGGATTTCTTCCTGAGGTGGAGGTTCTTGTAAAGTATGTACATTTTGACCCTGTACCTCCTTTTGTAAATTTTCCCTAGGGGTTTCTCGAACATTTTGACTTTGTTCATCATGTGGCACTTGGTTTTCTTGAGAAGATTGTGTATTTTGACCTTGGGGATCACCCTGATCGCCCTTGGTCACATTTTCTGTCTCCTTCTCCTGACCTCTATCTCGTGCCAAACTCTATTCCTCATCCTTAGATGCACTTATTTCTCCAAGGCCTAACTCTTTCTCATCTAATTTCTCTTCTAATCCTGGGTTATTACCTGGATTACTTCCTTCTACATGTAGTGAAGAAACATTTTGATCCTCCACCTTATTGGGGATTTCCTTACCAATTTCCTCATGTGCAGGATCACTATCTTGATTATCTTTATTATCATGCATACCTTCATCCTAATTAATGTTCTTGTTAGGTATTTCTTGATCACCCCCCCTATGCAGTTGAGTTTCTATATGTCCTTTCTCTGGGGGTGTATTTCCTTGATCTCTACCTTGATTAGATATCATCTCATCAACCTCTTTATGCATTCTAGTTTTTGCCTTTTCAAACTCCAAAGGTGGATGATTATCTCTATTTTGCCTCATATCACCCTGGTAGGCCAAGTCTATTACTATGGGACTAGTAACCTGCTCTACTAGATTAGTCAACCATATATGTTGGGCTACCTCTTCAGGATTATCTTGTTCCATTTCATTTATTTCAACCTCTTCTTGGTTAGTCACCTTCTGGGCCATAGGGGTCCCATGAGGAGTCATTTTAGTATTGGCTACTAGAGCCTCCATCTTTTGTGCAACAACATTAGTAACTATCTCATCATCTGATAAGTATATTGTGTCATCCAGTGGAAGGGGTGGCTCTTTTCTAGCCTTATGTCTCCTCTCTTATCTCTTCCGCCTTCTCAGTTTTGAATTGAATAATATTTGGAATTGGGACTTCATGCTGTAAGTCCTTCATGAAAGTCAAACCACCTGCACCTCTTAACATGATGGGTTCAATGTTAACATTTCCCCTCATTACTGTCTTCTGCTTCTTCTAAGGCGGTGTTTGTTGCACTTTCTTTCTTTTCTTCTTTGTTATCAATAAGTCATCACCTCTAGGTTCTTCATCCAAATGTTCTTCATCCAATGGATCTTCTTCCAGTGGATCATCCTGTAACAACTCATCTTCCATTGGTTCTTCTACAATCACAGGAATAGGCTTTACGACCCTCCTTCCCTTTTGATTAATAGGGGTTTTTTGTGATGTATCTGCAGATGTAGATGTTGATGCCACATCACCCTTTGGTTGAAGCCTTTTAATAATTACCCCTTACTATATGAGAACAACCTTCTTGTTCTTGCCTAGTTGCTTTTGTTCTTCAACAGGTAACCTTTCTCCATTAGATTTTCTCTTTTGAATGAGGAAGTAATCATATTCCTCTTCAGATAACTCTTGTCTTTTCTTCTTATTATCAATAGTAAGGGCTACACCCTTCTTCAACTTAGTGACTTAAGTATTAACCTAGTTCTAGGTTAGTTGGATAACCTTTTTCATTATTTGGTCAAGTGAAGTCTCCTTAGGCTGAGTCAAATTAGAAGCCAAGATGGTGTCATTATACACTTTATTATCCTCATATTCACTGGACATAACCTTTCCATCAGCATTGTGCAACTATGCAGGCACTGAAATGCGGTCAAAGGTCCAGATCTGATTGAGAGTGATCCTTTGATAATTCCTTCTCCTGACCTCTGCTTCATCATCACAATCAATCCAATAATCTTCAAGGTGTCTTTGATGTATTTGTTTACCCAATAACTTCTACATCCTACCATATGGGTCATATGACCTAGCTATAGAAAATGGCTGCAGGTGCATTATCTTTAATCCTCCGATGGCATCTTTAATACTTTGTCTGTCAGGACATAAATACCAACCAATGAATACTGGAAACAATATAGGTGGGATCTTCCCCTTCTCCAAGTGGGCTTCCACTGAGGTTGATACCTGTCTAGGGATAACTTTAAGGAACCGCCCCTAAAAAAACCTATAAATTCCTAGCGAATCCTAGCTTGATGCCAAAAAAATGCTGGTGAACTATGCCTATTTCCAAAAAAATAAAAAATTTCATTGGCAATTTTTTTCAAATTTGTCGACATTGTCTATTTTACTGGCGAATTGTATATAGTTTAAAAAAATAATAATTTCCTTAGTGAATTATAGTTGTATTCCAAAAAAAATAATAAATTAGGTGGCGAATTATAGTTGTATTCCAAAAAGTAAAATAAATTGGGTGGCGAATTATACAGATATTAAAAAATATAAAATAAATTAGGTGGTGAATTATATAGACATTCAAAAATATAAAATAGAATATTTGGCGATTGTGCTGGCAATTTTTTGAAAAGTCATAGTGTGGTTGGCGAAAATATCAAATGCTATATTATAATGTCTAATCTTCTTGGTGAATTTATAGTTTATTCAGTGTCAAAATCAACAGCATCAGAATCAATGGCATCAGTTGAAGTTCCATTCTGGGCTGCAGTTCTGACGCACCCATCTTTCTACATAAAGTCTCCAGAATAGAGACAAGTGTCAAGTAACAATGATTTTGATTAACAAAAATTAATAGATAATTATTTAAAAAAGAAAATTCAAAAGGATACATAAAAAGAATACAGATTCATCCACTATAACACAAACTTTATGACTTTAGAAATCAACTCCTCAAGCTTCCATTCATAATACATATATTAAAAATAATAGAAATATATAGTAACACTAAATTATATAAATATTAAAATATATAATATTAAGTCTTTTGCCATAAGAGAATTTAGAGCATGTTTAAAGAAATAACATAAAACTAAGAAATGCCATCATGTGGCAGTCGTTTGGTCTTCCTCCTGAGTCACTTCATTTTCCTTGTCCTGTTCACCAGTAGCAGTCGAGTACACCTGTGCTCTCAGTTTCACCTTGTATCTCCTAAACCTACTAATTATGGGTTTCAAAGTCTTGGAACTTGGTGTACAGGTGTTCTTTGCCCAAACTTTCCACTTATCTATCATTCTCTTCGCATTTGTTACTCTCATATAGACATCATCAATTCCACGCCTGAAAGTTGTGAGATACGATGTTATATGCCCAAGTTTCCCTAGTGATTCACCATTAACTGTTGCAACATGCTCTTCAAGAAGCCTCTTCTTAAAATTTTGCTTTACTTCCTTGACATCAAGCAAGTTCTCTCCACTTTCATTTGAAATCTCTACATCTAAGATGGTACAATTGTTTTTAAGATCAGCCATAGCAGTGAAATGTTAAACCAAAATTCTTCTTATTTGTCCACTAAAATCCCCTAGCACAGATCTCTTCCACTCTAGTGCATCTAGCCAAGATGCAAAATCATTCTCATTTGGATCATTAAAAACTTTATTAGCTACAAGAATATTTGAATTAATTTTCATCATTTCTTGTATCTCTGTAAAGTCTGTGAGCAGATTTCTATCTTCCCTCTTTAAATTTTGTAACTCTGCAATTAACCCTTTCCTTTTATCAGAAAGGAGTGGATATAGTTTCATGACCTCCTCGATGTACAACAAACCATCAATGGTGACTCGCTCTACCCATTTCTCAGTGGCCTTACCTAGAGTTTGATATCTCTTGATTTGTTGCAACATGCTAGGATCCATTCCATCAACAGAAGTAATATTCAAAGTAGATTGAATGAAAGATGTTAGAGAATTCACTCGGCCTTGCAACTTTGCATTCTGTTGCTGCTGAGATTTAACTCTCTTTACTAACATGCGTTGAGAGAATTTTAAATGATATAAATCACCTTCCACCATAGGAGGACCCATGTCAATCTTGGTCATATTGAAATCTGCTTTTGTGACTTCGTTTTCATTCTTATCCTAAATGGGGTCTGCAATCGCCAAGATCCTATGCCCTAAAGAAGAATCCATTACAATCTGAGACATCCTCTTAGCCTTCTTAGGCTTACGTGTAGTTACAACGTCAATGTTTATGTCTGTTGTTGGGGGAGATCTGTTAGACTTAGGGCACACAATTGAGAGGGGGGGTGAATCAGTTGTGCAAAACTTTCTCCAATAAAACACTTAAACCTTCTTAGTGATTAGCAGTATATTAATGATGAACCATAATGCATTCAAATCAAGAATAGAAACACATCAACACATAAGACACCAAGATTTTGACGTGGAAAACTTGGTTAAGGGAAAAACCATGGGGTGATTAACCCAAGATTGTATTCTCTGTTAGAAGAATAGAAAGAAAAAATGGCACATGCCAATTAGGGCTTACTGCCTGAGCACACTACTCACAAGAGGCTCACTACCTACAAGAGACACACTGTCTATAAACAAATAAATATCACATACATGAATTGGAGAATAGCATCTTCACTATGCTTGAATCAGTTCTATTTAAGCCCAATACTTCTGTTCTTCCTTTCGCTCTCCTCCTCGCTACAACACTCTCATCACCACAAGGACAAATTTGAAATGACTTCACAACCCCTTATTTATACAAGACATCAACTTAGGAATAATCATCTAAGTCGGCAAACATCTACCAGAACATCCACAAGAAGTGTAACTTATCCGGTCGACCAGTTTCAGGAAGAACATCATCATCCGGAGGTTAATCTTCAATAGTGAGCTCCAACTCCAATGTGGGCCACTAACACATGCTGGACACAATCCAAAGTCCTTCACAAGGTTTCCTAAATCACCAAGAACATCTGCACTTCATCTGCATACTGAAATCCTTCTCTCTTTCATCCAAAGCTTCAAGAACACAGTCTATCACCACTGTCACCAAAGAATGGATACTTCCAGACCTTCCATTCATGAACCAATCGAGTTGACACATCACAAGGACTTCTTTAATACTCCCTCAAATCCGCAGAGCAGGAAACTTCATTTCTGGATCTCACCGGACCTTTCTTGTTACACTCAGTCACCTCTGAACACCTACCGGAACCGGTTTTACTTGAGCGGCCACAACTTCTTCATATCTTCATGCGGACCTCTGAAATCTCTATTGGATCATCTAAAGACACATATATATAAACCCTTTAATTTGCATCCTTTGATCCTCATCCTATCTTGGACTTTTGCCTTACAGTCATCACTGTTCTTCACTGTTCCTGACTGAGACTAATTTTCTCAATATCCTCAGCTCACGGCTCATCCAAACCTTATCATTAATGCAACAGGAGTATGTTGACATCAATGACAACACCAGTTAGGCCCATTCTTGCAACAATCTCCCCCTTTGTCATTGATGGCAACATAAGATGTGAAAAACTGTTTTAACCATCAAGTTAAGAACTTCTTACTGTCACAGCTCCCCTTATCAGTAACAACCATTCACATGTCTTCTTTCCCTTTACTGCTCCCCCTTTGATTAGAAACCACTTGTTTTTCACATGTCTTCTCTCCCCCTTTGATATCAATGACAAAGCGCACACACTTACAATTCCAACACTTTAGAATCATACCTGCTGCTCCCCCTGAGTAGCAGCTCCCATCAATCCAGATCACAAGATATGACTGTGATATCCACCGGACTGATGCACCTCAGTGCACCTTAGTTCATCACCAGAGGGGCAATAACCCCTAACTTCTCCCTGAGATACTCAAAAGAGTCCTTAGGTAGAGGTTTAGTAAAGATGTCTGCAATCTGATCCTTGGAGGGCACAAACTCCAATTTGACTTCATTCTTGTTCACTTGCTCTCTCAAAAATTGAAACTTGATGGATATGTGTTTAGTCTTTGAATGCAACACTGGATTCTTAGATATATTTATAGAACTTGAATTATCACAGAAGATTGTGATAGGTTCCTCATACTCCACTTTGATATCTCTTAGCATCTGCTTCATCCACAAAACTTGAGTGCAACTACCTACTACTACAATATATTCTGCTTCAGTTGTAGACAGAGATATTGCCTCTTGTTTCTTACCTAGCCAAGAAACCAATCTCTTCCCCAAAAAGAATGCTCCACCATTGGTACTCTTCCGGTCATCCATATCTCTTGCCCAATCAATATCTGTATATGCATGAAGAGAGAAATCATGATCTCTAGGATAGCACAGACCATACTCAACCGTCCCTTTTAGATATCTAAAAATCCTCTTGATTGCCATGACATGGGATTCTCTAGGATCAGCTTGGAATCTAGCAACAAGACCAACAACTTGCATAATGTCTGGTCTAGTTTGAGTGAGATACAACAATCCTCCAATCATTGATCTGTATTTTATCTGGTCTGCTTTAGGAGAGTCATCATCTTTGCTCAACTTACATCCGATTGCCATGGGAGTATTCATTGGCTTTGAATCTTCCATCCCAAATTTTCTCAACAATTCTTTCACATATTTGGTTTGCGAAATGAATATTCCTTTCTTTGTTTGAGTAATTTGCAGACCCAAGAAGAAATTCATTTCACCAAGCATAGACATCTCAAACTCACTTTTCATTTGATTTGCAAAAGTTTTACACATACTATCTCTTCCTCCAAAGATGATATCACCAACAAATACTTCAACAATCAAGATGTTTTCATGATCAATTTTGAAATATAAGTTACTATTAGCAGTACCTTTGTTGAAACCAATCTTCAAAAGATGCTTATCCACTCTTTCATACTAGGCTCTTGGAGCTTGCTTCAATCCATACAGTGCCTTCTTCAACTTGCAGACCATATCACCATGATCAAACAATTGAAATCCATCCGGTTTCTCTATATACACTTCTTCCAAGTCACCGTTTAGAAAGGTAGACTTGATATCCATTTGATATACCTTGAAATCTTTGAAGGCAACAAAAGAAAGAAATAATCTGATTGCTTCAATTCTTGCCACCAGAGCAAAAGTTTCTTCAAAATCAATTCCTTCTATTTGAGAGTAGCCTTTGCAGACCAATCTGGCTTTATTTCTGATTACTTCACCAACTTCATTTAGTTTGTTCCGGAAGACCCATTTGGTTCCAATCACATTCTTGTTTCTAGGTCTGGGAACAAGATCCTAAGTGTGATTTTTCTCTATTTGCACCAACTCTTCCTCCATTGCTTTTGTCCAGTTTTCATCATTGCAAGCTTCATTCACTGTCTTAGGTTCAATCTTTGAAATCAAACAATACTCTTCTGAATCTTGAGCAATTCTCCTTCTTGTTAGTACTCCTTTGCTTTTATCACCTATGATCTGATCTTCAGAGTGGTTTAGTCTTACATACCTGGGAACTTTAAGAATTTCTTGCACTTCTGATTCTTGATCAGGCTCATTGAGACTCATTTCTTCTTCCTGGTTTACCGGATTAGCTTGAATCTAACTAACAGATGAGGCTTGGGCTTCTTGAGTCAGAACACCATTCTGATCATCTTCATCATATTCATAAAACCTTGAGGGTTTCTCAATTCCCTCATTAACCTTCACATTTGTACTTTCTATCATCTTTCTTAGTATTTTGTTATAACACTGGTATGCTTTGCTTTGAGTAGAGTAACCCAAGAATATTCCTTCATCACTTCTAGCATCAAACTTTCCTAGATCTTCATCTCTTTTAATGTAACATTTGCTACCAAAAACTTTGAAATACCTCACAGTAGGAGTGATGCCAAACCAAAGTTCATAAGGAGTCTTACCAGTATTGCTTCTGATTTGAACTTGATTGAGAGTATAGACTGCAGTGATGACAACTTCTCTCCAATAGATGTGAGGAACATTTGCTTCCATCATCATGGTCCTAGATGCTTCCTGTATGGTCTGGTTCTTTCTTTCCACTACTCCATTCTGCCGTGGATTCCTAGGAGCAGACAACTGTCTCTTTATTCCATGTTTCTCACAGAACTCTATGAACTCACCAGATGTGAATTCTCCACCTCTATCAGACCTTAGACATTTTAATTTCAATCCAGTTTCATTTTCTACCATAGCCTTGAGTATTTTGAATTTATCAAAAACTTCTGATTTCTCTTTTAGAAAAGTTACCCACATCATCTGGGAATAGTCATCAATTAGTAACATGAAGTATCTATCACCTTGCATACTCCTGATTCTTGCCAGGCCACAAAGGTCAGTATGAACTAAGTCCAATAATCCGGTAGAAGATAGTTCCTTACTCTTGAATGTGATTCTACTCAGCTTACCCAACTGACATTCTTTGCACAAGCTATTAGTAGGTTTCACCAATTTTGGAAGATCTCTTACAGCTTGAGTATTGCTTATCTTGATGATATTATCAAAATTCACATGACACATTCTCCTATGCCATAACCAACTCTGATCAACTTGAACAAATAAGCAACTTTTACCAGTGCCAACCAAGTGGAAGATATTGTTGGCAAGAGACACTATATGGATTCATGGTTGTTGTCATTGATGGCAACAAAGGTCATTCCACATATCCGCAAGTCATGATATATCTCTACCGGAAGTCAGATTGAAGATTGTTGTGGTCCGGTGAACAAGAACAGAGCATGTGGCAAGGTCCGACAGATTGGTCCGGATCTCTCAGAGGAAGTGTCTTGGCACAGTGCGGATCTGGGGAAGTCAAGAGGACTATCTTGAGTAGTATATTCCAAGGATTTAGCCTCCGGAGATGGACAAAGAAAAAGATATGAATAGTTGAGTACCGGATTCCTGAGAGACAGTGAAAACAGAGGAAGAACTGACTGATAGAGTATCAGACTACTTTCCGGATGTGTTACAGATGATGATAAAGGTTGCGGAGGCATGAATCATGTTTGGCCGACATAATTGATGATATCTACAAGTATATGCTTGATCTGCATTGCTTGGTGAGCAAGGATTCAGCCGACAGAACTAAGTTTGTAAGAAAATAGACTGTTCCGGATGCTGACTAGAAAGATGATGAAATTACTTGTGCGGATATATATAGAGGATGGATTTAGTTGTAAAGTGTGTGAGTGGGTGAGAGGATATGCGAACAAGTCCAGAGAAGAGCAGAAGTAGCAAGAAAGATCCGGTATGTGAAAGGACAGCAGACTAAAGAACAGAGGAAAGATGAAGTGCAGCAGATCAGTATACTGAACCTAACCGGAACTGAACTCCAGCATATGCAGATGCTTCCAATCAGTTCAAGACTGTGATTCTTATCACTTTGTAAGACAGTGTGTCTTCTTGTAGGCAGTGAGCCTCTTGTGAGCAGTGTGCTCGGGCAGTGAGCCCTAATTGGCAAGTGCCATTTTGTAATTTCCTATTCTTCTAACAGAGAATAATTCTTGGGTTAATCACCCCGTGGTTTTCTCCCTTAACAGGGTTTCCACGTCAAAAATACTGTGTCATGTGTTTCTTATTTCATGGTTAATGTTTTGTGTTTGATTTTATGCTGCTTCAATTAAAAGGAAAGTTTAATAAGGGAAATAATTAGGATAACTGATTCACCCCCCCCTCTCAGTTATCAACAATTGGTATCAGAGCCAAGTTCCTCCTAATAGAGCCTAACAGCTTGAGGAAGATCTGGGATTTCAAATGGATGCATATGGTTTAAAGGAGCAACTCAAGACTGCCCTTGAGGATCTTGAACAGTCAAATTCTGAAGTCAGTGAATTAAGAGAAAGACTCAAACAGGCTGATGAATTCATGAGGGAATTAAAAGACAAATTAAGTCTCTCTATGAAAAAGAGAAAAGAGCTGCTCCAACAGTTGGCAAGACAAAGTGAAGAAAGCAATACAAATGAAGAATTGACTGAGCAAACCAAGTTATGTGAAAAGTTATCAAAAGAAGTCATTATGTTAAGACATGAAATGGAATCAGGAACTATAAAGTTCACTCAAGAGATTGAAGAAAAAAGAAAGGCTGAAGACAATCTAAGACAATCTCTTAAGGAAAAATCAGAAGAATGCCACCAGATGGACAGGATTATCAGACATCTTGAATCTGATCTTGAAGATGCCAAAGATAATGAAGAAAAACTTGAGGATCAAATTACCTCTCTCAAAAGAGATCTTCAAACAGCAAATGAATATAAAGAGAAATTCAAGATAAGTTCTGCTCAACTTGAAGTTCTTCTTGGAAGTCAAAAGAGGACTGATGACAAGTATGGTTTGGGATATGAGAAAGGAGAAAGCTCCGGATCCGGTCAGAGGAATCTTGGATCAGAAAATCCAAGGAGCAGGCCTAGAAGACCTCCGGTAAGATAGCCAAATGCTCAAAAATATCCATCCTTCAATGGATACTGTCACAGCTGCAACCATTTTGGTCACAAAGCTAATCAGTGCAGAATGAGAATGAATCAGATTAATTCATCCTTCTCCGGACAGTGCTTCAACTGCAAAAGGTATGGACACAAATCCCATGAATGCAGAATTATGCAAGTAAACAAATCATTCAAAGGTAGATGCTTTACATGCAATAGAGTAGGTCATATGGCTAATCAATGCAGATCAAGGGGATATCAGTTAAATATGCAAAGAAATGTTATTTGCCAAATCTGCAATAGGTCCGGTCATAATGCTAAAGTCTGCAGAAACAAGAATCAGGACAAAAGAGGTCCGGTGTATAATCAGAATCAAGACAAGGGTAAACAAAAGATGAATGCGGATGAAGTTAGGAATCAGATGAGCAAGATTTGGGTGAAGAAAAGCTCTGAGAATGTAGAGGTTGGATCCGCACCAGATTCTGGTGCTGATATTTCTTCCGGAAATTAAAAAGTGAGCTCAGGCTCAGGGGGAGACTCAAAGAAGATTCTGTTCCCCCAGCCAAACAAGTTGTGCCGGATGTGGCACAAGATGCGGATTAAAGGGTTTGTAGATATAAGTCCTGAGATGCTTCAGTCAAGTTTTCAGAGGTCCGCATGGAGTTATGAAGAAGCTGTGTTCGTTTAAGTTAGACCTGTTCAGGGAGGTGCTCCGGTATGATAAAGGATTACAAAAAGGTCCGGAGAGATCCGGAAGTGCACGATCTTGTCTTGCGGATTGGACAGAGTGTTTGGGATGTTCTTGTAATATGTTACCTAGATTTATTCATGATTTAAAGATCCGGATGATATTCAGTGATCAGGACTGATCCGGGATACTCCAAGCTGTCCAGACATGGTAAACCGGAATAATGCAGGTGAAGCATTTATTGCAGACAGATATTAGGGTTTGCGGAGCAATATAAAGATTTCTCAAAAGTTATCTGCTCATTCTACACTTGAGAAGAAGCGAATAGTGGAGCTCTGCAACAAGGTTCATCAAGCACACCAAGGATCTCCTGCCAAAGCTATTGAATAAAGAAATCAATTCAAACACTCCGTGCAAACCGAAGGCGCATAAGGTATTCTTCGTTTTTCATTGCCTCACTGCAAATCTTTGAAGAATGGCTACTCCAAACATAGTTAAGATCTCTGATAGACCTCGCCCCTCATTCAAGAAACATCCCTACAAATCATTGGAGGTAGATCCACTAGGAGCCTTCTCTAGTGTTCCCCACGGAGTCTTACATACTGAAGATATTAGGGTTTACATACACGCAAACATTGAGGAATTTGGGGAATTCAAATTAAGAGACCTCTATCACAAGCAACTGATAGACAATGCTTTTGAGCTCAAACCAGAGTATAAGGGTATCCAGAAGAAACAATTTGAGCAATTCATTCATTTCCCTAGCTTTGAAGAAGATGAATGGGTCCGGTATGTACTGAGCAGGATGCATGACAACTTCCTTTGGCTAGATAGACCCTGTAAGATCACAAAAGAAGCAATTAGAGCAGTAACTGGTCTATACTCTTCCGGGGGGGTACCTATCCTCAAATCTGTCAAGAACAACGTTGTAACTGAGGCCACCGGATCAAAATATGATAAGAGGGCAATGACCATTGAAGATATTTCGGATCCGGATATCAAATATGCATCAATGATAATAGGATACAAGATCTATCACTCCAGCAGGGAGAATTCTGTATCCGGAACTGCAATATACACAGCATATGAAATGCTAAGAAAGAATGCAGATTATGATCTTTGTGAACTACTACTAAGCCAATTGATGGAAAATGTACAGAAAATCAAGAAAGACAAGAAGAACTCCTTTAAGTATGGTACTCTCATTGTATGTCTATTCTTTTACTTCATGAATGAGCTACCCGGAACAAGTGGATGGGTATGGCAGAATGACAAACCTGTTGCAGTCCAGATAAGAGACTATTTGCATGGACTTGGGGATGCAAAAGCGAGGAATACAGCTCTATGGGGATACTTCAAAAACTTTCAGAGCATGATGCAAGCAAGAGAGAGAATTCCCCAGTCTCTCATTGAGAAATACAAGGACTCAGTATGTTTTATGGTTGACACTGATCAGTGCCTAATGGAGGCAGTGGAGCCAAGGACTGTCTGGATCATGCCCATGGGGTATGAAGTTGATGAACAGATAGTAGAGCTGCATGTTCAACACATGCTAAGTCAGCCCAAAGATCCTAAGGCAGAAAGGTTTGGAACCTTTGAGGAGCTGAGTGTGAAATTACATGTAGAACTCAGGGAACCTGAGATTAAGAGAAAAGTGAGAAAAGAAGTAGAGCACATTGCTCAAGGCCTAGGCATCTCAAAAGAGGCACTTGATGCCAGCCGGGAAAAGAGGAGAAAGGCTGAGGAAGAAGAGAAAAGCAAAGAAAGTGCTCCGGTTGAAACCCCCACCCGGACCAGATCAACAAAGAGATCTGCACCTCCCTCAACCAAAAGTTCAAAACCGGAAGTCCAGGCATCCGGAAAGAGATCAAAGGCAAAAGCCACAAGGGCTTATGGAAGCCAAAAGGATGAAGAGGAGACAGAATCAGATGAAGGAGTAAGAGAAGTAAAGAAACAGAAAAAGAAAGGATCCGGTAAGCCCTCCACAGGCCAAGACAAGGAGGAAATGGCAGAGGTAACTGTTGAAAAGCCCACTCTGTCACTAGAGAGCATAATCAAGTCGGTCACGGTGGATGGAAACCTTCAACCAATGACTGAATCCTATGATGACTTCAGTGAGGCAGACCAAAAGACTCTGCAGGAAGCCACAGTTAAATATCTGAACACATACAATAAGGCTTTCATTGAGATCATATCTCTCATTCCTAAAAGCCTAGAGAAGGAAATGGAAGTAAGAAAGAATAATGCTCATGCCAAAGATCTTGAGATCCGGGAGCAGATAGCTATTCAGCTATATCCTCAAATTGATCCCAAGACAATGAACATGATCTTCAAGGACTGCAGAGATGAGTTCAGAAGTAAAGCCAGGATGAATCAGCTCATGCTTGGTGAGACTGACAAAGTGGCACAAGAGACAGAAGAGATCCTCCGGAAGGCCTTCAAAAGGTTCAATCTTCCTGTTGTAGAGGACTTAGGTGCAGAAACAGCTGCTGATTTGGAATCTTCTGTTCCGGAAGAAGTGAGCCATGAACAGACAAGTGAGGACTTGGGACCCTCTGCTCCAGAAGAAGTGGCCCATGAACAAGCAAGCATCTCTCCTCCGGTTTCCCCTACAGTCTCCGGATCCAAAGAAGAAGAGCAATTGCAGGAGAAGGAAGCAGTGGTGACAGACAAAGAGGTTGACAGTTCTAAGACTGCAGAAGAAAAGAAACATCTGTCTCCGGCAAGAGACACTGCACAAACTGTTCAACAATTTTTGAGCAAAGAAACTCTAGAGATTGATGAACCGGAGCTTCTAAAAGGTCCATTTGATTTTGACTCTCTCTCTCCGGTACAAACAATGAAGATAGCTTCATTTGCAAATGCCAAGGCAAATGAAAAACTCCTGAAGTCTCATATGGAAGACTGTGAGTTGATAGAGGCTGCTTCCGGAGTACTTGTAAAGATCATTCCATCAATCCAGATAGATCCGACAGCCTCCACTTCCGGTAATCTAAAAACCTTAGTCAGCAGTATTGATACACATTTTAATTCTCTAGAAAAATCAGCTGAAGAAAAGGTCCGGAAGGAATTTTTGGATAAGAGATTTTCTGAAATATTAGAATTAATCTCTAAGGATAGGAAGATTGTAAGCATTGGAATAAAGAGCTTAGAAAATGCTCTTAAGGATGGCGGTGACATCTACAAATTTTGTATATCTTGGTCAAAGGCAACAGCAGCAATTGACAAGAAAATAAAAGAGGAACAGGACAAGCTTCAAAGCTTATCTCAAAGTTTTGATCCTCTCTCTTCCTCTATAATAAATCAAGAATGTCAGACTATTGCAGTCTTGAATGAAATAAAGAATCTTGAGAAGGAGAGGAAGAACATTACCAACCGGATGGGAGAACTTAGAAGGATTATAGTCCCTAAGTTGGAAACTATGCATGAGGCCATCAGTGATGCCCAGACCACCGCCCATACAAAAGATCCGACAGATCTCAGGCGGGCAGAAGCTTTTGCATTTTTGTTGAGTGGTCACATTTCAATCTTAGACAGAATGAAGCTAAGTTGGGCTACTGAAATGGTTCAACTGCAGACATCCTTTGCAGACATTCTGCAGTATATGTGAGTATGTAAATATGCGGCTATATATAGAAAATTTTTGAAAATTTTGGTGTGCGGACCCTACCCTTTGCCATTGATGTCAAAGGGGGAGTGAGGAGCAGTGAAAAATGAGGAATCCAACTCAGGGGGAGTTCCGGAAATTGTATATAAAGACAGAGCATCAGCAAAGGGGGAGCATAGTGTAAACACTTAGTCATTTTTCACTAAGTGTTGCCATCAATGCCAAAGGGGGAGATTGTTGGCAAGAGACACTATATGGATTCATGGTTGTTGTCATTGATGGCAACAAAGGTCATTCCACATATCCGCAAGTCATGATATATCTCTACCGGAAGTCAGATTGAAGATTGTTGTGGTCCGGTGAACAAGAACAGAGCATGTGGCAAGGTCCGACAGATTGGTCCGGATCTCTCAGAGGAAGTGTCTTGGCACAGTGCGGATCTGGGGAAGTCAAGAGGACTATCTTGAGTAGTATATTCCAAGGATTTAGCCTCCGGAGATGGACAAAGAAAAAGATATGAATAGTTGAGTACCGGATTCCTGAGAGACAGTGAAAACAGAGGAAGAACTGACTGATAGAGTATCAGACTACTTTCCGGATGTGTTACAGATGATGATAAAGGTTGCGGAGGCATGAATCATGTTTGGCCGACATAATTGATGATATCTACAAGTATATGCTTGATCTGCATTGCTTGGTGAGCAAGGATTCAGCCGACAGAACTAAGTTTGTAAGAAAATAGACTGTTCCGGATGCCGACTAGAAAGATGATGAAATTACTTGTGCGGATATATATAGAGGATGGATTTAGTTGTAAAGTGTGTGAGTGGGTGAGAGGATATGCGAACAAGTCCAGAGAAGAGCAGAAGTAGCAAGAAAGATCCGGTATGTGAAAGGACAGCAGACTAAAGAACAGAGGAAAGATGAAGTGCAGCAGATCAGTATACTGAACCTAACCGGAACTGAACTCCAGCATATGCAGATGCTTCCAATCAGTTCAAGACTGTGATTCTTATCACTTTGTAAGACAGTGTGTCTTCTTGTAGGCAGTGAGCCTCTTGTGAGCAGTGTGCTCGGGCAGTGAGCCCTAATTGGCAAGTGCCATTTTGTAATTTCCTATTCTTCTAACAGAGAATAATTCTTGGGTTAATCACCCCGTGGTTTTCTCCCTTAACAGGGTTTCCACGTCAAAAATACTGTGTCATGTGTTTCTTATTTCATGGTTAATGTTTTGTGTTTGATTTTATGCTGCTTCAATTAAAAGGAAAGTTTAATAAGGGAAATAATTAGGATAACTGATTCACCCCCCCCCCTCTCAGTTATCAACAGATATTACCTTTAGTTTGGGTACCAGATGCAATCTCTGTTCCTGAGTTTTCAAAGATCTTGCATTTTCCATTCTTGAACTGGAGATCATAGCCTTTGTCCACCAACTGTCCAACACTGAGAAGATTGTGCTTCAATCCTTCAACCTATAGAACATTACCAGTTTTGTTCCTTCCATCAAAAGAAATAGTTCCTCTTCCTCTGATTCTACCAGTAGACTTATCACCAAACTTCACCACTCCTCCTTCATACCTTTCCAAATCTATGAACTTATTTTTGTCACCTGTCATATGGTGAGAGCAACCACTGTCAATGACCCAATCATCCTTTTCTTCAACTTGGGCAGCCAGAGCTCTTTCTACAACTTTATTATTGACATATATAGAGGATATTGGTTCTTCTTCCTTGATGGCAATAAACACCCATTCACTTCCGGATTTGTTTCCTGTCTCTGATTCATCATCTGTTACTCCTTCATTATCATCTTCTTCATGAACATAGTAACAATTCTTTTGGAACCTTGATCCTTTAGGATTTGGCCTTGAAAATCTTTCCAAACATCTTGAGGCAAAATGACCAATCTTATTGCAGTTAAAACACTTAAAAGGCAATTTTCCTTCATACTTACTGGATCCTCTTGGCAGTCTCTTTGCAATGAGGGCTTCAAGTTGAGTAGCTTCTGCTTCTTCTTCTTCCAGGTCTTTTCTTGCTTTTTCATACCATGATAGTTTACTTGATGAGTTCTCTTCCAGATCAAACCTTTGTTTACCTTTTACAGAGGCACTGGCTTTGAATGCAGATTCAGTCTTGGTCATTTCAAATGTAGCCAATTTGCTAGCCAATTGATCTCTTGTGACAGTTGTATGGGCTCTGAATTCATCAATGGTAGCAACCTTGATTTTGTAAGAAGCAGGAAGGGATCTGAGAATTTTGCCAACAATCTCATTTTCATCCAAGACTCCACCATTATTTCTAATTCCACAAACAAGCTCATTTACTCTTGGCATAAAAGTAGTAATATTTTTATCATCTCTCATCTTTAGGTTTTCAAATTTCCCTTTCAGACTCTGTAACCTTGCACATTTAACATACTGGTCTCCTTCATGCAAAAGTTCCAATTTTTTCCAAATCTCAAAAGTAGTTGGTAGGTCAATAAAATTTGAGAGCTCTGAATCAAATAATGCACTTAGAAGAGCTTCTATAGTCTGCAGATTGTTTTCAGCATCTGTGATTTCATTTGGAGCTTTTGCACCACCCTGTGGAGGTACATACTGTGTTGTAACCATGGTCCAGTATGCCATACCCATGCATTACAAGTGACACTTCATGTGACCTTTCCATAGATTAAAATTTGTTCCATCAAACTTCAGACTATCCTTCTTGTAGGACGACATCCTGGATCTCCTCAAGCGCTTAAGCTCTTTTTAGAGGAACTTAGCTCTGATACCAATTGTTAGACTTAGGGCACACAACTGAGAGGGGGGGTGAATCAGTTGTACAAAACTTTCTCCAATAAAACACTTAAACCTTCTTAGTGATTACCAGTATATTAATGATGAACCATAATGCATTCAAATCAAGAGCAGAAACACATCAACACATAAGACACCAAGATTTTGACGTGGAAAACCCGATTAAGGGAAAAACCATGGGGTGATTAAGCCAAGATTGTATTCTCTGTTACAAGAATAGAAAGAACAAATGGCACATGCCAATTAGGGCTTACTGCTTGAGCACACTACTCACAAGAGGCTCACTGCCTACAAGAGACACACTGTCTATAAAGAAATAAATATCACATACATGAACTGGAGAATAGCATCTTCACTATGCTTGAATCAGTTCCATTTAAGCCCAATACTTCTGCTCTGCCTTTCACTCTCCTCCTCGCTACAACACTCTCATCACCACAAGGACAACTTTGAAATGACTTCACAACCCCTTATTTATACAAGACATCAACTTAGGAATAATCATCTAAGTCGGCAAACATCTACCAGAACATCCACAAGAAGTGTAACTTATTCGGTCGGCCAGTCTCAGGAAGAACATCATCATCCAGAGGTTAATCTTCAATAGCGAGCTCCAACTCCAATGCGGGCCACTAACACATGCTGGACACAATCCAAAGTCCTTCACAAAGTTTCCTGAATCACCAAGAACATCCGCACTTCATCTGCATACTAAAATCCTTCTCTCTTTCATCCGGAGCTTCAAGAACACAGTCTGTCACCACTGTCACCAAAGAATGGATACTTCTGGACCTTCCATTCATGAACCAATTGAGTTGACACATCACAAGGACTTCCTTAATACTCCCTCAAATCTGCAGAGTAGGAAACTTCATTTCCGGATCTCACCGGACCTTTCTTGTTACACTCAGTCACCTCTGAACACCTACCGGAACCGGTTTTACTTGAGCGGCCACAACTTCTTCATATCTTCATGCGGACCTCTAAAATCTCTACTGGATCATCTAAAGACACATATCTACAAACCCTTTAATCTACATCCTCTGATCCTCATCCTATCTTGGACTTTTGCCTTACAGTCATCACTGTTCTTCACTGTTCTTGATTGAGACTAATTTTCTCAATATCGTCAACTCACGGCTCATCCAAACCTTATCATTAATGCAACAGGAGTATGTTGAAATCAATAAAAACACTAGTTAGGCCCATTCTTGCAACAATGGGATATCTCCTCTTTTTCTCAAAAACTTTCTTTAGCCAAGAAGGGGAAGACAAAACTGTACCGCTCTCACTTGCACTCATGACAACTCTCTCTGGTTGATTAGGAGTATCTTACACAGGAATTTCATTTGATATGAGGGAAGCTGGATTCTCAACCAAGGAACAAAAAATAAAAGTACCCTCATCAGCAATCTGTTGATAAATGGAAGAATCATTACCAGGTGAAGGAGACACAACAAAAGTCATGTGATCTGCCTGCAATTGTTGTAAGGCATCCAACTTCTTCTCCGCTTGTGGTTTCACGAATGTAGGTTGACCATCCTATTCACATACACCTTTTAGTTTTAGTTTCCTATTATCTTCAGGCTGCTCTCCATCCCCACCACTACTAGATTGTGAACCAACTATGTGATGAGGTTTCTCCACACTAGTTGAAGTTTTCTAAATTCTGGAAGCCTGGGAGATTCCTTGCTCTCCTGTTCCTAATTCTTTATGCACAGAAGAAGAACCAGCATGCTCTTGAAATTTCCCCTTAATATCAGGATAATAGTTCTTTGCACATGCAACAACCAGGTTTGGGCATGGCACAATAGGTGGGAAACCCTTAGCATGAGCTAACCTGCTTGTAAGGATTTTCTAGGCTATAGATAATAATATAATATATGATATTATATATTATAATATATATAATAATTATATTATATTATATATGATAATAACAATATAATAATAAATTATAATTATATTATATAAAATATGATATTATTATAAATTTATATATTGATATCGATTTCATTTGGTGGGTTGCAAAATACTTTTCCCAGGCATTAATTTTTAATTTATTAAATAGTTCTGACAAGTTTGCTATTGGTTGATGCTTACACGAGTCGAAGATTGACACTATAAAAATTTGGACAATGAATAAATGCATCTGTCAGTTGAGGCGTGTGTTCATTAATGATCCTCCTTTAAATCCTGGAGGTCTCTAGCAAAACGGCACTCGACTGGCTTGCCAAAATATAGCATGGAGACTCCCATAAGGCTCTGCTGCAATAAGCACTAGGTCACCTTTCTGGGCCATATCAAAGATGCTAGACTGATGAAAATTTATAAACAACAAAATTGATTCTTCCTTAAGGCAGTAAAGATGGTCCTCGGTAAAGATTTCTTGGTCTCCAAGGATAGATATAGGGTAAATTCAAACATTTACTCATGCTTTCTAGCTTCTTTGTTGGACCTAGGAGAGGCAAAGGTGGATGCACTGATGATTCTACAAGAGGTATTCACTCTAGATATTCTTTTGGCCAATGTAGATGTGTTGATTTATGTAAAATTGAGGGTCAGTATCCTGTGGCCGAGAGACCTAGAGAAGATGTGGGAGGGACAGAAGGGCGTAGCTAGGTAGCCGTTCTTGCTAAACATGAATGAGCAACAATTGGGAAGGCACAGGTTTTGGGCAGCTCATGGGAGACACTTTCTTTGGCAGGCAATTGGAATGGACACAGAGGAGATTCTGGTATGGATTGAATACTTTGCAACCATTGTGAGGGCGGGGGGATTCTACTCGTAGTGGCCGTAGGAGTGGTCGGGCTCCCAGGGCCACTTTTTTTGGTGATTTCCATGCTGGGGTGGTAGGGTGGCAAGTTTTCAAGGAGTCGCTCAGTCAAGGGGCTAGGGATTTCTATGGTACTATGGTAGCCTCTCTGGTGCTGTGTGTTTTTTGGAGCTTGGGTTGGCCGCTGGAGTGGTGTTTGTATTGATATAATTTCCTGAGTGTAAATCTTTTTGTATTAATATAATTACCCAAGTGTAAATCTTTTTGTATTAATATAATTACCCAAGACTCAAGTGTAAATCTTTTTGTATTAATATAATTTCTACTTTATTATTGATGCAATGATGTCAATGTGTTCATTTTATTATATTAGTTATTATATCATCAAAGTGGGTCTGAATTCATATAAATATTAAAGGAGCTGCAGACTCTAGTGAAATGTTTCGATGCTAGATGGATAGGTGTAGTTGAATTTTGGAATGAAAGTCTAGAGCACAAGATTTGTGATCTCAAACCTCCAGAATCAATCAAGAGCCGTTAGATTTACAAAGATCAATGGTTGAGATTATACAATAGTTTTAAAATTTTCAATTCCATCGCTTGATGTACGTGCTGTATTGAATAATTAATTCAGGATGTAGACTTGCATGCCATCCTTAAATTTCATTGGAACTTTAAAGTGGGAGTACTCAGTACAAGTGTACAACTAAAACTACATACTTGTATTGAACTTTAATAAATGAAATTACCATGTTTCACTCACTTTACTTCACAATTGGCACTTAGCAATTTAGCAATTTTAATTGATACTACTTGGAAGCAAGAGGTTCAAGGACTCAAGTGACAAGGAGATTGTAGTGCACTAGAAATTTTAATATCGATTGTGCGATGCCACAGATTCACTCAGTGCTAGTCTTTGTATTCATCTTATCCGATAAAGTGAAATACATATATACTTTATTCCTATTACAATTGCTATTACTGTTGTCCTTGAGACTTCAATTTTTTAAATCTTGGGGTTTAGGGTTGAGTGTTTACAAGCATGTCTACTAGCACAACCAGACCCAAAATTGGGAAAACCAAAGAAAAAGAAAAAATAGACTATGTCAGATTGCTTGAAGCCCCAGGTTTTACAGATGAATACCATGATATTTATGACCCTGTAATTTTTGGAAGGTTTACCTGAGTACTTAGGTTTTCATTGGAGAAAAAAGGTACGTCAAGTGCAAGCTAAGCAACCTGACCCAAAAAAACCAATACCAATTAATGAGATGACTACACCATGGGTGGTTGGATTGGGATGCTTGATGTTACCTGAGGTTTTCCTGTACCTTGAATTTATCATGGTCTGTGCCCAGAATTATGATGAAAAAAGAAAAGCAATAGTTAAAAAGATAGCTAGGAAATAATTCTTCCCATTAATGGAGAAAATTTTGGCAAATTGTTGGGTTTTACCGCTAAAGAATGTGGAGCAGTCCTCATAAACCTAGAAAAACTTGCTAATACTTATGAAGCAGTTAGTGAAAATAACAAAATAAGATTTATCAAATCTCTAACAACGGGTGGTGTCCAACTCAATCAAAATCATAAGCCTCCTTATAAAATTGATATTTTTAGATCATGGGTCCAGGATATTGTTTCAATGCTAGTGTTTTGCCTTGGATTGGATAATAATAGTGAAGTGGATGCAAGCCTCCTTGAAATGGTATACAATATCCATCACTTCATGCCACCTGCTAAATACATATTTCTTGAGCTCATTGCAGAATCCATGCATTGTTAGTTTTTAATGATTAAACGAAGCCAAAGTGAACCTCCCACTCCCAGTGCCAACAGAAAGACATTTAGGTTCACAACCTACTTGTGCTATTTTTTTCTAGTGCATTTTACTGCGATGTTTCAGAACAACAAGCTTCAAATTCAGCATCAGCAAGATAAAATTGGACTACTGGATTGGACCCATAAGATAAAGATGTATCATAATCAAAAGAACTACAATCATTTTGTGGACTACTTTTTGGATCCATTGTATGAAACCATTACAAATACTCCAATGCCTAGATTGCCCAAGTCTTGTAGAAATTGCATTCAACTGGGAAAAGAAATACAATTGGATGACTGGTACTTCATGGAGGAATATACTGCCCTAAGATTTTATGGATCAGGAGCACAGCCCCACAAACTTCCAATACATGTGATAGAGAGGGTTTTTGCATTGGAATACATATGACAGATGGAGAGTACTGATCGGTTATACTTTGTTAGTTAGCAAAAGAAGAGCATATTTCCTTCCTTACCTTTTTCATGTGGAGGGTTTGCATCCAAGATAAAAGCATTCACTGTGGCACATGAAATTATACAACTTTTTAAATTTGATGTTGACTCTCACTGGTAGTATGACCCATGTGACATGATTAAAAGAAGGCTTGTGGCCAATAAGAACGCTCCAACTAAAATTCAACATGAAAGTAAACCCCTACTAGAAATGTTGAAAAACAAGAATTCTTGGGAGGAGGTGAGAAAAGTCATGGAAGAAACTGCTGCTCAAAGAGGTATTTCTTTTGAAAAATTGTCATCAGAAATAATGGGATTGCATCCAATTCCACAAACATAGAGAGATGCACTCACAAACAAGAGATTCAACAATTTCTATACAAAAGTTGCTGAAAAATCTAAGTGTACAAAAATTCTAGAGACTCTAAAGTAAGATTGTACAAAGGAACGTTGGACACTGTCAAAAATTTCTTCCTTTTGGTCTATGAGGAAGGATCTCAGTGACCCAAAATCTACTGCAGATCTCAAAGACATCTTAGAAGATGAAGAGTTCAACAAATTGTGGGATAAAGAGCATCCCTCTGAAGCTCAAGCAACTAATGTTGAAAGTGATGATGAGGATGAAAACCAACCCAAAGATCTTAGTGCCTATGTATTCAAACCTCATATGAGTGAGACTACAAGACAAACATATACTAAAGGGGCATCAATAGCCCAAAAATTGGGTTATGAAGGTGGTGGTTTGGGGCCCACAGGAGAAGGCATTTGGACAGTACTAGAGGTATACCCTAGAAAACCTAATGATCTTCTACTCAGCATTGGAGGTGATGAACAAGCCAAAAGGCATACACATACAGATCAGGATAGATTTGTTCCAGCTTTAAATCCTCAGAGAGATTCAATCACTAACAGTACCACAAGGGTCTTCTGATCTACATGTTTCTCATTCTTTTCTTACAGGAGATGGTGGACATTCTAGTGCTACTAGTGGAAAATCTGGCGATGGTACATGTATTAGTAGTAGTAGTGGTCAACAAGAGATGCAACAACAAACTCAGAAGAGGCCATCAACAAAATTAAATGAAACTATAGACAAACTTAAAGAGAAAGGCCTTGTGAAGACTAAGAAGTAGAAGGTTATGACAGGTTTTGATTCTACATCCACATCAAAGCAGTTGTTTCCAGAAGGCACCCCCCTCCTATCGTTATTGTGACTGGGACAAGAATGGCTAATACTCAACCACAATTAATTAGAGATGCTGCCAAAACTACAACTACTCCTTTGCCATTCAAAGTTATGTCAAGTGTCACAGATTGTGATTACAAAGATGAGTTTGAAAAGAAAGCAAAATTATCTAAAAGTCACAAGAAGTAAGTGCTAGAAATAGAGACCACTACAACTTTAGAGCTTGCAACAACCAGGGTATTGACTACATTTGACCCAGAAAATGAAAAAATGGATTACATTATTATTGTGCCCAAAGTTCAAGATAAACTAGAGGACTAGATGCAACGATCTGACTATGAGGTGAGCACCATCCAAGTGGATTTTTCTGGAATGAAAAATTTTAACAAAATTAATGTATCAAAAAAGAACAACAAGTTGTGTACACATCATTGCTAAAGCAAGAGAGAGAGTAAAAAAGGTATGATTGTTTTTAATTTCCTGGTAACCTTGTTGAATATATTGTCTACAAATTAGAGTTGTAAGATAGACAGGTCACATCTTCTAGTAATTAAGTTACAATAGAAGGAAAATATATTTAGTGATGTTAATTCCATTCATATTGCTCTTTTTCATTTGACTTTGTGATTTATGTAATAGGTTGGAGACTCTTATAGGAAAGTTACAGGTAGACATAGAAAGTGAAAAAGCCAAGAGGAAAGGAGTAGAGAACAAGACCAAAGAATTAGAGAAAAGGATAAAAAACTCTGACTCTACATCTACAAGTGAAGTGAATAAACAGACAGAGGAGGAAGTGAATAAAATGAAGAAAATGTTAAGTGAAAGTAAAAAAATTATGATATTCAAATAGCCAATTCATAAAAATTAGAACAATCCTTGATTGAAGCCAATACCAAACTGGAGCAATCAGAAAAAGCAAGACATATGTGGCAAGAAAATGTGGAGAGAGAGAGAAAATTCTTTGAAAATTTGTAGAACAAACTGAAGAATGTAGAGAATAAAATAAAATCCTACCAAAACAAAGTATCTGAATTATATAGAAACACAATGGTTTATATAAAAAGTAACATTTGGGAGAAAATAATGAAGAGGATTGACGATTTGTCTAAAATGTTTGAATTCATTGATGATCTAGTATTATATAGTAATACACTCAAACAATACATTGCTGAAAATGGAGACATGGCAACTTCAAGACAGTCAAATGCAAATAAAATTTTGCAATCAATCTACATAGCTGGTGGTGAAGAATTGGAATCCAAAGGAATTCAGAACCGTATTGATGCCACAATAAAGTCCTCAACTATCATTGAAAAAATGTACGAAGTTGGAGCAAGCACATGAACTTTTGGTACAAGCTGCATTATTGACAAAGCAACTGCAAACAAATGTAGAACACTTCGAAAAGCTTGGTTTTCCGGTGGCTTTTGACCCATCAAACCGATACAATGGAAATAATGCCTTCAAAAAGAAAATGGAGGATAAAGTGAACTTCGACAAGGACCAGTTTCCTCAAAATCTTGATGAGGCAATTTTTATGGATTCCATCCTACCACTAATAACCTTGAATGCAACTTTGAGTGATACATTCAAGTCAAGTAACAATATCAGTTATAAAATATTATCACAGTTACAACTCAGTAACCATGGATTAAGAAAAATTACACTTTCATCAGATGAAGAGTGGAGCACTCTATAAAAGATGATACAATGATTTAGTAACATGTGTTTCTAATGACATCAATACCAGAATGACTAGGCTATTGGAATGTTGTCTCTAGTTTTTTAGCATCTGTTCTTTTTGTTGTCTATCTGGACTACCCTAGGGGCTGCTTTGTAATGAGTTCGACACCCTTGGCTTGCTTCTTATCTAATAAAAAACATGTGTTTCCAAGTTCCAACAGAGTATTGTGCAGAGTTGGTTTTGAGCAAGTTATTATACATTGTAAATGTAATACTTCAGTCTTCAATGTATTCTAATTTCCTTCGGACCTTCAATGTTCATTTGAAAATCAATATAACATTGAAATCCTTTTATGTGTTGAAATTGTCTGTATTATTTAATTACCCACTTCATATTAAATACTTGCTAATGGTGTATATTAATAATATAATATGCTACAACATTATTCATATATTTCAATCTAGAACTGATAAAATGCTCATGAAAAATCATGTAACATGCAAGAAACTGAAACTTACAACTCCAGAAATATGGGCAACCTATCTGAATTGTATTAAATTTCACTATTCAAAACTTCCCCAATCTTCCAACAACATTACAAAGTAGTACTTGTATATTATTTACTTCTCAAAATTTCCAAAATCTTCCAACCACACAAGAATGATTAACACAGTTCTTTTATAGACCAAGAATGTGTACTCAACATTGATTACATTGTCATTTCAAATAGGTTCTAGATACAAAGCACCGCCAACATGGAATTGAGAACATTAATTTCATTTGAGAGAAGAAAAGAGGAGTTTATGGACTTTGGGAGATGTGTAGCTGCCTAAAGATCTACCTCGTTAATGCTAGGGAAAAGGTGGTTGGCCTGTTCAATCCTGCAACCCATACTTGTCCTTCCATTCACTGTATGTCTTTTCAAGTGGCCAGAGAAATGAGATAACCTTTGCGATCTTGCCATTATGACTAACATAGTTGGCATCCAAAATAGACTTTAGGTTCTTGTAGAATATATCAAAGGTAAATTCAACCAAATGCAGCTTGTCAAGTGATAAACCCGTCACGTGCATGGTTGGATTTCCTTCATCACAACAAGCGGGAATTAATTGATGACCATTATCTATTATTTCTCTCTTCCACTTGTCCAGGTCCATAGCCTTCACATCACCCTCCAAAATATGTGGCAACCATTTAGTGTCCATCATTTCTATTGCTTGCATCTTTTCCCTCAAAACTGTATCCAATTTCAATTAAAAATTGGCCACATCCTCGAGATGTTTCAGTATGTCTAACACCAAATTCAACTCAGGAGGTGCATTTGCATCAAATCTAGAACACCTAAGAAAATATCTGACCTCTAAAGTTCTTGGTAGCCACTTAGCTTTCACACTTGATAGTCTCTGCTAATCAGATTCATGCTTCTCATAGGCTATCCTTAATTTTGAGTAAGTCCTCTAGGCCTCCTCCACTCTAGCCAAGAGTTTGGTCACTCTATTTTTGATCAAATTGGTGACCATGTCCTTTACTTTGTTCTCCTTTTCTTCTTTCAATTTTTTGTTATCCTCCTTCAATTCTCTCATTTCTAAAAGGAGAGGCTGTGTGTCAACTGGAAGTGACTCTATAGTCTGAATGATAGGGGGACTCTGAGATGGACCAGGATCTAATTGTGGTTGCCCTTCATATTTGTTCAACCTGGCCATGGCCACTGCATATTTCACCAACAATTCATTATAGCCTTTTTGCAGTTTAATTGTCATTGCCTCAAAAAATTGTGCAGTTTGCACATTTAGACTGGCAGCTTGAGGGGCAAGGGTGTCTGACACCCTTCTAATTATGACATTGCCAGTCAGTTCCTCCAAACCAACTTTTGGTTTCTTAGCACTGGGGGCCAATGCCCAAATTGCCAAGGTTTCAAACCTTGGGTCAAATGCAGCACCCTACAAACCTTTGATGACTTATTCCTCTATCATATCAGAGTCATCCCTTGTTATGGTATCAAATGCAATTGCATCTGATAGAGTCCAATGTGGTAGCAGTAGGATGTTGCTTCTGGCTACAAGAGCCCTGCCCTCCTGTGGGGTTATTGCACTAATATCCTTATTAACCTCACTCAAAACCCTTTGAGTAATAGTATTGTACTCAGAGGGGTCAGCACCACTCCTTGCTTCCTTAATTCTCCTTTGAAATTCTTCATTCTTTGTCCTCAACATGAATGACCTGAATTCAAGTGTGCTGACAAATGCATCATCTGCGATAAATTGGTTACATACCAGTACTCTCATATCTTCTGTATCAACTTCATTGTTAATTGTTGACCTTGTCAACCTATTATCTAGTGAAGTGTATGGCCTTATCCTTAATGGGGAACTTACCTGATGGGGAGGCTCCTAAATTTGTTCTTCTGCTACTTCTTCCATCTGTTCCACAACTTCTGTCTCCACCTCTGCCTCAAGGTCAATGATTTTTGCTCTCTTTGGAGTAGGGGAATTAGGGGATTCTTCTTCTCTTACATACTTACCCCTAGAACTTCTTGGTTGGTAAGATGGCCTCTCCTCACCTACAGGTGCACTAGCTATCAGTTCGTCTACCTTGGCAAAGATCATCTCAATTCTCCTTATGTGATCTTGTACTTCAGCAAAAGCCCCAGGGTATGCAGGATCGACATTTCTCTTCATCCTCTCTCCCTCAATCACTGCATTCCATTTATTTCTCAAAAGATATATCTCCTACATTGACTGGCAGTTTCTTACTATATCTTCATCGAAGATTGGTGGGGGTAACCAGGCCTACTGATCTTCAACATTGTTTTGTAAATAAAACACTCAGGGTCAAATGCTCTCACTTTCTCCTATCCATCATGTAACACTGAAGCATGGAGCCAATCTGATCTAATCCATCCTTATCAATTGTTATAAAATCACTGAGCATCAATGGAGTAGGGATGAGTGACCCCTTCTTGTGCTTTCTAAAATGCTCCTTGTTAGCTTCATTTAATTGCCTTATGATTTCCATGAAGGCAAGGCTCTTGGGCACAAACTTAGGTAGAGTGTAAGGTGGAGCCTCACAACCATAAATCCTGATGCAAGTAGTGTTTGCATGCAAAAACCAATCTCCCCAGTTGTGTTCTATGTTCAAGTGTGGGGCTCTTTCCAAAGGTCTGAAGAAATCCTTAACTTTTATAGGTATTCTATCCCCCTCAGGTTTCAATAAACCTAAGACCTTCCTTTCAAAATTCTCTTAAAAAACAACATAACTAGCATCTTTAAAATGCATGTCAAGCATGCAAGTCCATATTTGCACTGGAATCATGTTGCCTTTTTCATCTATCATCCTCACATGTAAATCTTTATGCCACTGGCAGTGGCCTGACAGAGAGAATAGGATCATGTGGCACACAAATAATACCATGTGAATTCCACATGGGGACCTACAATATACAGGATGTTTTTTATTGTCACCATCTGCTTGTGCATTTTCTCAGCTAAGTAACTCGCATAGTCATATGGATGTCTGGTTCCAAGATCTTGGATGTGAACTGCCATCATCATCAAGGATATTGGCATTCTATCAGATGCATCCCTCCCAAGCACATGGCATAAAATATGGTAAGTTCTGACAAAATATTCCATGAACAAATTACAATGGAGGGGCTCTTCTTCTCTGTCATAAATTTTTACCAAGCCTCCATCAACTCCCCTTGGTCTATGCTTGGCTAGTTTGAATGATCTATAAGCACATTTGACAATCTTATACTTTTCTCTGAAGACATTCAGGTCAATGGGCATACTGGCATCAGGGTCTAAATTGAACATAGTTTGAAATATAGGTTTTTGTGAATCTAATTATGACAAAACCATTTCCAGGCAGAACAGACCTAGTTTTGGGGTCATATCTACTTGCAATTGCTCTGACCAGGTCTGGATTGATAGAGACATTGGGGAAAATCAACTTAGCCAAATCAAGCTTCTAGGCATGGCAAATAGGGGCTCTATAGTCTTCTCTGTTATGCCAATGCTCAAATAGGCTCCACGTTGATATGGGTATCCTAGCATCTCTACAAGTCGCACACAAGTCATAGATTTTATCATTTTTTCCTACTTGTCCTAGTCCTGTTGCAACTTTCCTCAATGACCCGAGACATTGGATCATGAGGTCTTCATCTAGACTACGTTTTGAGGTGGAAGGTTGACTAGACTGACTCATCCTTCTAAACTATGTTTATGTAAATAACTTAGGGCTTCTGCAACTATAAATTACTTCTTAACACTTTGGAACAAATGGATAGCTGAATTGATGAGACATAGAGGAACATAAGCCACTTACTAGTTTTTGATGCTAACAGAGGCTTGGAATCACATCAACTTGCTCGTTTTGAAGCTCCTTTCACTAGGAATGCAACTATGCTCTTGAAATGATAGACAATGCCTTAAATTATGCCATTATAATGCTAGATTTCTTTCCATTTGTAGTATTAGTGGTGGCAGTGATGACCATTAATAAGATCATGTCATAGACAATTGAAAAATTCTCATTCATAGGAAATTTGAAATGGGTCCGTTGATCCTTTCCTTCGGTTCTACAATCGACAGCTGAGATCACATGACTAGATTTGAAAATCTTCGTCACCATGTTTGAAAAGACCTTGACCAATTAGAATAAGCTGAATCAGATGTACCTCTCCATAGATCATATCACTAGACCAGATGCGTGGGGCCTTTCTTTTCAATTCTTTAATAGAAGAGTGCCACGTGTCACCATCTCACGATAGTACAGTGAATATTCCCCTCTGAGAGATACCTCTGCGATGGAGCGCAGCCGTTGGATCAAAATTTCTTCCGTGGACCACTGTCATATCAGTTGACAGATGGTAGTCATTTTGCATCGTCGTGGGGGGGGGTTGTGACGTCATGAAAAAGGCACTGCGAAGCTACGAAATTTCTTGATTTTCGATTCTTTATTAGAGGAGCGCCACATGTCACCATCTTGCAACAACACATTGAATATTCCCCTCAGAGAGATACCTCTGTGATGGAGTGTAGCCGTTGGATCAAAAGTTCTTCTGTGGACCACTGTCATATTGGTTGATAGATGGCAGTCATTTCACATCATCGCGGGGGGGTGTGACATCATGAAATAAGGTGCTGCGAGGTTGCGAAATGCGCTTTATTAAGTTTTAACCTAAGACTTAAGGCTTTGATTTTTACGGATGACAACAGGTAAGTCTAGGATTAGGGGCTGATCAACTCATAGGTGTGAAGACATTAAGTTGTCACTTAAGTGACCGGTAACCTTCAACAAATAGTCAACATAGGGAAAGAAGAAAAAGTGCAGGAAGCACAAAGCATTAACACTTTGAATTTTAGGGATTCAAAATTCAAATAGATGAAACCAAGCTAACCAGAAACCCTATATCCTAAGGAAGCACCACCAAGATGTTCTGCTGGACATCGTGGAACAATCTGTTGGGGTCTACTATTTTAAAATTGATAAAATAGTATGACTGAGGAACCTAAATTTAGTGTTTTAATATTTATCTTAATGGTTATACTCAGAGTAAATTTAATGCTTTAAGAAGATATTGAGTGTTTTGAGTGATTACAAGGATTCTTAAGTAGAGTTGGTTTAGGAACTGATCAAAATATGGTAATGCAACACGTTATTCTATAGTTTACAAGAACTGGAGCCTGGGAATTTAAAAAACCATCACAATGCAATAAAAGAAAACAAATGAAACACTATTGTGATTATAGAAGAAAAATTACTTCACATTTAGTTGAATGCTTGTAAAAATTATTAGAATCACACAATAATAAATGAAAATATTAATTTTTTGGATCGAAAATAAAAAATGTACATCACAAATAGACAAATTGAAATAAAATGCCATCAACAACGTTTTGGAGTTTGGAACATGTAATACAGTATAAATACCTAGTAGCTTCTAAATCCCTTCAAATTGCCAAATCATCTTGTCATTCAGATTCTCCCGATCCTCCATGTGACCATGATATCCAGAATCATCTTGATCATGTTCTTTAGTTTCTTCTATCTCCATATCTCCACTTAAGAGCGTCTCATCATCACCACTACAACTACATGTGGCACTAGTATTCATCATGTCACTATCTTGTATGCTATTATTGTTTGAAGTGTTGCACAACCCTCTTCTTCCACATGAGGACCTCCAAATTGCGAGTGCCCTATCAAAAGGAAAACTCTAGATATCATGTCTAGTTGTATATATCCTCAAGCAATTTTCCAAATTCTTGTCAAGTTTATTTCTTATCTTTGATTTCAAGAACCCCAATGCACTGAAAACTCTCTCATCCTCCACCGACCCCAATATCATGGTTTGACATAAATCAACAAGTGTGAAAAATTCTGATAATGCATCATGCAATATTTTTCTTTGACTTAAGGTTGTCCAAAGCTTTGTTATCGATCCATGTTGGTGGGGAGCATCCATGAGTTTAAACTGTTCCCTCATTGAAATTGCAAATCAACCTAATTGATCACTAAGATTAGTTTGATTTGAAATTCCTTCTATTACTTGTCCATTGAATTCTATACTTTTGCAAAAATGATTTGTTAAGGTCTTTATCTTGTGAAAATCAGTTGGCTCATAGTTGACCCAATATTGAGGATACACTATAGACATGGCTTCAAGCAGTTCATCACGAGGGAATCGATCTCTAATCTCCAAGGAAAGAGATCTCACAATACTCTTTATTAAATTAGTACTTACAAAATTAACAATCTTGTCAAAAGCTTCCCTTGAAATAGGTTGTTCTCTGATAGTGCACTTGACCTTGTTTAAATAGTACATTGGTATCTCAAATCCCTTTATAGAGACACATAACTCCCCACTACCATTAAACAATAAAAAATTAGTATTATTGGTCACATTTGTTATCAAATGCTAGCTGCTAAATTTTAGACTTATGAAGGATTGGTTTGATAGATATAGATTATCGAGGGTCATACTTATCATTCTAGGCAGTATAGTATATTCAAAAATATACATAGACCTTTCTTGGGCCTTTTTCACAAGCATGTTCATTTCCTCCAGCATGGGAAGAATACCAGCTAAAACAAGGAGTGTCTCTATGTCACTTAACCTATGCAAGAGGTCAGAAGCCCTGTCAACTATGAAGTGATGTTCGTACATTAAACCAATAAAGGATTGATATTCTACAAAAACACTTTTAGTTGGTTCAAGCAAGGAGATCCATCTGGTATCAACATCCTTAAGAAGCTTGTTTCCTGAAGTTATTCCCTCAGTAAAATGTTGAAATTTCAAAAACCTTTTGGGACTTTGGCAGAAGTATGAGTAGAGCTCACGGACTAGATCTTCAACTTTTGATACTATAGGAAACTTGCTCACAATTTTAAATGCTAAATTCATTTTGTGGGCCATGCAGTGAATGCCAATCATGTATGGTGAAATAGAAGTTTGTAGATTCACACATAGACCATTCCTATGAACTTGCATTACTGAAGCTCCATCTGCCCCTACACACACCAACTTTCTCGCAATTGTGCAGTCATCCATACCTCCAATTTCATTTAAAGATTTCTTAACTATCTCAAATAGATTTTGTGATGTTGCATTCTCCTTCATTTTATATACAGAGAGTAGATGAGCTTGGTAGACATGATTTGCCACAGTATACACATGCATACATACCCAGGAAGTATTATCTATTGTTGTAACTTCATCTAGAGATAATGCAATAAAAGTTGACTCTTTTATTTTTTCCTATAAATCACATTTTTCCACCTCAGCAAGAGAACTTGCCCATTCCCATTCACTGTTTATTGACCAGTGTGTGTTGGGAAAATTAGGAACGCCCATAAAAGATAATAAACTATTACATTCAGGGTAGTCTATCATAGGACGCCCTGTACTCAAAATATGAAAAACAACACCCAACTGAACAGTTTTTGCCATTTGTAATTCTCCCATCATCTTTTCAAATTGAGCTTCAGTTGAACCTCCACCTGCATGAATCTTTGCCTTTCTTTGCAAATGTGCTTCATATTCGAAGGTATTCTTTACATGAAGACATTCTTCCTTCATTTTCCATGTTATCACTGATTTTTCCTATCCATCTATGATTCGTTTTTCATAAACTTTGCCAATATGTTTTTCTATGGTGTCAAGTTTTAACTGCAACCTCTTCTCCCTATGATATTTCCAACTGTAAATCTTACACTTGCATTATGTGGGAGGTTCATCTTTGTTTTTTATTCTCCACCGGTTCAATGAATGGGAATTTTGACACCCAATCAATCTGAAAACTCCTTGACATTTCCCACTCATGCCCCTTTTTGATTTGGCTTTTCTTTTCCCCTTGCATGCACTTGCAGGATCTTCATCTTCATTGATTTCTATAACTTCATTAGCTTGATTATCATTTGTTCTTGGAACATCATCTGTGGAATTGCCATCATTCCGGCTACCTTGGGTGCTCCATCAAACATCATCTGTGGCATTCTCATCATTCCCAATACATTGGGTATTCCCTAGATTTGGAATATCATCTGTAGCATTCTCATCATTCTCGGTACATTAGGTATTCCCTAGAACATCATCTTGTTGCAAGTATGGACCTAACCAGTGTTGTCATTGATGTCAACATACTCCTGTTGCATTAATGCTAAGAATTGGATGAGCTGTGTGCTGAGGATATTGAGAAAATTAGTCTCAATCAGGAACAGTGAAGATCGGTGATGACAGTAAGGTAAAAGTCCAAGATAGGATGAGTATCAAAGGATGTGGTTTAAAGGGTTTGTAGATATGTGTCTTAAGGTGGTCCAGTAGAGATTTCAGAGGTCCACATGAAGATCGGAAGAAGTTGTGGCCATTCAAGTAAAACTGGTTCCGACAGATGTTCAGTGGTGACAGAGTGTTACAGATAGGTCCGGTGAGATCCGGAATTGCATTGTCCTATTCTACGGATTTGAGGGAGTGTTGAGGAAGTCTTTGTGGAGTGTCAAATAGATTGGTTCATGGTTTGAAGGTCCGCAAGCACTATTCCTTTGTGACAGTAATGACAGACTGTGTTCTTGAGGTTTTGAATAAAGGGGAGATGGATTTCAATAAGCAGATGAAGTGTGGATGTTCTTGGTGATTTAGGAAAGCTTGTGGAGGTCTTTGGATCGTGTCTAGTTTGAGTTGGTGATCTACATTGAAGTTGGAGCTTGCAATTGAAGATTATCTTTTAGATGGTAGTGTTCTTCTGGAGATTGGCTGACCAGATCAGTCACACATCCTGCGGATGTTCTTGTCGATGTTTACCGACTTAGATGATCATTCCTAAGTTGATGTCTTGTATAAATAAGGGATTATGAAGTCATTTCAAACTTGTCCTTGTGGAGATGAGAGTGTGGTAGCAGGGAGGAGAGCGAAAGGCAGAGCAAAAGTATTGAGCTTCAATGGAACTGATTCAAGCATGATGAAGATGCTATTTTCTAGTTCAAGTATGTGATACTTATTCTTTTGTAGACAGTGTGTCTCTTGTAGGCAGTGGGCCTCTTATGAGAAGTGTGCTCAGGCAGTGGGCCCTAATTGGCATGTGCCATTTTGATCTTTCTATTCTTCGAACAGAGAATACAATCTTAGGTTAATCACCCTGTGGTTTTTCCCTTAACCGGGTTTTCCACATCAAAATCTTGGTGTCTTATGTGTTGATGTGTTTTTGCTTTTGATTTAAGTGCATTATGTTTCATGATTAATATACTGCTACCTCTTAAGTGTGTAATTGGGATAAAGTTTTGGACAACTGATTCACCCCCCCTCTCAGTTGTGTGCCCTAAGTCTAACAATTAGTATCAGAGACAAGTTCCTCTAAAAGGAGCTTAACCGCTTGAGGAGATCCAGGATGTCATCTTACAAGAAGGATAGTTTGAAGTTTGATGGAACCAATTTTAATCTCTGGAAAGGTCACATGAAGTGTCACTTGCAATGTATGGGAATGGTGTACTGGACCATGGTTACAACACAGTATGTACCTCCACAGGGTGGTCTAAAAACCCAAAATGAAATCACAGATGCTGAAAACAATCTGCGGACTATAGAGGCTCTTCTAAGTGCATTATCTGATTCAGAGCTCTCAAATGTTATTGACCTACCAACTGCTTTTGAGATTTGGCAAAAACTGGAACTTTTGCATGAAGGAGACAAGTATGTTAAATGTGCAAGGTTACAAAGTTTGAAAGGAAAATTTGAAAATCTGAAGATGAGAGATGATGAAAATATTACTACTTTTATGCCAAGAGTAAATGAGATTGTTTGTGGAATTAAAAATGCTGGCGGAGTCCTGGATGAAAATGAGATTGTTGGCAAAATTCTCAGATCCCTACCTGCTTCTTACAAAATCAAGGTTGCTGCCATTGAAGAATCCAGAGCCCATACAACTGTCACAAGAGATCAATTGGCTGGAAAATTGGCTGCATTTGAAATGACAGAGTTTGGAGATGACCCCCCCAAGACTGAGTCTGCATTCAAATCCAGTGCCTCTGTCAAAGGTAAACAAAGGTTTGATCTGAGAGAAAATTCATCAAGGAAGCTGTTATGGTATGAAAAAGCAAGAAAAGACTTGGAAGAAGAAGAAGTAGAAACTACTCAACTTGAAGCCCTCATTGCAAAGAGACTACCAAGAGGATCTGATAAGTATGAAGGAAAATTGCCTTTTAAGTGTTTTAACTGCAATAAGATTGGTCATTTTGCCTCAAGATGTCCGGAAAGATTTTCAAGGCCAAATCCTAATAGATCAAGGTTCCAAAAGAATTGTTACTATGTTCATGAAGAAGATGATAATGAAGGAGTAACAGATGATGAATCAGAGATAGGAAACAAATCCGGAAGTGAATGGGTGTTTATTGCCATCAAGGAAGAAGAACCAATATCCTCTATATATGTCAATAATAAAGTTGTAGAAAGAGCTCTGGCTGCCCAAGTTGAAGAAAAGGATGATTGGGTCATTGACAGTGGTTGCTCTCACCATATGACAGGTGACAAAAATAAGTTCATAGATTTGGAAAGGTATGAAGGAGGAGTGGTGAAGTTTGGTGACAATTCTACTGGTAGAATCAGAGGAAGAGGAACTATTTCTTTTGATGGAAGGAACAAAACTGGTAATGTTCTATAGGTTGAACACTTGAAGCACAATCTTCTCAGTGTTGGACAGTTGGTGGAGAAAGGCTATGATCTCTGGTTCAAGAATGGAAAATGCAAGATCTTTGAAAACTCAGGAACAAAGATTGCATCCGGTACCCAAACTAAAGGTAATATCTTCCACTTGGTTGGCACTGGTAAAAGTTGCTTATTTGTTCATGTTGATCAGAGTTGGTTATGGCATAGGAGAATGTGTCATGTGAATTTTGATAATATCATCAAGATAAGCAATACTCAGGCTGTAAGAGATCTTCCAAAATTGGTGAAACCTACTAATAACTTGTGCAAAGAATGTCAGTTGGGTAAGCTGAGCAGAATCACATTCAAGAGTAAGGAACTATCTTCTACTGGATTATTGGACTTAGTTCATACTGACCTTTGTGGCCTGGCAAGAATCAGGAGTATGCAAGGTGATAGATACTTCATGTTACTAATTGATGACTATTCCCAGATGATGTGGGTAACTTTTCTGAAAGAGAAATCAGAAGTTTTTGATAAATTCAAAATACTCAAGGCTATGGTAGAAAATGAAACCGGATTAAAATTGAAGTGTCTGAGGTCTGATAGAGGTGGAGAATTCACATCCGGTGAGTTCATAGAGTTATGTGAGAAACATGGAATCAAGAGACAGTTGTCTACTCCTAGGACCCCACAGCAGAATGGAGTAGTTGAGAGAAAGAACTGGACCATCCAGGAAGCATCTAGGACAATGATGATGGAAGCAAATGTTCCTTAGATCTATTGGAGAGAAGCCGTCAGCACTACAGTCTATACTCTCAATCGAGTTCAAATCAGAAACAATACCAGTAAGACTCCTTATGAACTTTGGTTTGGCATCACTCCTACTGTGAGGTATTTTAGAGTCTCAAATAGAAGGAATTGATTTTGAAGAAACTTTTGCTCCGGTGGCAAGAATTGAAGTAGTTAGATTATTTCTTTCTTTTGCTGCTTTCAAGGATTTCAAGGTATATCAGATGGATGTCAACTCTGCCTTCCTAAATGGTGACTTGGAAGAAGAAGTATACATTGAGCAACCAGATGGATTTCAATTGTCTAATCACGATGATATGGTCTGCAAGTTGAAGAAAGCACTGTATGGACTGAAGCAAGCCCTAAAAGCCTGGTATAAAAGACTGGATAAGCATCTTTTGAAGATTGGTTTCAACAAAGGTATTGCCGACATTAATTTGTATTTCAAAATTGATCATGAAAACATCCTGATTGTTGAAGTGTTTGTTGATGATATCATTTTTGGAGGAAGAGATAGTATGTGTAAAACTTTTGCAAATCAAATGAAAAGTGAATTTGAGATGTCCATGCTTGGTGAAATGAATTTCTTCTTGGGTCTGCAAATCAGTCAAACAAAGAAAGGAATCTTCATTTCTCAAACCAAATATGTGAAAGAATTGTTGAAGAAATTTGGGATGGAAGACTCAAAACCAATGAATACTCCCATGGCAACTGGATGTAAATTGAGCAAAGATGATGATTCTCCTAAGGCTGATCAGACAAAGTACAAGTCAATGATTGGAGGACTATTGTATCTTACTCAAACTAGACCAGACATTATGCAGGCTGTTGGTCTTGTTGCTAGATTTCAGGCTGATCCTAGAGAATCTCATGTCATGGAAATTGAGAGGATTTTTAGATATCTAAAAGGGACAGTTGAGTATGGTCTATGGTATCCTAGAGATCATGATTTCTCTCTTCATGCATATACTGATGCGGATTGGGCAGGAGATGTGGATGACCGAAAGAGTACCAGTGGTGGAGCATTCTTTTTGGGGAAGAGATTGGTTTCTTGGCTAAATAAGAAACAAGAGGCAATATCTCTATCTACAACTGAAGAAAAATATATTGTAGCAGCAGGTAGTTGCACTCAAGTTTTATGGATGAAGTAGATGCTAAGAGATATCAAAGTGGAGTATGAAGAACCTATCACAATCTTCTGTGATAATTCAAGTGCTATAAATATATCTAAGAATCCGGTGTTGAATTCAAAGACTAAACACATATCCATCAAGTTTCACTTTTTGAGAGAGCAAGTGAACAAGAATGAAGTCAGATTGGAGTTTGTACCTTCTAAGGATCAGATTATAGACATCTTTACTAAACCTCTACCTAAGGACTCTTTTGAGTATCTTAGGGAGAAGTTAGGGGTTATTGCCCCTCCGGTGATGAACTAAGGTGCACTAAGGTGCATCAGTCTGGTGGATATCACAGTAATATCTTGTGATCCGGATTGATGGGGAGCTGCTACTCAGGGGGAGCAGCAAGTATGATTCTGAAGTGTTGGAATTGCAAGTATGTGCCCTTTGCCACTGATGTCAAAGGGGGAGAGAACACATGTGAAAAACAAGTGGTTGCTAATCAAAGGAGGAGCAGTAAAAGGAGAGAAGACATGTGAATGGTTGTTGCTGATAGGGGGAGTTGTGATAGTGAGGAGAAGTTCTTGTCTTGATGGTCAAAACATTTTTTCACATCATATGTTGCCATCAATGACAAAGGGGGAGATTGTTGCAAGTATGGACCTAACCAGTGTTGTCATTGATGTCAACATACTCCTGTTGCATTAATGATAAGAATTGGATGAGATGTGTGCTAAGGATATTGAGAAAATTAGTCTCAATTAGGAATAGTGAAGATCAGTGATGACAATAAGGTAAAAGTCCAAGATAGGATGAGTATCAAAGGATTCGGTTTAAAGGGTTTGTAGATATGTGTCTTAAGGTGGTCCAGTAGAGATTTCAGAGGTCTGCATGAAGATCTGAAGAAGTTGTGGCCGCTCAAGTAAAATTGGTTCCGATAGATGTTTAGTGGTGACAGAGTGTTACAGATAGGTCCGGTGAGATCTGGAATTGCATTGTCCTATTCTGTAGATTTGAGGGAGTGTTGAGGAAGTCTTTGTGGAGTGTCAAATAGATTGGTTCATGGTTTGAAGGTCCACAAGCATCTATTCCTTTGTGATAGTAATGACAGACTATGTTCTTGAGGTTCCGGATAAAGGGGAGATGGATTTCAATAAGCAGATGAAGTGTGGATGTTCTTGGTGATTTAGGAAATCTTGTGGAGGTCTTTGGATTGTGTCCAATTCAAGTTAGTGATCTGCATTGAAGTTGGAGCTCACAATTGAAGATTATCTTTCGGATGATAGTGTTCTTCTGGAGATTGGCTGACCGGATTAGTCACACATCTTGCAGATGTTCTTGTTGATGTTTGCCGACTTAGATGATCATTCCTAAGTTGATGTCTTGTATAAATAAGGGATTGTGAAGTCATTTCAAACTTGTCCTTGTGGAGATGAGAGTGTGGTAGCAGGGAGGAGAGTGAAAGGCAGAGCAGAAGTATTGAGCTTCAATGGAACTGATTCAAGCATGATGAAGATGCTATTTTCCAGTTCAAGTATGTGATACTTATTCTTTTGTAGACAGTGTGTCTCTTGTAGGCAGTGGGCCTCTTGTGAGCAATGTGCTTGGGCAGTGAGCCCTAATTGGCATGTGCCATTTTGATCTTTCTATTCTTCGAACAAAGAATACAATCTTGGGTTAATCACTTGGTGGTTTTTCCCTTAACTAGGTTTTCCACGTCAAAATCTTGGTGTCTTATGTGTTGATGTGTTTCTGCTTTTGATTTAAGTGCATTATGTTTCATGATTAATATACTTCTAATCACTAAGAGGATTTAAGTGTGTAATTGGGAGAAATTTTTGGACAACTGATTCACCCCCCCTCTCAGTTGTGTGCCGTAAGTCTAACACATTTGTGGCATTCTCATCAATCTCGGTACATTGGGTATTCCTTGGAATATCATCGATGTCATTGTCATCATTCCTGCTACATTATGTATTCCCTAGAATATCATCCGTGCCATTGTGATGCAATTCAATAGATGGTATAGGTTCTGATGTTGTAGCTACATCTGATGGATCACCAACATTGCCAAAGTATGACTTTTTGTTATTGTTTCTCTGTTTTGATGGCCTTGACCTCCCTTCATCTTGAGTCGCTTCACCACCCTTAGACAACTTCTTCTTGCTCGATAGCTCTCATGAATTAAAAGCTACAGAAATAATGTCATTTTGTTCAAGATGCAATCATAAATGATAGAATATAGATCCCTAGGTCCTAGACTCCTAGATTAAGATATTTCCCTAGTCCTAATTCCTACTCAATCAATATCATCTGTAACAAAGACACAAATAATCAACATGAATCCTATATTATTACACAGTAAACTTGTAAAGAAATGATCACTTACCTTTCAGTGACTCGCCAATGCCTGTAGATGTAACTTCTCTATGATTTGAAATGAACTGAGGATTTGAGAGCTGAGCTGAACAAAATGTGTAAACTTAAAGGATTAATTAGAGTTTCAAATGCATTTATATCAATGCATATTTGGTGAATAACGTGGGATTTTCATATACTATTATAATAATATGGTGATTCCTGCGTACTATTAATAGGACACTTATAAATGTTAGGTGAAATGGACCTCCATCAAACAAATATATAGTAATTTTCTAGGCGAATATGGCCCTACAATTAGCGTGGATTATAATGGTATTGGCAAAGTTGGTCCTTATACATGTGAACTGTTTAATTATACTGGCGAAATTGGTCCTCGTGCATGCCAACTGTTTAATGATATTAGTGAATTGGGTCCTCATGCGTGTCAACTGTTTAATGATATTGGTGAATAAGTCGGTGAATTAAAACATGCCTCCTAAATTCCAGGTGAATCACCGTTAGAACCGTGTAGTATACCGTGGTGAAAATACTAACTATAAATGACTAAAAAATTAATAGGGTGGCGAATTGAAATGCATTTGACCAAAAATCCATAAAAATTGGGTGAATTGGCCCCCCGCTGGTGGTAATGTATTCGCCAATTCCTCATTCGTGAAAATGAACTATTCACCAATTGGCAAAGATTCACCACTGAAAAAATCCCTGTACCTGTGTAACAAACTCCATTAAAATGACCTTATCAGTGGGGTATCTAGGTAACATGAGGAGGTGTCCCTCAAATACTTCTATTCTCATGTATGAAAAGGTAGGGAACTGGATAAACCAGGCCCCATATTTGTAGATAACAGCTTGAGTTTCAATACTTAACCTTTTCGTTCTATCCTCCTCCATGGTCCTGACTAGATGCATAGAAAATGAATCATTCACTAACTTGTAATTTTCGAGGTACTCCCTCCTTTTCAGCTGTGGGTAATGTTCCCATATGTTCACCTCACCAAGATTGTTTCCAACCCTACCCACCATTTGTAAAGCATTAAATGTGCCTCTGAAAGCACATACATATATGACATAAGAGGTCATATGGAAAACACACATTTTACCACCTAGCCTTCTCATCCCTTCATCTAAACTATCACTAATGATCTTGGCCTGGAGAGGCTTGTTATCTGAATACTGTACCATCTGGATAATCCCATACATCCAATTCTCAAAATTCCTGACATGTTGTCTCCCAGTCATCCTGCTCAACATGGTCATCATGTACTGATATTCTTCAGCAAATCAAACTTAAACAAGTATTTGGACAACTTAGCAGAAGCCTTGTAAGTGCTACTCTTATTCCTCCATTTATACATGATTCTCCTGGCTTCATTTTCATTACCACGGTATTCCTTTTCTAGCCTACTTAGGCTCAATCTAACAACATTGTTCACTATAGGCAAATTAAATGCATAAGTGATGCCCTTGATTGAGAAGTCGACATACATTCTGCCATGCTTCTCCACTCTTTTGGTCTCCAGGTTATAATTCCTTGAACATTCCACCATTAACTCAGTAGCTTCCATAGCATAGGGAAATCCTCCAGCGTGCCACATCTCTGTGGAGTATAGGGTTCCCACTTCCATTGTCTAACCTTCTTGTCTAGGCATCCAAATCTGTCTTCCCTTGATGCGTGTCATCTATCATCCCAAATCTGAATCCTACCCCCTCAGGTTGTGAGAACATGGGTTTTAGGAACTCTGAGTAGGATCCATTCCTTCTGATATCCATTAAATCATGCGACAAAGACATGCTTTTCTTACCCTAACATGTTTGTATGGAGGGCGATTTGAGGATGTCATGCATTTCATAGAAGCAATTCAACATTTTTAATTCATTTCATGAATCACCATACTGACTAATTTAATAAAAACTATTATACCTTATGATTTGCAGTAAATGAAAAAAGAGAGGGTTTTAACTTTACTTACCAGATAATCGCCTTGTTCTCTAACTATATGACTGATAATGGGATAGATGTGAATACACTGTATCGTCCGTTCCGTTCAGTCAAGTTGAGGATCCCGTTCCGTTTGCAGATGACTATGAGGCGCTGACTTTTAGAGCTCTGTAAATTTCAATTATCATAGGGTAAATGTGAAAATCCCTAAAATTCACCTTTTAAACCGATCAATATGACAAATTAGGGTGAGTGTATCATTTTGTTTAAATCCATTGATCATTCGCAAGATCAAGTCACATTACTAATAAGCAAGATCAGGTCACATTACTTTTGTCAATAAATCGTGATAATACTGTGTTCATATGACCCTAAGGATTTTGCCACATGCCATGATTGGATTGGTTATTGTGAAGCCAGGCATATCGGGTCCTAAAGTTCAAAATGAGGGATAATGGTAATATCCAGATCTTTGATACTCAGAAATATCCCCCTCATTCAAAAGTGCAAGGATGATGTCATAGACTTATGGACTTCGACAGTTATTTGTGAAAGATGATGTCATCATCATATTTGATAAGGTCAGGAATATTTTGAAATGTGACCTCTTCGGGTTTGATCATGATGACATCATCATGCTGTCATGTTCTCTTTGTTATCAGGTTATGGTGATGTCATTGTCATATTAAGAAATATGACGGATGTTTGGAAATGTGAGCCTCCATGGGTTGGGTGTATTGATTATGTCATCATCATGGTGATATTTTCTATTCGTTGAAACTGAATGACGTCATGGTCATATTTGCGAAGGGTGATATTCACAAAGGGTGATATTTTGTAAGATGACATATATTTGGAAATATGACCCTCCGGGTGTACTAGTTCTTGACAGGCAAATAATCTACCTCACGTAAGTTTGACGTTTGCATATTGGGGAACAAATGGACATCGGGTGATATTTCTAAGTCAGGGTCATGTTAACAAATGTGACTGATATTCAGAAATATGACCCTATGGGAAATATCTAGGTTGACCAATCTTTGACTTAGAATAACTTTCTATCCTTAAACAATATCATAGTGATCCAAAAGGCAAACTTGCTTAGAATTTTGTGCTCTTTCCAATTATGAGGTTTGTGCTAGCAAATTCAAACTTTGGTAACTGACCCCTCTTCGTGATGCATATGCATAAGTAAGGGTAACTTGCATGATTGAATTTTACCAAACTGCCCAAAGCAAGAAAGCAAAAAACAAGCAGAAGCAAAAAGTTGGGTCCCTGTTTTGCTAAGGAAAAATGGGGCATGTTGTGTAACCACACAACTTTCCACCAAAGAAAACAACTAAATTCAAATGATTCAAGTGATGAGATCACATCAAGACATAACAACATAACTCTCCTTAAGGATAAGTATCATGACCTTTCTGGATGATGTCAAGTTCATAAGTACAACAAAGCTGATAAGGGATCAAGTTTGTGTATGTGATTAATTACCCTCATCTTGAAAGTAAGTTGAAAACAAAAGTAACCAGTGTTAAGCTACATATTTTGGGTTCATCCCTCATAGCCAATTGGATAGAGCCTTTCTGCCAACAGGGGTTCATAGCCCTAACAAGGTTATCTTTACAATCCCCCTAAGTAGAGCCCCACTGACTAATTTAATAAAAACCATTATACCTTATGATTTGCAGTAAATGAAAAAAGAGAGGGTTTTAACTTTACTTACCTGATAATCGCCCTGTTCTCTAACTATATGACTAATAACAGGATAGATGTGAATACACTGTATCATCCATTCCATTCAGTCAACTTGAGGATCCCGTTCCGTTTGCAGATGACTATGAGGCGCTGACTTTTAGAGCTCTGTAAATTTCAATTATCATAGAGTTACTTAGATGGACTAATTTAATCCCTTTTGGATTTTCAATATATATATATATATATATTTTATGATATCATTATGTAAGCTCAATATGCAAGGTGTGGTCACTTGCTGTTTTAGGTTGGGGATTGTAATGGTAGCAAGGGTGACCCTTTAGATTTTTCACTTAACACCTATACTAATGTGTTCAACAAACCCAAGGCTGTTAGGTGAGTCATTGTGAAAATCTCCTTGATCAAGAAAAGGCATTACTGATGAAAAGGACATCATAGACCTGATCAGGGATACTTTTAAAGGTGAATCACAACCTATGTAAAAAATTGTTCCCATCACTTGAATCCCAACAATTTGGTTGGTTTCTTAGGGTGATAAGGTGCATCATCTTGACTAACCAAAACAAAAATTCAACAAAACAAACAAAAAAGTAGGCACACAAAAAAAACTATACAAACAACTATACAGAATGTACATTAAGGTACAAATGACTTACATGACCCTATTTAGGCTTGAAAATAATGTTTGAGGAACTGTCCATTAACTGGTAATGGGAGATTCTCACTAGTTAGAGTCTTAAGTCTGTAGGTACTATCTCCTAATATCTCTAAAATTTGAAAAGGACCTATCCAAAGTTTGTCAAATTTACCATGGTCACCTTTTCTTTCATGTGCTTTATCCCATATGAGGATTAGATCTGAAATCCTAAAAGCTTTTACTCTAGCTCTCTTATAAAACCAGCATTTGACAATAGCTTGACATTTAGCAAATTGATCGATTGCTCTATTTCTTTTTTCTTCTAAATACATGAGCTGAAGTAACCTAACTTCTTGTTTGTTATCTATGCCCAGATATTCTTGTGCGAATTGCAATGTGGGGATCATTAGGTTAACAAGGAGGATAGGCCCATACACTAACTGATAAGGAGAATTTCCTAGTGCAACCTTCATCCTGGTTCTATCCACCCACAAGGCATACTTTAATAGGGTATTCCACTCCCTGGGGTTCTTCTCTATTAATTTCTTTATGATATTCAATAAGTTCTTGTTTGTTGACTCTGCTAAGCCATTCCCTTGAGGATAATAATTTGAAGAAAACTTTAAAATAATTCCATGATCAAAATCCCAACTAGATAGTTTTAATGATGCGAAGGTAGGTCCATTATCACATACCAGAGCATATGGCACTCCATACCTAGTTACTATGTTTCTTTCTAAGAACTTGATCACATCATTTGCATTGTATGTCTTATTGCTGACTGGTTCAATCCACCTGGTGCAATAATCAGTGATGGTCAAGACATACCTATGGCCTGAAGATGATGGAGGATTGATGGGTCCTATGAAATCCATGCCCCATTGAGCAAATGAGCGCATCTCCATCACTGGTTGTAGGGGTTGAGCAACATATCTTTCTCTATTAACCACAACTTGACATGTATGACAATATTTAATATGTTTAGTAGTGTCCTTAAAAATAGTAGGCCAGTAGTATCCTGCTCTTAGGATAGCATGAGCGGTAGCTAGATGTGATCCATGTGCGGTCCCAAACTTATCATGTAATTCTGCTAACACTTTATCTGCTTCTTGCCTCTCTAGGCATCTGAGATATATCCCTGCATAGTTCCTTTTGAAAAGTACTCCTCCTTTTATCATATACTTTTGTGATCTTATGTTTAGGGCTCTCCTATGTGAGGCTTGTAATTTTAATGGGCATCTTCCAGTAATCAGGACATGCCTGATATCTGAAAATCATTCTTTAGTTTCTCTAGTGTTTACCACATATTGTTGGTTCATGATATTAGGATCAGTTTCTGATATCATTTGGCTCAAAGCTTGTCCCCTTACTAACTTCATAGGTGTTATATCCATATCATATTCTTGGAGGACTGTTATCCACTTAGCTCTTTTCTCACTAGGCTCACTCTGCATTAGGAGCATTGTCATTGCTGCATTTGGTACTACAACAATTATTTTACTTCTCAAAATGTAATGTATAAATTTCTTGACTGCTTGAACTAGAGCAAGAGCTTGTCTCTCAACATCCATGTATCTAAGCTCTGCATCCTCAAATGCTGCTCTTGCTTTAGGAGTTCACTCAATTTTGGCATCTTTCTTGAACATTGCATTTAGTGGCCTGACAATCTCTGCAAAGCCAGTAATGAATTTCCTAACAAAATTTATCTTACCAAAATAAGACTTGAGCTCTTTCTTGCTTCCAGAAAGCTACAATTTCATGATTGATTCTACTCTTATAGGGTCAATGGTGGTCCCATTATCTATTATTAAATGACCTAGAAACTTACTTGTGGTTACTCTAAATATACACTTCTTGGGATTCAGGGATATACCATATTGTTCATACTTCTTAAGCACCTTCCTGAGATCTTCTATGTGATCACCTCTCTGCTTTGAGAAAATAGTCAAGTCATCCATGTAAATGACTATACACTTACCAATCAAGCCTTTGAAAGCTATATCCATTACACGTTGAAAGGTGGCACCAGTGTTTATCAATCCAAAAGGCATAAGCCTATAGGCAAATATACCGCACTTGGTGGTTAATGCAATTTTCAATCTATCTATTTTATCTACCATCACCTGGTTATAACCTGAGAAACCATCCACAAATGACATCATTTGTGCACCATTAACTATTTGTAATACTTCATCCAGTGAAGATAAAGGATAGTTATCCTTTTTAGAAGCTCTGTTCAGATTTCTGAAGTCTACAGATAACCTGATATCACCATTTTTCTTTCTTACAGGGACCAAGTTGGCAACCCATGTTGAATGTCTTACTGGAAATATAATTTTGGCATTGAGCAGTTTCTTCACTTCTTCTAAGATGATGGGTTCCAACAAGGCATTGACAGGCCTTTGCTTTTGTCTAAAAGGCTTAGCATCTGATTTCAATGGTATAATATGGGTGATGATTGAAGTATCATAAGTTTTTAACTCATCATAGGTCCAGGCGATAACATGAATGTAATCCTTAAGCGCTTGGGTTATCCCTACCATTTCTTCTTTTGTACAAACTTTACCTATCAGGATATTCCTTACTTCTTCCTTTTGTCCTTTATTGATTGGTGAATATTCTCCTCCATCAGTCTTTGGGAGATCTTTCTGTTTCAGCATATTGTGTAAATCAAATGCTCTTTCTAATTCTATCATCCCTTTGGGAATTTTATTATTAGGTAGATCCATGATCTCCTCTTCTTCCCAAATATGATCTTCTACATTTCTTTCATCTATGATCTGTGCATCAAACACATCTCTGTTTGATATAAAATCCAAAATGTGTTGGTCATCATCAAACATTTGGAGATTGGTAACATTATCTATAACAGAGGGTACTAATATTAACTCAACTGAAAACCTCTTCAAACCATAAATAGATAATGGTTCCAAAGTACTTACAGCTTGGGCCAAGGCATTTGATCTGTAATTTTGTTCTCTGGGCACATGTGTGATATTGAACGCATCAAAGTCTTCTATTAAATCCCATACCCTATGTCTGTAATTTGACAACTTCTTGTAATTGCAAGAGTATATGCCTCTTACTTGTCTTACCACCAATTTTGAATCTCCATAAACATGTAGAATCTTCACTTTTTTCTTGAGTGCAAACAATAACCCATGAATTAAAGCTTCATACTATGTCACATTGTTTATGCATGGGAATTATAATCTATATGCTGCTAAATAGGATTTTCCAGTTGGATCAATAAGATCTATCCCTACTCCAGCTCCTTGTTTTGACTTAGATCCATCAAACCTAAGGATCCATGGCTTATCTTTAGTTAAAGGTTTGTCGAGACCTTCTCTCTTCCTTTTAGCTCTGGCAGCTGCACCACCTAATAGCTATTTAAGTTTTGGTGACTCATTCTTTTCTACTTTTATTTTCTTCGACTGATGTGAAACTGATACTTGCTTTCTTTCTTTACTGTCAAGAAAATGGTCTCTTGAATAAAGCACCTTCTGCTTCTTCAAAATGTGCAAGCATAATGAGCAAGTAGTCTCTAAATGTGGTGCCTCATGTAATCTACACCAACCCTCAATTAGAGTGTTATGTGGAGAAGTATTTTGTAACAACATCCTCTAAATCTATTTTGACAAAAATTCTTCAAACTTGGTCAAATTACTCCCTTTATCTTCATCAGATACTTCATAATTTGACTCAATTAAATATTTAGTCCCTGGGGTGATATCACTTTCATCCCTATAAATGTTCTCAATATTCATCAGAATCTCATCTGAATTATGAACATAGCTTTCATCCTGATATGTAGTTTCCTCTGTACCTGCAGATGATAAACAAGAATCAGTATCACTATGACTGTCTATGTGACTTACCTTAGGCGATGATAATCCTTCCTCACTACACGTTTGTTCCAGCTCCATCATATCTAGACAAGCATCACAAGTTTTTTCAGAATGCGCCTCATCATGCAACCTACACCATCCTTTAATCAAGACATCTTCATTAGATATATTTAGCATTCAACAACATTGCATTTCATTGGATAGGTACAATTCAAAGTTTCTAAAGTGATCTAGCTCATCACTATCATCTAAACTGTGGTTAGACTCTATAATCACTCTATCATCTTGATGATCATCCCTATGAACATGAATATCATACATGAGGATCTCTTCTATGTTGACCGATTGGGGTATGATGGTGTAAACACCAAGTTCAACATCCACATATATTATCTCATTGGTGTTATTGTACTTAGTGAACATATGCTTCATCCGAGGTTCAGCATCTATCCTAATCTGATGGGGGATCTCTTTCCAAGGTAGCCACATGAAATCTATGGACATATATCCATTAAGTGTCTTTGACCAATCCCTGCTAAGAAACATTCCATAGGTATCAGGAATATCTACCACCTGGATATCAATGTAATATTGAATCCTTGGATCTGATGCTAATTGCATATGAATGTGAGTCAACTCTCCTACAACACTCACCTCAGTTTTGTCTAACTATGTCACCTTCTTTAGTGACTTAGTAGGATGTAACCCTAAGGCATTACATATGGTCAATGGCATTACATTGGTAGATGCACCTGAATCTACTAAGCAGTTATGTAGGTTCTTACCAAACATCCTTATGGAAAGGAGGAACGGAGGTGACTTGGTCTTATCCCTATAAAGGGTCATGTGTGAAGTTTCAACAACCTAAACAGTAGCTGGGATTTTATACTTAACGTTATTGTCTTTAGCTACATGATCTTTACTCAAAATCTAGTTTGAATTAGGGAGATGACTATCTTCTTTTAATGAAGGATCATCTAGGGATTTCAGGAATGCCTTCTTAATAGTTGGGGTTTTAAGCAATTCTGACAATGACAAGCTAATTTTGACCTTTTTCATTTCATCTGCTAAGTATGTAACCAATTTATCAGATTCAGGAGGTTGGTTGCTAGATTTTGCCACTTCATTTTGTGGTGCTAAATATTGAGCATTAACCTTAGGAAAACTAGGGTTATTGCTTGCCTTTGGATCAGGAGGAGTGTTAAAATTATTAGGAGGCAAAGATGTGGTCAAGGGACCAGAAGGTCTGTTTGAATTATTCCTGAGGTTATAATTGTGTCTACCCTAATACTGCTACTGGTAAGCACTTACTTCCTCATGTTCAACTGATGGCTCATTCTCATTCTCGAAAGGAAAAACTTAATTTGTTTCAAATGCCATGGCTGACTCTTCACATGCTAAAGTATAATTCTCATGCGCTGAGGTTGCTTAATGGTGAGGATGATTGACAAAACTTTCTAATACAAGGACAGAGTCATATCCACAAGGGACAACTTCATTTTCATTAACAAAAGGAGGGGTACCCATAGTATTTGATACTTCAGCCTGAAAGATACTGGCTACTATCCTAAACTGAGGACAATCCAACTCAGCATGAGCATTGGTGTTATGTATCCTACACCAGTTTGTAAGAGCTGCTTCTGCGAAGTTCACCCTAGTGGTCTGCTTGGGTTCATTAGGAGGCTGGTTATCTAATGGTGATGGCAAGGAACTATTATTTGGCCTAATGTTCCACACTCTAGGTTGTCTAGGTACATTATTGTTACCACTGTTGTTGTTATTGTTATAGTTCCTATCATTGTTGTATCCCCAATCAGGATATCCAGATCTATCATTATTATATCCTCTATTTTGATTTGGTTGGGAATAGAAATTCTGACCCCTCAAATGAGTGATTTCAGTTGTCAACTTTCGTAACTATGCTGATATCTCTTTAATTTCTTCCTTTTCTTCTTGAAATTTATCTAATACATTCTCTATTTGAGGTTTGAAAAAGGAAGAACCATTATTGTTATTCTATCCTACATCTTGAGGTACTTGTACATGTCCTGGATATTGCACTATCTGACCATTTCCATTCAGAGGTGGCATGATGCTAAGTGGAGGTACCTATAGCAGACCTGGCATTGCAGCTGGAGGCATCATAGCTCCATTGGTTTGTTGTTGAGCAAGATATGCAGAAAATGCTATGTTTCGTGTTGGAGCAGGGATCGGTTGTTGATTGACTTTTATCGTTTCTTCAAAAGCTCTTGTCAGAGTTGTGACATTAGGATGTGTCCTCCTTATAAACATAGAGGTCACGGGGTCTAGGATGAGTAATATATACTCCTAGTAGCTTCATCTATTATAGTATATGGAGCTACCAGCTTTGAAAGCATCTTTTGGAATCTAGCATTAAAGTTGGCAATAGGTTCTCCTTCAAATCTTTTGATTGTGGAAAAGAGATGATAATTCATTGAAGGATCTATAGGTATCTTAAATCTATCCTTCAAATCTTTCTCTAAGGCATCCCATGAACCAATTGAGGCTTGAACAACACTGATATACCAATTGTATGCTTCTTCTCCTAAGGAGTACGGAAATAATCTGCATACTACATCCTAATGTTCAATCCTTGCTCTACAGCAAGCCTCTTTGAATGTTCTGATGTGGTCATCAGCATCATGATACGGATGATATTTAGGACAAATCTTGTTAGGATTTTTAGGTAAAGGATGATAAGAAGTGAAGGTTAATGGTGACTCAGCAGCAAAGAACGACATTGTGACCAGTTATTGTTGATCTTGAGGTGTAACAGGCGGTCCTGTAGGTGTTTGTAGTACAGTAGGGGTTATTGGAGTATTTCCTAGTGAAGATTCTGATGTACTGGAACTAGGAGTGTGATGAATGTCTATAGTTCTAGGTCTAAGTCCACGGATAGGCAATTCCTCAAAAAGTCTACCAGATCTAGACCTGGTATTTGGCTTGTGAGCTAGGATTTCGATAATTTATGAAAATTTGACTTGATTTTCTATAAAAATCCACAGAACTAACCAAATAAGGGATATATTTATAACCAGGACCTAAAACTAACCAAATATTTATGCAATATCTGCATAAAACTTGCAAATATGAGCAAATATCAGACTTCTAGACACGGATATCAGGATATCCAGTAACACAAGCAAGTTACAACCATGATCTAGCAAGAAAACTTAAACAACAACTTGATCTTCAAGGATTTCAAGAACTGACTACAAATTTCAGACTATTTTTGCTCAATTCTAAAATATTTATGATGAACAGATATGAAATAATACAAAACCAACAAATCTTTGCACAAACACTCAAAGTATGAGAAATTATGATATACTTTGAGAAGATTACCTTGTTTCAAACACAGGGATACGCATATGCAACAGATTCACATCCCAAACAAGGAGGATGGCCCTCCTTCTAGTGCTAATTTATGTTAATGATGATTGTTAGTAATAACAACATGCATACAAATTTGCACAACAAACCTTTGTTATCTTGAAAAGTACGATCAATTTGGAACAAATTAATGACTCCAAGTCTCCGTTGATCAGATCATGATCTTCTGATGTTACTCAGAGGTTTATGTGACATGTTTTCCATTTCAATGGATCTTACATTGTCTGTATTCTGAATTGTTGCCTGTATGTTTGATTCTGCATCTATGTCCTGTAAACTTCACAAACAAGGTTATTTCCACTATGCTCCACAGATAATGATTATATTTATAAGTTTGATCAATTCTTCTAAGCATTTACTATCATGAACTTGTTTTATGCTTCTGTACTATGTATTTAATCAAATAATGTGCCTATAAGTAGTTATTTACATGTGTATCATTGATATTCATATGTATTTGCATGATATTTTCCATTTTGACATGCTTTCACTCAAAATATGCTCTATGTGTTTAATTATTTATGAGTTAGAGGCATATTTCATGTTTAATTGCTTTAGATTGTATGTTATTTGCAATTATGAAAGTGATTTGCAATGAAATTCAAAGAAAATTTAAAGAATACTTCTAAATTTGGTGAACCTTTAGCTAATGAGTCACATACATTCTAGATACATCCATGAAGAGAAGAAATCAAACCATAATTTCACTAGGTTGTTCCATAGCTAGGTATGGTTGATGCTAACTTCAAAGGAATAAGGAATGAAAACAACACATGCAGACTGATAGGCACTCCAAGGGACACAACTAATCAATGCATATATACAGATTTCATCCACTAATTACTCAAGATTTACAATTATTTGTAATCAAAACAACTTCTCTTTCATTAAGTACTCAAAAGACATGTACATTCACAAAAGCCTTGAAATTAGTCCTGAATGCTTCAACAATCTAACTTCAATTAAGTTTCTAATGCTTTACATGAGTGCACTCCATCCCCTTTTATAGAATAAGGAGAGGAGGCGGTTACAAGTGACCAATGATCAAGATTTGTCTATCTAGATCAATGACCAACATTCCTTCTTTGACCAAGTCAACATCTGCATATAGGGCACAAGTTGCTAGCTGGCAACTATCTAGTAAAGCTCGATCATTTGTAGACTGATTATGCATATAATTCTATTATCATGCATCTTTATTTATTCTTCATCTCCTTCCTCTTCTTCACTTTCATCTTCTTCTTCATTTTCATCTTCTTCTTCATTTTCATCATCATCATCATCATTGCCATCTTCATGCAAATCACCCATTATGTGTACCTTTATCACTGCTCTGATTGACTCATATAGCTGTACTATTCTCTCAACTTCACCTCCATCCTAGACCTTGGCCTTTATTACTGCATGCCTATGGGAATGAAACTTTACTTGAAGAGCATCCCATTTATTCTTCCTGCTGTTCAACATTTCATTGTATGCTTCCACCTTGGCTTTCATTCTCATGGCCTTGTTTATTATCTCTTCTGTCAAATGGTGAAGGGGATCTTCTGCTGCTTGCTTAAAATTGTTATGGAAAGCCTGGACAGTAAAATTAGTATCTTGATTTTCTATTTTTACTTCTACCTTATCTTCTAAAGCCTCTAGGGTTTCTATTTCTTTTTCCATGAGATCATGTAATTTGACACTTATGTCCCTGAGCTTGCCACTGCATCTTCTCGAGATATCACATTCAAATCCAACATCTTCATACAAAATGCTCAACAATTGGGATGTGTTATTATCCAGTATTTTGTTATCCATATGTATTTTCATATCAATCCTTTTCATCTCTCCCAAAGCATCTAGGTTCTTTTCTAACTTGAAAGACGTCCTGCCTACTTCATTATGTAATTTATCCACTTTACTCTTCAAAACACCAAGAGAATTCCAATTTGCTAGGGAGGTTTTTACCACATTTTCTGCTTCAAAGATAAAAGAAATGAACCAATTGTCCATTAATTGTGCCTTATGCTTCATAAGATATATTCCTATCATCTCTTCTTGAGATATGATTGTTAATGGGGTAGCTGGACTGATCAGTGTGTGTTTGGGGTCAATCAACCCTTTAATGAAAGAATGCAATTGAGAAATTTTCTCTTTATGTCACCCTCTGTGTTAAAGAATCAATGATATCTTTACCTTCCTGACCTTCCTGGTCTTCATTTGCAAAACCTAAGTTAATGTTTGTTATTTGAAACTCATCAAAGCCTATTTTTTTCTCCTTTTCAACCATTGGTAAAGCTATTTGGGCTGTCCTCCTACCTGTAGTAGGGTCTCTTTTTATGGTAGATGTGGGCCTTGCCTTTCTTTTGGGTTTTAGCATACTTGCAGTAAACAATGTGGAAACATCAAAATTAGGGACCTCATCTACTTGTTGCAGATTTATTTCTTGTTGCAACTAATACAAAACATCAACCCTAGGCTCCTACTGGTCACTTTGCTCATTTTGAGTATCATGAGACTTTGTATTATGCCCTATCCTAGGTGGTGAATTCCCTTTCCTTGGTTCTTCCTCATCTACATTCTCATGAGGGGGATCTGGTTGAGGTACCTGCTATTGAGGGATTTCTTCCTGAGGTGGAGGTTCTTGTAAAGTATGTACATTCTGACCTTGTACCTCCTCTTGTAAATTTTCCTCAGGGGTTTCTTGGACATTTTAACGTTGTTCATCATGTGGCACTTGGTTTTCTTGAGAAGATTGTGTATTTTGACCTCAGGGATCACCTTGATTGCCCTTGGTCACATTTTTTGTCTCCTTCTCCTGACCTCTACCTCATGCCAAACTCTATTCCTCATCCTTAGATGTGCTTATTTCTCCAAGGCCTAACTCTTTCTCATCTAATTTCTCTTCTAATCCTGGGTTATTACCTAGATTACTTCCTTCTGCATGTAGTGAAGAAACATTTTGATCCTCCACCTTATCGGGGATTTCCTTACCAATTTCCTCATGTGCAGGATCACTATCTTGATTATCTTTATTATCATGCATACCTTCATCTTGATTAATGTTCTTATCAGGTATTTCTTGATCATCCCCCCTATGCAGCTGAGTTTCTATATGTCCTTGTTGTGGGGGTGTATTTCCTTGATCTCTACCTTGATTAGGTATCATCTCATCAGCCTCTTTATGCATTCTAGTTTCTACCTTTTTAGACTCCGAAGGTGGATCATTATCTCTATTTTGGCTCATATCACCCTGGTAGGCCAAGTCTATTACTGCGGGACTAGTAACCTACTGTACCGGATTAGTCAACCCTATTTGTTGGGCTACATCTTTAGGATTATCTTGTTCCATTTCATTTATTTCAACCTCTTCTTGTTTAGTCACCTTCTAGGCCATAGGGGTCCCATGAGGAGTCATTTTAGTATTGGCTACTAGAGCCTCCATCTTTTGTGGAACAACATCAGTAACTACCTCATCATCTGATAAGTATAATATGTCATCCAGTGGAAGGGGTGGCTCTTTTCTAGCCTTAAGTCTCTCTTCTCTTATCTCTTCTACCTTCTTAGTTTTGAATTGAATAATATTTGAAATTGGGACTTCATGTTGTAAGTCCTTCATGAAAGTCAAACTACCTGCACCTCTTAACATGATGGGTTCAATGTTAACATTTCCCCTCATTACTGTCTTCTGCTTCTTCTGAGGCAGTGTCTATTGCACTTTCTTTCTTTTCTTCTTTGTTATCAATAAGTCATCATCTCCAGGTTCTTCATCCAAATGTTCTTGATCCAATGGATCTTCTTCCAGTGGATCATCCTGTAACAACTCATCTTCCATTGGTTCTTCTACAATCATAGGAACAAGCTTTATGACCCTCCTACCCTTTTGTTTAGCAGGGGTTTTTTGTGATGTATCTTCAAATGTAGATGTTGATGCCACATCATCCTTTGGTTGAAGCCTTTTAATAATTACCCCTTGCTATACAGGAATGGCCTTCTTATTCTTGCCTAGTTGCTTTTGTTCTTTAGCAGGTAACCTTTCTGCATTAGATTTCCTCTTTTCAATGAGGAAGTCATCATATTCCTCTTCTGATAACTCTTGTCTTTTCTTCTTATTATCAACAGTAAGGGCTACACCCTTCTTCTTCAACTTAGTGACTTAAGTATTAACCTAGTTCTGGGTCAGTTGGATAACCTTTTTCATTATTTGGTTAAGCGAAGTCTCCTCAAGCTGAGTCAAATTAGGAGCCAAGATTTTGTCATTATACACCTTATTATCCTCATATTCACTGGACATAACCTTTCCATCATCATTGTGCAACTATGCAGACATTGAAATGCAGTCAAATGTCTGAATCTAATTAAGAGTGAGCCTTTGATAATTCCTTCTCTTGACCTCTGCTTTGTCATCACAATTAGTCCAATAATCTTCAGGGTGTCTTTGATGTATTTGTTTCCCCAAGAACTTTTGCATTCTGCCATATGGGTCATATGACCTAGCTATAGAAAATGGCTACAGGTGCATTATCTTTAATCCTCTGATGACATCTTTAATACTTTGTCTATTAGGACATAAATACCAACCAATGAATACTGGAAATAATACAGGTGGGATCTTCCATTCCACTGAGGTTGATACCTGTCTAACAAACTCCATTAAAATGACCTTATCAGTGGGGTATCTGGGTAACATGAGGGGGTATCCCTCAAATCCTTCTACTCTCATGTATGAAAAGGTAGGGAACTGGATAAACTAGGCCCCATGTTTGTAGATAACAACCTGAGCTTCCATACTTAACCTTTTCATTCTATCCTCCTCCATGGTCCTGACCACATGCATAGAAAAGGAATCATTCACTAACTTGTAATTTTCGAGGTACTCCCTCCTTTTCAACTATGGGTAATGTTCCCATATCTTCACCTCACCAGGATTGTTTCCAACCCTGCCCACCATTTATAAAGCATTAAATGTACCTCTAAAAGCACAAGCATATATGACATAAGAGGTCATATGGAAAACACACATTTTACCACCTAGCCTTCTCATCCCTTCATCTAAACTATCACAGATGATCTTGGCCTAGAGAGGTTTGTTATCTGAATACTATACCATTTGGATTACCCCATACATCCAATTCTCAAAGTTCCCGACATGTTCTCCCAGTCCTCCTACTCAACACGATCATCATGTAATGATATTCTTCAGCAAAATCAAAATTAAACAAGTATTTGGGTAGCGTAGCAGAAGCCTTGTAAGTGCTACTCTTATTCCTCCATTGATACATGATTCTCCTGGCTTCCTTTTCATTACCACTATATTCTTTTTCTAGCTTACTTAGGCTCAATCTAACAACATTGTTCCCTACAGGCAAATTGAATGCAAAAGAGATGCCCTTGATTGAGAAGTCGGCATACATTCTGCCATGCTTCTCCACTCTTTTGGTCTATGGGTTGTAATTTCTTGCACATTCCACCACTAACTCAGTAGCTTCCATAGCATAGGGAAATCCTCCAGCGTGCCACATCCCTATGGAGTATATTCTTTGCAGTATAGGGTTCCCACTTCCATTGTCTAACCTTCTTGTCCAGGCATCCAAATATGTCTTCCCTTGATGCGTGTCATCTATCATCCCATATTTGAATCCTACCCCCTCAGGTTGTAAGAACATGGGTTTTAGGAACTCCAAGTTGGATCTATTCCTTTTGATATCTATTAAATCTTGCAATAAAGACATGCATTTCTTACCCTAACATGTTTGTATGGAGGGGGATTCGAGGATGTCATGCATTTCATAGTAGCAATTCAACATTTTTAATTCATTTCATTCATCACCATATTGACTAATTTAATAAAAACCATTATACCTTATGATTTGCAGTAAACAACAAAAGAGAGGGTTTTAACTTTACTTACCTGATAATCTCCCTGTTCTCTAACTATATGACTGATAACGGGATATATGTGAATACACTGTGTCGTCTGTTCTATTCCATCAAGTTGAGGATCCCGTTCCATTTGCAGATGACTGTGAGGTGTTGACTTTCAGAGCTCTATAAATTTCAATTATCGTAGGGTAAATGTGAATAATCCCTAAAATTCACCTTTTAAACTGATCAATACAACAAATTAGGGCACATGTATCATTTTGTTTAAATCTATTGATCATTCGCACGACATTCGTGGATGTTGCCAAGTGTCAGGTTCACATTTGAAATCGATAGGGCATGACCTATCATTGGACTTAGCATTTAATGCTTTAGGGTGATCTCTTAGAGGATCATGGATATTTGAGAATATGACCCTCCAAGACAATTGTTAACTAATGATCAGGGTGACTTGACCATCCATATGGTCAACCTTTGACTAATAAGCAAGATCAGGTCACTTTACTTTTGTCAATAAATCATGATAATACTATGTTCATACGACCCTAAGGATTTTGCCACATGGCATGGTTGGATTGGTTATTGTGAAGCTAGGCATATCGGGTCCTAAAGTTCAAAATGAGGGATAATGGTAATATCCAGATCTTTGATACTTAGAAATATCCCCCTCATTCGAAAGTGCAAGGATGACATCATAGACTTATGGACTTCGACAGTTATTTGTGAAAGATGACATCATATCATATTTGCTAAGGTCAGGGATATTTCAAAATGTGACCTCTTCAAGTTAGATCATGATGACATCATCATGCTGTCATGTTCTCTTTGTTATTAGGTTATGGTGAAGTCATTGTCATATTAAGAAATATGACAGATATTTGGAAATATGACCCTTCGTGGGTCAGGTGTATTGATTACGTCATCATCATGGTGATCTTTTCTATTCATTGAAATTGAATGACATCATGGTCATATTTGCAAAGGGTGATATTCACAAAGGGTGATATTTTGTAAGATGATGGATATTTGGAAATATGACCCCCCAGGTGTACAAGTTCTTGACGGGCATATAATCTACCTCACTTAATTTTGATGTTCGCATATCAGGGAACTAATGGACATTGGGTGATCTTTCCAAGTCAGGGTCATGTTAACGAATGTGACTGATATTCAAAAATATGACCCTATGGGAAATATCTAGGTTGACCAATCTTTGACTTAGCATAACTTTCTATCCTTAAACAATATTAGAGTGATCCAAAAGGCAAACCTGCTTAGAATTTTGTGCTCTTTCCAATTATGAGGTTTGTGCTAGCAAATTCTAACTTTGGTAACTAACCCCTCTTTGTGATGCATATGCACAAGGGTGACTTGCATGATTGAATTTTACCAAACTGCCCAAAGCAAGAAAGCACAAGACAAGCAGAAGTAAAAAGTTGGGTCCCTATTTTGCTAAGGCAAAATGGGGCATGTTGTGTAACCACACAATAGTTCCTTTTCAGAATTCTAATCAGGTTCTTGTTGGTGGATTCAACCAGCCCATTACCTTGAGGGTAATAGTTGGATGAAGTCTTTAAGAACACATTATATTTAAGATCCCAATCAACAATTCTAAAACTAGTGAATGCTTTTGCATTATCAGAAATAATGGTATGAAGAGTTCCAAACCTTTTCATGATTTCTTCCAAGAAATCCATGATTAATGAATCAGTAGCTTCCTTGAGTGGGATTGCTTCAACCCATCTGGTGAAGTAGTCTGTTGCAATCAAAACCCACTTGTGACTAGCACTAGAAGTGGGATTTATCATGCCAATGAAATCTAATCCCCACTATGAGAAGGGTTGACATCCTAAATAGGGTGGAGTGGGAGTGTTTCCAATCATTTCTTTCCTACAAAGAGAGAATACTCTTTGCATTTTATTACCCATACATGGGCATCATTGAATAATGTGGGCCAAAAGTTACCTACCCTCATTATTTTCATGGTTGTAGCTCTAGCAGAGAAATGGCCACCAGCTGGGATAGCATGAAACTCATTGAGAAGCCTATCAATTTGATCTTCCTCTATATACCTAAGTAAGACTCAGTCTAGGTTCCTTTTGAAGAGAACACCATCCACCAAAGCATAAGGAATAGATTACAGCCTGAAGTGTCTTCTTTTGGTTCTTTCCAATCTATAGGGATACTCACCAGTGGATAGGAATTTAGCCATGTTTTCTATCCAAGAACTCACAGATGATGGATCTGATGTAGGTTCTTCCTCATTCAAATTGTAGGATGAACTCACTTCATCTATAGAAGTTTGAGCTAGTTGTTCACACAATCCTCTATCTCTAATCAGCTTAGTGGCCTTACGATCACATCATACTCTAGGATCTTAGTGACCCAGTTGGCTCTCTTTTCACTAATCTCAATCCCCATTATATAATCTCTCACACTAGGATGAGAAACTAAAACTTGGATGTGATTATTTACCAACATATATCTAATTTTTTCCAAATCTCTAACAATGGCAAATACCTACTTATCCATGGGTTGTATCTGACCTCATAATCCTTCAAGGTCTAACTGAAGAAGGCCAAAGGTTGTTCTATTTCTTGTTCATTCTGTTGTATTAGAATAGTAGCAATACTATTCTCTCCTCCATGTGCATAAAGGATGAAGTCCTTCTTATAATTTGGGTTCATGAGAGTAGGTTCCTAGGAAATCTCTTCCTTGATCTTTTCAAAGCCATCCTTCTCTTCTTTAGTCCATCTGAAGACTGCATCTTTCTTAAGCATAAGGGTTAGAGGCTTTACCAAGCCAATACAGTTAGGAATGAATTTCCTAACAAAATTGATCTACCCTAAAAATGACTGTAAGGCTTTTTTATGAGCAGGTAGGGGAAGAGAAAGGAGAGTAGATGTCCTTTCAGGGTCTATGGAAATCCTATCCTTAGACACTATATGGCCCAAAAGCTTACCTTGGGCAACAACAAAAATGCATTTCTTGGGGTTTAGAGACACCCCAAACTCTATGCATCTCTAGAGGACTTTCTCCAGATGCTCCATATGATTTTCTCCTTTCTTGGAGAAGACTGTAATGTAATCTAGATAAATCAGGATGAATTTGTTTATAAACCCTTTGAAGGCAATGTCCATTGCCCTCTAAAATGTCGCACCAACATTAGACAGACCAAATGGCATTTTTGCATATGCCATGGTTCTCCATTTGGTCATGAATGTTGTTTTAAATCTGTCTTCTTCTTTGACAAAAAATTGGTTGCAGCCAAAAAAACCATCTAATAATGAAAACCTCTCTGCCCTTGCAACATTTTGCAAAATTTGATCCATAGAGGGAAGAGGGTAGTGATCCTTCAAGGAAGCATGATTCAGGTCCCTAAAGTCCACACAGAGCCTTATCTCGCCATTTTTCTTCCTCATAGGCACTAGATTAGCAACCCAAGTAGAATATTTAATGGGAAAGATAATCCTTGCTTGTATGAGCTTGGCAAGCTCCTTTCTCACGAGTGGCTCAATTTTAGGGTTTATGGGTCGCTGCCTTTGGCAAACTAGCTTGCAATTTGGATCTAGATCGATGGCATGCTAAGCCATGTCTGGATTGGAACCTTTTAAATCTTCATACGTCCATGCCAGGACATCATTATATTTTTGGGAAAGCTATATGAACTCATACTGCTCTGCATCACCACAAACTTTTCCTAGCAGCAATGCTTTATCTTGGGTGACATTCACCTTCTGATAATCTTCTTTTTTGAATGTCATATTATTTCTCTTGCCCCTAAACTTGTCATTTGGGCTAAAAATGGCTTCAAGGGTGACTAAACCCTTGGGCAGCTTGTTTGATTTTAACTGAATGATTTGATCACCATACCTTTCATGCAGCTTGGCCTGTGCCATGGAAGAAAACTCGACTTCATTCTAAATGAAGCTTGCAATCTGCTCATTGCTATAAAAGATTTTCCAATGTATATCATTATCAGGAATAGAGGGCCTGATTGCTATTTTAACATGTTGATTAGGACCCCTAGAACAAATCTGTAGGTGGAGAGAATTAAGCCCCCATTATAGCTAATTGATTAGCCTCAACATTCAATTTCCTTGGGATTACCTATAAGTTGAGAGCATCAAAACTCTCAAATAGGTCCCAAACTCTACGTCGATAAGCTCTTAGGAGCTAGTTTTTTGTGGCATATTTTTCTTTGACTTGGTGGACCACCAAATTAGTGTCACCAAAGATCTCCAAATGCTTGATATTTCTCTTCTCAACAATAAGAAAACCATGAACTAATGCCTCATACTTTGCTACATTATTGGTGCAAGAAAAATGTAATTTCTTACCAATCAGAGAGACTAATAAAACCCCTACACTAGCTCCATTTCTGCTCTTTGCATCATCAAAGAACAATTTCTATGGGCCATTGGAGTCATCACTGGGCTTAAGTACAAAAGGGACTGAAGAATTCCCTTCATGGATCATGTAGATTCCCAAGTCAGTTGCCTCAGTGGTGTCATAAGGATCAAAATCAGAGTGATCCCTTGCCCACTCATCAAGAAAAAGATCAGGGATTGGAAGAGTTGAAGATTCTGGCTCAATGGACTCTGAGTCATACATTTCCTTGCCTTGAATCATAATGTGCAGGTTCACCAAGCTGTGGTCATAGTTATCCACATGGTAATTTGAAATTGGTTCAGCCTTGATGGTGAACCTTGTGCCATATCTAGTCCTCAACAACATATGAGACTAGTCAAAAGAAAGGTAGCCACCTACCTTGGCTGTGAATTCCCTTGACAAGTAAATGTCAAAGAAGGGAGGAAGATCAATGACTGAAATGTCTTGTTTGAAAGTCAAGTTTGGATAGGGATATAGAGTCAAGTCCAGTCCTTTGATCACTCCTATAGTGTTTACAAAGGTTCCATCCAATTGTAATACTCCTAATGAAACATGGGTATACTTGATGCCTGGTGCATCTACTATCTTTTTGGGCATAACTGAAACACTAGCCCCTAAGTCAATCATACAATTGTGCACTAAAAACTTGCCAATAATTAGAGACAAGTAAAAAGGGGATGGCTTCTTAGCTGAACTTACTTGTTCTTCCCTTGGCCACACAAGACTGACAGAGCTCTTTTCAGTCTGTTTTGTTGATGAGTCTATTGATGTTGATTCAGCTGATGGGAATTGCCTTAGTGCTTCTTGTAACAAATCCCTTTGAGAAGGGATTGACATTAATTCCCACATTGAGATGTTGATATTTGTTTTCTTCATCTGTTCCACAATATTTAGTGGAATAGTGGCTGCCTTGTACATTAAGGGAATCAATGTTCCCTTTTTTGATTGATCAACAGTTTGCTCATAAACTTTTAAGTCTGATGAAATCTCTTTTGTAGTAGTAGATTTGCTGCTCTAAATTGGAATTGTGGCACTGGCCACCTTTGCCTTTGAAACAGGCTCTTTTTGTAACACAATAGGCATGGGACTAGCCTCCAACTACCTCTTTTTTGATCTAGTATTGTCTGCAATACTACTTACATGCATGATCACACTATCCATGGGCTGATTGATAGCATAAAAGTCCTCTAAATTCCATAGCATCATATTGGCATCAGAGGTATCCTCATTTGATACCTCGGGGTTGTTATTGATTGCCTTTGATAATGATGTCTATTGGCTATGGAAGTTCTGCACCATTAAAGCTCTTTCTTGTGCTCCAAAAGCACAAGTGGAATGATTATGCAGTTGGTTGCAATGGTAGCACCAATCTGCCTCTTGGGCCAGATTATTTTGAGTAGGGACTAAAGCCCTAATTGGATTCATAGCCGAAATCTGTTGGATAGGTCAGACTATTTGCAAGGTATGGGTAGGGTTTGGGTTTTGATATTTATTTTGTTGGTAACCTTGATTCTAGTTATGATTTCTATTGGAATTATAACCCTGATTCTAATTTTGGTTGGATGATTGCCCTTTATTATAATTCTGATGGGGTTTTGGGGCAGTTTGAATAGCAATGCTATTTACTTTGTTGGTCAAATTGGCCATTAGGGTTTTAAGATCACTTTCTTCTTGAGAAAGAGAGGACATTGAAGGTTGAGGATCTAGGATGGGAGCAATGATGGTATGTTGGGATGATGAAGGAATCTCTGGAAAAAGGGGTACAAGGGGTCTAAGAGTAATTTTCCCAGCCTGTATTAGACAATTTTTAGCTTTCATAGCTATCTCATAACTAGCGGGTAGGGTTTCAACACCCATAGACTACATCATCACTACAATATCAAAATTTAAAGCTCTTAAAAATACAGAAAAGCACCTTGTGGAGATGGTATGAGGGTAGCTGGAATCCTCTCCCACCTCCTCTAGAATTTGAAATTGAAATCTGCCAACATCTCACTTGGGGCTCTTTTGATTGTTGTCAATTGCTCTAGCAATGAAACATTATCTACCCTCTCTCCAAATTGTTTGTAGAGGGCCTCTTCCAACTCATCCCAGTCATGTATTAAAGTAGCATTCAAACTCCTAAACCATTGAAGAGCCCTTCCTTTGAAAGATGAGACCAAGAGTCTAATTGTAACATCCTCATGTTGGATATGATGGATTGAGCACACACTAGGTATGTCTTTGATGTGCTCAACAAAGGTTATAGAACCATCACTCGTAAAGGGTGAAACACTCTTTAGGGCTGCAATTGGTATATCATTGTATGTAGCCAAATCTAAAGGACTACCTCTATTAAAGGTCACAAAAGGCAAATTCCTTGCCATAATAGGAATATACAAATTTAAAATAGGAATATGCAAGCCTCTACCTGTGTGTTGAGACCTAATAGGAGGGGGTATAGATTGAGCTCTTGGATGAGGTAAAACATGGCTGCTATTCCTTCTCATAGGAGACCTAGATAACCTAGACCTTCTCCTTGAAGCAACAATAGATAATTCAGTAAATTAAAAGTTACTTCTTGAAGAGCCCTTATTTGCACAGGCATAAAAGATGGCATTAATCAAAATTAGAAACTTGTAGAGTTGCCAGGTGCATGAAAAGTCTGCCGAAGTGTAGAGTACTGAGAAGAACACTAGATTCTTAGCTTGATTCTTTGTTCACGGTCCCTTCAGGTATGTCAGAAAATGTTGTCACTTAGATTTGCACCTTGTGTTGAAGGCTTTTAGGGCTCCAACAATTTAGTGAAACATTGAGATGATCTCCAGGTGTGGGACCCTACAAGGAGATCAAATCTCCAGAGAGAGGCTGGGTCCTTTGCTGAATAAGAGATTCAACTATTCCTAAGACTAAACATAATATATCCATCATTTATGAAAAGAGTAAGAGGGGTAAAACTAGAAATTAATGGAGGTGAAATACCAGATTTTAATATGGAGCTCTCACTGTAATGAGAATGCACAAAATAACTATATACATCTGATAAACTTACACAGATCTAGTTGATTCTAACAGAGGTAAGGAGCAAAATAGAATTGTAAGGAACAAAGCATTCACATACAAATTGGTCCTAATTTACACGATGCTAAAAAACAAGCATGAAGAGGTAAAACACAGTGTGTATTTCATTAAAAAGGCAAGGTTACAATAGAGAGTTCTATTTGAAAATACAGAAGAAAATCAGAAATTCAACTATCTTGCAACTATTTTCAACCCTCATTACATCTTTTAGACATGCATATATAACATTTGATTACATTGACCTCAATCATTTTTGCAATAAATTTTCCCCCATGGGCTGTCAGAAAATATCCCTATCAAAGGGAATGTCTGTCTGCAGAAACTAACTATAGAAAATATCTTGGATTATGGAGCAACTAGGAGATATTTTGCCTTCAATACAAAGAGCTGATTCATCAATCTGCAACAATAAATGCAAAAAAATCTAGGAAGGGAATAGTTGAGGTAGCCAAAAGATCAGATCTGCATTAATGGCAGATGAGGAAAATCAAATAATTTTTCCCTCCAAAATCCATTTTTCATAGAGCTTTTACAACACTTCAATAATCTACATTCAGATATATAAAGTGCACAATATATTACAAACTCTTTTTTCTCTTTAGTTCTCACTTTTATGGAAATTCTAGCCTAAATTCTACCTTATCGGTAAAATACGCATTTACAGACCATTTTGTCTTTCTCTCTGCATCTTTTCATCTTCAGTCGACAACTTTTTCTGTTTCTAAACTCTTTCTGACATTGTCTTTTTCATCTTACTTTTACCTTATCAGCAAAAATCATCATTTTTGAACTTTGGCTTTGGCTCACTCTCTTTGCCTTTATTTTTGCCTTATTGGAAAAAATCATCTTTGGCAAACCACTTTCTTTGTGTCTTTTTGCCTTATTTGCAAAAAATAGCCTATTGGCGAACCTTGGTTTTTTGGTCACTTTTTTCCCTTGTCAACAAATTCTTCAATCTTCAAACTATTTGAGCTTGCCAACATTTGATTTTGTTTTGCCTTTGTTGGCAAAACTTACTTTGCCAAACCATGTTTGTTGTCGGCAAAATCGGCTTCCTTAAGCACTTTCCCCTTGCATCCTCCTTATCGGCAAAAGTTGATATCAACGAACTTTGTTATTTTTGAACTTTTTGAGGAGTTCAACCCTTTACCAATTCGCCAATAAGGCTTGCTTTACCTTTTCCTTACTTATCCAATTTTCATGTTTTCAATCTTTCCCTTATCGGCAAAATTACCAATCTTTGAACTGAGCACTTTTGTCGGCAAAAGTCTGTTTTGTCAAACCTTTCTTCTTAACTGCCTCCTCTTTATACTCTTCACGTTATCGACAAAATCATTGATCAGAAAACCTTTGAAATTCTAACCCATCAATGCCTTAGCTGATTTCTATTGTCGACCCTTTTACCTTTTGGCAAAACTTTCCTCTCTCAACCTCCTTTGTCGGCATTTTGCCCTGTCAGCGAATCGCTGAAACTTTGAACTTATGAAAAGTTCACATCTTGTGAACTTCATTGACAAGGCCTTCCTTCATCCCTCTTTTACCTTAGACAAATTTAACTTTACTCCCTTGCCCTTTTTCAGCAAAACACTAGATCAGTAAACTTGTGGAATAACAAACCTTTGAAAAGTTCGTGGGAAGGAAACATTGCCAATAAAGGGGAAGGGCTCCCTTTTACTTAGCCAATTTTTTGAATACTTCCTCCCGCCTTTGTCGATGAATTAGCCAGTCAGAGAACTTGTGACATCTCAAACTTATGAAAAGTTCAGTTGTTTTTAAATTAGTTGACAAAGGGAAAGGGAAGCCCAATTTTTTGGTAGTTTAGGAAACTAAAATTTTATCAATAAAGGCCAAAAGGGGGGCAAAAAACAAGGCAAAAACTTCAAATTTTTTGAGTTTTTTCTGGGTTTTTTTGCAAGGATTCTCTTGATGGATTTTTAGGGATTTTTACAAGGAAGAACACTAGAATTTGAAGGTTTTTATGCATTCAAGGCTAAGTTCCCAAGGGATTTCAACAAGATTTTAAAGGTGAACTATTTGGCTCTAGGAAGAGGAAAAAAGGTCAACCTTTGGTTCTATTGATGGGACCCTGGTAGAGGGTAGTTAAATATTGAAGGAGAAAAAGATTCAAAGGAGTAGCACAGAGTTCTGGAAACAAGAGAAGGCTAGGTTGGCAGAGAAAATTTTCAATTTGTGGAGAAGTTTGGGTCTCCTTAAGTTCCTACCTCTATGAGAGGGGGTAGACACTTAAGGGGATGATAAGTGGAAAGGGGGTAGGATCCGCAAGGATCTTTCAAATGATGTGACTCTTCAAACAAGGATACCATGGGATATAAAAGGACTAATGGAACACCAAATCAAGAAAACCCATAGCAGGAGGGGAGAAGAGGAAGAAAAGAGAGATAAATGAAGACATTAGAACCAGAATGGAGATAAGTAGGAAAGAAAGATTGAAGTAAACCTAGGAATGACAGGAACGTTGCTGTAGAAGGATGGAAAGGGCACAAGAGAGTAGAAAATATATGACAACAAAAGTTGTGGAAGGAAAGGAGGAATAATCTGTAAAGTGCGCCATGGAGGATGTTGCTAAAAGGGAAGAAGAAGACAAGTGCATTATGGAGGATGCTGCTGAGTGCACCATTAGGGGTGCTACTGTATAAAGGAGATTGGAAGGAGAAGAAATATAGCACATCATGGAGGATGATGCTAAGTGTGCCAATGTGGGTGCTTCTGGAGAGGAAAACAAAAGGGAAAAGGAAGAAAGAGGCAAACTACGGTTTATGCCACAGACTCTCAAAAATTATGAATCAACACTAGAAATTTTGAAGATGGATGAGGAATATATAGGGAGTTAATTTGTTGAAGTGTAGATAAGATAAGAGGAAGAGGAGAAGATGCGGTAAACATTGAGAGGAGTTCTGAGGATTTTAGAAGGTTATTTCAAGCATCACTTGATGCCGACATGATGTCATTCACAAATAGAAGAGTATCCCTTAATTTGAAGAGACACAACCCTTGGACCATGAGTCACCTTGAGTGCCATATAAAGCAAAAAGAATTTTAGTTGAGAAGGAAAATATTCAAGCAAACAAGGAAGTAGACATAATAGAAGAGATCTAGAGTAATTTCGTAGAAGTTTTAGGAGAAGAGTACTTTGATATTTGACTACAAAGAGACAAGGGAAGAGAAAGCACAATTTGAGTGATAGAAGACAACCTAACCGAAAGAGCAGACTAGAGGAAACCTATTGCAAAGTGTCAGATACATTTAGATGATCAACCATGGATATTCCTATTAAGTTACCAATATTTGAGAAGGATACTACTAAAGCAGTTGGGCACATTTTTGTTTTGGAGTCTATTTGGAGCCACAATGGGGTAACAATGGATGAAATCAAGTTGTTTCACTTCATAGGCACCTTGCAGAATGAAGCTTTAAAGTGGCATAGAAAGACATGTCCCAAAAGTGATAAGGAATGGAATGAAATCAAGCAACTATTCTTGGAGAATTTTGGAGTTTTGGATATTCCTACAGAAGGGGTCAACAAGATGAGCAATTTGATGCATTTGGACAAAGAATCAATAAAATACTTTGATAAAAGATTCCAGGAGACAACTAGGAAGTTGGAGGAACCACTGAATGTGAAGCAAATGATAGAATTGTTAGGGTTAGTCGGTAGAAGATATCAATTAAATGCAAATAAAGATTAAACAGAGGAATGAAAAATACATAGAAATAATAACAGTGAGAGACAATTTTTAACATGGTTCACCTAAACTCAGGCTACATCCACCAATAGAGAGTCCAATATTATTATCCAATAAATCAAATCGATTACAAATAGCAATCCTTGCAACTCAATATCGCTGCAAATGCTATAATACAATATCAACAAAACCCTAACCCTTAGTCGTTTTATCAAGACTTATGTCAGTTACAAAATAAGGTTTTTTTTATGTCAGTCAATAGAAAAATAACTCCCGACGCCTTTATAAAATAATAAAAAATTTGTTAAATAATTTGGGGGGAAATTGTGCCGATAAAAGTGGGGAAAATTTTAATCTCCGAGTCTGATTAGGCTCCATATAACAACAAGAATGGTTCATTTCTAGAATAAAACCTGACATAAGATCAATGTTGGATGGAAAAACATTTGAAACATATGTGGAAGCAGTGACACTAGTTTGTCGGATAGAGTCTCAATCTTGGCACAGACAAGACAAGATGAAGGAAAACCTAGAAATGGAGAAGCTGAAATTGGAATTAGATAAATTAAAGCTAAGATAGGAGATTTTGGCCAAACAAGAGGAGAATACACATAAACAAAGACCTAATATTTGATGCTTAAACTGTACAAGGGAAGGTCACTTGCAAAATGAATGCCCTAGAATAAAAGGTGAAAGGTAAGCTACTGCAATAAAGGTAGACATCAGAACAACAACAAAAAGAATAAATACAGTATATTGTGAGTTGTGCAGAGAATGGGATGACCATGAAACACAAGACTATCCTTCACAAAACTTTAGGGGGAAAAGAGATATTGTTGATGAATAAGATAAAACATGGTATAGTAGAAATAATACACACTTGACAGAGAGCAACAACATGACATATGTGAAAGGCATAGTAGAAAGAGAATCATATGATCAAGGCTACAAGCAACCAAGTTGGAGAAACCAAAGGAATGTCAATGCAATACAAATTTCAAACTCTAGCAGTCCATCCTATGGAAATAGATACAATAATGATGACAAAGAGTAGTTTGGAGGCTACATAGGAGGTTGAGGTTATGGAAGAGGTCAAAGAAGGAGAGAGGATGCCACATGTTTCAAATGCAGTAACCTAGGACACTTTGCTAACAAATGTTTGGGTCAAAGAAAAACACAGTGTTCATTCTGTAGCAGTATAAAGCATGACCTATTTTCTTGTGATAAAGCATGATAGAACTTTTGAAATGCACCACCATAGTCTAAGAGTGATGAGTTATAGAACTTGAATACACAAAAAGGAGCTAGGATCATAAAAAGGGAAACTAAGGGTCAAGGAGCAAGAACTTGCTAGAAGAACATGGAGGAAACAAACACATCTTCAATAGAATCCACATAAGAAGAAGAGTACTACTAGAGAAGCAAGTCAAAACATACGGGAAAAGATAAAAGAAGAATGAAGGAGAAAGCTGTGGTAGTGACAGACAAGGAATGAATGCCAGAAGACATAACACCATTGAGACAGAAGAGGAAGATAGTGAGGAGGAAGAAGAATTTGTTCCTACTAAGAAATAGCATGAGGATGTTTTGTAGAAAGATAAACAAACAATAAGGAATGAGCAACAAAAGCAGAAACAATACAATCAATTTTCACTGAAGAAGAAGTGGAAGCTGTCAAGCAGTTAGCCCAATTGACACAACAACATAGACTCATTAAGAAACTGAAGCAATTTTCTAAATACTAGAATAAGGAGCAAGGTCAAAAGAGCCAACTCTGGAGGATGGGAAAAACATATATGGAATGGAATACAAAGCCACTTATGGTGGATGATCATATCAATCACAAAAAGTTTGGAATGTCATGATAGATTTGGGACCAGATGTCAACATGCTGACAAAGAAGATGTGGGAATAGTTGGGAAGACCTAAACTGATAGAGACAACTTACAATATAATCTTGGCAGATGGATATAATATGTAGACAATGGGAACATGGAATCAAGTGGAAGTTAACCTAATGGGGGTCAAACAAGTCTTAGACTTTATCATTGTAGCCATGAAGGATCAAGAGGAAGATTTCAATGCACTTTTGGGTTTGAGATGGTTTGTAGATGCAAACGGTATCATAAACTCCCGAAAAGAAGAGCTATCATTTGCTAATGATAACAAAATTGTCAATATTCCTTTGGGATCATCAATGGAAGAAGCATACAAAGAAGTCAATTAGATAGAAGATAGTGAGAAGAATTCAAAGAATATCTACACAATTTCAAGGTTGGAAGCAGAAGAAACAACATAAGAGCCTCATTCTGAGGGAGAATTGGAGATAGAGGATGACCACTACAGCACAAATAGTGAGGAAGTTCTTGAAGCTTGGTTGAGAGAAGAATTAGAATTGAAAACATGGAAAATGGTTGGTTACCGGAGGATATTCATGGTTAGGACTAAAGAAGAAGACATACCGCATCCCTCCACACTTCAAAAGACATTGCAGATCAATTGCAACACATTTAGGAAGGACAAGATGACTATATCTCAGAAATTTCATTGAATGAAACAAAGGAAGCAAAGAAATCAACATGCCAAGATAACTGAGTTCTTGGAGATACAAATAGGATAGTCATGGGGAAAGAGGAAGAATAAGATTGAAAAGATATAGGGAAAACAATGTGGGGAGGTTCTTTTAGATACCAAACCACTAGATCATCAATCTCTGGAAGAAAGAAACTAATTGCGGAGAGATTCCACCATTGTACCATAGTGTATCACAGACTAACCACTAACAAGGGACAAAACTCAAAACAAAAAAAGAAAGGATATAAAATAATAAAGGGAAAAGCAGGAAAAATTAGGGTGAAAACAAGGGGTATTTAACACTAATCAGGCACTACAAACCTCACTTTGCATTTAAACTTTGGCAAATTTGGAGCTCCAAGGGAAAATATAGCGGTGAACAAATTAGTAAAGAGTGCAAGATCATAGATAAGGAGAAGATATACAATGGCCACCCCTGAACTCATTGATATCACTCACAAGCCAAGGCCGAAGTTCAAGAAATACCCATGGAAAGCCCTAGAAGTGGATAAAGATGACGCATTCTCACTAGTGCTAATAGATGTGGTTTACATAGAGGACATGAGAAAGTACATTCATAATACATTGGCTAAGATCAACCACATGAAATTTGAGGAGTTAAGGGATACATTGTTGGGAGATGCAAGGTATTTGCTCGAGTATTCAAATATACTGGTGAAGAAACTGGATGTGTGGAAGGATTTCCTTGACTTCACGGATACACATGACTGGGTAAGAATCATTCTCATCCAAATTCATGATGAATTTATATATTTGGACAAATCCTATAGAATCACAAAGGAGACCATTAGGGAAGTAACAAGGCTAAGTGTCGTGGGACCCTTACGAATGATGAAGGCCATCAAAACTGATCAAGTGAGGGAATTGACTGGAGCAAAAATAGATGGAAGGAATTGGAAGTGAAGGACATAACAAACTTTGGAGTAAGATATGCCACCATGGGCATTGCCTACAAAGTGTACTATGCCAACTGGGAGGGTTCGACCACTGCAACTATTATTCACACTGTCTATTAGATAGTGAAGGAGGGCAAGGATTTTTATCTTTGTGAGGTTATGTGATAACAATTGATGGAGAACTTATAGAAGATCAAGGATTCCAATTACAACTTCTAGTATGGTACTTTGATTCTTTGCCTCACATTTTATTTCTTCAATGAACTTTCAGGGTTTAAGGGGAAACACTAACAACAAAACATACTGGTAGGGTTAGAAGTAAAAAGGCATATAGCTCAATTTAAGGACACAAAAGCATACAATGTTGCATATTGGGGTTTCTTCAAAACCATACAAGAAGAGATGAGGGCAAGAGATAGAATCCCTTATGAAGTTGTGAAGCAATATATTAATCAAGTTACCTTTTGGTGGATAAAGATTTCACTTACATGGAAACAATTGATCCGAGAATAGCATGGGTACCCCTATTGCCCTATGAGATAAGTGCAAAAGAAGATAATGCATATGCATAAAATCTACTAAGTAAACCCAAGGATGTCAAGAGGAGAGATTTGACACTTATTTAGAAGTAATGGACAAACAACATAAGAAGCATGCAATAAAACATCTAAAAAAGCATAGAGATAAGCTGCACAAATAGTGGGAAGTTCCAAAAAAGGGAACTACCTCAGCTTTGAAACCTTCCACATCAGCTCCACTATCGATCAAGGAGGCCTTGCCAGCTAGAAGATCAGACATAACCACATCTCAAGCTCCATCATCATCAACAATATCATTCGGAGGGAGGGTAGCATTAGAGGTATTGTTATTGATGAAGAAGAATACACAAAAGAAGGCTCCTCGAGAGAAGCAACAAGCAAAAAGAAAGAAAACCCAAGAATTTTAGAGGTGATTGAATTTGAAGAAGAGGGTGAAGAACAAGAATCAAAGTTGAAGAGAAGGAAATGAGGGCAACAAACAGCGAAAGAAGAACCAGCATAACAACAAACAAAAGAACCAGCACAGGAGCTCTATAGGATGGATGCATTACTCAATGCCATGGAGAATATAGGTATGGTAAAAGAAACTATTAACTTATATGGTGCTTCATCAGAAGAAAATAAGCAAATAATAATTTAAGCAATGATCCAATATATGAGGGACAAAGAAAAGACATTAGAGATAATGGATGGATTTCTGAAGAGCTTGATAGAAGAATTGAGGCAAAGAAGGAATAAGGTACTCTAATTGGAGGAAGAAGTAAGGCAAAATGCCATTGATAAGCTAGGTGACACATTATCACCGAATGAAAAGAACGAGTTAACATGACTACAAGCCATGGAGTTGAGAAGAAAACAAAAAGTAGATAAACTCATGAGTGGAAGTAAGAAGGAAAAGGAGAAAATACAAAAATAAATAGAAGTGACAACAAAGCTATATCAGTCTGTCAAACAACAAGAACAACAACAAGCATCATCACCTCTGCACAACACTAAAATACCAGTAGAAGGACAAGACAAAATAGAGGCAAGTTAGGAGAAAACTCCTCCGAAAACTTATATACAAGGGGTACATACTTTGAAGAACACAAGGATGGAGGAGAGGAATACACAACAACAACAAATAAGCCCTCAAACATATGATGTAGAGAATACAGAAGAAGGAAGAGAGGAGAATAGAGAAGAGCAAAGAGGATTAGATCAAGTTGAAAATCTGGAAGCCTCCTCTTCTTCAATTTAATCCATTAAGGATTTTTTGGAGCAGCAAAAGCAAATAACACCTATTGTAACTCCATAATTTCTATAGTTTCCGGTGGTAGAAGGGCAAGTAAATCTAGTCAAAATATCTCCTTTACAAAAGCTATAGTTAGGAGGTGTCTTCCACTCCTCTACAAGAGAAGAAATTTTGAAACAACATGTAGAGGGAAGTGAACTACTTCATGATGTAGTGAACACATTGGAAAAGGTGATTCCAGAGACACCAAGAGATACTATTTTACCCTTATCGGATCAATTAAAACAATTGACACAAGGATTCAAGGAGTATTCTAGCCAGCTAGAATAGAAAATCACAGAGCAACTCAACAAGAAAAGGTTGTAAGAGATGACAAATAAGTGTGCCAAGGCACACACTCAATTGAAGACACACATAAAGAATATACAACAGACCATTATAGAGGAAAACATTCTTTATTAGTTTTGTTTACAATGGACACAACCCACTACAGCAATAAAAGACCAGATGGATGTTGTAGAATTACAAATAATAAAAGTGGCAGCCCAGTATGATCCTTTGACTGATAAGGATGGAGTAATAAGGGCATAGGTAGAGAAAATCCACAACCAACATCAACAACTCTAGAACTAGAGAGACCAAATAAGGAGTCAAATAAAATAGTTAAGGGAAGTTATCAACTTAAGACTGGCTAATTTGACCGGTAGTTTTGCAAAAACTAAACATACTACACAAATAATACATGTACCAAAAACTATAGGAGAAGTAGAGGACACATATAAAGATAGAAGGGCAAATAATAATGTTGTCTAAGGCCAAGAAACAATGGGATAGCAGTTTGGCGTAGCTGAAACATATTTACAAGACCATCTTACCTAGAAGCTAATTGTGCATGTCTTGAGGACAAGACAATTTTGAAGGGGGGGTGATGTTAGTAGGATGCAGGGCATGGAGCAAAGCCAACCGAAAGCTGGCACATACATTATGCAGAGGTTGGAGCTGACCTATGATACTAAAAGACACATCCCTAGATGTAATAGATATAGTATATATAGATATAGGATATGAGAGGAGATAGTAAGATGATGATATAGAAGAGACATAGAAGTCTGATCAAGAGGTAACAATTGTTCCCTTATCAATCATGGAAGTTGAGTACATGACAACTACTTAGGCATGTAAAGAAGTAGTATGGCTTCAAAAGTTATGTTTAGATGTTGTTCTCTTACAAAAGACTGCAAAGATATGTTGTAACAACCAAAGTGCAATTTGTTTGGCCAAAAATCGCACTTATCATGCTCAGATAAAGAAAATTGACGTGCAATATCACTTTGTTAGAGACATGGTTGAAGATGAGAAGATATTGATGGAAAAAGTTGATACCATAAAAAATGTTGCTAACTTGTTGAGAAAGCATGTAAGTATTGGGCAATCTTCTTGGTGCAAGAAACCAATCCTTAACAATTGACTTATGTTTAGGTTTCCCCTATGTTGTAAGTACCCATGTTTGTACATCATTAATTGGGTCAATAGTTTTGCATCTAATGATGATTGAAAACCCATCCTAAGCTATTATGGCATATAAAAGTGGCATTTGATCTTGATCCTAAGAATATCTCCTATCAATCGAGTCCCCTTGGTCTTCCTTAGGGAGATTTCTATCCAACGTTAAATTCTTCTTTATGCATGTCATTCCAATTGAGGGTGACCACCTTTTTAGCCAAGATCAAACCACCTTTTTTATGGGTGGTAGTTGCAAAATCATGACATCATTTTTGCAATTGATACAATGGTTTCATCTATGCTTGGGAAGTCTCACAAATATCTCAATGGTTTCATAACTACTGCAGTGGTTTTAAAGTTGTTTGTCTACTAAAACCAATAGTTTCACTTGACTTCATGAAATGGAAGCTCAAGCATCATTCTTCTTGGTTTTTATTGAACTTTTGGGTCCTAACATTTTGTCTACTAAAACTAATAGTTTCACCTGATTTCATGAAATGGAAGCTCAAGCATTATTCTTCTTGGTTTTTCTTGAACTTTTGGGTCCTAGCATTTTGTTTTCTCTTCTTTGAGTGCATCTTCATCATCTTGGCATCCCCCTTTTTATATATTAGATGCTTCATAATTAATTTTTTAGGGGGGGAGCTTCTCATTCTCCAATCATCCTTAATATATTTTCAACCAAAGGAGGTATCTAGTCCTCTATTCCTCATCAACTAGTTCCCTACACCATTCCCCATTGCATCCAAATTGCTACCTATTCTTTGCAATCACCCCATTTCTCTACAATTATCTTCAATCTCTTACATCCTAGTTGTTGGAGTGGCCATGATCAACAAGCACAAAGAATAAAAAATTCTACAAGTGAAAAATGGAGCACAAGAGCATATCTATCATATACAATGAGAGTGTGTAAAATACAAAGAGAAGCCTTGCATAAATAGGCAAGGAGGAGGAGGTAGGAAGATAGGACTGAACTACTGACTACCCTTACAAGCATGTAACACTTGCCTAACTCACATGACATGTGTGAGGGCAAGTGGCAAGCCAAAATAAAAGAGGTGTCTCATATGTATGAGGACACGTGTCGAAATGACACAAACTCCTAAAAGACTAAGCAAACTTAAGCCTATGTGTGAATAGGTCAATCCTTCAAAGAGGTGATATCTAAACTAGTTAGAAAATGACACTATTTACACTAACACCCCCCTTAAGTGCAACTTAGGGAGAATACAAAGGTGATGATGGGTCCTGGCTACTAGGCCATGTCAAGTCCCCATGTACAAATGAATTTCTCATAAAGTGGAGAAAGAAAGAAAACCATGTGGGAAAAAACTTTCCTCCAAAAGAGAAATGATACATAATGAATTGTGCAAATGAAGAAGAAAGAAGGAGGACTATACATGACCCCCCAAGGACTACTTCTAACACTAATGTACAATAGATATTCCTCCCCATAGGAAAGAAAAAATGAGGAGGAAAGAACTCCATGCGAGGAGATGGATCCTCCCAAAATTGTGATAAGAAGACTAACCATGCATCCTCCTCTCAAAATACCTCTTGTAGTGCTGCTAGAAGCTTGACATTGAATACTAAAGATGATCCATGAATGTTGAACAACATTTATTCCCTTAGGAAGAAATTGAACCACAGAAGTGTGCAAATGCTCTTCCCATTTCAGAGAGGAACATACAGGAAGAAGTATGAAGGTCTTTGAATTCTACACATGATTTAGAGACGCAAATGATGCCCATGATGTATTTTAAGGATGCTCAAGGATCTCCCAGCCAATGCTGATGTGTGACAAATATTGAGATTCAGGAATAAGGACCATAGATGTATGGTGATAACTAAACCTAGAAGAATATGATACTACTGTAGAGGATGTCAAAATACAGGATGATGGAGTCGAATATGTGGACTCATAAATATCCGCAGAATCTATCACTATAGAAGCTGATGTAGGCATAGAAAGAACAATCATAACTAAAGATGAATATGGTGATGCAACTTCATTGAAGCTATCATCGAATAGAAGATGAATGTCCTCAATGGTGTCTCCCAAATCTATGATGTAGGACTACGAAAAGACATGAAATGTTTGGTAGATATGCATCCCAAAGTGGTGGATTTGGAAAGACGATAACCATATCTTGGTGCAAAGAATCGTTGGAATCCATGGAGATATCCACTCTGGATCCAGATACAACAACAAGTGATGATGGTGAAGATGGGATCTCAATGTAAGTCATCTGACTATAGTGTACATACCCAATTGATGGTGTCTCACAAGCTAGCTTAGTGAGACGTGATTTTTATACAAGTGCTTTATAATGATCAATACAAATATCATAATGATGACTGATTTGATCTATTTTATCAAGTTGACAAGGGATACATTCGTATATTGTATGTCATTTCATCCCCCACTATTCACATTTGATTTTCCATTTATTACGAGGTTTACTGACAATACTCAAATGGAAGGGATTGTGTGTGAGATACATGATCAAATTAAGCACTATCAAAGTAGAAATAAAGTTTTACCCCCCCAAATGAGTATGGCTATTTTAGAAGTCCCCTAAAAAGATATGCAAGAGAAAAAATTACAATTTGTGCAAGTTTGGAATCCAAATCATCTGTTTATAACACACGGAGATTTTTAATTTTTTTTAAAAATGGCTATCGAAAATTGAATTTTACTTGCACTAATGAATTTCTTATGAAATTCTAAGCACTTTAAAAAAATAGTTAATTTTTGATATCGTGGGCAAAAGTTATGCCCCATAAAAAATTGTAATTACAAATGGCTTTTGGAGGTTTAAAAACCAGTCAAAAAGGAAAAAAAAAATAGTTTAACTTTGCTGAAGTGAAGCATATGGAAACACCTTTTTGTTGACTATAATTTTGTGAAATTTTGCCTCCATGGGCGAAGGTTGTTGCAAAATGAAAAAATCCCACTTTTACAAGAACTATGCAAAAAACAGGTGTTTGGTCTCGTATAAAATGTCAAGGGTACTGTTGTGATGTTCACAACACGCCCCATTTTACTTCCTAGCAAAATGAGGACCCTTGCTGTGGCTTTCACTTTTGGTTGTGTGGGTGTGCTTGTGGTTTTGTATGGTGGTATGGGAAAAATGGCAAGTGTTGTAAAATGCTGAAAATTATAATGCCTAGTGAAAAAGTGCAAAACAAGGTGAAGTCTTTTGTATGCATGTGAAGTTGAGAGTTTTGTATGCTATATACAAATCTTTTGTATATGTATTCTTGGGTTGGTATTGTTGAGATTAGTTAGTTCTTTGTATTTCAAAAGGGGATATACATATTTGTTGAAACAACCAAAGCCTTTTATGTACAAAATGGACCCGATTGAGTGTAAATCGCAACTAAATTAAATTCAAGTCCACACTTGCTTCTCGTAGTTTTATATATGCAACGATTCAACATACATTTGAGATACAAAAATGAGAACATACGTATATGGAATTGAAAACAAAATGGACTCAAACCTAGGGCAGAATGATATAAAATATGGTCCTATTTGTAGAATTAAATGTACTAAGAATCCAAAACTAATTTGAAAACAAAACTGCATAGTACAAGTACAAAAAAAGGAATTAACTAGGAAAGAAACTTGCAATCATGTAAACACATCAAATTGGGTTATAGATTATATTGTATACGAGCAAAGTATGTACAATCAAGAGAAAATGTATTTACATATGCCATGGTCAAAATTCAAGGTCACAGTTAAGAACAGAGAGACCAAAATGTTAACAAAAAAAAGCAATGCACAGGCTAGGGATTTCCATAGAAAATGCCAATGCGGACTATGTCTACAATATGAGTAAACCAGTCTAGATTCTGTGATATTTCCAATCCTTGGGACAACCGTAGAAAACTGAGGCCAACCCTGGCCCAATATCTATGACGGGCTAAATCTTGGTCCGAAAGATGCATAAGAAATGATAGTCTGATGAATTAAGCACTAGGAGTACTAGTCAGGTGAAGTTTTGAGGCCTGTGGTACACCTATTCCCAGGTCAGCTGCTAAGAGAACGTCAATGTTTGTGAGTCTATAATCGGCTTTGAAAAGGTCCTGTAGTAATAAGAAGACCTCTATCTTGTTGATGCTTAAGTCCAGAATGGAGGCAAGAAACCACGAGACAATATCTGAATTGACTCTATAATTATCCCTACTGGTTAAGAAGCTTGTGCCTAGTACCATCTTTACAGCTTCTAGTTCTAAATCTTGAAGCATGGGGTTTCCATGCCACCGAATTAATCCTTTCAAACAAACGTCTGAAATTGGACCGAAAAAGGTAGTTTCTCACCTAGAGCTAAGAAGGCAAATGGGAGTTGTCATATTTATAGAATGCTTTCAAAATCTGAGGCGTGTAAAATTAGTTGTTACACAAGTGTTTAAATAGGAAATTTACACGAGTTGCAGGTTCAATCGCCATTAATGGTGTCTGGAAGGAATTGAATGTGCATAAGTGTAAGTGTTAAGTCACATGTGCCAAAAGTCTAATGAAGTTAATAACATTAATATATCGGATTTCTTTTAATTGTGCCTTAGAGATTGTAGCATTAATTACAAGAAAAAGTACAGGCGAAGGCATGATTAAGAGGTTGAAATCCACATCTTTTATTACACATTTTTGTATGTATAAAGCTTATGCATATTAAACATACATACAAAAGATTAATGTGCAGGTTCAAATCTCGGGGAGGGTATGTGCTTTCACTCAGAGGTAAGTATAAATCCTAGGGTTTGCTATTTTGTATTTCTGCATTAAGGGTTGTACAAAAGGGGACACGATGATGTTTTAAATACAAGTTTGGAAGCGGTTGGGGTTTGTGTTTATTTGTATATCATGTTATATTTCATATGTAAAAATGATACATACAAAAGATAAATGCACAAGTCTGAAATGGTAAGTTACAAGTGGTAAGGCTTATGCTGATGAACGAAAATTGAAGTGATAAGTCTAAAGTAGAAAGATGAATTATGATGACTTATGATGCAAAAGGGGTTTAAAAGTGATAGGAAATATTCAATGTCTTGGTTTTGTATGTAAACTGATATACAAAACGGATATACAAAACTGACATACAAAACGGATATACAAAACGGGTTTTTACAAAGGGAATTGGTTTAAATAAATAAAAACATTTTGGAAAGTCCTGCGTGTAGGTGTTTGGATATATGAAAAGAGTATACGTTCTAAGGTACAAAAATGAAGATACAAGATAAGAGTGAAGCAAAGGATAATATTGCCATCATGGGTATTGATTTGTATCACAATCATTTGTAAAAGCAATATACAAAAGTAACATACAAAGAAGAACATACAAAAGTTGTGGCATACAAAAAATGTAATATGCATAATGCTTCACATAAAGGAAACATTAACTGATACAAAAATTCAAAAAGCAAAATCTAAAAGAAAAGGTCTTAATTCGAATTATATGCATTCATTGTTGTAATAAATGTACAACTAACGACAGGAATGCAAAATGCGAAAATAATAAAGGCAACAACGTATGAGGCAATTTCATAATCGCATTTTTGAAGTTAGGAATTGTAGAGAAAATGGAAATTAAACTAGGTGAGTCAAAATTTAGAGGTGAACGGGATTACAAAGAGATAACGACCCAGCTGAAAACAGTAATTCAACTCAACACTTATAAAGTTAAGTTGGTTAGGGAACATGTATGTATCTTAAAATGTTGTTATGGTGCATATAGTATAAGAATGGTTTTTGTTATGATTAATCACATTGGAAAATGGAATTAATTGTTGCAAACAATTTGGTTTACTTAGGAATTTTACTAAATATTGTCACATAATTCAAATTTCAAGGTAAAACCTGGTAAAATAGTTATGGTAAAACATCGTAAAAAATGTTAAATTAAGGTTAAAAAAACCCTAACAGTCATGCATGAACAGAAGGGTAAAATATACTTGTCTTCTACAAGATGGAACCAAAGCAAAAGAAGGTGACTATCATGGTGGAAGAGGAGAAAAGATAAAAAAGGTAAGGAAACCACAACGAGAAACTACTAAGGAGGAGTTGCCAGCACATCGAGGGTTTCCAATGGTGACGTTTTATAGGGGAGGACTAGTTACAGATACCATCATAAGGTAATATGATGCAAAAGATGTATTACATAAGGTCATGGAATCAGATGCCTTTGAGGATATGGAAAGGATTTGGAGCAAAGGGTTATACAAAGCCACCAATTTTCTTTTGGCTATGGAAGCTAGCAAATTGGTACTGGAATGCATGGAAAGGTACAATTTGGAAACCAGACAGGTAATGCATGAAGGAAGAAGAATTGCGGATTTATCTATTGAAGGCATAGCCCATTCTTTTGGGCTAGAAATTAAGGATGAGATGATAGATATTGATATGGACCAATATGCAATAGACTTTGTAACGAATGATAAAGCATGTAGAGCTACTATTTTCTATGGATGGTACATGGCTGAGAATAAGCCCAAAGCTACTGTGAGGGTTCCAAAGAATCTTTATAGAATTGATTTCAAAGATGAAATTCATCTTATGATTACCATGTTAACCAGATTAGTGGGATTGAGGGATGCAGTTATGTTTGAGCCCTGGATGTTTCAAGTCATAGAATATGTCAGAGCAAAGGAAGGAAGTATCCACTGGGCTAAGACCATTAGTATGTCCATAAATAGGTAGAATATGGTGTTTAGAAAAACTAGAAGATTTAGTATGTCTTCCTATGTTATATATGCATTAGTTGCTGGAATACCGGAAATAATTGGGATACAAAGGATAGGTACTTTGGAAAGTAGGCTAGACTAGAAGCTAATAAATGATCATTACCCAGATCTTCAAGAGGAAAATGCATTGAAAAATTATATATGGGTAAATGATGTGTTCTATAGTTATATGGTGAGAGTTTTGAATGGAGACAAAGAAAAAAGAATGAGTAAAGAAGCAATAGAGGTTATAAACTATTTTAGTTCTTTGTTCATATAGTTCCCCACTTTTACTTATATCAGGGTTGAGGGTTTTGAGGGAAAACCATTTAAGTTGCCCAGATATCTGTCAGATCATTTGATTTTGCTGGAATATTCAAGGCAAGTCTTGAATATAGACAAGATGTATAAGAACATATATAAGAGGGGTAATATTAAGTTCCCTATTGTCATTGGCCATTACTCTTGTCATAATGAGGAAACTGCCAAGCAATCAGAAAAAGAGCTAAGATACTATGCATTTGAAGAATTCAATTTGGCTAGACGCTTTGACCCACTGCACAGAATACAAATGTTCATAGATAAGAAATGTAAACATCATGTTTATATTGAGGATTATTGGTCTGATTGTGAAACTAAATAGAAGGTAAGGAAAAGGGCTTATCAAAGGTTGACTATTGAACAAATGAGGACAATGGGGGATATCAGTGTACTTCAAGAGGTGACTAAAGATGATGAGGTATTGCCTGAAAGTTATAAGAGTAACGGGGTAGAAATGTTACCCATTGGTGAGCCAAATTGGGATGCTCCTGTAGAGACATCCTTGGAAGGATTGTCTACACCTATTTTATTGTTTTCTAAAAAATGGCTAGCTGATAAAATAGAAGAGTTGAAAGCTCAAGGCATTAATGCCATAGAAAAAAAGAATAGAAAGAAAAGAGATCAGGAGGACAGAGATGAACTGATGTGTTTTTATGAAAAGAAAAGAAGATTCAAGGAAACCAAAATATTGAGTAAGGATAAAAGGGCAACTTTGTTAGATCCTTATGATTTGGGGATTATAGTAGCCATACCTTCTAGTACATTCATAGAAGAGGGGGCATCTAGTCAAGAAGTTCATATTGAGAGGGCACAGGCATCAAAGGTGTTTGATGAGTTAGTACAAGAGGAAGGTATACCTATGGGGTAGCCTGTGGCAAGAGCTATTGCTATAGATTTACCAAAAAGAGGAACACAGGTACCTATATTTGCATCATGAGAAATAAGACAAGGGCATGTGTTAGTAGACTTCACACCTAAGGAAAGGAGGAAAATTCACATTAAAGTTAAACATGAATTAACTGAAGAGATGTTGCACAAATCTGAAAGCCAAGAAGCAAAGAAGGTAAGGGAGATTGTTGATATAAATAATGATAGCAGTGATGAGGGGAGTATGCAACAAGGAATTGGTGCAGAAGAAGGACCTGAAATAGATACGGGTTCTATTAGTATAGAAGAACATAACACCCAAGTGTACATGAGGAAGGTACAAAGTTCAGAACCAAAAGAAAAGTATATACCAGAAGAATTAGAAAAGGTGGATCCTTTTGGTACATTGGTAGAATAGGAAATCATAGAAGAAGTACAAAAGGTTGCCCGACAAATTAAAGAATCAGAAAAGAGAGAAAGAGACAACAAGGAGACTAAAGACACAGAAATATCATCAGAACAAATAGAGGAATCCATGAAAGTAAGTCTCGCTAATATGGATGTTTTGGATGTCTTAAAGGCATATAACGAACACAGTACACTAGAAGACAATTTAGAAAAGGAACATGAGGAAAGAAAAGTTGAGGAGCAGCCTAATAAATCCATTAGTTAGCCGCTACAGACAAGTCAGGTTAGTGTATCTATACATGGGAAGGAAGAAATGATAATGAAGGTAGTAGAAACATCAGGGAATCCCAAAGAAGATATAAGGGATGCTTCTAAAGAGAAGATGCAACAAGGTAGTATACTATCAGGTTCAAGATATTAGTCTCTAGAATAGCCTCCAGGGCAACAACATTCTCCACAACAATCATCACCAGAAAAGCAGGTAGAGGTAGAAAAACCTCAGAAATAAGTAATTAAGGTAGAAGCAAGGATATAATCTAATAAAGAGCCACCAGCTTGGTTAGGAAATGAAGTGAGAAGAGAAAAAGCAGAGGTACAGTTGGTGCCTATTGATATTAAAAGCTTGTTAGGAGGGCTCCCACAAAGAGAAGGAAGGAAAGCAAGAACAATGTCTGCCATAAAAAGAGGTCCCTCTGGATTGAGAACTTTGGAGCTAGCCATCCCACAAATGAACAAGGTAAAAGGTGAGATCACCCTTGAAGATTATAAAATGATGAACATTGACTTGGGGCATGTGACACAAGAGCAGCACATGGCTGAATGGGAAGATATGAACAAAGCTACAATGGAGATAATGAAGAAAAATAAAGATAAATTTGATTACCTAAAAGGACATATTGCACAGTTGCAGTCATTTATACAGGGGATATTTGACCCTACGGTTGGGATGCTAGAGGTGCAAGAAAACTTAACCATTGTATCTAAGAATCAACTATTGGAATTGGAAAATAAAAAAATGAAGCTAACACTTTTGAGGAGTGGTTTAGGCTTTTTATTTAAAAAAGGGGAGAATACAATAAGGCAGATAATTACTAATTAGGAATTGGTCCTTACAGAAAAGAATAATTGTAGCACTATTTTGCGGCATTGTCAAGACAGAATAGAAGAATGCAAAGAAGAAATAGATCAGGTAGAGGACATGAGGGAAAGGGTTAATGAGCTAAGGAATGAAAGAATAATAACTTCTCAGGTAGCGGATCACAAGCCACAAACCATACTGGAGTTGAATTTTGAGAGAAATATGTTGGAGGACTACATTGTGAATACACAAGAGCTAGAAAAGGACACTAAAGAATTAGCTAGAAAGCACCACAAGATCATACAGAAATTCACTAGGTATGAGTGTTAAGAGATGTAGGTCTATGATGCTGAGATGGTAGTAAAAGAATTTAAGGATATGTATTTACCTTGTATGCAGGATCCAAGTACATATCTAAATGTTGAGATGATTGATCTAACCATGGAATTAAGTGTGAAGGTAAAAAAATACCAAAAGCATAGAGAAGAGACAGAAGAGCAAGTAAAAACATTAAAAAAGAGTTGAAATGCAAACATATACTTGGATCGTGAGTCAAAGAAACAATCATGAAGTGGCGGTAGCATTGATAAATAAATATATAGAGTATTTGAAGAGGATTGGGGAAGAATGATGAGGAAAAATACCAGTGATAGTGGTGGCTCCTCTTGTTCTATTTTATAAAGTAGTCAGTTGTGCTATTTTGATTTAAAGGTAATGTCAGAGCAGGAAAGTCAAAGAGAGGTGTGCATTTGAAAAGGGAATCATTTTGGTTTCTTTGAGACAAGAGGAATATTCTAAGAAGATATTTTGGTAATGGTTGGGAAAGGTGTTCCACCGTTGATCTGTAATATTTGAATGTCGACTGATGGATGAGTTTTTGGTAACCATAGTAGGAAAGAAGCTTCAAAATCTATATAAGAAGCTCTGCTACTTGTATTTTATTAGATAGGGATTTTGAAATTTTAGATTAAGGTTGTAATTGTTAAGTTTTATTGCAATAGAGAGGATGTTTCTTTTAGTCTTAGAAAGGAGGTCGCCTGTGTCTGAATTAAGGAATATCAAGTCTATTTTCTGTGAAATTCATTTAAAGTTTGACTTGAAAGTAATAAATAATTGCAAATGAGCACTGACTTGAGAGATATTTTGAGATATTTGCACATAATAAGTAATAATTTTTAGTAGCATATCTTTAGATTCAATAAGGCCCCTTGAATATAACAGCTTCACAATGAACTGCTGGTTTATCCCAGACGGTCAAGAACTGACCATCCAGAAACTTGACATTAAGAATTACTAGTTAATTCTGCATATCTTCCAAGATAGCTAGGGTTCCTTTTATGAATTTTAACTATGCTGTTATTGTGTAAAAACTGTCATCAATAGGTACATTAAATTTAACCATTATATGTAGATATGTGGTTACTATTAAGTTTTAATGTTAACATGAAATGTTATGGGATATTAGCAAAAATGGTTAGCAGTTAGTAACCGCATGTGCTAACCACATTGGTATAAGAAATGTAATGGTTAACTATTACAAGAAAATAATGACAAAAAAAAAGGCAATGTGATGACCTATGGTGATGATTCAAAGTGGTTTTGACCTGCACAAAAGTTGAAGACCGTGACTTCAAGACTGTTGAATACATTGATAATGGTGAAAGACCTGGTGAAGCATCATTGAAGAGGCCGAAGTGGAGGTGTAGAGGCCAGATTATGCACCTAAAAAGCCTGATGTAGGCCGTCAAAGACAAATTTATCACCTAAGACCTAATGAAATAGCCAGCAGGGTGCGTGTTGATGCTTAAACTTCAACATCAAAAACATAAGCTTTTGCCTAATTGGAAGCAACTACCAGGAATGCAAATGCTGAATATGAAGATCATGACCACAAATGCTGGCGAGTTCTAGATCTGCAACAGAAATAGATGCCCACGACCTTGACCATAAAACCACGATTGGCAACTCAAACGGTCACTATTGGAATAAAAACCAAACAAACAACAATGCTTCGATAAAGAACCACGACTGTTATGAAATTCCCCTACGAGGTGGCAGTGGTTGGAGAAGAGGGTGGAGCTGCCCACAAAAAATGGTTGAGTGGAGTTGAAATTGAAGACAACGGGGCCGATCTAGAAGCGAAATCCCATGGGAAGAGAGGCAATCATTGGGCATATTGAATGAAGACCTCGACCTGTGATGACCTGTAGAGTAGAGAAGAGAAACCTGAGAGTGGAATGCTTGATTGCGACCATACAAAATTTGGGTTAACCTTAACCAACGTTGCAAACAACCAGCTGGTCAAGATTTGTTCGACACCCAGCATTCGACAAAATTTTGTGTACAGCAGGTCAGAGACTGGTTGGTCAACAAGAACTGAGTCAAAACATTAATTAGATTTTGTTGACTGCTCCACTCATCGAAGAAGACATACAGCTGATTGTTTACAATGCACCAGCTGTTTATGTTTGGGCCAAAAGATGTCTTCAACCAGAACCTGAATCCCTCGACTTGGAGTTTGTGAAAGGGCGTGGAAAAGAAAACCATGTCTAGAAAGACAATGATGTTGGTACTTTAGACAATGACCAATACTTGTAGAAAATAGTGAACCATGGTAGTGGATGAAGCTTGAAGAAATTGACCTTGATAGATCTTTAACAGTTACCAGGACCTGTGAAGTCTTTGAACTAACAAACTTAAGATTGTGACCCATAACAACAAGATGTGAGATAAAAACTTATGAATGTGACAGACTAGTGGAAGTTGATGGGGCTGAGATTTGATGCCAAAAAGTGCCAATCGAAAGGGCACCAATGATCTTTTATTGTGTGAAGAAATGACACATAGATTAATTGCAACCAATAGAGGAAAAATTGTCTGTGGATTGTCAAAATGCCTACAAAAGATATTTGCATGTCCAGGGTCGAGTGTGGGTCTTGAATGGCGTGAAAAGCTCTATGGAATGCTAAGAGAGCTGAATGTGAGGCAAACAGAGTTAGAGGCCGATGTAAATGGACATCAACCTTCGTGACCAATGGTGGAATGACCCAGTTATGTGATCCTTAGGGTGACTATGGAATTCTTGGGCTGAAGGCCGAGATGGACCTGTGAAAAGGAGCCTCAAACTTGCCAAGACAAAACCTCGAACCAGATAGCAAACTAGAAACCCACAAAAAATAACCATGAACCATATCAAACTAAGAACCTGCACATATACAAAATGGCGACCAAAAAGAAAAATTTACAAGGGGTCAAAGTGCCATCTATAAAAAAATCTAATTTTTACAAAAATTACGTAAATTATAGATTTAGCCGTATATTACCTTAGGCAAGGAGTAAATTTTTTTTGCAAAAAAATCAATTTACTTGAAATCGTCATTTGAAGGGTCACCTTAACTATTTTAGGCGTTTTGAATGCAATGGCCATGATGCTGCAATGATAGGGCTAAGTGTTGGAGTCATTGATTCGAGAAGGAATGTGCAAGCATAGCTCTGATATCATGTCGGAGTAGCCAAGATCAACAAGCACAAAGAATCAAACCTTCCACAAGTGAAAAATTGAGCACAAGAGCATATCTATCATATACAATGACAGTGTGTAAAACACAAGAGAATCCTTGCATCAATAGGCAAGGAGGAGGAGGTGGGAAGATAGGACTGAACTATTGACTACCCCTACAAGCATGCAACACTTGTCTAACTCACATGACATGTGTGAGGGCAAGTGGCAAGCCAAAATGAAAGAGGTGTCTCATATGTATGAGGACCACGTGTAAAAATGAGAAAAACTCCTAAAAGACTAAGTAAACTTAAGCCTATGTGTGAATAGGTCAATCCTTCAAAGAGGTGATATCTAAACTAGTTAGATAATGACACTATTTACACTAACACTAGCAACCAATTCTTTGTAAGATCTCATTAGAATTAGTCTTCAAATCTTTCTATATTCTTTTCATTCCCATACTCCCCTTATTCTAAGAATTTCTCTATGATCAATTGCTTGCAACAACTTCAAACTAATGGATGGTCTTTCCTGCTAAGGACATCAACATTGACATCAACATCTTTGGTTCTAATTCAAACTTTATCTTAGTCTCCAACACTAAGTTGTAGGCTAACATTTTTGTTTATTTTAGTAAATTATATTTTTTTATCTTAGTTTTAGTTTTCTATTTGTTTGTGAATTAATTTGTTAGATAAGTAGATTGTTAGTAGTAATTAGTATGCTTGATTAGTTTTGTTAATATTTTAATGTCCTTTTTAGGACAACTCAAATCAAAATAGTGTGTGAGAAAATCTTGTATTCAAATTTGTAGGGTAAGCTCCTTGATCTAAACTACTCTTAAAATCTAAACAACAAACAAGCTCATTGCTTATGCACACTATACAATTTTATCATTTGGGTTTTTGCATGAAAATAAAATACTAGAAGCAAAATTTAACCTTATCTTTTTTATCCTAGAGGTTAGAGCACAAGTATTGAAAGTTCTTTATCTCACCATGATGATTTTCTATTTATGTAGCTAAACAATAATACCATCTATTGATAGATTTGTATCAACAACAAGATTAATTCAAACAAAAGGAACAATTAACTAATTGTAAAAATTTAGTCTAAGATTGAAAAGAAATATTTTTTTAGAAGCATACAAATGTACTTTGAAGAATAAAAGACAAATGCTATGCAAAATTAAATGTGAATACTTTATTACTAACTTATCAAATTTTTTTAGTTAATCATGCTAGAAAATTGAATCCTACTATTGCTTGACTTGTCAAAAGGGTTGATAAAAACAAGAAAGTGGTGGATTAATTTAATTCCACCTTCAAGGAATTGGATGAGAAGGATGTGAGTTGCTTGAACAAAACTACTACTGATTTTGGGTTAGAGTCAAAGTTGAAGGACTCTAGAGAGAGTGACTCTTTGGTTAAGGATAGGGCCACAAATAGTGGTGGTAGAATGGACAACAAAAGGAAAAGAGGTGAACCCCCAACAATGGTGAAGAATGTAGAAAGGCTTTGTGATATTCCAAAGGATAGTCAAACCACCAATACTAATGATAAGGACAAAGGTAAATCCTTTCTTGAACTTGTTATTAGAGAACCTTTCCCTAGCATTGAGAATCCTTGCCCACTAATCCCCAAGGGTTTCAGTGTCCCTCGCCCTAATACCACTTCCTTGTGGGGGATTGCTGATGATTTGTATGTTGTGAGCCAAAATGTTATGACCCTATACTAGACCTTTGAGATGCAACACAACCTCATCAAATGGTTCTATATTGAGATCAAAATGATCAAATATCAAAATGGATATTATGGAAAAGAGGCAAATAGGGGAGAACTAGACTTCACTTGAAGAGGATAAGAGGATTTTCTAAAATTAGGAAACTATTCCCTTGGTGAATAAGTTTAAGGAAGACCTCTCCATTCAAAAGGAAAGGATTAATGTTTTAGAGGAAGAATATATGAAAGGGTGGGACAATCAAGATGCTAATAGTGGCTCTTGAATGGGAAATGGCCAAAATTAAAGAGAATATAAACAAGATCATCAAGATCAATGTTATGGAGATCAAAAACATCAATGAAAAAATGAAAAATATGAATGCCAGTACTGTTGCTAAAGGGAAGGCTAAAAAGGATGCAGGACCTAGTACCAATACTAGAAGCACAAAAAAGAAACATAATAAGGGGGATAAGAAGAATCCTCAAGATCTTCAAGAGTTAGATGATAGTCTCTTTTTGGCCGAGCTAGAAGTGATTGATACCCTTTAAAAGTGTGTAAAAACTCTCATCAACATTAATTTGGAGCTAGAAGGAGGGCCTGATTGGAATTGAGATAGGATTTTTGCAAAGCTGGTTTATAATAGTGGTTGAGTGACTAGGTCTAGGTCCAATTTAGATAATATTTTCATACAATTGCCTGACAGAAGACAGAATAAAAGTCCTTTGATCTGGAATCCTAGAATATTACACGTAGGAAGTTCACCAGGAACTCCTCCTGGATCACCTTTTAACATACATAATATAGTGAGTCCTGACAGTTCTTCATTTAGATCATTAAATCTCAGTTTAGGTACTCCTAGAGGTTCAAGTCCTCCTAGAGGTCCTAGTCCGCCTTTAAATCTAGGTACTCCTAGAGGTCCTAGTCTACCTCGCGGTCCTACAATGACATATTTCGATGTCAATTCTCCTATATCGTTTGCAGATTATCATGAAATGCCAAAAAATCTTGAGAAAATCTGTCCTAAATATGAATTGCATCAGGATCCAGATGATCATATTAGAATATTCAAGGAAGCATGCTTTAGAGCAAGATTAGAACATGAAGATGTTATGTGTAAGTTGTTTCCTTACACCTTCAATGAACAGGCTTCTAACTGGTATGTCAACTTGCCTAATGGTTATACCACTACCTAGGAACTCATGGAAGAGGCATTTCTGTCTAGGTTTAGAGGACCGATTGATCCTTCTACCTTATATCACAAATTGGAAGCAATTAAAAGAGGTGAGGCAGAGCTTATAGATAATTTCAATGATAGGTTCCAAAAGGCCTTCTCTAAATTGGTTGCCCCGTATACTGTAAGTCCTGAGGCCATATTAGCAATGTATTATGCCGCTCTAGATCCATTAACTGCCATATTTTTCAAGAGAAAGGTTGATATATATACTATATCAAAATCTTATAAAGAAGCAGCTGCTATAAACTAGGAGATGAGATAGATGACATATAATCATTTTCTAAATGTAGGAAACCCTGGGATTCAGAATCAAGCACATCTGTGGAATGGAGTTCCAATGCATCATACTCCATTGTTGAACCCAATTCCCACCTATACACCAGCGTATAATCCTTCTCCCATTCAGGCTATAGTTCCTTATACTAGTAATAATACCAGTAAAAATTAGACTAATGTTCAATCTTTCTTTTAGCCTCCTCAAGATACATTTGTAGCAAAGGCACAAGATGATAGAGAGGAAATAAAGGAAATTACTGCACATTTAAGAAGATTGACTATTGAGATGATACAATTGAGAAATGAAAATTTCTATGGTAGAAATACTCAAGGACATAGTCAGAACCAGAACTAGAATTATAGTCCAGGTCAAGGTTCAAACCAAAATCAGAATCACAACCAAGGACAAAATCATAATCAGGGATAGGGGACACAAAACAGGGGATATAATGGAGATAACAAAGCCTGGGGTAATAACAATAGAAATTAGAATCAACCTAAGTCATCTAGGACATGGAACACGAGACCAAATAATGGTACTCTGGCATCTCCATTTGAGAGTCCAGACAATCAGGAAATGAAACAACCATTCAGAATCCAAATGGCTAATGTAGCCTTAAAAAATTGGTTCAGGATTCATAATACGAATGCACATGTTGAGTTTGATTGTCCTCAATTTCATCTCGCTACAAGCATTTTTAATGTTGAAGTACAAGCTCCTACATCCCAATTTCTCATTCCCAAAGGGAATGAAATAGTACCTTCAGGATTTGAGTCTGCTTTGGTTTTAGAAAGTTTCACCTTTACAACTAGGGAAGAAGAGAACCAAATAACAAAGGATGAGCCTTATTTTTGTGAGAGTTTTTATCCTGAGTCAGCCCTAGTGTTGGATGCTTTTCAGTTTCCTTTTGAAACTGAAATTGAAATATTATGTGAACTAGAAGAAGTGCAGGCTTTTCAACAATCTAACAAGAATCACACTTATAATCTGAGAAGCAACACTAGGCTTGGAGGTCCTTTCACTACCTCCACCCCTCCTAATAATTTTAATACTCCTCCAGATCAACATGCTAGTAATAACCCTACAATTTTAAAAGCTAATCATCATAGGACTGGTGGGACAATAGCACCAAAGGTTCAAATAGGGAAAATGAAGTCTGTTGAAACAATAAAATTGATGAATTATTTGTCTAAGGAAATAAGAAAAATCAAGGTTAGTGTACCCCTGTATGAGTTACTAAGAAGTCCAGGAGTACGGACCACCTTTATGAAATCCTTAGATGAATTTGTGTCAAAGGAAATTTTGTTGACACAGATGTTCATAGCAGAGATGCACAGTCCAAAGATAAAAGAAAGAAGGTAGAACAACCTTCAAACACTAATGTTGTCATGTATGGAAAAAAGAAGGAAGCTCCTCCTTTTTTGTTAACCATTAGAATGTTAGGAAAGAATATACACAATTGTATGGTGATTTAGGAGACTCAGCTAACATAATGCCTCTAGGAATATACAAAACTTTAGGGCTCGCTCCCACCAAATGTACCAAGGTTGTTACTCAACTGGACAAAACGGAAGTTAATGTGATAGGTGAATTGATGCACATTTAGATGTAGTTGGCCTCTGATCCTAGAGTAAGCCAGTTTATTGATATCTAGGTCGTAGATATACCAGTTAATTATGGCATGTTACTAAGTAGGGACTGGTCTAAGACATTGAATGGATATATGGCCACTAATTTTTCACACATGTGGTTACCCTGGAGAGGTGTCCCAAACCATATTAGAATAGAAGCTGAGCCTAGGATGAAACACATGATTATAGAGTATAACAGAACAAATGAGATATTGTATGCCTCAGTTGAACCGGACATTTATAGAGTGACAAACAAGGGAGTGCAAATTGAGGAAATCCTAATGTTGGATTTTGAGACAAAGCCTGCTAATAAAGAGACAGCCGCATTCATTGAATCTGATGGTAATTCTTCTAAAAAAGAAGATAATGCTATAAGTAATTTTGGCTAAATTATAAGACAAGAGATAGAAAAATGCATTAAACAAAAATCTCTAGTTCATTGTAAGTTGTACAAAAATTTGTGTAAAGTCCATTATACTCCTCGTCCCAAAGACAATTGTGGAATGTGCAGAGATATCATAGGGTATCAATATGGAAAATGCATAAAGAAAATGGAACAACAAGGGGGAGGGTCTATTCATGATAGACTCGAGTTGTGTTTTCCTAATGATACAAATGAGTCAATCCAAGCTTTGAAGGGAGAAACAAGAATGAAAAGTGTCAATTATTCTGGTTTACAAATTGAAAATGCAAATGTACATGTAATTCAGAATGAGACACCCGGAGATAAACAAGATGTTACAATACAGGTAATAGATAAAGTAGGGTGTGCTAAAGTGAAAGGTCAAGGTCAAAAGAATAAAAGTGCCATTTGGACACTAAAATGTGATGGATCTAAGTCTAAGCAAGGAGCAGGAGCCGGGGTCAAACTTATTGATCCAAGTGGTAAATCATTTTTAGCAGCATATAGGCTACAATTTCCTTGCACTAATAATGTAGCAGAGTATGAGGCCCTGATTTATGGACTTGTTATGGATATTAAGAAGAAGGTAAGAGTGATCAGAGTTTTTTCTGACTCTGAGTTAGTGGTCAGATAGGTTAGAAAACTGTATGTGTGTAATTACAAGAAAATGGTGTGTTATAGGCACAGGATATGGGACTTAATTGAATCATTCGATGCCTTTAACATTGAACATATCCCTAGAGAACTAAATCAAAGACCAAACACGTTAGCAGTTGCTGCTAGCACCTTAGAGCCTTTAACATTGTCAGGTTTAAACTGATTTGTTGTTGAATTAGTGAATGTCCCAAGTATACCTGATAATGTTACTCATTGTCAAGTATTTGAAGGAGATCAATAAATTGTAGACTTTCTCACTTGTAATGAGGTATTTGAAGCTCAGATCATTGATGAATAGGAAAGACCTGATGTATCTTGGGATGAAGAAGACATAGTAAACTTGATAAGTAATTTCTTACCCAAGGGGGTAATAGAGTTAGAGAAGATTTTTGATTTTGATGGAGTAGTCAGACATAAAGATCTGCCCAAAATTGAAGGGGGTAAATGTGATCCCTTTAACCTGGGAATAGAACAAAGTCCATAGAATGTGTTGATTGGAAAGGCTTGCTCTGAAGAATTAAGAAAGAGATTGTTGATGTTTTAAAAGAGTATAAGCATGTAATAGCTTGGACATATGAAGATTTAAAGACTTATGATACATCCATTATAACTCATGTAATACCTTTAAGACCAGGAGTGAAACCATTTAGGCAAAAACAAAGGCCTGTCCATGCTATTTTGTAGCCTCTAATCTTTGAAGAAGCCAAAAAATTGTTGTCTTCCAGAATAATTTTCCCAGTGAGGCATTCAACCTGGGTAGCGAACTTAGTACCCGTAAGGAAGAAAAATGGAGACATTAGATTATGTGTAGACTTTAGAAACCTAAACAACGCTTCTGAAAAAGATAATTATCCAATGCCTCCAATAGATGAAGTACTGCAAGTAGTAAATGGAGCCAAGATGATGTCTTTTTTAGATGGATTTTCTGGGTATAATAAGGTTTTAGTCGATAAAGAGGATAGGTTGAAAACTGCATTTACTTGCAAATGGGGCAATTATGCATACAAAAGAATGCCTTTTGGTTTAATTAATGCAGGTGCCACTTTTTAATGAGCCATGGACATTGCATTTCATGGATTGTCAGGTAAATGTATTATCATTTATATGGATGATTTAACTGTATATTCTACAGATGCATCCACTCATGCAGAAGATTTGAGGAGAGTGCTCAGAAGGTGTGAAAGGTATGGAATTTCTCTCAGTCCAAAGAAATGTTCCTTTGGCGTAACAGAAGGAAAATTGTTAGGGCATATCATTTCTGAAAATGGGATATCCATTGACCCAGATAGAGTAGAAGGAATTAAAAAGTTGCAATTGCCTAACAGTAAGAAATAGTTAAAGTTTTTCTTTGGTAAAATTAACTTTGTCAAGAAGTTTATTACAGGATTTACGGAGATTGTGCAGCCATTAAATGAAATGCTAAAGAAGGATGCAAAAATAGAGTGGACACCAGTAGCTAAGGCTACATTTGAAGATATTAAGGAAGCCATTTATGATGCTCCAGTATTAGCTAGTCCATATTATATCAAACCATATTACATTTACTCGTTTGCATCTACACATTTAGTTGCAGTTGCTTTGACACAAAAGGGAAAAGAAAATGAAGAAAAACTTATCGCTTTCATGAGTGCCCCTTTGAAAGATGCACAATTGAAATATTTAGACACAAAAAGATAGGCGTTTGCATTAGTAAGGGCCATGAAAAAATTTAGGCATTACATCTTGTGAAGCCAAGTTAAAGCTATAGTGCTAGATGCAACAGTGAAAATGTTGCTGATGCAAAATTAGCCTAGAGAGGAAAAAGCCAAATGGATCATAGTATTACAAGAGTTTGATATGGAGATTATTCTAATGAAGTTAGTTAGAGGTCAGGCATTAGTACAGACAATAGCCAATACAGATCCAAATTTGGTGAAACAACAGTATGTACTAAATTCTAATGATGCACCAAGTTGGTATGATGATTTAAACACATTCTTGATATTTGGAAAGTATCCCAATAAGATGAAGTCTTCTCAGAGGAGAGCCTTGAAGATAAAAGCACAAAGATATATGGTACAAGGAGGTCTTTTGTTCAAAAAGAATCATGAAGGTATATATTTGAGGTGTTTGAACAGAGTTGAAGGAGACAAGGTGTTGTTAGAATTGCATGACAAATATGGAACAACTCATGGTTCTCATTTGGCTACTACTCATAAGATTTTGAGGGCTGGGTATTATTGGCCAACAATGTTTAAAGATATAGAAAACCATATTCAAAGTTGTCACACTTGTCAAACGACATCAGACAAAGGGAGGAATCATGATAATCTATTACAGCCAGTTATTGAGTCTAGGCCGTTTGCACAGTGGGGCTTGGATTTCATTGGAGTCATTAATCCTCCATCATCTATTGGGCACAAGTTTATATTGATAGTGACAGGCTATTATACAAGGTGGACAAAGGCAACATTCTGTAAGTTCTCTACTATTGAGGTGGTCATCAAATTTCTTGAAGAAAACGTCATTACGAGGTTTGGAGCTCCATATTCTTTGGTATGTGATAATGACCCTGCATTTTCTTCTCTAAAATTTTCTAAATGGGAATTTGAATACGAGATAGTTCTAAAGTTTTCTTCAAATTATTATCCCCAAGGCAATGGTTTAGTTGAATCCACTAACAAAATCTTGTTGGATATCATCAAGAAGTTAATTGCCAAAAACCCAAAAGAATGGAATACACTGCTGAAGTATGCATTGTGGGTAGATAGGACAAAGGTTAAGACAACCTTAGGTAATGTACCCTATCACTTAGTTTATGGGACTGATCCCATACTTCCAGTAAACTTAAGAATACCTACTTGGAAATTTGCTAATGAGTATTTAGGCTTTGATGATCATAGAGAAGCTAGGTTAGTCCAGATGTTACAATTGGATGAGAAGAGAGATCAAGCCATAGATAAATTTGCTAAACATCAAGCGGTAGTCAAAAGGTGGTTTGATAAGAGAAAAAGAGTCAAAACATTCAAAATATCAGATCTGGTGTTGTTTTGGGATAAGGCACATGAAAAGAAGGGGAACCATGGAAAGTTTGACAAATTGTGGTTAGGTCCATTATAGGTCGTAGAAATAATAGGAGATAATACTTTTAGGCTCAAGACTTTAACTGGGGAAGATGTGCCATTACCTATTAATGGTCAACACTTGAAACACTATTTTCAAGCTTAAGGAGACAAGGTCTGTCCTATTGTGTATCATATTGTAAAAAGTGTATAGGATGGGGTTTTTTTGTTGGTTGTGTGTTTTGTTTTGTTGGTGGTTTTGTTTTTGTTTTGTTGGTGGTTTTATTTTTGTTTGGTTGTGGGTTTGTTGTTTGGTTGGTTTATTTGTTGTGTTTCCTTGGCAGGGATGTTTGTTTTGATTTGAGGTATGCAGGGGCAGATTAACAACCACTGAAAACAATAGAAAATTCAAAAAATTTAGGTTAATCATTTGAAACTTATGCATAACTTGTTGTGACTTTCATGAATGTAGATAATTGTTTGGCTTGTGAAAATTTTTAGTCAATAACTGTGAATTGAATATTCAAGGGAAGTTTCTCACAATGACACACCTAAAATCCTTGGGTTTATTAAACGTACCAGTGTAGGTGTTAAGTGAAAAATCAAAGGTCACCTTTGCTACCATTGCAATTCTCAGCTTAATTTTATCAAGTGATCATACCTTGCATCATGAACTTACTATGATAATATCTTATGAATTTCTATGTTACACAGAGTTATAAATAAATAAAAAAAGGGGATTATATTGAAAATCCAAATTAAGCTATCTAAGTAACTCTATTGGGGCTATAGATGCTTGTTGGCAGTGGGGATCTACATAAGAGAATTGCAATGATAACCTTGCCGGGGCTATGGACGCTTGCTGGCAGCAAGGCTCTATCTAGTTGGCTATGGGGGATGAAATCAACTACATAGTTTAACATCAGTCACTAGTGTTTTCAACTCATTTTCAAGATGAGGATTATTAATCATGTGCATACATTTAAACTCTATTGAAAGATTCATACACCTTATTGAATATATTTAGTCCCAAATTAAATAATGGTTTACGTATGAGGAAGTTAGAAGTTATGAATTTATTTCATTTGGCTTTTCTTAATGATTTAAATTTAGTTGTTTTATTTGGTTGCTAGTTGTTGTGATGTTCACAACATGCCCCATTTTATTTCTTAGCAAAATGAGGACCCTTGCTGTGGCTTTCACTTTTGGTTGTGTGGGTGTGCTTGTGGTTTTGTATGGTGGTATGGGAAAATGGCAAGTGTTGTAAAATGTTGAAAATTATAATGCCTAGTGAAAAAGTGCAAAACAAGGTGAAGTCTTTTGTATGCATGTGAAGTTGAGAGTTTTGTATGCTGTATACAAATCTTTTGTATATGTATTCTTGGGTTGGTATTGTTGAGATTAGTTAGTTCTTTGTATTTTGAAAGGGGATATACATATCTGTTGAAACAACCAAAACCTTTTATGTACAAAATAGACCCGATTGAGTATAAATCACAACTAAATTAAATTCAAGTCCGCACTTGCTTCTCGTAGTTTTGTATATGCAATGATTCAACATACATTTGAGATACAAAGATGAGAACATACGTATACGGAATTGAAAACAGAATGAAATCAAACATAGGGCAGAATGATATAAAATATGGTCATATTTGTAGAATTAAATGTACTAAGAATCCAAAACTAATTTGAAAACAAGATTGCATAGTACAAGTACAAAAAAAGGAATTAACCAAGAAAGAAACTTGCGATCATGTAAACACATCAAAGTGGGTTATAGATTATACTGTATACGAGTAAAGTATGTACAATCAAGAGAAAACATATTTACAAATGCCATGGTCAAAATTTTAGGTCACGGTTAAGAAAAAAGAGACCAAAATGTTAACAAAAAAAAGCAATGCACAGCCTAGGGATTTCCATAGAAAATGCCAATGCGGACTATGTCTGCAAATTGAGTAATCTAGTTTGGATTCTGTGATATTTTCAATCCTCGGGACAACCGTAGAAAACTGAGGCCAACCTTGGCCCAATATCTGTGACGAGCTAAAGCCTAGTCTGAAAGATGCATAAGAAATGACAGTCTGATGAATTGAGCACCAGGAGTACTAGTCAGGTGAAGTTGTAAGGCCCATGGTACACCTATTCCTAGGTCAGCTGCTAAGAGAACGTCAACACCTATGAGTCTATAATCAGCTTTGAAAAGGTCCTGTAGTAATAAGAAGACCTCTATCTTGTTGATGCTTAAGTCCAGAACGGAGGCAAGAAACCATGAGACAATATCTGAATTGACTCTATAATTATCCCTACTGGTAAAGAAGCTTGTGCCTAGTACCATCTTTACAGCTTCTAGTTCTAAATTTTGAAGCATGGGCTTTCCATGCCACCAAATTAATCCTTTCAAATGAACGTCTAAAATTAGACCAAAAAAGGCGGTTTGTCACCTAGAGCTAAGAAGGAAAATGGGAGTTGTCATATTTACAGAATGCTTTCAAAATCTAAGGCATGTAAAATTAGTTGTTACACACGCGTTTAAATAGGAATTTTACATGAGTTCTAGGTTCAATCACCATTAATGGTGTCTGGAAGGAATTGAATGTGCATAAGTGTAAGTGTTAAGTCACGTGTGCCAAAAGTCTAATGAAGTTAATAACATTAATGTATCGGATTTCTTTTAATTGTGCCTTAGAGATTGTAGCATTAATTACAAGAAAAAGTACAGGCAAAGGCATGATTAAGAGGTTGAAATTTGTGTCTTTTATTACGCATTTTTGTATGTATAAAGCTTATGCATATTAAACATACATACATAAGATTAATGTGCAAGTGTGAATCTTAGGGAGGGTATGTGCTTTCAATCAGAGGTAAGTATAAATCCTAGGGTTTGCTGTTTTGTATTTCCACATTGAGGGTTGTATAAAAGGGGACTCGATGATGTTTTAATTACAAGTTTGGAAGTGGTTGGGGTTTGTGTTAATTTGTATATCATGTTATATTTTGTATGCAAAAATGATACATACAAAAGATAAATGCAAAATTCTGAAATGGTAAGTTACAAGTGGTAAGGCTTATGCTGATGAACGAAACTCGAAGTGACAAGTCTAAAGTAGAAAGATGACTTATGATGACTTATGATGCAAAAGGACTTTAAAAGTGATAGGAAATATTTGATGTCTTGGTTTTGTATGTAAACTAATATACAAAATGGATATACGAATTTGACATGCAAAGCAAATATACAAAACGGGTATTTACAAAGGGAATTGGTTTAAGTAAATAAAAACATTTTGGAAAGTCCCGTGTGTAGGTGTTTGGATGTATAAAAAGAGTATATGTTCTAAGGTACAAAAATGAAGATAAAAGATAAGAGTGAAGCAAAGGATAATATTGCCATCGTGGGTATTGATTTTTATCACAATCATTTGTAAAAACAATATACAAAAGTAACATACAAAGAAGAAGATACAAAAGTTGTGGCATACAAAAAATGTAATATGCATAATGATTCACAGAAAGGAAAAGTTAATTGATACAAATATTCAAAAAGCAAAATCTAAAAGAAAAGGTCTTAATTTGAATTATATGCATTAATTGTTGTAATAAATGCACAACTAACGGCAAGAATGCAGAATGCAAAAAAAATAAAGGCAAAAATGTATGAGGCAATTTCATAATCACATTTGTGAAGCGGGAAATTCCAGAGCAAATGGAAATTAAACTAGGCAAGTAGAAATTCAGAGGTGAATGGGATTATAAGGAGATAACGGCCCAGCTGAAAACAGTAATTCAACTCAACACTTATAAAGTTAAGCTGGTCAAGGAACATGTATGTATCTTAAAACGCTGTTATGGTGCATATAGTATAAGCATGATTTTTGTTATGATTAATCACATTGGAAAATGGAATTAATTGTTGCAAACAGTTTGATTTACTTAGGAATTTTACTAAATATTGTTACATAATTCAAATTTCAAGGTAAAACCTGGTAAAATAGTTATGGTAAAACATGGTAAAAAAATGTGAAATTAGGGTAAAAAACCCTAATAGTCATGCATGAACATAAGGGTAAAATGTACTTGTCTTCTATAGGATGGCACCAAAGCAAAAGAAGGTGACTATCGTGGCAGAAGAAGGAGAAAAGATAAAAAAGGAAAGGAAACCGCGATGAGAAACTACTAAGGAGGAGTTGCCAGTACATCAAGGGTTTCCAATGGTGACATTTTACAGGGGAGGAATAGTTACAGATGCCATCATAGGGCAAGATGATGCAGAAGATGTATTACGTAAGGTCACAGCATCAGATGCCTCTAAGGATATGGAAAGGATTTGGAGCAAAGGGTTATACAAAGCTGTTGGTTTTCCTTTGGCTATGGAAGCTAGCGAATTGGTACTGGTGTTGGTTTTTCTTCTGAATCAGCATTAGCGTTTGCCAGTTCTAATGCACAGGCAGATTCAGCCAACTGAATACAGGAGGTTGCGTGAGCTCCTCCCCTTCACTTCTGGTTCTGCCGCACCAAGGGGGGTTTCCCTACCTGATAAAAGTATAACCTTGACTAGCTCAATGACAGAAGGATTTAACTTGACATCAACAGGCAGAATACTCTCATGTATGGACCAAGATTTGTGTAACAAATTACAAGGCTGGCAACATTCTTGGACATAATGTCTGGTTAGGCATGAGAGCATGCAGAGGTTCCTAATCCTAATCCTACAACTAACAGATGGAAGGATGAGATGGTTTGAAATGGTGTTTGGAGTTATGGGACTTTCCTAGACCCATTGAACAGACAGATTCCCAAACCAGTGCCTTATCTGGGCAGCAGAGTCATATCTAAGACTGTAAATGTCTCCCCATGACAACATAAATTCATATCCAGAGGACCTAAGAATAATGCTACTGCCTAACAGCAACATGTCCAAGAAAGAGTATCATTAATGATCATACTTAACAGATCCTATGATGCAATCTATTTCCCTTTGTATCTGATCAAAAGCCTATTTAACCACTCCTTGAGCAGACGCAATAAATCAGACACACAGTATGCACATACTGAAAAACTTGGAAGCCCTTGACAACCTTGTTTGAAAGGAGAACAAATGACATACAGGAGACAATCAGAAACAATACACACACATGTGTTTTTCATTTAAAATCAATCTGCATAGAAGGCCATCACAGAGAAAATCATCATTTACAAGCCAAGATAGATTAGTACACCAGACTAAGGACTGAGTCTGTAGCAAAAAATGCCTTTCAAAATGTGAACACCTTATGTTCAGAGTCAGAGTAGAAAGCCCAAAAACATCCAACCTCTAAAATGTAACATAGCCAGACCATTTATACAGAACCGTGTACATTCAACAATTAATTATATGGCCAGAAGTCAAAAATTTGCCAGATACATTCCTTCTATTTGAAAATGGCCTTCACAGATTAAATGCAATAGACAGGGGGGATCTTGAGCTTTGTGCCACCACTTGAAGGTCTTCATCCACGATCAGGCAGCTTAATTGCTTGTACCGTCACCCATACCCTTGCACTATCGCCATTGATGGCTCAACAACCCGCAACCACCCAAAAGACTGTCGCAGCGATCAAAATGGAGCTTCTCGCCAAAAGGTGCTTCCTGAGGTTTCAAATGTGTAGGGAAATTAATCCCACATGCATAGTGCGGAAACCCCTCTATCACTTTAAGAACATCGTCACACGCATACTAAGTGTCAAGCATTTTGCCGTGCTCGACACATGACCCTTCGCCCACAGCCCATCACCATGACATACATTATCAGCCCACCGCACAGATCTCCTGCCGACCACAGTGGTCTCGCCGATCGCAACATCTCCACAAGTCACCAACATCCCCATCGGCCAGAGGAGAACCATCAGCCAGCTCCACAAAACTTACCCCGACCTTACTAGTCTCTCCGATCACACACTACACTGCCCCCCTGTCGGTGTGACTTACGCCGATGACACCCTTGTCAGCCAGACACTCTCCATCGGCGGACCCTCCAACGGCTAGCCCGATAGCCCCTGTCACGCCGAAACCGAACTCTATTACCACCATCGGCTAGACACTACCCCATACTCGCCGATGGCAACTCCATCGGCCAGACCTGTGCCATCGGCCAACAATCTACCCGTTCACCTGATAATCCTCCATTACACCGATGGCACCAACGAACTATACTCTGTCGGCGAGACCTCAGGCGTCGGCGAACCCGAAAACTCTCTCACCGATAGCACTACTCCTGCCGACGACCACCTTGAACATCCCTCATCGGCCAGACAACCAACGTCGGTCCAACACTTGCCCGCTCACTCCGATAGCCAAAGTCTTGGCAATAGCACTCCAAAACCCTCGTCGGCGAGACCAAAACTGTCGGCAAGCCACAAAACACCTACGCCGATAGGTAAAGTCTCAGTGATAGAAGATAACATGCCATTGGTACCAAAAGGATCACCAAGACACATGCAAACTCATGCCGATGGACAAAACATGAAGACCCCCCCTTCAAGAAAGATGATGTGGATGTTACAAAACACTGAAGGGGTGCCAAAACTGGAAAATTTTTTGGATTTTTTGGGATGGTGCCTGCATAAAAATTGCTCAAGAACTGACAGTCAATTCAGGCACCAACAGTGGCTCTATCTGAGGATGCATGCCTCTTGTAGGCATGGCAAGAACCACAGAACTCTGGGATGCAGACGAGTCCCCTATCCATTGGGCACAGAGTCATGAAGTTATAATGATCTGCATCACCAAACACTCTTGATGGCCTAAGGCCACCAAGAAAAGAAAAACCTGTATCTCCCTTTGTCAAATATCTTGTTTTCATCTGCATGCACTGGGTCAAGCCTGAGAATGCTACCATGATCTGACCATAAACAAACCTTCTCATCTGCAAACTCAACCTTCTAATTTAGCTTGTCACTGTCATCCCTGTGTAGATAACCTTTAGCATCCGGCAACAAGTGGATGCAGAATGTATCAGGCAATGCATACTCAAATGGAATATAACACATGTTATCATTTGTATCAACATCATGCATTGTAAAATGATCTCCTAGCTGGACTGAAAACTAAAAATATTCAAAGTCCACCATGCAGCTAGGAAAATCAGAGCTCATTTCATATGCTGGCCTCTCAAAAGAAAAGCTTTCAAATTCACAATTGTGTACATCATGTACACAACCAACAGTAGCACCAACCTAGAAAAGATCAGGCTCTGGCATCTCTTTCAAATTAGGCACATTTTCATAATCACTTACCTGATGTATGTTGTTTCCTCTTTCATTAGGATGAGAAACAGAATCCAAACCAAAAACAATGTCTAGATCCTCACCATACTCAAATAGATCCTCATCACCATATGTGTCAAAGATGGGTGATCCAGGTACATCAGCTTGATCATAGTATGCCATTTGTTCATGGGCAGCAGAACATGCATCTTCATCACCAATGGATTCCCTTTGTGGAGGAGTATCAACTTGTGTGTCATAAGCAAAACAGCCATCAAATGAAAAACAATCATGCTCTGAACTAGCACTTGTTTCAATCCCTGACTGCTCTTCATGATCTCCATGTGTTTGAAAGGAAGGCAATGGGTCACACATAGGACTGCTTCTCTGTTTGCTTATATCTTCTCTGTCTTGAGTACAATACTCACAATTGTCTCCACAGGTCCATTCCAAAAATTGCTCATTGCTGTCCACAACCTCGTTATTGTTTTCATGGTCATATGCCTCATCATTGCAATGGGAATCCTCACTAGTCCTTTCACTGGCATCCTCAACTGGTGAACAATCTAGTTGAGCAGTATTGTTAGCATTATGTTCAAATACAGCATTCTCAACCTCTATGCTTTCATTTTTATTTTTATCTGCACATGATGCCATAATCATTTGGTCATTTGCAGCTTCACAACCATTTTTCACACCAAGGCCTGGGGACAGGGATATCAACAGGCGCCCATTTCTAAAATTTTCTATATTTTCAGCAAATTTGTATGCCATCTGCATACCTGTTACCTTGAAATCCCTCAGTATTGCACTAGAGCCCTCCTCAAAAGCCTCAAAGAATATGACAACACAGGCTGAAATATCAGGTCTGAAGACTTCTGGGATCTGTGAAAGGGCTACTGCAAACGTATGACTAAAATCAATACATGGCTCTTCATCTTGTTTTCTGATGTTCATCAATTCTGCAACAAGATCAGTAGGTTCTCTTGCAAATTCTTCTTTGAAACAGTCAGCAAGCTCATCCCAACAGGCAAAAAATCTCTTTGGAAGGCTCAAATACCAGTCTTTTGCTTTTGCATCAAAGGACCTAACAAAAAACCTCATCCACATATCCTCATCTCTAAATGAATGTTTTCCCATGAAACTGTGAAAATTTTGGATATGTGCATTCCCATCACACACACTGTGACCACTAAATCTAGGCATCTGACGATATATCCTAGCAGGCATAGTTTCTACTTTATAATCAACCCATGACAAATCCAGTTGGTCATACAAAGGATCAAAAGGGCTGACATGAGGTTTAGCTTTCTGACTGGCAGACACAACAAGGTTACTACTGTTTAACTGGGCCTGCCTAGCCTCTAAAAATATCAACCTATTTTTTATCTCTTCTATTCTTTTATCATTCCCTTCCTGACTGAGTATGGGATAATTCATACTTGGATTCATGAAATTTCTATTTTCAGACATCCTTTCCATTCCTAAGACCTATAGCCTCCCCTGGCATCTAACCTATGCAGCAAAATAGCAAATATAAAGGGGAAGGAACAAGGTACCTTTCTTATACAGATGCTGAAGTCTAAACAACACATTTTCTGTCACAACACACACATCAACTTTTCATGTGCACCTGAATTTTTTGCAGAGTCGCCACCTCTCCAAAGAGGACAAAATTTACAGCAGCTGAAAGCTCATCAAATATGTTTCTGAGTTCATTCCACCAGCAGAGCAAAACTTCACCAGAGACTGCAGGATATAACTTTACATCAACATCCCCAGCAGAGTCGCCATTTTCTGTTGGTGACTCGGATGGGTCACAGATATATTACTGGAGATGATTAGATAGTACTTTCACTTCTCAATCCCCAGCGGAGTCACCAATTTCTGTTGGTGACTCGGATGGGTCACAGAGATATAACCCTTTCTCAAATTTCTTCCCCAGTAGAGTCGCCAAATTGTTGGTTTTTCTTCTGAATCAGCATTAGGGTTTGCCAGTTCTAATGCATAGGCAGATTCAGCCAACTGAATACAGGAGGTTGCGTGAGCTCCTCCCCTTCACTTCTGGTTCTGCCGCACCAAGGGGGGTTTCCCTACCTGATAAAAGTATAACCTTGACTAGCTCAATGACAGAAAGATTTAACTTGACATCAACAGGCAGAATACTCTCATGTATGGACCAAGATTTGTGTAACAAATTACAAGGCTGGCAACATTCTTGGACATAATGTCTGGTTAGGTATGAGAGCATGCAGAGGTTCCTAATCCTAATCCTATAACTAACAGATGGAAGGATGAGATGGTTTGAAATGGTGTTTGGAGTTATGGGACTTTCCTAGACCCATTGAACAGACAGATTCCCAAACCAGTGCCTTATCTGGGCAGCAGAGTCATATCTAAGACTGTAAATGTCTCCCCATGACAACATAAATTCATATCCAGAGGACCTAAGAATAATGCTACTGCCTAACAGCAACATGTCCAAGAAAGAGTATCATTAATGATCATACTTAACAGATCCTATGATGCAATCTATTTCCCTTTGTATCTGATCAAAAGCCTATTTAACCACTCCTTGAGCAGACGCAATAAATCAGACACACAGTATGCACATACTGAAAAACTTGGAAGCCCTTGACAACCTTGTTTGAAAGGAGAACAAATGACATACAGGAGACAATCAGAAACAATACACACACAGGTGTTTTTCATTTAAAATCAATCTGCATAGAAGGCCATCACAGAGAAAATCATCATTTACAAGCCAAGATAGATTAGTACACCAGACTAAGGACCGAGTCTGTAGCAAAAAATGCCTTTCAAAATGTGAACACCTTATGTTCAGAGTCAGAGCAGAAAGCCCAAAAACATCCAACCTCTAAAATGTAACATAGCCAGACCATTTATACAGAACCGTGTACATTCAACAATTAATTACATGGCCAGAAGTCAAAAATTTGCCAGATACATTCCTTCCATTTGAAAATGGCCTTCACAGATTAAATGCGACAGACAGGGGGGATCTTGAGCTTTGTGCCACCACTTGAAAGTCTTCATCCACGATCAGGCAGCTTAATTGCTTGTACCGTCACCCATACCCCTACACTATCGCCATTGATGGCTCAACAACCTGCAACCACCCAGAAGACTGTCGCAGCGATCAAAATGGAGCTTCCCGCCAAAAGGTGCTTCCTGAGGTTTCAAATGTGTAGGGAAATTAATCCCACATGCATAGTGCGGAAACCCCTCTATCACTTTAAGAACATCGTCACACGCATACTAAGTGTCAAGCGTTTTGCCGCGCTCGACACACGACCCTTCTCCCACAGCCCATCGCCATGACATACATTATCGGCCCACCGCACAGATCTCCTGCCGACCACAGTGGTCTCGCCGATCGCAACATCTCCACAAGTCACCAACATCCCCATCGGCCAGAGGAGAACCATCGGCCAGCTCCACAAAACTTACCCCGACCTCACTAGTCTCTCCGATCACACACTACACTACCCCCCTGTCGGTGTGACTTATGCCGATGACACCCTTGTCGGCCAGACACTCTCCATTGGCGGACCCTCCAACGGCTAGCCCGATAGCCCCTGTGACGCCGAAACTGAACTCTATTACCACCATCGGCTAGACACTACCCCATACTCGCCGATGGCAACTCCATCGGCCAGACCTGTGCCATCGGCCAACAATCTGCCTGTTCACCTGATAATCCTCCATTACACCGATGGCGCCAACGAACTATACTCTGTCGGCGAGACCTCAGGCGTCGGCGAACCCGAAAACTCTCTCACCGATAGCACTACTCCTGCCGACGACCACCTTGAACATCCCTCATCGGCCAGACAACCAACGTCGGTCCAACACTTGCCCGCTCACTCCGATAGCCAAAGTCTTGGCGATAGCACTCCAAAACCCTCATCGGCGAGACCAAAACTGTCAGCAAGCCACAAAACACCTACGCCGATAGGTAAAGTCTCAGCAATAGAAGATAACACGCCATTGGTACCAAAAGGATCACCAAGACACATGCAAACTCATGCCGATGGACAAAACATGAAGACCCCCCTTCAAGAAAGATGATGTGGATGTTACAAAACACTGAAGGGGTGCCAAAATTGGAAAATTTTTTGGATTTTTTGGGATGGTGCCTGCATAAAAATTGCTCAAGAACTGACAGTCAATTCAGGCACCAACAACTGGAATGCATGGAAAGGTACAATTTGGAAACTAGACAGGTAATGCATGAAGGAAGAAGCATTACAGATTTATCTATTGAAGGCACATCCCATACTTTTGGTCTAGAAATTAAGGACAAGATGATAGATATTGATATGGACCAATATGCAATAGACTTTGTAATGAATGATAAAGCGTGCAGAGCTGCTATTTTCTATGGATGGTACATGGCTGAGAATAAGCCCAAAGCTACTGTGAGGGTTCCAAAGAATCGATATAGAATTGATTTTAAAGATGAAATTCATCTTATGATTACCATGTTAAGTAGATTAGTGGGATTGAGGGATGCAGTTATGTTTGAGCTCTGGATGTTCCAAGTCATAGAATATGTCAGAGCAAAGGAAGGAAGTATCCACTAGTCCAAGACCATTAGTACATCCATAAATAGGCAGTTTATGGCATTTAGAAAAACTAGAAGATTTAGTATGTCTTTCTATGTTATATATGCATTAGTTGCTGGAATACTGGCAATAATTGGGATACAAGGGATAGGTACTTTGGAAAGTAGGCCAGACCAGAAGCTAATATATGATCATTACCCAGATCTTCAGGAGGAAAATGCATTGAAAAATTATATATGGGTAAATGATGTGTTCTATAGTTACATGGTGAGAGTTTTGAATGGAGACAAAGAAAAAAGAATAAGTAAAGAAGCAATAGAGGTTATAAACTATTTCAGTTCTTTGTTCATATAGTTCCCCACTTTTACTTATATCAGCATTGAGGGTTTTGAGGGAAAACCATTTAACTTGCTCAGATATCCGTCAGATCACCTGATTTTGCTAGAATATTCAAGGCAAGTCTTGAATATATACAAGATGTATAAGAATAGATATAAGAGGGGTAATATTAAGTTCCCTATTGTCATTGGCCACTACTCTTGTCATAATGAGGGAACTACCAAGCAATCAGAAAGAGAGCTAAGATACTATGCATTTGAAGAATTCAATTTGGCTAGGCGCTTTAACCCACTACACAGAATACAAACATTCATAAACAAGAAATATAAACATCATGTTCATATTGAGGATTATTGGTCTGATTGTGAAATTGAACAGGGGGTAAGGAAAATGGCTTATCAAAGGTTGACTATTGAACAGATGAGGACAATGGGGGATATCAGCGTGCCCCAAGAGGTGACTGAAGATGATGAGGTACTGCATGAAAGTTATAAGAGTAATGGGGTAGAAATGTTACCCATTGGTGAGCCAAATTGGGATGCTCCTGCAGAGACATCCTTGGAAGGATTGTCTGCACCTATTTTATTGTTTTCTAAAAAATGGCTGGCTAATAAAATAGAAGAGTTGAAAGCTCAAGGCATTGATGTCACGGGAAAAAAAAAGAAAAGAAAGAAAAGAGATCAGGAGGACAGAGATGAACTGATGTGTTTCTATGAAAAGAAAAGAAGATTCATGGAAACCAAAATATTGAGTAAGGATAAAAGGGCAACTTTGTTAGATCCTTATGCTTTGGGGATTACAGTAGCCATACCTTTTGGTACATTCATAGAAGAGGGAGCATCTAGTCAAGAAGTACATATTGAGAGGGCACATGCATCAAAGGTGTTTGGTGAGTTAGTACAAGAGGAAGGTATACCTATGGGACAGCTTGTGGCAAGAGCTATTGCTATAGATTTACCAGAAAGAGGAACACAGGTACCTATATTTGCATTAGGAGAAATAAGAAAAGGGCATGTGTTAGTAGACTTCACACCTGAGGGAAGAAGGAAAATTCACATTAAAGTTAAACATGAATTAACTGAAGAGATGTTGCATAAATCTGAAAGCCACGAAGCAAAGAAGGTAAGGGAGATTATTGATATAAATAATGATAGCAGTGATGAAGGGAGTATGCAACAAGGAATTGGTGCAGAAGGACTTGAAATAGATATGGGTTCTATTAGAATAGAAGAACATAACACCCAAGTGTACATGAGGAAGGTACAAAGTTTAGAACCAAAAGAAAAGGATATGCCCAAAGAATCAGAAAAGGTGGATCCTTTTGGCACATTGGTAGAATGGGAAATAATAGAAGAAGTACAAAATCTTGCTTGACAAATTAAAGAATCAGAAAAGAGAGAAAGAGACAATAAGGAGACTAAAGACACATAAATAGCATTAGAACAAACTGAGGAATCCATGGAAGTAATTCTCGCTAATATGGATGTTTTCAATGTCTTAAAGGCATATAACGAATAGAGTACACCAGAAGACAATTTAGAAAAGGAACATGAGGAAAGAAAAGTTGAGGAGTAGCCTAATAAATCCATTAGTCAGCCGCTACAGATAGGTCAGGTTAGTGTATCTATACATGCACATGAAGAAATGATAATGAAGGCAACAGAAACATCAGGGAATCCCAAAGAAGATATAAGGGATGCTTCTAAAGAGGAGATGCAATAGCAAGGTAGTATACTATCGGGTTCAGGATATTAGTCTCCAGAATAGCCTCTAGGGAAACAACATTCTCTACAACAATCATCACCAGAAAAGCAGGTAGAGGTAGAAAAACCTCAAAAAGAAGTAATTAAGGCAGAAGCAAGGATAGAAGCTAATAAAGAGCCACCAGCTTGGTTAGGAAATGAAGTGAGAAGAGAAAAAGTAGAGGTACAGTTGGTGCCTATTGATATTAAAAGCTTGTTAGGAGGGCTCCCGCAAAGAGAAAGAAGGAAAGCAAGAACGATGTCTACCATAAAAAGAGGTCCCTCTGGATCAAGAACTTTGGAGCTAGCCATCCCACAAATGAACAAGGTAAAAGGTGAGATGACCCTTGAAGATTATAAAATGATGAACATTGACTTGGGGCATGTGACACGGGAGCAGCACATGGCTAAATGGCAAGATATGAACAAAGCTACAATGGAGATAATGAAGAAAGATAAAGATAAATTTGATTACCTAAAAGGACATATTGCATAGTTACAATAGTTTATACAGGGGATATTTGACCCTACGGTTGCTATGCCAGAGGTGCAAGAAAAATTAACCATTGTATCTAAGGATCAAGTATTGGAATTGGAAAATAAAAAAATTGAAGCTAACACTTTTGAGGAGTGGTTTAGACTTTTTATTCAAAAAGGGGATAATACAATAAGACAGATAATTACTAATTAGGAATTGGCCCTTACAGAAAAGAATAATTGTAGCACTATTTTGCAGCATTATCAAGACAAAATAGAAGAATGCAAAGAAGAAATAGATCGGGTAGAGGACATGAGGGAAAGGGTTAATGAGCTAAGGAATGAAAGAGTAATAACTTCTCAGGTAGTGGATCGCATGCCACAGACTCTACTGGAGTTGAATTTTGAGAGAAATATGTTGGAGGACTACATTGTAAATACATAGGAGCTGGAAAAGGATGCTGAAGAATTGGCTAGAAAGCATCGCAAGATCATACAAAAATTCACTAGGTATGAGTGTTCAGAGATGCATTTCAATGATGTTGAGATGGCAGTAAAAAAATTCAAGGATATGTATTTACCTTGTATGTAGGATCCAAGTACATAGCTAAATGTTGAGATGATTGATCTAACCATGGAATTAAGTGCGAAGGTAAAAAAAAATACTAGAAGCATAGAGAAGAGATAGAAGAGCAGGTAAAAACATTAAAAGAAAGAGTTGAAATGCAGACATATACTTGGATCGTGAGTCAAAGAAACAATCATGAAGTGGTGGTAGCATTGATAAATAAATATACATAGTATTTGAAGAGGATTGGGGAAGAATGATGAGGAAAAATACCATTGATAGTGGTGGCTCCTCTTGTTCTATTTTACAAAGTAGTCAGTTGTGCTATTTTGATTTAAAGGCAAAGTTAGCGCGGGAAAGTCAAAGAGAGGTGTGCGTTTGAAAAGGGAATCCTTTTGGTATCTTTGAGACAAGAGGAATATTCTAAGAAGATATTTTGGTAACGGTTGGGAAAGGAGTTCCACCGTTGATCTGTAATATTTGAATGTCAACCGATGGATGAGTTTTTGGTAACCATAGTAGGAAAGAAGCTTCAAAATCTATATAAGAAGCTCTACTACTTGTATTTTATTAGACATGGATTTTGATCTTTTAGTTTAAGGTTGTAATTGTCAAGTTTTATTGCAATAGAGAGGACATTTCTTTTAGTTTTAGAAAGGAGGTTGCCTGTGTCTGCATTAAGGAGTGCATGGAATGTCATGTCTCCTTTGTGTATCTGTCAAAGCATTTGTAAGTTTTTCTGGTGGTTTGATCAATGAAACAGAAGTCATTATTACATTGTAAATTTTCTATGACTTTATACTTTGAATAAAGGTAAACTCAGAATTCTGCATCTATTACAGAGTGTTTTTTGATTCAGACTTTTACTTGATGTATTGTTCTTTGAAAGATTGGAATATCTTATATATGTTCATGAAAATGCTCAGGATGTTACATTTGTAGATTTGATTGTGTTGAATTGTTCAGATTACTGTATTCTTTAATATGTGAATAGCAGAGCATTTAGATCTTATATGGAATGGTATTTTAATTTGAGTCTTTCTAACTTTTCTCCAACAATTGATAAATAATTAGCTGAAATGCAGTCACCTAAAGGAAATTGTGAAAGATCCTACTAAATACGTGGAAATGTTAATGATCTTAAATGATTTTCATAAATTCTGAAGTATCAAGTCTATTTTCTGTGAAATTCGTTTAAAGTTTGACTTGAAAGTAATAAATAGTTGCAAATGAGCACTGACTTGAGAGATATTTTGAGATATTTGCACATAATAAGTAATAATTTCCAATAGCATATCTTTAGATTCAATAAGGCCCCTTGAATATAATAGCTTCACAACAAACTGCTGGTTTATCCCACACGGTCAAGAACTGACCATCCAGAAATTTGAGATTGAGAATTACTAGTTAATTATGCATATCTTCCAAGACAACTAGGATTCATTTTGTGAATTTTAACTATTCTGTGAGTGTGTAAAAACTCTCATCAACAGGTACATTAAATTTAACCATTATATATAATGATGTGGTTACTGTTAAGTTTTAATGTTAACATGAAATGTTATGGGATATTAGCAAAAATGGTTAGTGGTTAGTAACCACATGTGCTAACCACATTAGCATAAGAAATGTAACAGTTAACTATTATAAGAAAACAATGACCAAAACAAGAAGGCAATGTGATGACCTATGGTGAGGATTCAAAGTGGTTTTGACCTGCACAAAAGTTGAAGACCGTGACTTCAAGACTGTTGAATCCGTTGATAATGGCGAAAGACTTGGTGAAGCATCATTGAAGAGGTTGAAGTGGAGGTGTAGAGGCCAGATTATGCACCTAAAAATCCTGATGTAGGCTGTCAAAGCCAAATTTATCACCTAAGACCTAATGAAATAGCCAGCAGGGTGTGTGTTGATACTTAAACTTCAACCTCAAAAACATAATCTTTTGCCTAAATTGGAAGCAACTACCAGGAATGAAAATGGAAACTATGAAGACCATGACCACAAATGCTGGTGGGTTCTAGATCTACAACAGAAATAGATGCCCATGACCTTGACCATAAAACCACGATTGGTAACTCAAACGGTCACCATTGGAATAAAAAATAAACAAACAACAATGCTTCGATAAAGAACCATGACCATTATGAAATTCCCCTACGAGGTGGCAATGGTTGGAGAAGAGGGCAGAGCTGGCCACAAAAATTGGTTGAGTGGAGTTGAAATTGAAGACAGCAGGGCCAATCTAGAAGTGAAATCCCATGGGAAGAGATGCAATCATTGGGCATGTTGAATGAAGACCTCAGCCTGTGATGACCTATAGAGTGGAGAAGAGCAACCTGAGAGTGGAATACTTGATTGTGACCATACAAAAGATGGGTTAACCTTAACCAGCTGGTGCATTGCAAACGACCAGCTAGTCAAGATTTGTACAGCACCCACCGTTCGACAAAATTTCATGTACGGCAGGTCAGAGACTGGTTGGTCGACAAGAACTGAGTCAAAACATTAATTAGATTTTGTCAACTGCTGTAGTTGTCGAAGAAGCCATACAATCAGTTGTTTATAAGGCACCGACTGTTTACAACTAGGCCAAAGGATGTCTTCAACCAAAACCTAAAGCCCTCGACTTGGAGTTTGTGAAAGGGCATGGAAAATAAAACCATGTCTAGAAAGACAATGATGTTGGTACTTTAGACAGTGACCAATACTTGTAGTAAATAGTGAACCATGGTAGTGGATGAAGCTTGAAGAAATTGACCTTGATAGATCTTTAACAGTTACCAGGACCTTTGAAGTCTTTGAACTAACAAACTTAAGATTGTGACCCATAACAACAAGATGTGAGATAAAAACTTATGAATGCAATAGACCTGTGGAAGTTGATGGGGCTGAGATTGGATGCCAAAAAGTGCCAATCGAAAGGGCACCAATGATTTGGTGTTGTGTGAAGAAATGGCACGTAGATTAATTGCAACTAATAGAGGAAAAATTGTTTTTGGATTGTCAAAGTGCCTACAAAAGATATTTGCATGTCTAGGGTTGAGTGTGGGTCTTTAATGGTGTGAAAAGCTCTGTGGACTGCTGAGAGAGCTGAATGTGAGGTGAACAGAGTTAGAGGCTGATGTAAATGGACATCAACCTTCGTGACCAATGGTGGAATGACCCAGTGATGTGATCCTCAGGGTGACTATGGAATTCTTGGGCTGAAGGCCGAGATGGGCCTGTGAAAAGGAGCCTCAAACTCGCCAAGACAAACCCTTGAACTAGATAGTAAACTAGAAACCCACGAAAAATAACCATGAACCATATCAAACTAAGAACCTGCACATATACAAAATGGTGACCAAAGAGAAAAATTTGCAAGGGGTCAAAGTGCCCTCTGCCAAAAAAATCTAATTTTTACAAAAAATTCATAAATTACAGATTTAGCTGTATATTACCTTAGGTAAGGAGTAAATTTTTTTTGGCAAAAAATTCAATTTACTTGAAATCATCATTTGAAGGCTCACCTTAACTATTTCAGGCCTTTTAAATGCAATGGCCACGATGCTGCAATGATAGGGCTAAGTGTTGGAGTCATTGATTCGAGAAGGAATGTGCAATCATGGCTCTAATATCATGTTGGAGTAGCCAAGATCAACAAGCACAAAGAATCAAACCTTCCACAATTGAAAAATGGAGCACAAGAGCATATCTATCATATATAATGAGAGTGTGTAAAATACAAAGAGAATCCTTGCATCAATAGGCAAGGAGGAGGAGGTGGGAAGATAGGACTAAACTATTGACTACCCCTACAAGCATGCAACACTTGTCTAGCTCACATGACATGTGTGAGGGCAAGTGGCAAGCCAAAATGAAAGAGGTGTCTCATATGTATGAGGACCACGTGTCAAAATGAGACAAACTCCTAAAGACTAAGTAAACTTAAGCCTATGTGTGAATAGGTCAATCCTTCAAAGAGGTGATATCTAAACTAGTTAGATAATGACACTATTTACACTAACACTAGCAACCAATTCTTTGTAAGATCTCATTAGAATTAGTCTTCAAATCTTTCTATATTCTTTTCATTCCCATACTCCCCTTATTCTAAGAATTTCTCTATGATCAATTGCTTGCAACAACTTCAAACTAATGGATGGTCTTTCCTACCAAGGACATCAACATTGACATCAACATTTATGGTTCTACTTCAAACTTTATCTTAGTCTCCAACACTAAGTTGTAGGCTAGGATTTTTGTTTATTTTAGTAAATTATATATTTTTTATCTTAGTTTTAGTTTTCTATTTGTTTGTGAATTAATTTGTTAGATAAGTAGATTGTTAGTAGTAATTAGTATGCTTGATTAGTTTTGTTGACATTTTATTTTGTCCTTTTTAGGACAACTCAAATCAAAATAGTGTGTGAGAAAATCCTATATTCAAATTTTTAGGGTAAGTTCCTTGATCTAAACTACTCTTAAAATCTAAACAACAAACAAGCTCATTGCTTATGCAGACTATACAATTTTATGATTTGGGTTTTTGCATGAAAATAAAATACTAGAAGCAAAATTTAACCTTATCTTTTTTATCCCAGAGGTTAGAGCACAATGATTGAAAGTTCTTTATCTCACCATGATGATTTTCTATTTATGTAGCTAAACAATAATACCATCTATTGATAGATTTGTATCAACAACAAGATTAATTCAAACAAAAGGAACAATTAACTAATTGTAAAAATTTAGTATAAGATTGAAAAGAAACAATTTTTTAGAAGCATACAAATGTACTTTGAAGAATAAAAGACAAGTGCTATGCAAAATTAAATGTGAATACTTTATTACTAACTTATCAAAAAAATTTAGTTAATCATGCTAGAAAATTGAATCCTACTATTGCTTGACTTGTCAAAAGGGTTGATAAAAATAAGAAAGTGGTGGATTAATTTGATTCCACCTTCAAGGAATTGGATGAGAAGGATGTGAGTAGATTGAACAAAACTACTACTGATTCTAGGTCAAAGTCAGATTTGAAGGACTCTAGAGAGAGTGACTCTTTGGTTAAGGATAGGGCCACAAATAGTGGTGGAAGAAGGGACAACAAAAGGAAAAGAGGTGAACCCCCAACAATGGTGAAGAATGTAGAAAGGCTTTGTGATATTCCAAAGGATAGTCAAACCACCAACACTAATGATAAGGGTAAAGGTAAATCCTTTCTTGAACTTGTTATTAGAGAACCTTTCCCTATCATTGAGAATCCCTGCCCCCTAATCTCCAAGGGTTTTAGTGTCCCTCGCCCTAATACCACTTCCCTATGGGGGATTGCTGATGATTTGTATGTTGTGAGCCAAAATGTTATGACCCTATACTAGACCTTTGAGATGCAACACAACCTCGTCAAATGGTTCTATATTGAGATCAAAATGATCAAATATCAAAATGGATATTATGGAGAAGAGAAAAATAGGGGAGAACTAGACTTCACTTGAAGAGGATAAGAGGATTTTCCAAAATTAGGAAACTATTCCCTTGGTGAATAAGTTGAAGGATGACCTCTCCAACCAAAAGAAAAGGACTAATGTTTTAGAGGAAGAATATATGAAAGGGTGGGACAATCAAGATGCTAAATTAGTGGCTCTTGAATGGGAAATGGCCAACATTAAAGAGAATATAAACATGATCATCAAGATCAATGTTATGGAGATCAAAAACATCAATGAAAAAATGAAAAATATGAATGCCAGTATTGTTGCTAAAGGGAAGGCTAAAAAGGATGTAGGACCTAGTACCAATACTAGAAGCACAAAAAAGAAACATAACGAGGGGGATAAGAAGAATCCTCAAGATCTTCAAGAGTTAGATGATAGTCTCTTTTTGGCTGAGCTAGAAGCGACTGATACCCTTTAAAAGTTGTAGTTTGTTATTTGTTCTCTTTGTTGTTTCTGTTCTATGTTGAGATATTTTTTGGATGTATCTTTGCTATGGTTTGGTTGTGTATTCACTAAAATTTTTCCTGTTGTAAAGGATTTTTAGGGCTCCATCAAAACTTGATCTTTACCCCTTTAATAAAAAACTTATCAAATTCTCACAACACAACACAATGATTTAACTTTAAAGTTTGAATGAAAACTTTTACAACATAGATTTGGCATCCATTATTACAAATTATGTGCTCAAAGTACTTATTTATAATCTCTTAAGAAAAGGATAAAATAATAATATAATATTGTCGTCAAAACATCATTTTAAAGGTCTTTAAAGGCATGATTGGGTGGTTAAGTCACTTGGTTATAGTGGTGGCCGCCAAGGTTCAAATCCCATAGTGTTCATGCTTGGGGATTTGGGGATGAGATCCCCTATGTTGTGGCCTCACCAGTTCATAGCTCTAGTCAAAAGCGTTCACCAAACAAAAAACAATCATTTTAAAGAAATCTAATCCCTATAAAAAAATAGAGAAAATAATGCTACTTTAAAATAACTAATTTTAAAACAGTTAAAATGAATAAAGTTAGTGTAAACTACTCTCATCTTGGTACACAACTTTGAACTTTCACTTGCAAAATAGTCGTAAATAACTATTCTAAATCATCGACATCTAATTCTTCATCTAAATTTGACATATCTGAATGATTTGGCAATTTAAGAGATGGTGTACTCTCTTTTTCTCTTGAAATTTGAACTCTATCCATAAAACTCTTTGATTTTAACAATTGGAGGTTTTTGTGTTAACTCTTCTTTTTTCAACTATTGTTGCACAAAGCTTTTGCTCTTCATAAATAATATTTGGTATTCAAGTAGCTTGATTCTGTATGATGCAATTCTAACTAACATTCTCATTAATTATTCCATATTGCTAATTGTCATGCTCACATCTCCCATGTGGTCGTGACACAATATCCACATGTCATGTGGTCATGACACAGATTACCAAAAATTTTTCCCACCCAACTCTAAAAACCCCCTTGCATGCAACATGCGCACTCGGTGACATACGCACAAAGGCCAAGACGTCAATCAAGCATCGAGGTAATGCAAATTCCTTTCACAACCCCTGCAAAATGAAAGCTTACTAAGGAGGTATGTGATGCAAGGAGCGTTTCTATGAGGGTTAGTTTCCATAGCTGGAACTAACCCTAAGGTTCCTAGATGAGGTGGTATGGTTTCGTTATCAACGAAACCTAACCCTAGGAGAACTAAAAAATTTAAATTAACATTAAAATTATTGCACTAGCATGATATCGAACTAACTTTTAAACAATTAACTAAGATGGAAAGATAAATGCTGGAATCAAATTAATTAACATTTCCACATTTAATCTAGCATAATGGAATATAGGGGAATAATTCTCTAGGTAATCTGGCAGCATAATGCCATCGGAGTAATAATGTAAAAAAATAAATTAAAGTAAAACTCTTCACTAATGCCCTTTTCAAAAATAAACTCAAAACTAAATACGCCTATTAAATTAAATTACACCACCATTTCCTCATTTACCCAAGACAATATAAATAGTGAAATTAATCACATTAGCTAAAGGAACAATTAATTAAAAATTCCATTAAAGGCAAGCACTAGTTAAATGGGTTTGAAAGGGTTTAAATTAAATAATTTCCATAAAACAATTAATCCTCACACCCAAGCCGCATTAAAAATAATATCCCCTCCCACTCACTAAGTGGGCTCAAAACATTAAATTAGGTTAGGATTTAATTAAATCACTAATCCCTCCTTATTTCCCACTAAACCCTAAATTAAATTATAAAAGGCAATAAAAAGGTTTAAGTACTCACAATGAAATTTAGCTCATTCATTTGATTAGGTTTCAAAGAGAAGCAAAAGTGAAAGGAAATGTCACATTCACCAAAAAGAGGCTAAATCCCTTTTTTGTTCCTTCTCTATTTCTCTTTGTCTCCTACATGCTATTTTATTTCTCTAACCCTATCTTATTCTTATACTCATCTATTTTACCTCTATCTTCAAACCCTAAGTTTATTTTTGTTTTCTAACGCTCTTTCATTGTGCAGGGTTTCCTCAAGTATTCATGGAGCTCTCTTGTCTTTTGTTTAAATGCTCCTGAATAGGGTAATATTTTATTTTTGCATAGTAATATATATGATGGTGCTATATATATACATACTACAGGGGCCGAACAGATTAAGGTAGAGGTAGTTAGAAAATATTGCAGGGTCAAATAACACAGAGGGTCATTCTTATATTGCAGGCTGGGGTTAAAGAAGAAGCACGATGCCCCCCCTTTTTTTTTTGAGGCACCGACGGTGCCAATGCAATCTTTGGGGGAAGGGAAGGGCAGCCTCCCGCCTGCCCCTTCCACAGAGCCTTCAACTCTATGGAGAGATGGACGGGGGTCCATCCCCCCTCCCCCTGCTCTCCTATCAGCGACAGTGTGGCCGCCAGATGCAAATTTTTTTTTTGGTATCATTCAAAAACCCTAAACGGGTTTTTAAAAAAAACAACGATATGGTTCCTTTAATTTCTTTCTTTTATTATAGTTGCAGCAGATTATATATATATATATATATATGTTGGAAAAACATCTCTATGTATAAATTTTTACAACAAAACAAGAAACAATGAACTCAATATTTATTATAATATCTATATATATAATGTAATGAACATCAAATGATTTATTAACATAATAATTTCCTCTACAAAAATGAAATAGTTGCATTTTTTTTTTCATAAGTAAGTTGTAATAATACATATACTTTCTTTTCTGTACCACTATACAAACCCATACATTGCATTTTTATAAAGCACCCAAATAAAAACCATAGTGTATTTTCCTTTCCTTTTCAACAGGCAAATATATTCATTTCAATGGCAAAGTTAGGGAATAGGAAGAGAGGTAAAGATAGAACCATTATTTTCATACATAATATTTTTTCCCAAAACCATGTAAAGAAACAAACATCCAATCTTTTATTTTAATGAAATGAATGCATATCCTTTTTTTTTATTTACAAAGAGACTCACAAGAGAGCTCACTCTCAAACTACAACAAAATTTTACAAAGCCACAAGGGCCATGGAAACCATGATGCCATACATTACCTAACTCAAATAAAAACATTAACTCCAAAGCTCCAAACACTCCAAGACCACCAAAACCTACAAAAAATCACAAGAAGGCTCCCAAATGCAGATAGACAAGATGACAAGGTTCTATTACAGCCAAAAGCCCAAAATCAAAGGTTAGTTTGCAAAAGTGGGAAAAATAGTTAGAGATCTTGATTTATCCATGTAAATGGTGTTTAGGCATGTATAGGGACCCATCCCTTCCATTGAGAAAGGCAGGTCAAACTCTGAAATGGTACTTCCTTCACAAACCCAAGAAATGACTTGTAGTCCTACAAAATGAGAACAATCCTAATAACTCTTGACTCAGACCTTCAAATACAAATCTTAGACAATCATTAGATACCCATTATGTCCCCCTATCATATATCCCAAATTGGGTATGGCTTGTTTTGGATGGAATACCTCAACCAATAACCCCTCCCAATGACCTAGAGCCCCAATTAGGCCTAAATTACAAAGAGATTACCCTAAAAATCATGCACAAAACTCCACAAAGGGTTTTAACATTTAGAATACATGCAAAAACAAGGGATTTTGTGGGTTTTACCCTTCTACAATCTGTTGTTCCAAGAAATGCCTCTATGGTTACTCCAATAGGCTTAATACATGGGCATATTAAGCCTTTTCTACCAAAACTCGCAAACACCAACTCTCCCACTCCTGAAATCAGTCAAAACACTTGAAATACACAAGGATACATCCATCCCACTAGCCTTATGGTCTTGAAAGACAGTGGGATGGTTATTCTTCCATCGTTGGAGAAAAACCCTTGTTTAGGTTTTTATAAGACTGTTTTTAAAGAAAACCTTATAACTCCCTCCAAACTTAATGTCCCAACTCCAAACCAGGATCAAATAAAAGATGGTTCAATTTAATATCAAATAATAACACCATGGGTAGATAAATGTGTAGGAATACACTCAACACCAAGAGGGGGGGTGAATCAGTGTTAACAATTTTAAGTCTTTTTACTCCTTTTCTTAACTTAAATTCACAATTGTGGAATTCTTCAAATAGAACAAAGAAAATATGTAGAGTATCAAAACAAAACTTGACACAAGAAATTTCCCGAGTGGAAAACCCTCCTGGGGTATAAAAACCACTCAACTGCCTCACTGGCTTAACACAAATTTCTGATTACAATTGTCTCACTGACATTACAATTCTGCCTCACTGGCATATTGTACTTCTCTGCATGTCTCACTGACATTACAACATCAACATTCAATGAAAAGAACAAATCAGGGGATTTCCCTGTTTCAATAATCACAATACCTTATTTCTCCCTTTCAAAAAGAATCAAATAAATGTATTTTTCTTCTGCAATACAATTCCAAAATCAATTCACAATATAATAAACTCTCTGATTGCAAAATTGAAAAATTAACCTTCTCTGAAAATGATTATCTTTCAAAACTTCAATCTGCTTTGTAACACTTCAATCTTGATTGCATCTTCCTATCAACAAAAAATTAATGCTCTGCTCTTCAATCATAAAAACCTTTCAATCTGAATTGCACCATCATACCTGCAAACATTCATCTCATAATAAAATCTTTCATCTTCTCAAGAAATCTTTCTCATCCTAAAACACCTCTCTCAAAACTCTTCAACTCAAAAATCAACTTATTTTCTCATGCTCTGAAAAATATTTTCACACTCATCAAGATCATCCCCTTATCTGCAATGATTGTTCACCTGCAATACAAAATCTCTCTATATACAAAATAAATTTTCATCAAAACAAAATCTTCAAAAATCGGTTCAACTTCAACATTATATTTTTTCTCAAACTTATCATCTTCTCTCTAATCAAAATAAAAAACACAAAACAAGAAAAAATGAAACCCCTTCGAAGAACTCTGCCTTTTCATCTTCTTATCAATTAGAAACCTTCTAAATCTTACTCTTTCCTACACACAAAAATCAACTTCAGTGGCCCTTGAAATTCGGTGAGAAAGGTCAAGAAAAACAAGTTTTATTGCCTTTTTAACAACAGTGAACATCAACTTTAAAGCCACGAACTAACCGTTTTAAGATACTTTCTATTTAAAAACTGACCCTCTGATCTGCGGTGCCCGCCAATCTCTATTTAAACTCTGATCATTGGATGCGGTGGCTTTAAACACAACATTATATCCACCGTTTGCGCTAGGGGATCGGGGTCCATATGACTTGCCCCACTACGACTAATGATGCCTCCAGTCGGTCATCACTTGAAGCTAAACTTGCTCTCGCCGGTCACTTTGAAATTATAACATAAAGTGCATAGTGTGATGACGGGCAATAGGGTTAAACAATATAAATGTTGAGCACAATGTATAAGACTAGTCAAGTTTTAAACAAACACACTTACCATTTCAAATACTATAAACCTTGACAAACTTCACATACTTCAAATACTATAGCACTGAAATGAAACACCATGCTTCATCAGATCTGCCACTGTTATGAACCCAATGTAGATGGAGTTAATATAATGCATATTAACTTTTGTCAAATGATGCAAGCCCTTGCCCTAATTCAAAAATTGATAATATGCAATGAATGCCACTTATCAAAACCGAGAGATCTGAAAACCATGCACTGATGTCATTATAGATCAAAACTAAGATGATACCAAATCACTGTGAACATAATTGCATGAAGACCTGTGAACATAATTGCATGAAGATCACTCATAACGCCAACCTTAGCCACTTTCACTAAAAGCATGACTTAAACTGTCCTATGAAGAATCCTTCTGAAATATCATGTGATCAACACATTTGATCCAACTAGATGAATTCTCTGTAACCAATTCAAATTCATTAAAAGACAACTTCACAACACTGATTGTATAACCAAACATGATATATACCTGTCAACTGCATCTTGTGAAAACTGTGAAATGCAACATCCTGATATCCTGATATTTTTACATCAATGAAAAGACAATATACTCAACTGTGAAATGTGCTACAAAACTCCCCCTTTGTCTTTGACATTGATGGCAAAACCATAACTCATTTCTCCCCCTTTTTGACATAAAATTGTCAAAGGCAAAAAAATACCACAACTAATAGATTTCTGTTCTTGTAAATGCAATCCTCTAAAAAATTTTGCCAAAAAACCAACACTTATCTTTACACTGATCAAATGCACAATACTGTAACACTGCCAACCAAAAAATGTGTACAAAAACTATATACAGACTATGTACAAATGAGATTCAGGACATTAAAGTAATCTAGAAAACAACTCCCCCTGAATCTAATATCTCTGTAACTTACTGAAGAGAGACAAGAGACAGAACTCCCAGTCTCTGTCTCAGAGTTTCAAATGTCTCCTTTGGCAAAGGCTTTGTGAAGATATCAGCCAATTGATCACTAGTATGCACATATTCCAAAGCAACTTCATTTTCAATCACCTTTTCCCTTAGAAAATGATATCTAATAGCAATGTGCTTAGTTCTTGAATGCATTATAGGATTCTTTGACATATTGATAGAACTTGTGTTATCACAAAGAATAGACACAGGCTTTTTAACCTCAACCTTAATATCAAGAAGTGATTGTACCATCCAAAGTACCTGTGTACAACATGATGAAGCAGCAATGTACTCAGCTTTAGCTGTAGATAGAGAAACTTAATCTTGTTTCTTACTATGCCATGCAACCAATCTGCCACCCAGAAAGAAAGCTGCCCCACTTGTGCTTTTTCTGTCATCAGGACACCCTGCCCAATCTGCATCTGTATAGGCAAGAAGTGTAAAATCACTGTGTCTAGGATACCATAAACTAAAATCAAGTGTACCCTTAATATATCTAAAGATTCTCTTAACAGCATTCAAATGTGATTGTTTAGGACAAGCTTGGAATCTAGCAACCAAACAAACAGCCTACATAATATCAGGCCTAGAAGTAGTGAGATATAAAAGACTCCCAATCATAGATCTATATAGAGACTGTTCTACTTCAGGTGATTCATCATTTTTACTTAGCTTATGCCCTGTCTCCATAGGAGTACCCAAAGGTTTGCAATCATCCATTTGAAATCTCTTTAACATTTCTTTGGCATATTTATTTTGTGAGATAAATATTCCTTTTTCAAGCTGAGATACCTGAAGACCAAGAAAGAAGGACAATTCTCCCAACATAGACATTTCAAATTCTGACTTCATAATGTTAGGAAATGAATGACTCATATCATCATTGTTACTACCAAAAATGATATCATCAACATAAATTTCAACAACCAGAATATCCTCACCTTTGATTAAATAGTACAAATTACTGTCCACACCTCCTTTTGTGAACCCCTGTTCCTGCAGAAACTTATCCAGTCTATAATACCAAGCCCTTGGAGCTTGCTTTAAACCATATAGAGCCTTTTTCAACCTATAAACATGATTTGAATTATCTTTATTTACAAAACCTTCTGGTTGTTCCATGTAGACTTCTTCTTCAAGATCTCCATTTAGAAATGCTGATTTTACATCCATTTGGTAAACTTTGAAATTCTTATAAACTGAAAAAGCTAAAAACATTCTTATAGCTTCTAATCTAGCAACAGGAGCAAATGTTTCTTCAAAGTCAATACCTTTAATTTGTGAATACCCTTTGCAAACCAATCTGGCTTTGTTTCTAACAACTTTACCTTTATCATCAAGCTTATTCCTAAACACCCATTTTGATCCAATGACATTCTTACCTTCTGGTCTTGGAACAAGTTCCCATGTTTTGTTCTTTTCTATTTGGCTTAACTCCTCTTCCATGGCTTTAATCTAGGCTTCATCTTTGCTAGCCTCAACATAATTCTTTGGTTCCATTTTAGATATCAAACACACATGTGATTGATTATGTGTAGCATCAAGCTTTCCTCTTCTTGTTAACACACCACTGTCCTTATCCCCAATGATCAACTCATGAGGATGATCTCTTTGAAAAGCCTTTGAAAGAGTCTTTGTCTTAACACCAACAGATTTTTCAGGATCTTCTTCCTCTTCCTGAATTTCTTCTTCCTTCTGTGAATGATGATCAACTTCATTGTCATGAATCAACTGCATACAGGGCTGCAAGTCCTCATCCACCTTAACATTAGTACTTTCAATTATTCTTTTGAGCCTATTGTTAAAACACTTATATGCCTTGCTATGTGTAGAATAACCAAGAAATATGCCTTCATCACATCTAGACTCAAAACCACATAAGCTATCATTATCTTTCTTAATGTAACACTTACTTCCAAAAATTTTAAAATACCCAACATTTGCTGACTTACCATACCAAAGTTCATAAGGAGTATAATTTGACTTTACCCTTAATTGAACTCTGTTCAAAGTATATACAGCTGTATGAACAGCTTCTCTCCAATAGACATTGGGCAGATTTGCATCATGTAGTAAGATTCTTGCCATTTCTTTTACAGTCCTATTTTTCCTTTCAGCTACTCCATTTTGCTGTGGAGTTCTAGGAGTGGAAAATTGCCTTCTTATCCCATGTTTTTCACAATACTCCTCAAATTCCTTTGAAGTGTACTCTCCTCCATTGTCTGACCTTAAACATTTTAGCTTGAAATCAGATTCCTTTTCAACCATCTTCTTGAAGATTTTGAATCTATCAAATGCCTCTGATTTATGCCTTAAGAATGTTACCCATGTCATTCTTGAAAAGTCATCAATGAAAAGCATAAAATATTTTTCTCCTCCTAGAGCTTTAGTCCTTGTAGGACCACACAAATCTGAATGTACCAGCTGTAGAGGTTTTGAAGTAAAATACTCCTTAGGCTTGAAACTAACTTTGGTTTGCTTACCCAGCTGACACTCTTTGCATATAGTATTACTTGGTTTTGAAATATGAGGCATATTTCTGACATTGTGATTCCTGCTGATTCTCACAAGATTGTCAAAATTCACATGACCAAGTCTTCTATGCCACAACCAGCTTTCCTCAATTTGGCCCATGAAACAGATATGACTATCAACACTTTTAGTTTCTGAGTTATGAAGATTGTAGATGTTACCACTAGTCCTTAGACCTGCTGCAATAACTTTACCTGATTTCTTTTTGATCTCACATCCATGTGCATCAAAAACCACATTAAAATCATTGTCACATATTTGACTGACACTTAACAAATTATGCTTCAATCCTTCTACAAAATACACATCATGTAGTGGTGTTTCATCATCAAGAAGAATTGTACCTTTGCCTTTGATCATAATGCAATCATTATTTCCAAACATAACAGAACCTTCATTAATGTCTTCAAATTTCACAAACTTATCTTTGTCCCCTGTCATGTGGTTGGAGCAACCACTGTCAATCACCCACTGTTCCTTCCTTTTGGCATGAAAAGCAGCTTGTGCAATCATAACATCAAAGCTCTTATTAATTACCTTAGGTTTCCAAACAAACAATTTCTTTTCAGAACTCAAAGAAGACAAACCTGAAACAGTATTTCTTGTTGTTTGTTGCATTTGCAATGAAGGTCTACAGAATTTGGAAATATGCCCAAAATTTTTACAATTGTGACACTTCAAACTTCTTAAGAACATGAATGGATTCCTTGGAAATAAGTGCATTTCTCTTCTGACTCCAAATCTGCATTCACTGGCTTTGTGTCCAAACCTGTTGCAACAAAAACAATATCCAATAAAGTGAGCATTATACCTGAAAGTATCACTTCTGTTGTAGTTTGTTGTCCTTATGATTGATTTGCCTTTTGTACTAGCCTTTTGAGAACATTGTCCCTCTTCAAATCCAAGACCTGATTTATCTTTGAATCCTTTTTGTCTATCAAGAAGATCATCAAGTTTATCACTACTTCTGCACATATCAAGTCTTCTTCTCAGACCAACAATTTCAGCTTCAAGTGTATGACATTTCTTGTCCTTGTTATTCAACTCTTTGTCTTTATCATCAATAATTTTCTTACTTTCTTCAAGAGAAAGAATTAGATCAGTAATCTGTTTCTCATAACAAGTTAACTTGTTATTGATGATATCATTTTCTTTTTGAAACTGACTTCTTTGTGCAATGATTTCCTTTCTAAGTTTCTTGACTTGACTTAATGCACACATCAATTCTCCTTCAAAATCAATAACAGCTTCACAACTGTTTGATTGTTCCTCACATTTTTCATTTTGAACTTCATTTAGAATAGCCATAAATAAAGTCTGTGCATTTTCATCAAGAAAATCATCTGAATCACTTTCAGACATATCAACATTTTTGATGAACAAACTTCTTTTCTTTCTGAAATTATTTTTCCTTCTAGAAACAAACTGTTTCTTTTTAAATTGCTTCTTGTTTTCATCTTCATCACTGTCTAGGTCTTTGTAAGGACACTGAGCTGCATAGTGTCCAATCTTTCCACACTCAAAACATTTGAATGGAAGCTTACCTTTGTATTTACCAACAGATCCCTTCTTCAACTTGCTTGCAAGAGATATTTCTTGATCATCATCCAAATCTTCTGAATCAGAAATCTCCTTTTCTTTTTTGACTGATTTGAAAGCAGCTTCTTTGCTTGAAGGTATGTCATTGCTAATTCTCATCTCATAAGCTGTGAAAGTGCCATGAAGTTCATCAAAGGTAACTTTGCTTAAGTCTCTTTCTTCTACTGCAGACACTTTGGATTCATATTTTGGATTTAAAGTCCTTAAGACTTTTGTAACAACTGTCTTCTCTTCCAGTGTATCACCAAGTCCTTTGATAGCATTTACAATTTCTTGGACCCTTAGAAGATATTCTGCCACTTTCTCATCATCACTCATTCGGAGACTTTCAAATTTGGCTCTGTAGGATTGTAGTTTTGCTTCTTTGATTTTATCATCTCCTTGATAAATATTAGATAGTTTGTCCCATATTTCCTTGGCTATTTTACGCTCCATGATTTTGACAAGTATGTCATTAGTAAGACCACAACATAATGCATTTTTAGCTTTAGCATTATTTTCATATGCCCTTTTCTCATCAGCTGTGCTAGGAGGATTTGTAGCAGTATATGCAGTAACAATGGCCGCATATACATCATACCCCAGAGATGACAAATATGACTCCATCCTGAATTTCCAAAAAGCATAGTTAGAACCATCAAACACAGGTGCTTTATAATTAGAGTAACCTTCTTGACTTGCCATGATAAGTATTCCAGAAATATGATCTACCCAAGCTGATTAACCTTTGACAGGGTACCAAGGTCTGATACCAATTGTAGGAATACACTCAACACTGAGAGGGGGGGGTGAATCAGTGTTAACAATTTTAAGTCTTTTTACTCCTTTTCTTGATTTAAATTCACAATTGTGGAATTCTTCAAATAGAACAAAGAAAATATGCAGAGTATCAAAACAAAACTTGACACAAGAAATTTCCCGAGTGGAAAACCCTCCTGGGGTATAAAAACCACTCAACTGCCTCACTGGCTTAACACAAATTTCTGATTACAATTGTCTCACTGACATTACAATTCTGCCTCACTGGCATATTGTACTTCTCTGCATGTCTCACTGACATTACAACATCAACATTCAATGAAAAGAACAAATTAGGGGATTTCCCTGTTTCAATAATCACAATACCTTATTTCTCCCTTTCAAAAAGAATCAAATAAATGTATTTTTCTTCTGCAATACAATTCCAAAATCAATTCACAATATAATAAACTCTCTGATTGCAAAATTGAAAAATTAACCTTCTCTGAAAATGATTATCTTTCAAAACTTCAATCTGCTCTGTAACACTTCAATCTTGATTGCATCTTCCTATCAACAAAAAATTAATGCTCTGCTCTTCAATCATAAAAACCTTTCAATCTGAATTGCACCATCATACCTGCAAACATTCATCTCATAGTAAAATCTTTCATCTTCTCAAGAAATCTTTCTCATCCTAAAACACCTCTCTCAAAACTCTTCAACTCAAAAATCAACTTATTTTCTCATGCTCTGAAAAATATTTTCACACTCATCAAGATCATCCCCTTATCTGCAATGATTGTTCACCTGCAATACAAAATCTCTCTATATACAAAATAAACTTTCATCAAAACAAAATCTTCAAAAATCGGTTCAACTTCAACATTATATTTTTTCTCAAACTTATCATCTTCTCTCTAATCAAAATCAAAAACACAAAACAAGAAAAAATGAAACCCCTTCGAAGAACTCTGCCTTTTCATCTTCTTATCAATTAGAAACCTTCTAAATCTTACTCTTTCCTTCACACAAAAATCAACTTCAGTGGCCCTTGAAATTCGGTGAGAAAGGTCAAGAAAAACATGTTTTACTGCCTTTTTAACAACAGTGAACGTCAACTTTAAAGCCATGAACTATCCGTTTTAAGATACTTTCTATTTAAAAACTGACCCTCCAATTTGCGGTGCCCGCCAATCTCCATTTAAACTCTGATCGTTGGATGTGGTGGCTTTAAACACAACATTATATCCACCGTTTGCGCTAGGGGATCGGGGTCCATATGACTTGCCCCACTACGACTAATGATGCCTCCAGCCGGTCATCACTTGAAGCTAAACTTGCTCTCGTCGGTCACTTTGAAATTATAACATAAAGTGCATAGTGTGATGACGGGCAATAGGGTTAAACAATATAAATGTTGAGCACAAGGTATAAGACTAGTCAAGTTTTAAACAAACACACTTACCATTTCAAATACTATAAACCTTGACAAACTTCACATACTTCAAATACTATAGCACTGAAATGAAACACCATGCTTCATCAGATCTGCCACTGTTATGAACCCAATGTAGATGGAGTTAATATAATGCATATTAACTTTTGTCAAATGATGCAAGCCCTTGCCCTAATTCAAAAATTGATAATATGCAATGAATGCCACTTATCAAAACTAAGAGATCTAAAAACCATGCACTGATGTCATTATAGATCAAAACTGAGATGATACCAAATCACTGTGAACATAATTGCATGAAGACCTGTGAACATAATTGCATGAAGATTACTCATAACGCCAACCTTAGCCACTTTCACTGAAAGCATGACTTAAACTGTCCTATGAAGAATCCTTCTGAAATATCATGTGATCAACACATTTGATCCAACTAGATGAATTCTCTGTAACCAATTCAAATTCATTAAAAGACAACTTCACAACACTGATTTTATAACCAAACATGATATATGCCTGTCAACTGCATCTTGTGAAAACCATGAAATGCAACATCCTGATATCCTGATATTTTGACATCAATGAAAAGACAATATACTCAACTATGAAATGTGCTACAAAATGTTCCATAATTGTGTACAGTACGGCCTGGAACAGCAAAAAAAACTCAGAAAATGTAGATTTTCAGCAACCCATTTTTGGGAAAACACTCATAACTTCCTCTAAATAGTGTGTGGAGACCTCTAACTAGACTCAAATGAAAGGTAAGACACAGGGATTTCCAAAAAGTCCAACTTCACCTTCTAATTCATCCATATACAAAAGTTATGAATGGTATAGCAGAAAAAATGCAGAAAATTCTAGAAATCACAGTGTTTGTTTGTATTTCTTGATCACCAACTCCAACTACTGCCTTGCCTCGACCCTTGGGAGGAATTTTAAGCATGTAATTACAGCTCCAACTATCCCCAACTACTTTTCAAGAGGGTTACCATTGGTTTTTTATAGTTTTGCCCTTTGTTTGCTTTACAATTTGTAAAAGTTGCCAAACAACTTTGCACATTTTGACAATATTGAAGGCTACAAGAGCCCAACTACCTTCAAAGGGACACAAACACCCTAGAAACACCTAAGGAGACTCAAAAAACCCTATTACATTAATTGGATCCTTCCTTGGTTACATTTTCACCATGTGACAACAATATGACAACATTGACAAAAACATGGCATTTTGGACAAATGCCTACAAAATGGATCCCAACTTATTAAAAACACTTAGGAAATGGTCCATTAGACCTTATTAAATCAACTATGGTCTCATAAGACCTTATTCACTGCAAAACTCAAAAACCTCAACTTAACACCATTTTGGCCTCATGGTGGCCACCTTGTGTTAGGTGCTCCTGCACCATACACCCCGCTAGAAAAGAACTCATGCCACATGAGTTGATTATTTGACTTGATCCACCTTTATCCTTTGCTACTTAATGTATTCCCCATTATCTCTAGACTGCAACCTACTTCCATGGAATCAAAAACTCATGCCTAGCATTGTAGGTTCTACTCACACCTTGCCATGAGTGAGTGCTTGTAGCCAGACCTATACTTTGCTTGCCATTCTTCCTTACTGTCATCTCTGCCTGAACACCTACATTCAGAACCTTGGTTTATGCTTCTTGTATAGCTAATATGGTAGAATATGATTGTCTTTCAAATCTTGTTGGCTCTAGAGGACAAACAATGGTCCCTACTATGATAGTATCTTCTTCTTTCCAACCACCTTGTGGTTGCTTGCAGACTTGCTCTTTGACCTTCTTTTGATCCATCTCAGACATCACCACCTGATCTCCATCATTCAAAACTGAAACCAGTTTCAAACTTTGATCTTTGGCAACCCCATTCCTTGAGGCATCCTCAACTGTCCTTGTCTCTTCTTCATTGATCTTCACAAACTCTTTCTTACCCACCAAGATGACCATGGCTGCCTTCTTTGCTTCAACATCCTCCTGCAATGGTGTCATCACAAAAGTCCTCCCATCCTTCTTGATGGTGTATGTGTTAGCATATCCATCATATAATGATTGCCTATCAAATTGCCATGGTCTACCTAAAAGTAGGCGACAACAATTCATGGGCAAAATGTCACATAAAACCCTATCCTTGTATTCTCCAATCTCAAAATCAACATATGCTTGTTCATCTACCAAAAGTGATTGACTATCACTTACCCAAGATGCTTGGTAAGGAGTTTGATGAGGAATCCTTTCTAGGTTCAATTTATCCACCATTTCCCTAGACACCATATTATCTGTTGAACCAAAATCTATTACTACCTTGCATACTTTACCTTTGCTTTTGCAATTGTTCCTAAAAAGTACTCTCCTTTGTATCATCTCCTTGTTCTTGGATTTCTTCAAGAGTGTTCTCCTTAGCATCGATTCTTCTCCATCTTGAATTGGGGCTGCACTTCCAACTGGAGAGTTAACACTTTCATCTACCTCCTCTTCTTACACATATTGAACCCTCTATTCATTCCTCCTTTCACTACCACCAGATGTAGAACTTTGTTTCATTGGACACTTGTATTCTATATGACCAATCTCACTACAATGATAACATCTCCCAATGAAAACATTAGAACCTCTACCTCCACCTCTTGTGCCTCTAAACTCCCCTCTAAAATTAGAAACTTGGCCCTTACCTTTGCTTGTGTCTCCTTGGTCTTCTTGGGTTGGTCTTGTTCCTCTTCCTCTATTTTTTTGCTCACCTTTCCTCTTCAACTTTTCTTCAGCCCTTAATGCCACTTGAAAGCATTTTTCCATGGCTTCAGGGGTTAATAAACTGATTTCATCTTGAATATTAAACCTCAAACCATTTAGATACCTTTCCACTTTAGCTTTTTCATCCTCCATGTACCCACAACAAAGATTGTATTTGTGAAACTCCTCGGTGTAAGTAGCCACATCCAAATCTCTTTGCTTGAGATTTTGCATCTTCTTGTAGATCTGCACCTCATAGTTCGATGGAAGGAATTGGGACTTGATCCTCTCCAACATTCTGCTCCATGAAGAGATCATACTCTTCCCATTCTTTACCCTCTCTCCTTGGGTGCAATTCCACCATGTAAGGGCAACACCTTTGAGTTTAGTTTTTGCAAACTTCACCCTCTTATTTTCAGGAACTTCTTTGTATTCAAAGTAGTTGTTTAGAGCCTCAATCCACTCTGTGAATTCATCAGCATTCATCTTCCCACTAAACATGGGAATCTCCATCCGAGCCTCCGAAGAATCCTTGCCAATTGCCTTGATGGCTTCAAGGAAATGCTTTTGATCAGTTGGTACCTCTACCTCTTCTTGCTCTTCTTCTTCCTCCTCTTTTTCTTCCTCTTCATCTGAACCTTCATCTATCCTCTTCCCTATCCTCAATGCCTTCAACTTTGCGTGGAGTGCTTCCTTGACTCCACTTTTGATCTTCTCTTCCATCTCCTTGAACTTCTTGACCACTTCGGTGGTCATCCCCTTTGGAGGCATATTGCTAGCCTCTCATTCACTCTCCTCTGCTGACATATACTAGGCCTTATACCACCAACAACAGAGTCTTTTATTGCTCTGATACCACTATGATGTAGAGGCACTTTAGATAGGAGGAAGATAGACAAGATGACAAGGTTCTACTACACCTAAAAGCCCAAAATCAAAGGTTAGTTTGCAAAAGTGGGAATAGTAGTTAGAGATCTTGATTTATCCATGGAAATGGTGTTTAGGCATGTATAGGGACCATCCCATCCATTGGGAAAGGCAAGTCAAACTCTGAAATGGTACTTCCTTCACAAACCTAAGAAATGGCTTGTAGCCCTACAAAATGAGAACAATCCTAATAACTCTTGAATCAGACCTTCAAATACAAATATTAGACAATTAGTAGATACCCATTATGGTCCCCTATCACATATCCCAAATTGGGTATGGCTTGTTTTGGACAGAATACCTCAACCAAATAACCCCTCTCAATGACCTAGAGCCCCAATTAGGCCTAAATTACAAAGAGACTACCCTAAAAATCATGCACATAACTCCACCAAGGGTTTGAAAATTTAGAATACATTCCAAAACAAGGGATTTTGTGGGTTTTACCCTTCTACAATCTGCTATTCCAAGAAATGCCTCTATGGTTACTCCAATAGGCTTAATACATGGGCATATTAAGCCTTTTCTACCAAAACTCACAAACACCAACTCTCCCACTCCTGAAATCAGTCAAAACACTTGAAATACACATGTATATATCCATCTCACTAGCCTTATGGTCTTGAAAGATAGTGGGATGGTTATTTTTCCATTGTTGGAGCAAAACCCTTGTTTAGGTTTTTATAAGGCTATTTTTAAAGAAAACCTTATAACTACCTCCAAACTTAATGTCCCAACTCCAAAATAGACTCAAATGAAAGGTGGTTCAATTTAATATAAAATCATAACACCATGGGTAGATGAATGTTCCGTACTTGTGTACAGTACGGCCTGGAACAACAAAAGAAACTCAGAAAATGCAGATTTTCAGCAACCCATTTTTGGGAAAACACTCATAACTTCCTCTAGACAACATGTGGAGACCTCTAACTAGACTAAAATGAAAGGTAAGACACAGGGATTTCCAAAAAGGCCAACCTCACCTTCTAATTCATCCGTATGCAAAATTTATGAATGTTATAGCAGCAAAAATGCAGAAAATTATGGAAATCACAGTGTTTGTTTGTATTTCTTGATCACCAACTCCAACTACTGCCTTGCCTCAACCCTTGGGAGGAATTTTAAGCATGTAATTACAGTTACAAATGTCCCCAACTACTTTTCAAGAGGGTGGCCATTAGTTTTTTATAGTTTTGCCCTTTGTTTGCTTTACAATTTGTAAAAGTTGCCAAACAACTTTGCACATTTTGACAATATTGAAGGCTACAAGAGCCCAACTACCTTAAAAGGGCCAAAAACACCCTAGAAACACTTAAGGAGACTCAAAAAACCATATTACATTCATTGGATCCTTCCTTGGTTACATTTTCACCATGTGACAACAATATGACAACATTGACAAAAACATGGCATTTTGGACAAATGCCTACAAAATGGATCCCAACTTATTACAAACACTTAGGAAGTGGTCCATTGGACCTTATTACATCAAATATGGTCTCATAAGACCTTATTCATTGCAAAAACTCAAAAACCTCAACTTAACACCATTTTGGCCTCATGGTGGCCACCTTGTGTTAGGTGCTCCTGCACCACCATGGGAGCTCACCTCCCATCCATAGACTTGAAACAAGTCACCCCCGAGCTTGGAGGTCACCCACATAACCAGGTGCACTCAAAAACAAAGGATTCAACACCAAAATCACTCTCACAAAACATAAACACTCCCTCTCAATGATTTCACATAACGAATCCATTTGCTTGGATTTTAGGGGGTAGGAGAGTGGACTACTCTCAACTCAAGGGTATTGGGAATAACTATAAATTGGAATTAAGATAAGAATCAACCTTTCAGATGGTGTTGTATTTCCCTTAGTTTATTCCTAGTGTCAATCCAGGAATTTGTAAACAAATGAAAAGTGTTGTGGCTATATGCCAAAGGGCTAGAGATAGTAAATTAAGTGGGGATGCAATGCAGCTAATCACACATATGACACCTAAGGAAGTCTGATTTTTTGTTTCTGTAATGCGACAGGAAGTTTGACAGACAATGCGCTAGGAATGTGACAGGAACAAAATAGAGTTGCAAATTTAAAAGTCAACAATTAAGTATAGAAATGAATAAATGTCTATATCTTTAATTCTACAGTTGATAACAATTTGCATAATAAATAAAGTGATCACCTAAATACTAAGAGATTAGAATTGAATCATTCTAAATATTTTGTAAATTAAATTATAGAAGAAATGAATAACATCATACAATACAACAACAACAATCAATTCAACTTAGAACAAATACTTCATACACACACACAGTCTCACCACGTGTTCCAAGAGTGGACCCTTCCTCTGGTTCGTGAGGTGAGTGAGAAGAAAATAAAGTTGATTACACCACAAACTTGATTATATGCAAAGTCTGGATTAATTTTATTAGAAGTTTGATATCGATTACATCATATCATATCGATTCATAACATAGCGTATATATACTGAATATGATGATCAGTTTGGAAAGATATTACAATTTGTTTGTTATGGCCTATGGCCAACAAACTAAGATTCTAACAGTCTTTCTTGGCCGTAGGCCATAAACTTAAAACATTATAATCCTAACTATATAAGTAGTTACAACTTATAATGCAAAATTAGGATCAAAACAGATCTCGCCACATATCCTCATAACTTGCAATCTTCAAGGATCTTTATCTTCAATTAGGCCCTATTTTAAACCAACCAAATTCACATTAATATCCTCACAGTTGATAAAGTATAACATCTTTTTACTCTTTTAAACATATTAAACATTTTCTATTTCCTATGATAATTAATGGCATGAGGACTTAGGAAAGGCAACAAAATAGGTATCAAGAGAATTAAAAGGGTCACAAAGCAAGACACATTTTGAGCCCATCATTTCCCCCTAGCTTAAGGAATTTGCATGTCCTCATGCAAATGCTTAATACAAACCATTCTTTTTCCTTGCAGATAATTGTTGAGCTATAGTAGTGATTTCTTGATACCAAATTGACTTCATCTCCTCCATTTTCTATTCAAATTCCTGCAAAGGAATATGCGTTTCTGCCAAATTGCCCAACTCTTTTGTCATTCTGTCAATTTCCTCTTTTTGCTACTTGTTTACTAAGATGAGCTCCTGTAACTCTACTTTCAGCTGTTGATTCTATTTTTCAAGTTGTTCAACTTCAGAAGATATTTCTAGCTCTTTTTGTGTAGACGAGGTAGTTTTCTTACTCAATAGGGAGTCATCATCAATACCTATAACAGGGGACTCATATGACTTCATCTGTGGATCATATACTATTAATTGCTTTTCATCATAATGAAGCTCAAAAGGAGAAAGATTTACTGCGTCTTGTTCAGAGGTTTTGCCTGCTAGAGGAGAAAGATTTATTTTTGTTTGAGAATGAATATCTTCTTGGCTGCAAACATTCTTTAGGTCCTAAACATTTTCATGTTCTTCCTCATATTCTTCCTCTGCTCCTTGTTTTTCTTCATATTCCTCCCCTTCCTCTTGTTTTGTTTTATTTCCACAGACATTGTCTTGTTTTCCTTTATCAAATGTATACATTTCCTCTTGGGAAGATTGCTCCAGTCGGGTGGCTTGTTCTTTCTTTTTCTATAATTTTTGTCTATGGTATGCCCTGCTCATCCTATCTTTCCCTTGATTAGGGTTTATAGTTGTGACTTCTATGTCTGGTTCGGCCATTGAACTAGCTACCTCAGCTAAGTTAGTTTATCCCTAGAAGCAGTCACTCCACATTTCTACTTTTTGTTAGGCTACTTGTCAATTTTCTGAAAGGTTTTACCACCAGTTATAGTCTTGGTTTTCCTTTGCCTAGAAGATTTACCAACAGGGGTTTCCTCTGTTAACCCTTTTTGGTGGCCTTTAGAAGTCTCATTATTAGAATCCCCTATTTCAATAAAAAACATCCCATGCTATAGGAGGGTTTACTAATTTTAACCCATGTATCACAATTAATTTGATGAGCCCATGGTGAGAAAGGGATTTCTCATGTCCATGTCTAAATTCAATGTAGGAGTGTTGTAGAGAATGAAATAGGTAATGGGGAAGATTAATTAAGATACCATTTTGCAAATGCAGCAGAAGCCTAAAATGGTGAGCAAAGATATAGGTGTACTTACCCTCGCAAGTAATATATTGCATGAGAAATTTTGCAACATCAGACCATGGAGGAGGAAGAGATTTGTGTTTTGTGCCTTGGCCTTGTACCATTTCCACAGATTCCCCCCTTTGTAGGAATTGCTTCTGCACATATTTGAGCTTTGTTACTCAGGTTGAACCAGTAGGGAAGAATGCATCACCAGTCTGTGGAAATCCAGTGACCTTTGCAATAATCTACATTGTCATAGGAAATGTAAAACCCCGCAACATGACCTGCTTCTTGCTGAAACCCATAGCAAATTCTCGTGCTACCTTAACATGTCATGACCACACAATCTGTTGAAATAACTCGTCCAAGAAGCTTGTTTAAACACCTTATACACTTCTTTCTTGGATTTCAACTCTTGCATGGATGTGGGTTCCCACCTTGTGTGATCTCCTCCCATTTCCACTTTTTGTGATAGGAAGTTTGAACAGTGGCTATGGCGGTCTGTGGTTTCAAACAAAGGCTAGAAAATAGCTATCAAAGTAAGAATTATCAAATTAGTAGATTATGGTGGTGGAAACAAGACTGGAAATGAGATAATCACAATTTATAGAAAGAATATAGGATTAATAACTCACTTAATCACTTATGGATGTGACATAAGTTCTCCCCCTAGCTTTAATGATGATCCATCTCAGTCATGCACATTAATTATGTAAGGAAAGAGAAATAATGTTTAATATCAAAAAATAATAAAAATAAATACTTCCCATTACTAATTACCATTAAGATGATCCATGTGAAATGACTAGTAGGGACGAAGTGTAGCAAAGATATCGAAGCCATATGCAATAAGAATGCACCGTACTGCTGGAAAGTCATCATGAGTCAGCAACCGAGGGAACGTAGCAGAAGAGAGAATGGAGAAATGAAGCATCATAAAGAATGATGTCATGAGAATGGGTGGGAGGAAAGACAACAGTAAAAAGTGTGAGTAAGGCCATCGAGGATGAAAGACAGAGTCCAGATGTGAACACGTGGAAAGGATGCCAGTTGGATATAGGGGATGGGAAAATAAGTGAAAAGATGGTGGGGTCATCATGACTATGTTAGAAGTGTCAATCAATCAGACTAGTGCTGATATGAGAAATGATTATGGTGAAGTGACACACGAGTGAGCCATGTCATACTGAGTGAGCATCGCTATATGTAGAAGGGAGTGAAATGATAGAGGTGGCCATCAAGTAGGATATATTTTTTTGTACCATAGAAAGATTGATGTTCCTGTCGCACCATATAAAGGGTAGCGACAAGAACTTAAGCAAGGGGCTCCACAAGTGAAATTATTTGTTTATTATTATTATTAATGTTTTGTTTTATTTTGTTTTTGTTTTTTAAATTGACATTAGACCACTGAATACTTAGTTTTCACTCTAATGCCGCCTAGAAGCGCTGGACAAACTGATTTTCACATCTAGGTTTATCATGCAGTTAAAACCTGCCGAAAACCTAGTTTTTAGGTAGTAACTGCCCAACAATGCCCGAAGGTTTTCATTGTTGGATCTTTTATTTATTTATTTTTATTTATTATTTATTTTATGCATGAGGGTACCTAAGAGGTACTTGGAGAGGTGACAGGATCTTGAATAAGGACATGGAGTTCCTTGTGTAGACTGGAAATGAAACTGTCTTTTGTGATAGATTGCTTGTATAGCTTGAGACGATGACCATTGATGACAAGAGCAATGCGATTGAAGTCTATAGTGCAGAGTTTAATTGCACCATTGTCATAGACAACTTTGATCTCATAAGGGCCTAGCCATCTGGTATGAAATTTGCCTTTGAAATCCTGGAACCTGGAATTATACAAAAGTGCCCAGTCTTCTGGCTGGAAGGACCGTTTGCGGATGAAATGATCATGCCAAAGAGCATGTTTTTGTTGAACCACTTCTACATGAAAAAGAGCTTGTTGACGCATTTCATCTAAAGAATGGAGTTGCTCAATCCTAGCCTTTTGAGCATCAGTGAGATTCAAGCCTAACTCTAAAGCAATACGTAAGGTTTTAATTTCAAATTCAATAGGTAACACAACCTTTTACCATAGACAATCTCATAGGGTATAAGACCAATAGTGGTCTTCCACGTTGTCTAATAAGCCCATACTGCTTCAGGGAGGCGAGCTGCCCAATCTTTTCAATGAATTACAACTGTCTTGGTGAGGATATTCTCAAGTTCTTTGTTGGTGACTTCAACCTGACCATTGGCTTGTGGATGATATGGTGAAGACTTACGATGTTGAATCTCATACTCTTGAACCAAAGTGGAAATTAACTCTGATGTGAATTGAGGGCCCTAATCAGTCACTATCTCCTTACGTACACTAAATCATGTGAATATTTTAGTATACAAAAAATTAGCAACTTTAGTATCTCATGCATGTTTCAGAGCCACAATTTCAACCCACTTGGTAACATAATTTGTGTAGACTAAAATGTATTCCTTGTTTTTGGATGGAGGATTGATCGGTCCCACAAAATCTAAACCCCACTTTTCAAAGGGTTCAATAGATAATTGAGGTTGTAAGGGCATTTCATCAGAATGCGTGGGTTGGCCCATGAGTTGGCACTTGTCACAATGCTAAACATACTGCTTGCAATCCTTGTGAATTGTTGGCCAATAATATCTAGCAGTAAGAATCTTGTTGGTTGTCCTTTGAGCTACAAAATGTCTACCACATGTCTCAGTATGACATGTATGAAGTATGTCAAAGACATCATCTTCAGCCACACCATGACACATAACATTTTCTATGCCAGTGTAGAATAGAAGTCCATTAATCCATGTGTACTGACCACTTAGTCCAACAAGTTTCTTGCATTCTCTAGGAGAGAAGTGTGGAGGAAACTTGCAAGTGACCAAGTAGTTCGCTATGTCTGTAAACCAAGGACTTTTGATAGAGATGACAAAAAGATGCTCATCTGGAAAGGCATCATCAACTGGGAGAGGTTCATCTTTGCTTTGTAATTTAGAGAAGAAGTTTGCAACCACATTCTCACAACCAGGCTTATCAAGTATAGTAATATCAAATTCTTGTAACAATAATAACCATCTAATAACTCTCCCAATAACGACATGTTTATTCATTAGAAATCGAATTACAGAATGATCAGTATGAATAAACACTTTATAACTAGTAATGTAATGGTGAAATTTATTAATTGCATAAACAACAGCCAAAAATTCTTTTTCAGTTACCGTATAATTTACCTCTGCACCAGTGAAGTTTTTGCTTATATAATAGATGGAATAAAAGAGTGTCCCATCTTTTTGTCCTAACACAGCTCCCATGGATGTATTAGATGCATCTGTATGGATGTGGAATGGTAATTCCCAATTAGGTCCACATAGAATTGGTGTAGTAATAAGCTTCTCCTTTATTTCTTCAAAATCTTTCTAGCATTCCTATGTCCATGAAAAAGTTGCATCCTTCCTGAACAAAACAAAGAGAGGTGAGGCAATCTTGCTAAAATTTTGAATAAATCATCTATAGTATCCAGCATGACCCAAAAAGCTATGAAAATCTTTCTGAGAAATAGGTATAGGTAAGTCTTGAATTATCTTTACCTTCTTGGGATCTACCTCAATTCCCTTTGCAGAAATGTAATGACCTAAGACAATACCTTCAGTCATTAGGATATGACACTTTTCATGACTCAAGGAAAGATTAGTATCAATACATCTTTTAAGAACTTTTTCCAAATTTGCTTTTGCTCCTTCATACGTGTCACCATAAAAAGTGAAATCATCCATGTACACTTCTACACAATCATGAATCAAATCAGCAAAGATACTTAATACAACTCGCTGAAAAGTAGCAGGGGTGTTACATAACCCAAAAGGCAAGACATTGTAAGCAAATGTACCCCAAAGGTAGGTAATGGTGGTTTTGTCTTGATCCTCCAGGGCTATGTGGATTTGATTATACCCACTAAACCCATCAAGGAAGGAGAAAAACTTCTTTCCAACAAGGGTATCTAAGACTTGATCTATCAAAGGTAGTGGAAAATGGTCTTTCTTGGTGGCCTTATTAAGGGTTCTATAGTTGACACAGATACACCATTTCCCATTCTTCTTCGGAACCACCACAAGGGGTGACACCCATTGGCTGTCAGAGATAGGGTAAATGAATCCTACATTGAGTAACTTTTGCAATTCATCTTTAACAATCTTTCGTAGGATAGGGTTCAATATTCTTTGTGGTTGTCTTACTAGTCTACTACCTTCCTCGATATAGATATGATGTGTGCAAGTAGTAGGATGTATTCCTCTCATGTCTTGGTAATCCCAAGCAAAAGCATCTTTATGAGAATGCAACATAGAGATAAGATTGTCTAATTGTGAGGGACTCAAGTTGGGATTTATGTTAAGCATTTGTCTAGGTAAAACTTCCATAGCATGGGACTGAATAGGTTGATTTACAGCAAGTAATGGGGAAGTGGAAGAAGATGGATCAGAATTTTTAGGAATGAAAAAGGAACTATATAGGCACGAGTGTGGTAACAACTGATGCAAAGTAATAAAATGTTGAATGAATTGTGAATCACTTACCAAAGGGAAGTTCCCAAATGGATAGTTATTGCTAACATGAGAGTACAAAACCATATTTTCCAAGACATTATTAAACAAGTAATGGTTTTGAAAGAAATTATTAATAATAGTGTCTTCTGATTATTCTTCAATTTCTCTACTTTGATAAATAGTTAAAATAGGTAATGACTCATCCAAGTCACTGTCAACCCATAGGGCGTCTTCTATCTCCAACAGAGGTTATGCTGGCCGATACAATGTCAATTGCTTCGTTTGTTCTCCATTTGAGATCACCAAATTGCCAGACCTACAATTAATAAAAGGATTAGTTGCAGCTAACCAAGGTCTACCTAAAATTAAGGGGTATCCCCCCAGCTTAACTTTTAGCTGTAAAATCATAAAATCTGTTGGATATTCCCAAGATTCAATAGAAATAATAATGTCTTCAATCATACCTTCAAGTTTTACAAGGGAACAATCTGCCATTTGTAAGACTGTTGGAGTAGGTATTAGTCCTTGTATGGCTAGTTTCTCTTTAGTCTCATTTGTCATTACATTTATAGCTGCTCCTAAATCCACAAGTGTATTTGGAATAACTATATTACCAATACGTACCTTTATCATGGGACTTCCAAGATCAACATATTTAGGAACATAAATCTTTCCTAATATCAAATCTGTGAGTTGTCCAATGACCTGGACTATCTTCGGGTCTTGTTTCTTCTTTTATTTTCACCCACATAATTCTTTGATTGCTTTTGTATATATTGGAACATCTTGAATGGCTTACAAAAAAGGAATTTTAATGTTAACATTTCTTAATTCATTCATAAAATCAAAACCAAGTCTAGATGTTTCTTGTCTTTTTGGTTGTTCTTGAAGCCTATCAGGAAAGGGAGGCTGTGTTTTTTCTTCAATTGGCTCTTCTAAAGAATCTTCTATCTCTGTGATAGTTGGCCCTTGAAGATTATTTCCTGATCTTAATTATACACCATCAACTTCCAGTGTATTGACAAGATAAGTTGGATAACCTGCTACCTCATTGTTATAGACTGGTTGTGCCACCTTATTATTTGGATTTGGTGTTGGTTGTGTGGGCATAGGTGTAGCCCTTATGGCTAAGATGGATTGGATGGCAGATTAGTGGATGAGGGTGGTATGGGTGGTAGAAGTTGCTATTGTGGTTGTTGGTATGGAGAAATAGTGGGTGGAATGGAGTATGATGTATATTGTGGATAGGATGGTGGTGTTGCTCTCAATGGTTGTGGATAGGGTTGTTGTTGTGGGTATTGATTTGTCCACTAAGGATAGGATGGAGGTTGTTGCCAACCTCCATACCACCCAGGTGAATTATGATATGGAAAAAGAGTAGGCTGACCACTTGGTTGACCCATAGATTTATAGGGTGTATTATAGTAATTCATCATGTTTGTTGGAATGACCCTAGGCTGCCATGGTCTCCTTTGAGCCATGTAATAAACAGGTTCTTCAGGATATTCTACTTTTGCCATATCTATGGGTAATGTCTACAAGGAAGTATTCTTACTAGCCTCCTCTAAAGATGAGATCTTTGTCCTATTATAAAGGCATTCTTCACTAGTATGTTTCTTGTGACATGTAGGACAAAATACAGCCAAGGCCTTCTCAGCTTCCTCTTGCTTTCTATGAGTGTATAAAGTGTCAATCTGCGTGCCCATATGATTTAATAAATCAATTTTAAGATCTTCAAGCAAATTGCCTATTTCACGCTTTGTTATACCTGTGGCATTTCTTGAAGAAGAAAGCTTACTTGAATAACTCCTCCCTAGTCATTGAGACCTTGAGTAGTTCCTGCAAATGTCACAAATTTCATCAAAGTTCAATTTAGAGATGTTACCTTTACCTATTAAATTTAATGCATCCATAGTATCATCTCTTATTCCCCTAAGAAATAACATTTTAATAGTATTAAGAGTTAGCCCTTGTTGTCATGATCGTTGCAAGCTGAACACAAAGCGTTTGAGATAGTCTTCCACATATTCATCTTCTTTTTGTGTCATTTAGAAAATCTCATCCCAAACCTCTTTCATTTTACAATACTCTTGGTATTTTGTCAAAAATATTTCCTTCATGTTGTCCCATGATTTAATGTTTGTGAGGTTCATGAACCAGCATAGAGCTGCATCTTTCAATGTGGCCAGAAATAACTTGATCTTCTGTGCATCGCTCTAATAATCATAACTGTGACACAACACATCAAACTCAAATAAAAACATATCAGGATCCTCAACAGAAAGACCATGAAAAATGGGCAAGGTTGAATGAGGAATGTTTTTCATAGGGGCATTCTCATTAGGATGTGCAATTGGAAATTCAAAAGTGACCAGATTGTTGTGGGTCAATGCCCCGTCATCATTGTTATCATCATTGTTGTGGTTGTTGTTGTTGTTGTTGAGATTGTTATTAAGGTCAGCCATAATTTCAAATGCCCAAGGGGAGTAGAAGGTTTTAAATGGATTTTGATTTTCTAAGGACAGACCAGCTCGAAGCTCGTAAGATTCTCTAAATAGTTTTGTAACCCTTTTTCGCAACTCTTTTGAAGACTCTGGAGAAACTCCAGAAGGGGTCTCAACAATGATAGACTCAATAACACACTTTTCAAGATTAGGTTCGACTAACTTTTTCTCAGGTGATGTGGGTACAACTAATGATTGTAGTTTATCTTTCAATTTTTCTTGTTGTGAACTTCTTCCCTCAACAAATGGTTTTAATTCATTTTTTGATTTTTCAGGTTGTGAACTACTTCCCTCAATGGATGGTTTTGACTTATTTTTTGATTTTTCTTATTGTAAACTACTTTCCTTATCCTTTTTAACAAATCTACCTCTACTATCTCTACTACAATTCATGCACCTATATGATTTATAATAGCACAAATCAAGAGTATTAACCCTAACAAGGTCAACAATTATATAAGCTTTCCTTTGAACGTACTAGTCCTAACTCAATTTACTATGATTTCAGACCTTAAACACCTTTCCCCGGCAACGACACCAAAAATGTTGGGAATAATTGTAAATTGGAATTAAGATAAGAATCAACATTTTAGATGGTGTTGTATTTCCCTCACTTTATTCCTAGTGTCAATCTAGGAATTCATAAACTCATGAAAAGTGTTGTGGCTATATGCCAAAGGGCTGGAGATAGTAAATTAAGTGGGGATGTAATGCAACTAATCACACACACGATACCTAAGGAAGTCTAATTTTTTGTTTCTGTAATGTGACAAGAAGTTTAACCGGCACAGTGTGCTAGGAATGCGACAGGAACATAATAGAGTTGTAAATTTAAAAATCAACAATTAAGTACAGAAATGAATAAATGTCTATATCTTTAATTCTACAGTAGATAACAATTTGCATAATAAATAAAGTGATCACCTAAACACTAAGAGATTAGAATTGAATCATTTTGAATATTCTATAAATTAAATTATAGTAGAAATGAATAACATCATACAATACAACAACAACAATCAATTCCACTTACAACAAATACTTCATACACACACAGTCTCACCACACATTCCAAGAGTGGGCCCTTCCTCTAGTTCACGAGGCAAGTGAGAAGAAACTAAAGTTGATTACACCACAAACTCGATTATATACAAAGTCTGGATTAATTTTATCAGAAGTTTGATATCTATTACATCATATCATATCAATTAATAACATAGCATATATATATTGAATATGATGATAAGTTTGGAAAGATATTACAGTTTATTTGTTATGGCCTATGGCCAACAAACTAAGATTCTAACAGTCTTTCTTGGTTGTAGACCATAAACTTAAAACATTATAATCCTAACTATATAAGTAGTTACAACTTATAATGCAAAATTAGGATCAAAATAGATTTGAAGCCTCCTCGCCACATATCCTAATAACCTACAATCTTCAAGGATCTTTATCTTCAATTAGGCCCTATTTTAAACCAACCAAATTCACATTAATATCCTCACGGTTTGATAAAATATAGCATCTTTTCACTCTTTTAAACATATTAAACATTTTCTATTTCCTATGACAATTAATGGTATGAGGACTTAGGAAAGACAACAAAATAGGTATTAGGAGAAGTAAAATGATCACAAAGCAAGACACATTTTGAGCCCATAAAAAGGGAGAACCCAAAATCACCAAAACACATAATACTCAAATTTAGAAGGCCTCTTGCCTTAATATCTCAAAATGTCAAAAATCCCAAGGCACTCTTGCCTTCACCAAAATCTCAAATTCTTCACAATGCACTGCCATGGCCATCAACACCTCCAAATATAGTGAGGGTGTCCCTGAGGAGGTTCACTCCTCTCCCACCCCAAAACAAGATGAGCTCTTCTCAATGGAGAGCTTCATCAAACACCCAAAATGAAAACCCACACAACACATAAACCAAAACTCAAACATACACAAAGCAATCTTTACATACAATGAAAGTAAAAACATAAGGAAGGTATATAGCCTTGGGTGCTTACCTTATAAGCCCAAATTTGGCAAGAGGTTGATGAAGAGCTCCCAAGTCTCCTTCCAATCTCCTTGCATCAAAAATTCCTCTCACTCTAGCTATCTCCCCTCAAATCAATATTCAAAAGCCAAAAATGAATAACCCTCTCCATCTCTCAAAGATGGAGTTTAATAGGCTAAAACAAAAAGCCTTGAGGAATGAGAAGTTGACACATGTCACCTTGTCCTTCCTCCTCACAACCCACTCACAAAACCCTAAGGGATGAGGAGGTGACACATGTCACCCTCCCATCCCATAAGGCCTCACTCTCTCCCACAAATGCTCTCACACGAGTGAGAGCATAGTGGAGAGGGGAATCCCACATGGAAGACTCCATAAGGATAAGGAGAAGATACATGTCATCTTCATATCCAAAAAGGCAAACCCATTCCCCCATAGATGCTATCACACATGTGTGAGAGCATAGGAATGAGGTCTCTCACACTTGAAGGCCTTGAGAGCTTCCCAAGCCTTTAAGATAAGGGAGACCTTATCCTAGGGAAGTGGAGTTGGTCATGGTGGAATCTTGACTTATCCACGACCTCACCCAACTTCAAATTTCGTCACTTAACTTCAGGGTCAAGTTAAGGTGACCAAAAGAAGGTTAAACTAAGATCTCACATGTTCAAATTGGTCTTAGACTAGGGGTATGACCTAGGGTCATTATTTAACCAAAATAAATACCAAGGGGTCCATAAATTCACATAAAAAGGCCCAATAAATAAATAGCACCAAAATAGTCCAACTTAAACATTACAACTTACAACACATCAATAAATCAATTAAAAAGGGTGAACCCTAATCAAAATAAACATCAATTACAAACATTACAAAACAACATGTTCCATCACAAATGACCTTGGTCCCTCTTGGGACTAGGTTGGCTAAACATGGATATCACATAGCATTACTGGAATGACCTCTGACTTTCCATGGGCATGAAAAATTACCTACACACTTCCACAAACGGATCAATAGCACATGCTCATCATAGCTAAAGAGAAAGGAAATGTACTCACACAGAGAGAGTCACATAATCACCTATATCCTCAATTATACACATGCTATCATTTACTTGATTCATAATTCATTTACATTTCTAAACATCAAATCAGGATTAAAACTGTATAATATTTCATTCATTACTCATCAACTAACATTCCAATTTGCATCAAAAAAAATATCACATAACCTTATAATGTCAAGTAAAATCTAACATGCAAGCTATAACATCATCACATCATGCTCTATCTAACTAATCAAAAGCATACGATATAGTCATGAAAGTCTGAATAATGGGATCAACAGTCCCCAATGTCCACATCTCCATCAAAATGTCCATACAATGTAAGCAAAAATAGAAGGTGAGATAAGTAGGCCTCACATCCTCCCCCCTAAGACTAAACTTCCTCTTAGAAGTTAGTAAAGAGGTGAGTGTAAAGTGTCCTCAATCTAGTAACATCCTCCCAAGTAGCCGAGATCTCATCATAATGGTCCCACTGAACTCTAACCTAGTCCAACTCTCGACTTTGAAGGCCCAGCGTCCGATGAGCCAATATGCAAATTGGCTCCAAAGCCAGCTGTCTGCTCGACTTTACCTGTAAGGCATCCGAATCCAAGACATGAGCCATATCAGATATAGAACATCTCAACACAGATATATGAAACACATTGTGGATGCGCGATAGGCTAGGTGGCAAGGCTAGACAATAAGCTATAGGCCCTATCCACTTTAGTATCTCAAATGGCCCAACAAATCTTATTGCAATCTTAGAGCCCTTTCCATAATAGATTGGACTCTTATGCGGCTGTACTCTCAAGAATACCCTGTCGCCAACTAAGAAGGTCTAATCCAATCTTTTTGCATCGGCATACTTCTTCTGATGATCATGTGCCTCCTACAATCATTTCCTAATCAAGGTAACCTACTGCTCCATGTCCTATACCATCTCTGGTCCAATAGCAACTATGTCCTCAATGCGGTCCCAACTCAAAGAAGTCCTGCAAGGTCTGCCATACAAGGCCTGATAGAGAGGCATACCTAACGAGTTGTGATATTCATTATTGTAGGCAAACTCAACTAGATATAGATAGTCCTCCCATCTAGACTAGTGATCCATCACATACATGCAAAGCATGTCCTCTAAAGCCTGATTCACCCTCTCAGTTTGTCCATCTATCTTAGGGTGATACGCTAAACTAAAGTTGAGATGAGTGCCCAACACCTACTGTAATGCCCTCCAAAAAGCTGATGTGAACACTGGATCTCTTTTAGAAATGATGTGATGAGGAACTCCATGAAGTCTCACAATGTCATCCAAGAAGACCCTCGCCACTGCAGGTGCATTATACATCGTGCATACCGATGAAAAATGTACTGCCTTGGTTAACTTGTCAACCATCACCATGATGGCATAATGGTGGAAAGATGACAAAGGTAGACCAACTATGAAGTCCATAGAAATAGTGTCCCACTTCCCCTTTGGTATCTCATGAGGGCAGAGTAATCATGTTGGATGCTGATGCTCGGCCTTGACCCTATGGCACTGAAGGAAACAAGTTACATACTCTGCTATGTTGCATCTCATCCCTGTTGAATGATACAACTGTCTCAAATCAGCATGCATCTTCTTCACCCTAGGATGTGCTACATAAGGTGCTCTATGAGCCTTTGATAAAACCATTGAGCAAAGGTCACTTGCAAGGAGAATGTAGATGCACTTTCGATGTTGAAGAAGTCCATCTACCTCAAGGGAATATCCTACAAACTTGCCCATAAGGGCCCTCTGTGACTGAATCTCCTGATGAACCTCAAGGAACCACTCATCCTCTAGAATATGCTACAATATGTGCCCTCTCAAGTCCACACTCAAAGTCAAGGCTAGGATCTCGTGGCACCTCCAACTCAATGCATCAACAACCATGTTCTCCTTCCCTTTGATGTAGTGCACATCAAAGTTGTACTCACATAAGAAATCCATTCAATGCCATTGGTGGGCATTTAGATTCAGCTGCGTGAAGATGTACTAAAGACTGTGATGGTTTGAGTGTAACTCAAAATGATATCCAAGAAAGAAGTGTCTCCATCTAACAAGAGCGTGAACTACTGCTACAAGCTCCAAATCATGTGTAGGGTAGCTCAACTCATGGGTCTTGAGATTTTATGACTCATACATGATCATTCAACCATCCTACATAAGGATTGCACCTAGTCCCTCTAAAGATGCATCAGTGCATACCATGAAGTCATACATGATCATTCAACCATCCTACATAAGGATTGCACCTAGTCCCTCTAAAGATGCATCAGTGCATACCATGAAGTCTGCTACTGGATTGGATACCACTAGAATAGGAGTGCTAGTGAGATTCTCATTGAGAACCCTAAAGGCCCTCTCACATTGCTCTATCCACATGAAGCTCTTCCCTTTCCACTGAAGGGAAGTGATAGGATGGGCTATCCTAGAAAAGCCCTCAACAAACTGGCGATAGTATCCTACTAGCCCCATGAAGCTCCTAACCTCTATGACACTAGTAGGCACTAGCCAATCCCTGATAGCTCTAATCTTTGATGGATCTACTGAGATACCATCGCTAGATAGAATGTGACCCAAGTACTGAACCTTTGTGTGAAAGAAGGTACACTTTTCCAAGTTGCCATAAAGTCGCTGATCTCTCAAACACTATAAAACCTAGTGCATGTACTCCTCCTTAGTCTATGAATAAATCAATATGTCATCTAGGAATATGATCACGAATTGATCTAGGTATGTGTGAAACACCCCATTCATGAGGCTCATAAACATTGCAGGGGCGTGTTGGTCATGATGTTAGTCATAAACAAGCATAGAATAAAAGTAAACATTAACCTTTATTCATCTTGAAAGATACGATGAATTCAGAGAATTCATGATTCCAAGTCTCCGGTGTTTAGGTCTTAATCATCTGACGTTACTCAGAGGTTGATGTATGTTGCTGTTTCCATTTTGGGGCCTTACATGAAATTCATCATCGTGACACTACTTTTGCAAAGATTCTTCACAGAGAGGTCATTTTACACAGTTGCTTGATCAAATGATGCAGTGATATTCAAATATTTGCATGATATTTACTAATTATGCATGCTTTAGCTTCAAATATGCTAAATATTTGCAATTATCTACGAGATGTCCACATATTTTCAATATTTGCTTAAGATTATCAGTTATTTGCAATTGCGGTAGTGAAATGCTCTGAAATTTAAAATAAATTGAAAGAAATGCTTCAAATTAATGTTGAACCTTTAGCTTTTGAATCACATGTACATCAGATATAGTCATGAAGAGAAGAAAACCAAACCATATGTTCACCAGGACATTCCACAGCTAGATACAGTTGATGCTAACTTCAAAGGAATTTGTATGAAAGCAACATATGCAAGTAGACATGCACTCCAAGGGATGCAGCAAATCACAACATATATCCAGAATTCACACACTAATTACTCAAGATTTACTATGAATTGTAATCAAACAAGTCTTCTCATTCATTAAGTATGAAAAGATATAGATGTATACAAGAAGCTTTGAAATGAGCCCTGAATACTTCAGCAGACAGATTTCAATTAAGTTTTGAATAATAGAAAAGAGGCATTCCTACACCTTTTATAGAATAAGGTGAGGAATCCGTTACAAAAGATCAACGATCTTGATTTATCTATGTGTATCCATGGTCTAGATTTCCCTTTGACTATGTCAACCTTACAAAATGGCACAAGTTGCCTGCTGGCAACTATCTAAAAAATACTTATTTTCACCAAGTATTCGATGCTGATATTTAATTTATGCTGCATCATCATCTACCTTATCTGATTCATGTGCATCATCATCCTGTGCATCGCTTCCCGAACTTTCATCATCCTGATGATGATGACTTCGCATATGAGGCTGCATGCTACTCCGGATCTGCTCATATAACTGCACAATTCTATCTATTTCTCCACCATCTTGAGTCTTTGCTTTGATGATGGTATGCTTGTGTGCCTCGTATTTTTGTCTACTGCTCTCCAGTTTGTCTTTCCTGTTTTGTAGCATCTCATTGTAATTTTCCATCTCGACTTTGATTCTCATTATTTTGTCTATGACTTCTTCTGTCAAGTGGACAAGTGGATCATCAGCTACTGATTGGAAGTTGCCATGTAAAGCTTTGATGGCAAACTCTTCATCTTGATTTTCTACTTTCCCTTCCACTTTTCCTTCCAGTGTTTCCAACATTTCTACCTCAACGACATTAAATCATGCAACTTCATGCTAATATCTCTCAATTTATTATTGCATCTTTTGAGTACTCCACATTCAAATTGAATGTCCTTATACCATATATCAACCAACAAGGCAGTATTACTGTTCAATACCTGCTTGTTGATAAGCAACTGAGGATTCATCCTCCTTATTTCTCCCAGGATGTCTAATACCTTTTCCAATTTGTAGGACCTTTTGCCTGTCTGCATCTGCAATTTATCTACTCTTGTCCTAGAGTCACTGAGAGTATTCCACCTCTTCAAAGAGGCCTTTACCACTTCCTCCACATCATCCAATGTGGATGACATCCATTTCCTTAGTACAGATGCCTCATGTTTTATGAGATCTAATTTATTCACCTCCTCCTGAGAAATAGCAGTCAATGGGACTGCATGTTCAGTTGAAGTATCTTTAGTACTGGTCAGCCTTCCTATGTAGGCATGCAACTGAGCAATGTGCTCTTTGTGTTGCTTATTTTTCTCCTTCTCTCTTTTCACCTTCTGAATTAAAGAATCAATAATATCTTTGCCCTCTTGACCCTCTTGGTCTTCATTGACAAATCCTAAGTCCACTGTGCTGATCTAAAACTCATCTAAGGTAATTTTACCTTTTTCTCTCTCTACAGTAGGCACTATAATCTATGCAGTCCTTCTCCTAGTTGTTGGATCTCTTTTGATGGCCGAAGTCATTCTAGCCTTCCTCTTGGGTTTTATTATATTCTCAGAAAATAATGTAGACACGTCAAATTCTTGAATTTCAAATTCTTCCTCCGCATTTACCTCTTTCTCCAACCACGGAGCTACCTGATCATGTTTCTCTGCATCATCATGATGTTCACCTTTATCTCCTGTTTCTGCCAGCAGGTGTGATGGAGAAGGCGATTTCCTTAGTTCTTCTTCATGATGCTCGCTTTGATGTTGATCTTGTGGCACATCCTCCTGTTGAGGAACTTCTTTCTCCAGAGGAGCTTCTTCCTGAGGTGGAGGATCTTGTGATGTATCTATATGTTGATCATGATGATCATGATCCTTTTCGGTCATCACCTCATCCACTTTCAACTTTTCGTCTTGCTGAGGAACATTCACAGTAGTGGATACTTGGGAAGTCTCCTTTAGTGCTGGTGCTGGTTCTGTAACCACAATTTGTTCTACACCTATACTACTTATTTCTTGAACTGTAGCAACAGGATCTTTTATTACCTCTTCCTCATCAGCCTTCTTTTCTTGAACTTCTACTATAGTAGGCTCTGCTGATGTATCCTGTTGACTTATCTTTGAAGTATGGCCCTTTGATTCTGCCATCTCCACTTCTTCTATAGGTTGCCCTTTATCAGGTGATCCTGCTGGATGTTCAGGATTCACATCCTGTTTCTCTGTCAAGTCTACCACTACAGGACTTGTCACTTGTGCAATTAATGTATCTAGCCCCATTTCTTGGGCTATCTTCTTTGGGCTTTTTTCCTTTTCTGTTTCCACTTGCTTTATCTCCTCCAGTACAGTTTGAACTGGTGAAGTCTTGTGAGGGGTCATGTGTGTACCTATAGCAAGGGTTTCTATCTTTTGTGAAGCCACTTCCTTCACAACTTCAACATTAGACAAATTTATTATCTCCTCCAGTGAGATGTGACCTTCTGCATGTGCCTGGGAGGTCTCTTTCATCTAATCTTTTGTAAGCTCATGCTGGAACTTGACGATGGTAGGAAGTGGGACATTGTGTTGAAGTTCCCTATGCACTTCACTACCTGCCCCTTGTAACAATGTAGGGGATTGTCTTATTTCTCCTCTCATGGAGGTTCTTGGTCTTTTCAGTGGGGTAGATACCACCACCTGTGGATCTCTTCTCTTCCTTTTAAATAACAAAGGGGCCTCTTCTTCCTCAGGCTCTTCCTCCATGGGGATATCCTCTTCATCTGGTTTCCTTGAGGATTGACCCTCTTCTTGGGTCTCAGTAATTACAGCCTCTGCTGTCTTTCCTTTCTTGGACTTTTGTTTTCTTGTCCATTGAGGTGATGTAGATCCTGATCCTGATCCTGATGCTGCTGCCTCCTCAGCTATGAACACTGCCCGTTCAATGATAACCCCTTTGGGTTCATTATCTACTTTCTTTCCCCTTGGGGGTCTTTTGCTCTGTTGTTGTTGTGGAGGGAGTCTATCTCCCTTAGACTTTCTTTTCTCATTTATGAAGTCATCATACTCCCCATCAGGAATATCCTACCCCTTCTTTTTGTTGTCCACAGTAATGGCAACACCTTTCTTCTTCAAAGCCTCTATCTGTTCATCAACCCAGGCTTGGGTTAGCTGTATGGTCCTAGCAATGAAGGGGTCCAAGGATATGTCCTCTTGTATAGTGAGGTCAGGTGCAGAGATGGTATCATTATATAGCTTCTTCTGCTCATACTCATCTGCAATTATCCTGCCATCATCCTTCTTCAATTGTTGAGGAATGGGGATGCAATCAAAGGTTCTGACTTGATTTAGTGTTAGCCTTTGATACCTTCTTCTCCTTGCTTCTGCTTCATCTTCACAGTCAGCCCAGAAGTCCTCTAGGTGCCTCTGGTGAATAGGCCTTCCTATTATTTTCTGCATCCTTCCATAAGGATCATATGGTCTTATCAGTGGAAAAGGCTGTAACTTCATTTTATTCAGGGTGACCATCACCTTCTTTATGTTCTCTAAATCTGGGCACATGTACTAGCCAATGGTGACTAGAAACAAAATTGGTGGCAACTTCTTTGCATCCTTGTATGTTTTTAACATTGTAGAGCTCTACGTTATGAACTCCATAAGTATCACTGCATCAGTGGGATACCTTGGCAGCATGAGGGGAGGTCCTTCAAAACCCTCAATCCTCATGTAGGAAAATGTGGCAAATTGTATATACCAGGCTCCATGCCTGTAGATTATCTCTTGAGCTTCCATGCTCAATTGTTTTGTTCTGTCCTGCTCCATGGTTCTGACTAGATGCATAGAAAATGCATCATTTACCAGTTTGTAATCTTGGAGGTAATTGGCTCTTTGCAGCTGGGGATGATGATCCCAAATATGCACAGCATTAATTGTGTCTGTGATTCTTCCATCTATAACCAGTGCATCAAATGTGCCTTTGTAAGCACATGAGTAGACAATGTATGATGTCATATAGAAAGCACAATTTGAACCTCCTAGGTTCATCAGTTGCTCATGCAGAGCATCACTTATTAGCTGGCCCCACAATGGCTTGATATCTAAATATATGCACATCATGATCACACCATACATCCAATCCTTAAAACTACCAGCATCAGGCTGGCCTGTGACTCTACTCAATAGTGCAATCATGTATTGGTACTCATCACTAAAATCATATTTGAATAGATGCAGATGAAGTTTGGCGGCTGCAAGAGATGTACTGTTTTCAGCCCTTCATTGATACATATTCTTCCTGGCTTGTTTCTTGTTGTTTTCATATTTTTTCTCTGATTTCTTCAGGTCCACACTTTTGACCTTCCTGCCCAATGGCAGTCCAAATGTCTGGGAGAGACCCTTGATGGATAGGTCTGTATATATCCTCCCATGTTTCATCACCTGCCTGGTCTCTGGATTGTAATTCCTGGCACACTCGATAACCAACTCTGGAGATTCCATAGAGTATGGGAAACCAGCAGCATTCCACATTCTGGATACGAATACGACATCCAACATAGGACTCCTATTCTTCTCATCATTCAGCCTAGCTAACCAGGCTTCCAAATTAGTATTCCCCTGATGGGTATCTGTAATGGTAGCATATTGGAACAGGACGCCCCTCTGAGATGAAAACATGGGCTTACTGAATTCAACCTCACACTTAGCCAACCTCTTATCAGCCATGGGTGCCTGCAATTAACAAAATCTTGTCTTACAATGGGTATTCCATGCATGCTTATAACAATTAACTCTACTAATCATCATGCCTACTGTATCTATTCAACATTAACTAATCATGTGGATGCATAAACGAAAACTTCAGATTAACAACCCATACCTGACTATTACAGAAACAACAGGATGAGGGTTTCATTTACTTACCTGGATATGCAAATTTTCTTTTATACCAGTGGACTTCTGAAAGTGCTCTTAGTTCTGCTAATGATCACGCACTTCCTCTTGTTTATAAGCTTGGTTCGTCTAACTATCGCCTGTATGAGGATATTGAAGCTGGTGCTCTGTAAAAACAAATTTATCGCAAGGCAAAAATGAAATGATAGTGAATTCACCTTTTAACCATGCACTTAGGGTGAAATTAGGGCAAACCCTGATAGATTGGATCTTATTCATTAATTTTCTACACGGAAAGTCAGGATCTCGCCAGCTGTTTCATCGGGTCTTGTAATCGGCGGGAACTACCTACCATGTCTGCACACATGAAATGATAATGGCGGCAATGGGAGCGGGGTGATATTCGTATGACAGGATGATATTCAAATAACAAGATGATATTTGCAAATATCATCTCGAGCTTAATGTGATCATCCTCTTCGAGAGGAAAAACTATCGTGACAAGATCGGGTGATCAACTCATCCTTTGGTTATGTTTAACACGTCAGGAGGATATTTCGATACATCGGGTGATGTTTCAAAGATGATGATGACTAGATAAACTTAATGCTTCTCCCTTTTGGAATGTCTGGATGATGTCATCCAGATATTCATTCATTGTATCGGCAAGGCATCATGACATCATCGTCATGTTATGGGAACAGGATCATGTTTATGAAATATCCTGCCGAGAGATAAATGTGATGATGATGTCATCGTCATGTTAGTTTCTTTGTTTATCGGACTCAAATGACATCATCAGGATAATGGCTTAGGGGGATATTTCACGGTAGGAGGATATTAAGAAATATCAGGTTACATTGAAAAATATGATCCTCGTGAAATGCATAAGGCCGCCGACGAGTAAAGGCTACTATCACCTAAAATTGACGTTTGGATATTCGGACCACATGATTTATCGGGTGATAAATTAGATCAGGGTGATCTTTTGAAATATGACTGATGTTACGAAATATGATCCTCCCCCTGGAAATATCAGGTTTGACTCAAACTTTGACCATTCATAACTTTCACATCGTAATGAATATCAGGATGATGTAAAAGGCAAACCTGTATGGAATTTGATACTCTTTCTAAATATGAGGTTGTTGGAGTGAAATACAAACTTTGGCAAACTAACCTCATGATGATGACCTGCCCAGCCTTTCTTGCATGATGATCTGCATGACTTACTTTTACCAGACCGCCAGAAAGCACAGAACAAGCCAAAAAAGTTGGGTCCCTATTTTGTCAAGTCAAAATGGGGCGTGTTGTGTAACCTCACAACAACTTGCCACCAATGAAAACAAACAAATTCCAATGTTTCAAGTGATGTGATCACATTCATCCATAGTATTCTAATTCTTTCTAAGCATAAGCATCATGATCTTCTGAATGATAAAATTTCCTCATGATAACAATGCTAACAAAGGATCATGTGTGTGCAAATGATTAATTATCCTCATCTTGCAAGCAAGTTGAAAACATAAGTAACTGGTGTTAAACTACATAGTTGGAGATCATCCCTCATAGCCAACCTGGATAGAGCCTTGCTGCCAGCAGGCGTCTATAGCCCCGGCAAGGTTATCTATACAATCTCCCTAAGTAGAGCCCCACTGCCAGCAGGTGTCTATAGCCCCGGTAGAGTTACTTAGATGGCCTAATTTTATTTCTTTTCTGATTTTCTCTTTAAAATTTGTATCTAATATCATCATGTCAGCTCATTTATATAAGGTACAGTCACTTGCAGCTTTAGGTTGGAGATTGTATTGGTAGCAAGGGAGTCCCTTTAGATTTTTCAATTAACACCTATACTTGTGTGTTCAACGTACCCAAGGTTGTTAGGTGTTTCATTGTGATTGATTCACTTTGATCAAGAAAAGGCACCCTGATGAAAGGATATCACAGACCTAATCATGAATACCTCTTAGAATGAATCATAACATATGTCCAAATCTAATCTCATCACTTGAATCCTAACAATTTAGTTATTTTCTGTGGTGATGAGGCGCATCATCTTGACTAACCAAAACAGAAGCTCAACCAAAATGAAACAAAACAAACAAACACAACCATACAAACAACTATACAAATGTACAATATGATACACATGACTGTCATGAAGTCACTTAGGCCTAGAAATAATGTTTGAGGAATTGTCCATTGACTGGCAATGGGACATCCTCACTTGTCAGGTTCTTAAGCCTATAAGTGTTGTCTCCTAGTATCTCAGAAATTTGAAAGGGACCAATCCATAATCTATCAAATTTGCCATGGTCACCTTTCCTCTCATGGGCTTTATCCCACATCAGGATTAAATCAGATATCCTGAAAGCTTTAACTTTGGCTCTCTTGTCAAACCAACATTTGACAACAACTTGATGTTTTGCAAATTGGTCAATTGCTTGACTCCTTTTCTCTTCCAGGTGCATTAACTGAAGCAACTTGACCTCTTGTTTATTATCAATGCCTAGGTACTCTTGGGCAAACTGCAAAGTAGGAATTTTCAAGTTTACAAGGAGGATAGGATCTACCCCATATACTAGTTGGAAAGGCGAGTTTCCTAATGCAGTTTTCATTCTAGTTCTATCTACCCATAAGGCATACTTCAGAAATGAGTTCCATTCCCTAGGGTTCTTCTCTATTAGTTTTCTTATGATAGTCAGCAAATTCTTGTTGGTGGATTCTGCTAATCCATTCCCTTGGGGATAGTAGTTGGATGAAAACTTGAGTATGATCCCATGATCAAAAGCCCAACTTGACAATTTAGTTGAAGTGAAGGCAGAACCATTATCACTTACCAAAGCATAAGGAGTTCCATACCTGGTGACAATGTTGCTCTCCAAAAATTTAATGACATCATCTGCAATACAAGTCTTGCTACTGACAGCCTCAGTCCATCTGGTACAATAGTTAGTAATTGTTAAGACATACCTATGGCCTAAGGAGGATGGAGGATTGATTGGTCCTATGAAGTCCATGCCCCATTGTGCAAATGGGCGCTCTTCCATCACTGGCTGCAAGGGTTGTGCAGCATATTTTTCTCTGTTGGCAACAACCTGACATACATGACAACATTTAACATGATTAGCTATATCTTTAAAAACTGTGGGCCAGTAATATCTTGCTCTAAGGATTGCATGTGTTGTGGCCAAGGCTGATCCGTGTGCAGTTCTGAACTTGTCATGTAGTTCTGACAGAACCTTATTTACTTCTAGTTTTTCTAAACATCTTAGGTATATTCCTTCATAATTCTTCTTGAATAAGGTTCCTCCCTTTATCATATACTTTTGTGACCTTATCTTCAAGGCTCTTCTCTATGAAGCCTGCAGTCTTGAAGGACATCTTCCAGTGATCAGGATGTGTCTGATATCTGCATACCACTCCTTATTATTCATATCATTGATAACATACTGCTGACTTGCGATGTTTGGGTCAATTTTAGATATCATTTGGCTTAAGGCTTATCCTCTTACCAGCTTCATTGGTGTGATTTCCATGTCATACTCTTGTAATACAGTAATCCACTTAGCTCTTTTCTCACCAGGTTCACTCTGCATTAGCAACATCTTTACTGCTGCATCAGGCACTACTGCAATCACTTTGCTTCTTAGTATATAATGCCTGAATTTCTTTACTGCCCTGACCAATGCAAGTGCTTGTCTTTCAACATCTACATATCTCAGCTCAGCATCCTTGAAGGGATAGCTCATGAAGGCTATTGGTTTCTCTTCTTTTTCCTTGTTCCTTTGAGTCAACACTGCTGCAGAGGTATGTTCCGAGGCAAATGAATAGATGTAGAAGTCCTTTGTGTAATTTGGACTGATGAGGACAGGAGCATCTGATATGGCTTTCTTTATGTCTTCAAAAGCAACTTTAGCTTCTGCTGTCCACTCAATCTTGGCAACTATTTCTGCAAAACCAGTGATGAATTTTCTTACAAAGTTAATCTTACCAAAGTAAGACTTAAGTTCTTTCTTGCTTCCAGGGAGTTGTATTTTCAGGATAGACTCCACTCTGGCAGGATCAATGATGATCCCATCTTCAGTTATCAAATGGCCTAATAATTTGCTTGTTCTTACCCCAAATATGCATTTCTTGGGGTTCAAGGATATTCCATACTCCTCACATTTCTTCAGCACACTTATGAGATCTGCTACATGGTTCCCCCTTTCTTTGGAGAATACTGTCAAGTCATCCATGTAGATGACTATACACTTTCCAACTAAGCCTTTGAAGGCTATGTCCATTGCTTGCTAGAATGTAGCTCCAGCATTTATAAGTCCGAATGGCATACGTCTATATGCAAATATCCCCCACTTGGTGGTGAAGGTAGTTTTCAATCTGTCAATTTTAATCAACCATCACTTGGTTGTATCCTGAGAAACCGTCTAGGAAAGACATCATCTTAGCTCTATTTACAATTTGCAGAACTTCATCTAGTGATGGTAAAGGATAATTATCCTTCTCTGATGCTCTTTTCAGATTCTTGAAATCTACACATAACCTGATGTCTCCATTCTTCTTCCTAACTGGCACTAGATTTGCCACCTAAGTGGAGTGCCTCACAGGAAAAATTATCTTGGCATTTAACAATTTCTTGACTTCTTCAAATATTATTGGTTCAAGCAAAGCATTGACTGGCCTTTGCTTCTGTCTGAAAGGTTTAGCATCTGGCTTGAGAGGTATAGTATGAGTTATGATTGATGTATCATATGTCTTTAGCTCATCATAAGTCTAGGCAATCACATGAATGTAATCCTTAAGGGCCTCAGTTATTCCTTCTAACTCTTCTGGTGTGCAAACTTTACCTATCAAGACATTTTTCTTGTTTTCATTTTGTCCAATATTCACTTGTGAATACTGACCTCCATCAGCCTTCGGAAGATCCTTCTGTTTCAGCATATTATCCAAATCAAAGGCTCTTTCTAATTCAATCATACCTTTGGGAATCATGTTGCTAGGCAACTCTAATATTTCATCTTCTTCCCAGACATGATCTTCCATACTATTCTCATCTATGATCTGAGCATCAAATACATCCCTGTTGGATATGAAATCAAGAATGTGCTGATCATCATCAAAGACTTGAAGATTAGTAACATTATCAGGTACTGATGGTACAAATACCAGTTCTACTGAAAATCTCTTCAGGCCTGATATAGATAGTGGCTCCAGTGTACTGGCAGCCTGGGCAAGTGCATCTGCCCTGTGGTTCTGTTCTCTAGGAACGTGGGTGATGTTAAATGCATCAAAGTCTTCAATTAAATCCCACACTCTATGTCTAAAATTTGACAAATCTTTTATAATTGCAAGAGTATATTCCTCTTACCTGTCTGACAACTAATTCTGAGTCTCCAAAGACATGCAGAATCTTTACTTTTTTCTTGAGAGAAAACAGTATCCCATGGATCAAAGCTTCATACTCTATCACATTATTAGTGTAGGGGAACTGTAATCTGTATGCAGCTAAGTAGGATTTTCCTGATGGATCAATGAGATCAATCCCTACTCTGGCTCCTTTCTTGGATTTGGATCCATCAAATCTAAGGATCCAAGACTTATCTTCAGCATGAGGTTTAGCTAAACCTTTATTTTTCTTTGCAGCTCTAGCAGTTGCTCCACCTGATATCCATTTTAACTTAGGAATGTCAGCTTTCTCAGACTTCATCTTTTCTTCCTTCTGAGAAGCTGATTTTTCTTCTTGTTTTCCATCAATAGGAGGATGATCTTTTGGATCTGGCTCTGTATGTTTCTTCAAAATATGCAGACACAATGAACAGGTAGTCTTCGAATGAGGTGCCTCATGTAGCCTACACCAACCTTCAGTTAGTGCATCTTGTGGATGTTTCTTTTGCCTTATCATCTTCTTAATTTCTCCTAATAAGAACTCTTCAAATCTGGTTAGGTTACTGCCTCTGTCTTCATCAGATAATTCATAGTCTGACTCCATCAGACAATCACTCCCTGGGGTGATCTTTTCTTTTTTCTTAACATTTATCTGATTGTACACCAGAATTTCCTCTATTCTCTGTACATGACCTTCATCATGATCTATCACCTTTTCTATAGTTCCTGCAGAAGACAAACAATAATTAGTATCATCATCATCACCAGATGTAGAACTTACTTTAGAATATGATGATGATGCCTCACTGCATGTCTACTCTAGCATCATCATATCTAAGCATGTTTCGCAAGTCTTTTCTAAATGTGGTTCGTCATGTAATCTGCACCATCCATCAATCAAAATATCATTAGAAGGTATATTTAACAATTGACAATGCTTTACCTACTTGGATAGATGCATCTCAAAGTTTCTGAAGCGATCTACTTCACTCTCGTTCTCAAAATTACTACTGGGTTTTATAACCAACATGTCCTCTTGATGATCATCATCATGCTGATGATGAAAATCAAGCATTAGGATCTCTTCTATCCTGATAGTCTATGGTCTAACGACATAAACTCCAGGCTCAACGTCGACATACATGATCTCATTCATTTTATTATACTCAGTTATCATGTGTTTCATTCTAGGTTCAGCATCTATTCTTATCTGGTTTGGTATGCCTTTCCAAGGTAACCACATGTGACTAAAGTTAGTGGACATATATCCATTCAAAGTTTTTGACCAGTCTCTGCTAAGCAGCATCCCATATGTATCAGGTATGTCAACTACCTGGATATCAATGTAATACTGGATCCTGGGATCAGATGCTAGCTGCATGTGTATATGAGTCAGTTCTCCTATTACACTCACTTCTGTTTTATCTAATTGTGTCACCTTTTTTAGGGATTTAGCAGGATGCAGTCCTAAAGCATTACATATGGACAAGGGCATCACATTTGTAGATGCACCAGAATCTACTAAACAGTTGTGTAAATTCTTTCCAAACATCCTTATGGTAAGGAGGAAAGGTGGTGACTCACTCTTATCTCTGTATAATGTCATATGTGAGGTTTCTATAGCTTGGACAGTAGCTGACATTTTAGGCTTGGTATTATTATCTCTAGCAGCATGATCTTTACTACTAGACTAACCTGAAGGATGCATATCCTCTTTGGGAGCAGAATCATCCAGTGACTTCATAAAAGCTTTCTTAATTGCAGGAGTCTTTAACAATTCTGACAAAGATAGGCTGATCTTTATCTTTTTCATCTCATCTGCCAAGTATGTGACCAGTTTATCAGACTCCTGAAGTAAGGCAATAGCTTTTGATGTTGTATTCTGTGGTGACAGATATTGAGCATTTACCTTGGGGAACCCAGGATTATTACTAGCTTTGGGATTAGGAGGTGTGTTGAAATTATTTGGAGGTAGAGATGACATCAGTGGACCAGTAGGTCTGTTGGAGCTACTTCTCAAATTATAATTATGCTTACCAGGATATTGCTGCTGGTATGCATGCACTTCCTCATGTTCATTAGATGGTTCATTCTCATCTTCAAAAGGGAAGACATAGTTTGATTCAAAGGCCATGGCAGATTCTTCACAAGCCTGGGAATAATGCTGGTGGGATGACACAGTTTGCTGATGATGGTAATCAGTGTAACTCTCTAATACAAATGTAGAGTCATATCCACAAGGGACAAGTTCATTTCCCTCTACCTGAGGTGGATTTCCAGAAGTATTAGATACTTCTGTCTGGAAAATACTAGCAGCAATTCTGAATTGTGGATAGTCTAGCTCTGCATGAGCATTTGTATTGTGGATCCTGCACCAGTTGGTGAGGGCTGCCTCAGCAAGATTGACTCTAGTAGTTTGTTTGGCTTCACCAGGTGGCTGATTATCTAAGGGTGATGGTAATGAACCATTATTTGGCCTAGAGTTCCATACTCTAGGCTGTCTCTGAGGATTATTGTTATTTCCACCACTATTATTGAAATTACTATTGTTATTGTATCCTCTGTCAGGATAATTTGGTCTGTCATTGGAATAACCTCTATTTTGGTTAGGCTGAGAATAACAATTTTGATTTCTCAGATGTGTGACTTCTATAGTGAGTTTTCTTAACTGAGCTGAGATTTCCTTGATTTCTTCCTTCTCTTCTTGAACTTTGGCTACTACATTTTCACTTTGAGGTTTGAAGAAAGAGGATCCATGGTTATTGTTCTGATCTACACCTTGAGGTGTCGATGTTTGTGCAGGATATTGTGACATCTGACCATTCCCATTAGGAGGTGGCATGATACTTAATGGAGGTACCTGCAAAGGTGCAGGCATGACTGCTGGAGGTATCGTTGCACCATTAGGATATTGTGTAGGATATGATGGATACATGCCCAACAATGTAGGGAATGCAACATTTGGTGTTGGAGCAGGGACTAACTACTGATTCACCTTGATAGCTTCTTGAAAAGCTCCTGTCAAGGTAGTGATCTCAGGAAGTGTTCTCCTGATGAACATGGAAGTCAATGGATCCAAAGCTGAATAATAGATACTCATAGCAGTAGCATCTCCTACTACATATGGGGCAACTAACATGGATAACATTTTCTGGAACCTAGCATTAAAGTTGGCAATAGGTTCACCTTCAAACCTCTTGATAGTGGCAAATAGATGATAGTTCATTGAAGGATCTATTGATACCTTGAACCTATCAGTGAAAGCTTTCTCTAGGACAGCCCATGAACCAACAGAACCCTGACCAGGACTAATAAACCAATTATAAGCCTCTTCCCCTAAGGAAAAAGGAAATAATCTGCATACAACATCTTGATGTTCTATTCTGGCCCTACAGCAGGCCTCTTTAAAGGTCCTAATATGATCATCAGCATCCTGATAAAGATGATATTTTGGACAAAGTTTGTCTGAATTCTTTGGTAACTCATGATATGTGTTGAAGGTCAAAGGTGACTCTGTTGCAAAGAAAGACATTGCAACCGAAGGAGGTTGAGCTTGAGGTATGACTGGTTGAGGTTGGACTAAAGGTACACCCTGAGGAGATCTTGTAGGTATATTAAGACCAATAGGAGTTATAGGAAGACGTCCTGGTGGTGTTCCTGATGCACTGGAATTAGGAGTGTGATGAATATCAACAGTCCTAGGTCTGAAACCTCTAACAGGCAATTCTTCAAAGATTCCAATAGATCTAGACCTGGTATTTATCCTGTGAGCCAGGATTTCTCAATTTTGAGGCAAATTGGCTGAAACTTTGCAAATATTGGCTGGATTTCACCGGCTGAGGTGATATTTGCGGTTGGATGACTGATCGGACTGGATATTTATGAAATATTTGCAAAGATAGTGCAAATACAAAAGGATATTTGAGGTATAATGACTCTTAGCACGAGATATCAAGTTTCTAAGGCCAAAATTCTTCAAAGCTTGAACAAATTTACGTAGTTCTGGTTGATATTTGTGAATTCATGATGATCTACTATAAAGCTTGCAATATTTATGACTAATTTCAGGAACATTACACAGAACGAACATTTATAAGCCTGTTACAGTAAAGATTTGAGCAATATTTAAAATTCATGAATGCACTGGGGTTACCTTATTCTTTGCATCATCAAACCTGAAAATAATGATGATGAGCGTAGTCTTTCAGATAAGGGCCCTCCTTCTAGCGCCAATTTATGTTGTGTTAGGAGCGAGGAGCCTGCATAAAATGAATGATGACTGAAGCAATGGTGTCTTTTCCGTTCACCCTCCTTCTAGCGCCAATTTATGTTGCATTAGGAGCGAGGGGCCTTTAGATATGTTGCACAATTTAAAGTGGGTTGATAAACAGAGGCAGGGGATACCACTTCACCACTTCAATTGAACAAGATTTCTTTGCTAAGAAACAACTCATGCCCTCCTTCTAGCGCCAATTTATGTTGGTCATGATGTTAGTCATAAACAAGCATAGAATAAAAGTACACATTAAACTTTATTCATCTTGAAAGATACAATGAATTCAGAGAATTTATGATCCCAAGTCTCTGGTGATTAGGTCTTAATCGTCTGACGTTACTCAGAGGTTGATGTGTGTTGTTGTTTCCATTTTGGGGCCTTACATGAAATTCATCATCATGACACTGCTTCTGCAAAGATTCTTCACAGAGGTCATTTTACATAGTTGCTTGATCAAATGATGCAGTGATATTCAAATCTTTGCATGATAATTACCTATTATACATGCTTTAGCTTCAAATATGCTAAATATTTGCAATTATCTATGAGATGTCCACATATTTTCAATATTTACTTAAGATTATCAGTTATTTGCAATTGTGGTAGTGAAATGCTCTGAAATTTAAAAGAAATTGAAAGAAATGCTTCAAATCAATGTTGAACCTTTAGCTTTTGAATCACATGCACATCAGATACAGTCATGAAGAGAAGAAAAACTAAACCATATGTTCACTAGGACATTCCACAGCTAGATACAGTTGATGCTAACTTCAAAGGAATTTGTATGAAAGAAACATATGCAAGTAGACATGCACTCCAAGGGATGCAGCAAATCACAGCATATATCTAGAATTCACACATTGATTACTCAAGATTTACTATGAATTGTAATCAAACAAGTCTTCTCATTCATTAAGTATGCAAAGATATAGATGTATACAAGAAGCTTTGAAATGAGCCCTGAATACTTCAGCAGACAGATTTCAATTAAGTTTCAAATAATAGAAAAGAGGCATTCCTGCACCTTTTATAGAATAAGGTGAGGAATCCATTACAAAAGATCAACGATCTTGATTTATCTATGTGTATCCATGGTCTAGATTGCCCTTTGACTATGTCAACCTTACAAAATGGCACAAGTTGCCTGCTGGCAACTATCTAAAAAATACTTATTTTCACCAAGTATCTGATGCTGATATTTAATTTATGTTGCATCATCATCTACCTTATCTGATTCATGTGCATCATCATCCTGTGCATCGCTTCCCAAACTTTCATCATCCTGATGATGATGACTTCGCATATGAGGTTGCATGTTGCTCTGGATCTGCTCATATAACTGCACAATTCTATCTATTTCTCCGCCATCCTGAGTCTTTGCTTTGATGATGGCGTGCTTGTGTGCCTCGTATTTGTGTCTACTGTTGTCCAATTTATCTTTCCTGTTTTGTAGCGTCTCATTGTAATTTTCCATCTTGACTTTGATTCTCATTATTTTGTCTATGACTTCTTTTGTCAAGTGGACAAGTGGATCATCAGCTACTGATTGGAAGTTTCCATGTAAAGCTTTGATGGCAAACTCTTCATCTTGATTTTCTACTTTCCCTTCCACTTTTCCTTCCAGTGTTTCCAACATTCCTCCCTCAATAGACATTAAATCATGCAACTTCATGCTAATATCTCTCAGTTTATTATTGCATCTTCTGAGTACTCCACATTCAAATTGAATATCCTTATACCATATATCAACCAACAAGGCAGTATTACTGTTCAATACCTGCTTGTTGATAAGCAACTGAGGATTTATCCTCCTTATTTCTCCTAGGATGTCTAATGCCTTTTCCAATTTGTAGGACCTTTTGCCTGTTTGCATCTGCAATTTATCTACTCTTGTCTTGGAGTCATTGAGAGTATTCCACCTCTTCAAAGAGGCCTTTACCACTTCCTCTGCATCATCCAATGTGGATGACATCCATTTCCTTAGTACAGATGCCTCATGTTTCATGAGATCTAATTTATTCACCTCCTCCTGAGAAATAGCAGTCAATGAGACTGCATGTTCAATTGAAGTATCTTCAGTATTGGTCAGCCTTCCTATGTAGGCATGCAACTGAGCAATGTGCTCTTTGTGTTGCTTATTTTTCTCCTTCTCTCTTTTCACCTTCTGAATTAAAGAATCAATAATATCTTTGCCCTCTTGACCCTCTTGGTCTTCATTGACAAATCCTAAGTCCATTGTGCTGATCTGAAACTCATCTAAGGTAATTTTACCTTTTTCTCTCTCTATAGTAGGTACTGCAATCTGTGTAGTCCTTCTCCCAATTGTTGGATCTCTTTTGATGGCTGAAATTATTCTAGCCTTCCTCTTGGGTTTTATTATATTCTCAGAAAATAATGCAGACACGTCAAATTCTTGAATTTCAAATTCTTCCTCTGCATTTACCTCTTTCTCCAACCACGGAGCTACCTGATCATGTTTCTCTGCATCATCATGATGTTCACCTTTATCTCTTATTTCTGCCAGCAGGTGTGATGGAGAAGGTGATTTCCTTAGTTCTTCTTCATGATGCTCGCTTTGATGTTGATCTTGTGGCACATCCTCCTGTTGAGGAACTTCTTTCTCCAGAGGAGCTTCTTCCTGAGATGGAGGATCTTGTGATTATCTATATGTTGATCATGATGATCATGATCCTTTTTTATCATCACCTCATCCACTTTCAACTTTTCCTCTTGCTGAGGAACATTCACAGTAGTGGATACTTGGGAAGTCTCCTTTAGTGCTAGTGCTGGTTCTGTAACCACAATTTGTTATGCACCTATACTACTTATTTCTTGAACTGTAGCAACAGGATCTTTTATTACCTCTTCCTCATCAGCCTTCTTTTCTTGAACTTCTACTATAGTAGGCTCTGCTAATGTATCCTGTTGACTTATCTCTGAAGTATGGCCCTTTGATTCTGCCATCTCCACTTCTTCTGTAGGTTGCCCTTTATCAGGTGATCCTGCTGGATGTTCAGGATTCACATCCTATTTCTCTGTCAAGTCTACCACTACAGGACTTGTCACCTGTGCAATTAATGTATCTAGCCCCATTTTTGGGCTATCTTCTCTGGGCTTTTTTCCTTTTCTGTTTCCACTTGCTTTATCTCCTCCAGTACAATTTGAATTGGTGAAGTCTTGTGAGGGGTCATGTGTGTACCTGCAGCAAGGATTTCCATCTTGTGTGAAGCCACTTCCTTCACAACTTCATCATCAGACAAATTTATTGTCTCCTCTAGTGAGATGTGACCTTTTGCATGTGCCTAGGAGGTCTCTTTCATCTGATCTTCTGCAAGCTCAGTCTTGAACTTGACGATGGTAGGAAGTGGGACATTGTTCTGAAGTTCCCTATGCACTTCACTACCTGCCCCTTGTAACAATGTAGGGGATTGTCTTATTTCTCCTCTCATGGAGGTTCTTGGTCTTTTCAGTGGGGTAGATACCACCACCTGTGGATCTCTTCTCTTCCTTTTAAATAACAAAGGGGCCTCTTCTTCCTCAAGCTCTTCCTCCATGGGGATATCCTCTTCATCTGGTTTCCTTGAGGATTGACTCTCTTCTTGGGTCTCAGTAATTCCAACCTCTACTGTCTTTCCTTTCTTGGACTTTTATTTTCTTGTCCGTTGAGGTGATGCGGATCTTGATCCTGATCCTGATCCTGATCCTGATGCTGCTGCCTCCTCAGCTATGAACACTGCCCGTTCAATGATAACCCCTTTGGGTTCATTATCTACTTTCTTGCCCCTTGGGGTTCTTTTTCTCTATTGTTGTTGTGGAGGGAGTCTATCTCCCTTAGACTTTCTTTTCTCATTTATGAAGTCATCATACTCCCCATCAGGAATATCCTGCCCCTTCTTTTTGTTGTCCACAGTAATGGAAACACCTTTCTTCTCAAAGCCTCTATCTGTTCATCAACCCAGGCTTGGGTTAACTGTATGATCCTGGCAATGAAGGGGTCCAAGGATATGTCCTCTTGTATAGTGAGGTTAGGTGTAGAGATGGTATCATTATATATCTTCTTCTGCTCATGCTCATCTGCAATTATCCCGCCATCATCCTTCTTCAATTGTTGAGGAATGGGGATGCAATCAAAGGTTCTGACTTGATTTAGTGTTAGCCTTTGATACCTTCTTCTCCTTACTCTGCTTCATCTTCACAGTCAGCCCAGAAGTCCTCTAGGTGCCTCTGGTGAATAGGTCTTCCTATTATTGTCTGCATCCTGCCATAAGGATCATATGGTCTTATCAGTGGAAAAGGTTGTAACTTCATTTTATTTAGGGTGACCATCACCTTCTTTATGTTCTCTGAATCTGGGCACATGTACCTGCCAATGGTGACTAGAAACAAAATTCGTGGCAACTTCTTTACATCCTTGTATGTTTTTAACATTGTGGAGCTCTGCCTTATGAACTCCATAAGTATCACTGCATCAGTGGGATACCTTGGCAGCATGAGGGGAGGTCCTTCAAAACCCTCAATCCTCATGTAGGAAAATGTGGCAAATTGTATATACCAGGCTCCATGCCTGTAGATTATCTCTTGAGCTTCCATGCTCAATCGTTTTGTTTTGTCCTCCTCCATGGTTCTAACCAGATGCATAGAAAATGCATCATTTACCAGTTTGTAATCTTGGAGGTAATTGGCTCTTTGCAGCTGGGGATGATGATCCCAAATATGCACAGCATTAATTGTGCCTGTGATTCTTCCATCTGTAACCAGTGCATCAAATGTGCCTTTGTAAGCACAGGAGTAGACAATGTATGACGTCATATAGAAAGCACAATTTGAACCTCCTAGGTTCATCAGTTGCTCATGCAAAGCATCACTTATTAGCTAGCCCCACAATGGCTTGATATCTGAATATATGCACATCATGATCACACCATACATCCAATCCTTAAAACTACCAGCATCAGGCTGGCCTGTGACTCTACTCAATAGTGCAATCATGTATTGGTACTCATCACTAAAATCATATTTGAATAGATGCACAGGAAGTTTGGTGGCTACAGGATATGTATTGTTTTCAGCCCTCCATTGATACATATTCTTCTTGGCTTGTTTCTTGTTGTTTTCATATTCTTTCTCTAATTTCTTCAGGTCCACACTTTTGACCTTCCTGCCCAATGGCAGTCCAAATGTCTGGGAGAGACCCTTGATGGACAAGTCTGCATATATCCTCCCATGTTTCATCACCTACCTGGTCTCTGGATTGTAATTCCTGGCACACTCGATAACCAACTCCGGAGATTCCATAGAGTACGGGAAACTGGTAGCATTCCACATTCCGGATATGAATACAACATCCAGTACATGACTCCTGTTCTTCTCATCATTCAGCCTAGCTGACCAGGCTTCCAAATTAGTATTCCCCTGATGGGTATCTATAATGGCACCATATTTGAACAGGATGCCCCTCTGAGATGAAAACATGGGCTTACTGAATTCAGCCTCACACTTGGCCAACCTCTTATCAGCCATGGGTGCCTGCAATTAACAAAATCTTGTCTTACAATGGGTATTCCATGCATGCATATAACAATTAACTCTACTAATTATCATGCCTACTGTATCTATTCAACATTAACTAATCATGTGGATGCATAAACCAAAACTTCAGATTAACAGCCCATACCTGACTATTACAGAAACAAGAGGATGAGGGTTTCATTTACTTACCTGGATATGCAAATTTTCTTTTATACCAGTGGACTTCTAAAAGTGCTCTTAATTCTGTTGATGATCACGCACTTCCTCTCGTTTATAAGCTCGGTTCGTCTAACTATTGCCTGTATGAGGATATTGAAGCTGGTGCTCTGTAAAAACAAATTTATCGCAAGGCAAAAATGAAATGATAGTGAATTCACCTTTTAACCATGCACTTAGGGTGAAATTAGGGCAAACCCTGACAGATGGGATCTTATTTGTTAATTTTCTACACGGAAAGTCAGGATCTCGCCAGCTGTTTCATCGGGTCTTGTAATCGGTGTGAACTACCTACCATGTCTGCGTGCATTAAATGATAATGGTGGCAATGGGAGCGGGGTGATATTCGTATGACAGGATGATATTCAAATAACAAGATGACATTTGGAAATATCATCTCGAGCTTAATGTGATCATCCTCTTCGAGAGGAAAAACTATCGTGACAAGATCGGGTGATCAACTCATCCTTTGGTTATGTTTAGCACGTCAGGAGGATATTTTGATACATCGGGTGATGTTTCAAAGATGATGATGACCAGATAAACTTAATGCTTCTCCCTTTTAGAATGTCAGGATGACATCATCCAGATATTCGTTCATTGTATCGGCAAGGCATCATGACGTCATCGTCATGTTATGGGAGCAGGATCATGTTTATGAAATATCCTACTGAGAGATAAATGTGATGATGACATCATCATCATGTTAGTTTCTTTTTTTATCGGACTCAAATGACATCATCAGGATAATGGCTTAGGGGATATTTCACAGCAGGAGGATATTAAGAAATATCGGGTTACATTGAAAAATATGATCCTTGCGAAATGCATAAGGCCGCCGACGGGTAAAGGCTACTATCACCTAAAATTGACGTCCAGATATTCGGACCACATGATTTATCAGGTGATAAATTAGATCGGGGTGATCTTTTGAAATATGACTAATGTTGCGAAATATGATCCTCCCCCTGGAAATATCAGGTTTGACTCAAACTTTGACCATTCATAACTTTCACATCCTAATGAATATCAGGATGATGTAAAAGGAAAACCTGTATGGAATTTGATACTCTTTCTAAATATGAGGTTGTTGGAGTGAAATACAAAATTTGGCAAATTGACCTCATGATGATGACCTACCCAGCCTTTCTTGCATGATGATCTGCATGACTTACTTTTACCAGACTGCCAGAAAGCACAGAACAAGCCAAAAAAGTTGGGCCCCTATTTTGTCAAGTCAAAATGGGGCATGTTGTGTAACCTCACAACAGGGCGTTCATCAAATTGAAGGGCACCACGATGAACTCATAGTGACCATAGCAAGTATGAAAGGTGGTCTTATGAATATCCACCTCTGTAATGCGTAATTGATGATAATCAGACTTCAGGTCAATCTTAGTGAACACTCTGTCTCCCTGCATCTGATCAAACAAATCATCGATCCTAGGCAAAGGATAATGATTCTTCACCGTCACCTTATTTAGTTGCCTATAGTCCATACAAAGATGAAGAGACCCATCCTTCTTCTTCATGAAGATAACTGATGTGCCCCAAGGTGAGATGCTAGGTCAAATGTGCCCCTTCTCAAGCAACTCCTCCGACTAAAGCTTGAGCTCTGTAAGCTCATGTGTAGTCATCCTGTAAGGTGTATGAGACACTGGCTCGGCACTTGGTACAAACTCAATGTGAAAATCAACCTCTCTACGAGGCAGCATCCTCGAAAGCTTAGGTGGAAAAACATCTGCAAACTCTCTAAGGATGGGATGATCATCAAGTGAGGCCTCTGGCTCATTCTCTGATCTATCACTGACTGTAATCGCAAACATCTGGAAACCCTTTTGCATATAGTACTTAAGTTGTTTAGTGGAAATCATCCATACTGATGTGGGCTTCTAAATGCCCACAATCTATGTTGTTGTTCCATGGTCATCTAGGCAACCTATTGCCTTTCAGTGACAATCAAGCTTGGCTCTATGAGTCATAAGCCAATCCATGCCTAACACCACTCCATAAGACCTTAAGGAAATGACCCTGAGGTCTACTATTGTAGTGAAGGCTCCAATTGTTAGCTCACAGTCATGAACCACTGAATCTACTACCATCTTGGCACCTATGGCCAACTTGACCTCCCACCTAATGTCCTACCTAGAGGCCACCAGCTTGCAATGCTCCACTAACGATGGAGAAATAAAAGAATTTGTAGCTCTGGAATCAAACAAAATAGTAATAGGGACATCCCCGATCATACCTGGTGTTTCAATAATGGACGCCTGAAAGTCAGCCTGACAGTTATCAACTATTGTAAACATACGGTAGGATCTACCCACATCTCCAATTATCTGCTCGAAACCTCCAGTGTGTAGCTGTCCTTCTATTGTATAACCCTATGGACACTCTCTAGCTAAGTGCCCCACACCACCACATATGTAGCAAGGTCCTCTATCTTGAACCTACCTCGTCTGAGTTTGGCTAGATTGTTGTGCTCCAGACTGACTCGCAGAACTTTGTGAGCCTCTAAAAGACTATTGTGACCCAGCTGGTCCTACAACCAGTGCCTGTTGATGCCGATCTCTGCGCAGACCCTGCTGATGTCATACTCAATTATGACCACCCAACACTCTCTGTTGTGGTCTAGACCTTTGTTGATGTTGTTGCTATTGTGGAGGCCTAGGACGTAAGGATGTAGAACTAAAACCCCCCCTCTGAGGAGGTGGGGGTCTATAGAAACTCTGGTCTCGATGCTAACTACGGTCTTGAAATTGTGGATGCGACCCATGGCCTCGCCCATGGACCTCCTCTACAATAAGCGCCTTCTCGGCCACCTCGCTCATAGTCTATGGGTCTTCCATGCGAATAGGTCCTACTATGCTAGGATTTAAGCCTCTAAAAATTCTACTAATGAGAAGCTTCTCATCCTGCAGGTACTCAACATATCGTGACAACTCCACAAACTTGCACTCATACTGTGCAACTATAGAACCCCTCTATTATAGGTCATGGAACTCATCTATATGTTATTGTCTATAGTGCTCTAAAAGATATCATGCATTATAGCACTCAAGAAAAGTTTTGAAGAAAGCGTGTCCAATGATAGGCGGTGCTTGCACTCCTCCGTGCGCCACCAAGTCACTGTAGCATTGCATAGTAAATGGACTGCGACATGTACCTTTGTGTTGCTCCCATAGGGATGCAACGTAAAGCACCGATCAAGACTGATGAGCCAAGCCTTAGCCTCTGCTCCCTTTGTAGTCCCTGCAAATGTAGGTGGATTTAGTCTAAGCAAATCTTTGATGGGGTCTCCATGATCGTGGTGTCCTCGAACAGAAACCTCTACCTCATCCTGCTGTCCATGGCCAAAAAGGTCGTAATGAATCGACTCCACTCCAATCTCCTCCTCGTGGTCCCCATAATGTGGTGGTGGACTCCTGCTGCACTCCCTATGAGTCAATGCATGACCCTCAACTATAGTCTTCAGAATCTCAACGCGCGGTCCCTCTGCAACCGGTGGTAACTTCACCAAAACTGCCTACAACACTTGAAGTATCTAGGGTCCTATGTCAGGAGGTGGCTTTGCATTTCCAGCTCCTTTGGACTCATTGGCATGTCAGTGTCCTCATCTCAATCTAGGTGGCATCCTACATGAATAAGGTGTTCAAAATTAAAACAAAATTGCAGAATAAATAATGTACCCATAAATCCTAGTGTTTAAACTTGGGCTCTGATACCAAATGTCATTCCCACATCTCCCATGTGGTCGTGACATGATATCCACGTGTCATTTCCACATTTGTCATGTGGTTATGACACAAATTACCAAAAACTTTTCCCACCCGACTCTAAAAACCCCCTCACGCATAACATGTATGCTTGGTGACATATGCACTAAGGAGATGACATCAATCAAACATCGGGGTAATGCGAATTCCTTTTGCAGCCCCTGTGAAATGAAAGCTTACTAAGGGGGTATGCGATGCAAGGAGTGTCACTATGAGGGTTCGTTTCCATAGTTGGAACTGACCCTAAGGTTCCTAGATGAGGTGGTATGGTTTCGTTATCAATGAAACCCAACCCTAGGAGAACTACAAAATTTAAATTAACATTAAAATTATTGCACTAGCATGATATTGAACTAACTTTTAAACAATTAACTAAGATGGAAAGATAAATGCTGGAATCAAATTAATTAACATTTCCACAGTTAATCTAGCATAACGGAATATAGGGGAATAATTCTCTAGGTAATTCGGTAGCATAACGCCATCAGACTAATAATAGAAAAAAATAAATAAAAGTAAAACTCTTCACTAATGCCCTTTTCAAAAATAAACTCAAAACTAAATACACCTATTAAATTAAATTACACCACCATTTCCTCATTTACCTAATGCAATATAAATAGTGAAATTAATCACATTAGCTAAAGGAACAATTAATTAAATATTCCATTAAAGGCAAGCACTAGTTAAATGGGTTTGAAAGGGTTTAAATTAAATAATTTCCATAAAACAATTAATCCTCACACCCAAGCCCCATTAAAAATAATATCCCCTCCCACTCACTAAGTGAGCTCAAAACATTAAATTAGGTTAGGATTAAATTAAATCACTAATCCCTCCTTATTTCCCACTAAACCCTAAATTAAATTATAAAAGGTAATAAAAAGGTTTAAGTACTCACAATGAAATTTAGCTCATTCATTTGATTAGGTTTCAAAGAGAAGCAAAAGTGAAAGGAAATGTCACGTTCACCAAAAGTAGGCTAAATCCCTTTTTTGTTCCTTCTCTATTTTGTCTTTGTCTCCTACATGCTATTTTATTTCTCCAACCCTATTTTATTCTTGTACTCATCTATTTTACCTCTATCTTCAAACCCTAAGTTTATTTTTGTTTTCTAACTCTCTTTCATTGTGTAAGGTTTCCTCAAGTTTTCATGGAGCTCTCTAGTCTTTTGTTTAAATGCTCCTGAATAGGGTAATGTTTTATTTTTGCACAGTAATATATATAATGATGTAGTATATATATACTTTAAGGGCCAAACAGAATAAGGTAGAGGTAGTTAGAAAATATTACAGGGTTGGATAACACAGAGGGTCATTCTTATATTGTAGACGAGGGTTAAAGAAGAAGCACAGCACCCCCCCTTTTTTTCTGAGGCATCAGCAGCACCAATACAATTTGTGGGGGGAAGGGAAGGAAGGCTCTATGGAAGGGGGATCCGTCCCCCTCCCCTTGCTCTCCTATCAATGATGGTGTGGCCGCAGCACGCAACAAAAAAAAATCTTATCATTCAAAAACCCTAAATGGGTTTCAGAAAAAAAACAATGATATGGTTCCTTTAATTTCTTTCTTTTATTATAGTTGCAGTAGATTATATATATATATATCTGTTGGAAAAACATCTTTGTGTATAAATGTTTACAACAAAACAAGAAACCGTAAACTCAATATTTATTATAAGATATATATATATATATATATATATATATATATATATATATATATATATATATATATATATATATATATAACATAATGAACATCAAATGATTTATTAACAGAATAATTTCCTCTACAAAAATGAAATAGTTGCATTTTTTTTCATCAAGTAAGCTGTAATAATACATATACTTTATTTTCTTTACCACTATACAAACCCATACATTGCATTTTTATAAAGCACCCAAATAAAAACCATAGTGTATTTTCCTTTCCTTTTCAACAAGCAAATATATTCATTTCAATGGCAAAGTTAGGGAATAGGAAGAGAAGTAAAGATAGAACCATTATTTTCATACATAATAATTTTTCCCAAAACCATGTAAAGAAACAAACAACCAATCTATTATTTGAATGAAATGAATGCATATCCTTTTTTTATTTACAAAGAGACTCACAAAGAGAGTTCACTCTCAAACTACGACAAAATTTTACAAAGCCACAAGGGCCATGGCAACCATGATGCCATACATTACCCAACTCAAATAAAAACATTAACTCCTCCAAAGCTCCAAACACTCCAAGACCACCAAAACCTTGCAAAAAATCACAAGAAGACTCCCAAATGCCCATGGGAGCTCACCTCCCATCCATACACTTGAAACAAGTCACCCCCAAGTTTGGAGGTCACCCACATAACCAGGTGCACTAAAAAACAAAGGATTCAACACCAAAATCCCTCTCACAAAACATAAACACACCCTCCCAAGGATTTCACATAACCAATCCACTTGCTTAGATTTTTGGGGGTAGGAGAGTGGACTACTCTCAACTTAGGGGGAGAACCCAAACTCACCAAAACACATAATACTCAAATTAACAAGGCCTCTTGCCTTAATATCTCAAAATGTCAAAAATCCCAAGGCACTCTTGCCTTCACCAAAATCTCAACTACTTCACAATGCACTCCCATGGCCATCAACACCTCCAAATATAGTGAGGTATCCCCAAGGAGGTTCACTCCTCTCCCATCCCAAAACAAGATGAGCTCTTCTCAATGGAGAGCTTCATCAAACACCCAAAATGAAAGCCCACACAACACATAAACCAAAACGCAAACATACACAAAACAATCTTTACATACAATGAAAGTAAAAACATAAGGAAGGCATATAGCCTTGGGTACTTACCTTATAAGCCCGAATTTGGCAAGAGTTTGATGAAGAGCTCCCAACTCTCCTTCCAATCTCCTTGCATAAAAAATTCCTCTCACTCTATCTATCTCCCCTCAAAACAATATTCAAAAGCCAAAAATGAAGAACCCTCTCCATCTCTCAAAGAGGGAGTTTCATAGGCTAAACCAAAAATCCTTAAGGAATGAGAAGGTGACACATGTCACCTTCTCCTTCCTCCTCACAACCCACTCACAAAACCCTAAGGGATGAGGAGGTGACACATGTGTCACACTCCCATCCCACAAGGCCTCACTCTCTCACACAAATGCTCTCACACATGTGTGAGATCATAGTTAAGAGGGGAATCCCAAATGGAAGACTCCATAAGGATAAGGAGAAGACACATGTCATCCTCCTATCCAACAAGGCAAACCCATTCCCCCCATAGATGCTCTCACACATGTATGAGAGCATAGGAATGAGGTCTCTCACACTTGAAGGCCTTGAGAGTTTCCCAATCCTTCAAGATAAGGGAGACCTTATCCTAGGGAAGTGGAGTTGGTCATGGTGGAATCTTGACTTATCCACCACCTCACCCAACTTCAAATTTCGTCACTTAACTTCAGGGTCAAGTTAAGGTGACCAAAAGAAGGTTAAACTAAGATCTCACATGTTCAAATTGGTCCTAGATCCTAGGGGTATGACCTAGGGTCATTATTTGACCAAAATAAACACCAAGGGGTCCATAAATTCACATAAAAAGGCCCAATAAATAAATAGCACGAAAATAGTGCAACTCAAACATTACAACTTACAACACATCAATAAATAAATTAAAAAGGGTGAACCCTAATCAAAATAATCATCAATCACAGACATTACAAAACATCATGTACCATCACAAATGACCTTGGTCCCTCTTGGGACTAGGTCGGCTAAACATGGATATCACATAGGGTTACTGGAATGACCTTTGATTTTCCATGGGCATGGAAAATTACATGCACACTTCCAAAAATAGATCAATATCACATGTTCATCATAGCCAAAGTGAAAGGAAATGTACTCACACACACAGAGTTACATAATAACCTATATCCTCAATTATACACATGCTATCATTTACATGATTCATAATTCATTTACATTTCTAAACGTAAAATCAGGATTAAAACTGCATAATATTTCATTAATTTAATCATCAACTAACATTCCAATTTGCATCAAAATAAATATCACATAACATTATAACATCAAGTAAAATTTAACATGCAAGCTATAACATCATTACATCATGTTCTATCTAACTAATCAAAAGCATACAATATAGTCATGAAAGTCTGAATAACAGGATCAGTAGTCCCCAATGTCCACATGTCCATCAAAATGTCCATACAATGTAAGTAAAAATAGAAGGTGAGATAAGTAGGCCTCACACTAATGTTCAAGGTTGATCCTCCTAGCTACATCATAGCTAGCTATTCAAAATTATTTTTCATTGTATTCTATTTGCCTTTCGTGAATGTGAATGAAAGAGGAGTGCAGAAAGATAAAATATCTTGTCAATAGTTTGTAGTTTCTCTATATTTTCCTTGAAAACCTTTAGAGTGTGATCCTACAACTCAAATAGTAACTGGAAACTAGTTGTCCATTTAGGAATAAGATAAATTTTAGAACTAGCCATCACTTTTAGTCTCACTAAATCCACTCGCCAAAACTCCATTGGCTCTAGGCTAGTCAAAATGCTACTACATGATGAGATACTAGCAGTCATGGAAGACTTCAACTTAATGGATTGTCAAATGGTATCTTAGATCTCCCTTATAAAAATGAATAAATCATCAGTTGTTTTTAACCCCTCCTCACAAAGATTTTCAATCTATTACTGGATTGTTCTTCCATGTGACACTAATTTATTATGTTGTTGCTTTTGGAGTCCCTCGTCTAATATCAGTGGTGAACTTGTTCCTGGCTCTAACATTTGATTCACAAGATGAGAAATATATATTCTCAATTCTCTATTTTCTACCTTCAACTTTGCTTTCACTTCAACATCATTTTCTAACATTTCTTTAGCATTTTTTTGTAGCAAAGTATAACAAGTCAATATTCCCTTGTTTGCTTATTGGTACTAGATTGGCCTTTGAAAACTAAAAATCAACAACCTATAAATCTTGAATATTTTTATTCATGGGAGGTGTGGACATTAGATTTGAGTTGAAATGCAAAGAGTTAAATGCACAAAACAAGAAAAGAAATTCAAAACCAAATAAGACATACACCTTTAGTTATAGCTAAAATAGAAGTTAAACAATAATGTAAATGCAATAAAACAACAACATTATACCTCCATTTTTGTTGAAGATTTGCTCCAAAGCTGAATGGTTGTGCTAAGATGAGATGTAGTTGCTCACATGTTGGTTGTTATCCATTTTGGCAGCATGTACCTATGTTGATGATGCTAGATGATTGTCCTTTGGGTAAACCTCCTTAATAGACTTTCCCATTTGGACATGGACAGTTGAGATTGATTTTCATGGGTGTGCACTCTAGCCTCTTGACAAGTGGTGTAATGAGTGTTGGGAAATTTCAATCTCTAATCTAATGGTTTAACATCAAAGAATCATTATCAAGCTATGATACCAATTGGTTAGATACAAGGATTAGACTACTACAATATGGAAATCTAAAATTTTTATGCAGATCTAAAATTAAGTGTTCTTAATCTTGGAATTATCATGAAGAGATTTAATGGATTTAAACCAATAAATAAAAAAAATAGCAAACACCATTATTGCATCACATGATATAGGATATATGTGGAGAAACCCTTGCGGGAAAAAAAATCCACCAAGAAGAGAGACCAAACATGTATTAACTTTGAAATCAAGATTACAATACAATTGTACTTCCCATTCTCCTCTTTGCCTCTAAATTAGCAGCACATGTGTACCTGTGAACAATCTCAACACATCCAAATCTTTATCTTGTTTTTGCAACCTCTTTAACTTATTTATTCCTTTCCTCTCTCTTCCTCACCTTTTACCACTATCCAAGGTGCCAATTTATAGAGTCACAAGAAAAGACAAGACACCAAAGATGGTGCCCAAAAATGCCTCTTCCATTTCCAATGCCCCCAAACTTTGGATTTCCTCCTAGAATGTGAAAGGTCATCACAAATGCATCCCAAAAGTCACTCTCCTAGGTACCCACCTTTGGGAATGCCAAGAGACACATCATATGACATTCAAGAAGTCTTTTGCTCATTCTCTCAAGAGCCCAACTTGGGGAATGCTAAAAGACACAAGTTTGGAACTCAAGTGTCATCCACTCTTTTTCAAGTGTTCCACTTAGAGGTGGAACTTTTAATTAATTAATTTTGTCTCCACAAGTTATCTATACCACTGTCAATGAACCCCTCATTCCTTATGAATGTATTACAATAATAGGTGGGATTAAATATTATAAATTAATTTCTAACAACATTCTAAGTGCCTAGAGACACTTTCCAAGGTTGTTGGAACTATGTAAAATGACATAGGATTTACAAGGTAGATAGCACCTAAATCCCAACATTCTCCCATTTGATATCATACATTATAAATACACCCATAAGAATAACCAACAATTGAAAAACATCCCTTATCCAACCATGTACAACCTTATTCTTCAACATTCTCTCATGCTCCAACAAGATACTTACAATAGAAACCAAGGTAACCACCATCTCAGGAAAGAACTCCTCTCATCCTCCATCATGCCAAACCATGATAGAATAAGGACCATGCCAAGTTGAAACATACCAAATGTCACTAAATCCTACACTGATCTATACATGAACACAAGAACCAAATTCAAATGGTAACAAATGGCTCTGAGTGTTTGTCACACTCATACCAATTGGAATAGAAACAAGTTGTTAGCACATCCAATCTATCCATACCTCAAACTAGGGTATACTTTCAAACATAGGTAGAACTCTGTGTCATCAACATATCAACCCAAATCCACAATCAAGTCCCTATATATTCACCATCCTAAAAAAAGAAATCTCTAAGGTACCAACACAAATAGACATGTGACAAAAAACCTCTGAAGCATCTCAACACTGTAGTAAAGTGAAACTTGTTCAAGAGAAGTGTCCCCCTCATACATACCACATATACATTTTAGAACTCCCATTGAATGGGAAATGTTAAATCTAAAAAAGATAAAGGAATTAAACAAGTCCACCTATAACACTCACATAAAGGATGTGGCTAACTCCTGTATCACATAGTGCTGAGGAAATATACATTGATATGCCAAATACATTGGTGTAAAAATTCTCTCATTACCAATATCCAAAAAAATCTCCCAAGTCCTCCGCACCAATGAAGAAAGAGATCAAGAAGCTACTAAATTGTTACCAAAAATTAATGACTTGTACAAATAACAACACTTGACTCCATACAAACCTCAACTTCATAGACCTAATAACCTTTAGAAATAAGACAATATACCAAGGACGATAGAACCTACAAATTAAACCATGTCCTTGTACCAACACTAACATGTGCCAAGCTTTGTGTTATCCTCAAATTTAGTTGCGCTCAATTTGTAGGATGACCCTACAAAACTTGTCCATTTTGTAGCCTACAACTCTAAGCATGCACAATGAGGTGAATCACATTTGCCTTCATGCGTGGTCTCTTAGCTTTAGCAAGTTCAACCATGTAATGTTTTGTGTCATTTTCTTGAAGTTGGCAAATCAGACCAAAATTGCAAAGTTTAGTTTTTCAAGTGTTAGTGAGTTTTGTTAAACATGCATAAGTGATAAATTTTGCTGCCAATACGTGTTATTTGCCTTGTCTTATGCAAGGGCGGAAAAATTTGCTGCCCATGCATGTTTTCCCTTGATTATTGCAGGGGCAACAATCATTTCACACGAAGTGTAATTAATGCGCTCAGGTCATGGCATTTTAAGGGATTTTAAATGTGTTCTATTTGTTTCTATTTTCATTATTTCTTTTTCTTCCACCTTCCTATGTCCTCTTCATCCTAGAGATTCATCGAAGAGTGCCAAGCACACGTCACTGAGTGGATTTGACTGGTGATTTGAGTTAGGGTTTCCATCATTTCTTCCTTTTTGTTACCTAGTAAGTCTTTTTCTTTATCTTTTTTCATTTTTTGTGTGGTTGTTGTTACATTAGGGTTTTGATGTTTTCTTATTTTGCTATATGCTATTATTTGCATTTATTTGTGTTTCTTTGTGTAACTAGTCAAAATCCTAGTATATATTGTTAGACTCTTTTCCTTTTTGTGTTGGCATTTTGAGTTTGTTCTTCTATTTCTTTCCATCAAATGGTCTTCACCATTTTTAATCCTTTCATTTTATAACCCTTGTCGGCATTTTTTTCCATCCAAATTTGTTTTGTTCCCAGTAGCGGTGAAGTCTACCGCTATCTTTTTTCACAGTTAAACCTGCTTGAATGTTTTTCCATGGTGTGAGCAGTGAAATTTGCTGACGTCACTTTACCTATGTTTATTCATTGATGTAAAGTCAGTGAAAATCGTCGACCCTACACCAATGTGGGTTTACTTACTCTAGCTACAGAGGCAGTAGATTTTATTGCTCTTGTAGAAGTTAAACAAAATCACATGTAGGGGTGGTATTTTTCGCTACCCAAACAAAAACTTAAAGTTTTGCCAAATATGTAGGGGCAACAAATTTTTCCGCCCATACATAAATTTATAATACTCTATATCATATGCAGAAGCACTAATTTTTATCATCTCTATACTTGCAAATTTTTACCCTCATGCAAAAGTGGCAAAATTCATTGCCCTTGCACAAAAGCAATTTACCCTACATGTAGAGGTGGCAAATTTCAACGCCCTTACATCACTCACTCGAATTTCTCTAACTCTGGGAAATTTTTCCTTTTGTCAACCATTGCCCACTTTCGCTTTGTTTCTTGCCTCCATCGCTCTCTAGCCCTGCTAAGCTCATGTTCTTGAACATAATCTTCATCATTGCATTTTCCTATTGCCATATTTTCCTAACACTACAAAATCATGAATCTTGTGTTGCAGTTTCTTTTGCACATTTTCTGAGGTCCATCTTTCAAAAAAGACACTTGTGATTTAGATGACTAACCCATCACCAAGGAAAACCAAAGTCATGAAGTATAAGTATAAGGGAGTGTTTCCTATAACATCTATGACATCCAATGTGGATGAGATTAGAGACACTAATATTGGTCATGTTGGTTTTTCTTTTGAATCAACATTAGGGTTTGCCAGTTCTAATGCACAGGCAGATTCAGCCAACTAATACAGGAGGTTGCGTGAGCTGCCTCCCCTTCACTTCTCGTTCTGCCGCACCAAGGGGGGTATCCCTATAGCTAAAGATGTAACCTTGACTAGCTCAATGATATGAAGATTTAACTTGACAGCATCAGGCAGAATACTCTCATGTATGGACCAAGATCTACATGATAGATCACAAGGTTGGCAACATTCTTGGACATATGTGTCTGGTTGGGTATGAGAGTATGCAGGGGGTTCCTAATCCTACTCCTACAACTAACAGGTGGAAGTGATGAAATGGGTGGACATAATGTCCTGGATGCAAGACAAGGGGTTTTGGCTCATAACTACTGACCCAGGAGCAGACTGGTGCCTATCCATTAGGCAAGGAGTCAACTAGATGTATACAACAGATGGTTTGCAACTTTCACTCAAGTTTCAGGGGGTTGGACTTGATGCTTGCCTTACAAACATCACCCAAGAGTGGGTATTTAACTGCTTCTACTTATAGATATCCCTGCAGACATACAACCTTCTCCATGCTCAACCTAAAATAGTTTAATCCACTCCTTGAATGGAAGTTAGAGATCAGGCATGTGATACAGAACCCTATATCCTAGAATCTATGAAACCCTTAGCAACCAGATTCAAAAGAAGGATGACATGCAGCAAATGGAGACAAGCAGATAGACACATGCAATAAGCATTTTTCATATAACATTAACACTGAAACTAAAAATATGTGCAAAATACATTCATGTTGCAACTCATAAACTCCAAAATGGGATACAACAGCCAAGATCATGCCCTGTCTTTCGTTATTTACACAAAAATGCCTCAGGCCTTCAACAACCTTGAATGAATAACACAACCCTACTTATACAGCAAGGAGGTGCTCAGCCTTAACCACCAGGCAAACTCAAAATTTGCCAGATACAATACATTGAGAAAATGGCTCTCATCGTATTGAATGTAGCAGGTAGGGGAGGAGACAGGAAGATATCTTGAGCCCTACACCGCCGCCTGGGGATTCACATCTTCAATCGGGTACCAGATACGTCCACATCTTCGCCCATACCTTGAAACATCTGCCATTAATGGCACACCAACTCGCGGCCTTGGGAAAAACATCATACTGTGCATCGCAAACCTTTCCCGCCAAGATTTATCATCTTGATATTTCAAATCATGCAGGATCAAATTACATGCACCCTGCGACAACCTTCTTAACACTTTATATACTAGGCCGTCCACATATATGGTGTCAGTGCTTTTGCTCCCGATGGCACCCAGTATAAGACCTTCATCATCATCATCCTCCAACATGATATCTAGATACTCAATATCACCCTGATTTCAGCATCATCATCTGCATGAGAAATATCAACCTGATCTTCACCTTCATCGGCACAACCAGATGCATCGGAGGAAGATCCTCCTGCTTAGTTGATACCAAATGTCTGGCTGATGAACATCTTGATGATGTCACCATCATATGCTGCTGACATCATCAGCATATCTACCTATTGCGCACCTCCAAATATCCGGATGACGTCATCGTCATATTCGCAACATCGGGGGATCTCCATAAAATGACTAATGTTAGAAATATGACCCCCTGGACCTTGATGATGTCACCACCATATTGGCATCAGGATGATATTCGGAAGATAACTGGATATTTGAAATATCATCCTCATGCACAAAAATCATGCTACACTGTAGCTCCACTATAAGATCGGGGTGATATATGAATATGACGGATATTTGAAATGATCACCCCCCACTAGACAATGCATGAAGTCGACAAGCAGATATCTCCCTTCAGAAATATCATGTAGACAGGCAGAAAAGCAGATATCACCCTGACATAAGAATGACGTCAGCATCATCAAGGTGAGAAAACAACGAACATGAAGTGATAAAACAACATCAGGATGATCTTAACTAAGATCACCCGATGTTCAAATATGATGACCCCGATGAATATCGGGTCATATTTAGAACCTTGCAGCAACATCATTAGGATGATCTTAAGTAAGATCACCTGATGTTAAGATATCACCCTGGAGCGAAAGATCAGGATGACAGAAAATATGATGATGACCCCCACGAGAAACAAAAGGGTGATGACTGGAAACATGATGATGATGACCTCCTCCCCGAAGAAAATATGATGCCGCAGTTGAAAAATGCTGAGGAGACTTAGAACATTTTTGGATTTTTAGGGAAGGTGCCTGCATGTTTGTATGCTTGAAAACTGACTGCTCATGCAGGCACCAATAGTGGCTCTGTCTGGGGATGCATGCCTCTTGCAGGCATGGCGAGAACCACAGAACTCTGGGATGCAGACCAGTCCTTATCCATTGGGCAACAGAATCAAACCTACACCAACCTGTATCACCAAACACACTTGATGGCCTAAGGCCACCAAGCAAAGAAATACCTGTATCTCCCCTTGTCAAATATCTTGTTTTCATCTGCATGCACTGGATCAAGCCTGGAGATACTATCATGACCTACCCACAACACAAATCTTGTCATCTGCATATTCAACCCTCTAATTTAGCTTGTCACTGTCACCCCTATGCAAACAACCTTCAGAATCCCGTGACATATGGGTTTCATATTTATCAGGCAATGCATATTGAAATGGTACATAACACTTTTCATCATCTGCATCAGCAGTATGCATTACAAAGTGATCTCCTAGCTGGACTAAAAATAGGAAACACTCAGAGTCCACCACACAGCTAGGAAGATCAGGGCTCTCTTCATATGCTGGCACATCAAAAGAAAAGCTTTCAAAATCATAGTTGTGCACATCATAAACACAACCATCAGCAGCACCAAACTGGAAAAGATCAGGCTCTGGCACCTCTTTACAATTAGGCACATTTTCACAATCACTTACCTGATGCATGTTGGCCTCTCTTTCATCAGGATGAGAAATAGAATCCAAATAAAAAATAGTGTCTAGATCCTCACCATACTCAGACAGATCCTCATCACCACATGTGTCATAAATGGGTGACCAGGTGTCTCAGCCTCATCATGGTATGCCATTGGTTCATGGGCAGCAGAACATGCATCTTCACCATCAATGGATTCATTCTGTGGAGGAATATCAACTTGTGTGTCATAAGCAAAACAATCACCAAATAAAAAATAATCATGCTCTACACTAGCACTTGTTTCAATCTCTGACTGCTCTTCATGATCTCCATGTGTTTGAAAAGAAGGCAATGGTTCACACATGGAACTGTTTCTCTGTTTGCTTATATCTTTTTTGTCTTGAGTACAATACTCACAATTATCTCCACAAACCCATTCAAAAAGTTGCTCAGTGCTGTCCACAACCTCATTATTTCTTTCATGGTCAGACACCTCAACCTTGCAATGGGAGTCCTCACTGATCCTTTCACTGGCATCCTCAACATTTACTTTTTCATTTTCACATGATGCCATGATCACTTGGTCATTTGCAGCCTCATAACCACTATTCACACCAAAGCCTGGGGACAGGGATTTCTGCAGGTGCTCATTTCTCATTTCTTCTACATTTTCTAAAAATTTGTATGCCATTTGCATACTTGTTACCTTGAAATCCCTCAGTAGTGCACTAGAGCCCTCCTCAAAAGCTTCAAAGAATATGCCAACATAGGCTAAAGTATCTGGTCTGAAGGCTTCTGGGATTTGTGAAAGGGCTACTGCAAATCTATGACTGAAATCAATACAGGGCTCTTTATCTTATTTTCTGATTTCCATTAATCTTGCAACAAGATTAGCAGGTTCTCTTGCAAATTCTTTTTTGAAACAGTCAGCAAGCTCATCCCAACAGGCAAAGGATCTCTTTAGAAAGCTCAAATGCCAATCTTTTGCTTTTCAATCAAAGGATCTAACAAAAAACCTCATCCACATATCCTCATCTCTGAATGAATATCCTTCCATAAAACTGCAAAATTTTTGGATATGTGCACCCCCATCACATACACTGTGACCACTAAATCTAGGCATCTGACAGTACATCCCAGCAGGCATACTTTCTACTTTATAATCAACCCATGACAAATCCAGTTGGTCATACAAAGGATCAAAAGGGCTGACAAGAGGTTTAGCTTTCTGACTGGCAGACACAACAGGGTTATCACTATTCAATTGAGCTTGCCTAGCCTCTAAGAGTATCAACCTATTTCGTATCTCTTCTATTCTTTTTGTCAACATATCACCCCCCTCTTGACTGAGTATGGGATAATACATACTTGGATTTACAAAAATCTTACTCTTAGACATCCTTTGTTTGCCTAAGACCTAAGGCTTCCCCTGACATCTAACTTATGCAATAGAACAACAAATATAGGGGAAGAAGCTAAGTACCTTTTCTCATCCAGATGCAGAAATATGAACATCTTTGTCACATCACATACATCTATCTTTCATGTGCATTCAGATCTTTTTTGCAGAGTCGCCACCTCTCTAGAGAGGACAAAATTTACAACAGCTGAAAGCTACTTTTCCAGGTTCATTCCACCAGCAGAGCTAGGCAAAACTTCACCAGAGGCTGTAAGATATCACTTTACATCAACATCCCCAGCGGAGTCACCATTTTGTTGTGACTCGGATAGGCCACAAATATATCACCAGAGATGATTAGATAGTACTTTTACTTCACATCCCTAGTAGAGTCGCCATTTTGTTGGTTTTTCTTCTGAATCAACATTAGGGTTTGCCAATTCTAATGCACAGGCAGATTCAGCCAACTAATACAGGAGGTTGCATGAGCTACCTCCCCTTCACTTCTTGTTCTGCCACACCAAGGGGGGTATCCCTATAGCTAAAGATGTAACCTTGACTATCTCAATGATATGAAGATTTAGCTTGACAGCATCAGGCAGAATACTCTCATGTATGGACCAAGATCTGCATGATAGATCACAAGGTTGGCAACATTCTTGGACATATGTGTTTGGTTGGGTATGAGAGTATGCAGGGGGTTCCTAATCCTACTCCTACAACTAACAGGTGGAAGTGATGAAATGGGTGGACATAATGTCCTGGATGCAAGACAAGGGGTTTTGGCTCATAACTACTGACCCAGGAGCAGACTGGTGCCTATCCATTGGGTAAGGAGTCAACTAGATGTATACAACAGATGGTTTGCAACTTTCACTCAAGTTTTAGGGGGTTGAACTTGATGCTTGCCTTACAAACATCACCCAAGAGTGGGTATCTAACTGCCTCTACTTATAGATATCCCTGCAGACATACAACCTTCTCCGTGCTCAACCTAAAACAGTTTAATCCACTCCTTGAATGGAAGTTAGAGATCAGGCACATGATACAGAACCCTGTATCCTAGAATCTATGAAACCCTTAGCAACCAAATTCAAAAGAAGGATGACATGCAACAAATGGAGACAAGTAGATAGACACATGCAAAATACATTCATGTTGCAACTCATAAACTCCAAAATGGGATACAACAGCCAAGATCATGCCCTATCTTTCATTATTTACACAAAAATGCCTTAGGCCTTCAACAACCTTGAATGAATAACACAGCCCTACTTATACAGCAAGGAGGTGCTCAGCCTTAACCACCAGGCAAACTCAAAATTTTCCAGATACAGTACATTAAGAAAATGGTGCTTATCACATTGAATGCAACAGGTAGGGGAGAAGACAGGAAGAGATCTCGAGCCCTGCGCCGCCACCTGGGGATTCACATCTTCAATCAGGTACCAGATACATCCACATCTTCACCCATACCCTGAAACATCCACCATTAATGGCACACCAACTCGCGGCCTTGGGAAAAACATCATACTGTGCATCGCAAACCTTTCCCGCCAAGATTTATCATCCTGATATTTCAAATCATGCAGGATCAAATTATCCCACATGCACCCCACGGAAACCTTCTTAACACTTTATATACTAGGTCGTCCACATATATGGTGTCAGTGCTTTTGTTCCCAACGGCACCTAGTATAAGACCTTCATCATCATCATCCTCCAACATGATATCTGGATACTCAATATCACCCTGACGTCAGCATCATCATCTGCATGAGAAATATCAACCTGATCTTCACCTTCATCAGCACAACCAGATGCATCAGAGGAAGATCCTCCTGCTTAGCCGATACCAAATGTCTGGCTGATGAACATCTTGATGACATCACCGTCATATCCTGCTGACATCATTAGCATATCTGCCTATTGCGCACCTCCTCATATCCGGATGACATCATTGTCATATTTGCAACATCGGGGGATCTCCATAAAATGACTAATGTTAGAAATATGACCCCCCGGACCTTGATGACGTCACCACCATATTGGCATCAGGATGATATTCAGAAGATAACTGGATATTTGAAATATCATCCTCATGCACAAAAATCATGCTGCACTGTAGCTCCACTATAAGATCGAGGTGATATATGAATATGACGGATATTTGAAATGATCAGCCCCCACTAGACAATGCATGAAGCCGACAGGTGGATATCTCCCTTTAGAAGTATCATGCAGACAGGCAGAAAAGAGGATATCACCCTGACATAAGAATGACGTCAGCATCATCAGGGTGAGAAAACAACGAACATGAAGTGATAAAACAACATTAGGATGATCTTAACTAAGATCACCCGATATTCAAATATGATGACCCCGATGAATATCAGGTCATACTTAGAACCTTGCAGCAACATCATCAGGATGATCTTAAGTAAGATCACCCGATGTTAAGATATCACCCTGGAGCGAAAGATCAGGCTGACAGAAAATATGATGATGACCCCCGCGAGAAACAAAAGGGTGATGACCAGAAACATTATGATGATGACCTCCTCCCCGAAGAAAATATGATGCCGTAGTTGAAAAATGCTGAGGAGGCCCAGATACTTAGAACATTTTTGGATTTTTAGGGAAGGTGCCTACATGTTTGTATGCTTGAAAACTGACTTCTCATGTAGGCACCAACAGGTCATGTGGACATGGATGAGTTTGTCAAAAGAAGAAATAAAATGGAAAATGTAAGGGCCAAATTAGATGAGTTAGTTGATGCTTTGTCTCAAGAACTCTAGGACATGGATGAAAGTCTAGAAGAGTGGGTGAAAATGAAGAAGTTGAAATTTAAAACCTTGGTAGGGATTGGGATCATTTCCAATCATGAGTCATATGTCGAAACTAAAGAGATTTTGATTCACCAAATCAATGTTCTAAAAGATTTAATCAAAGACCTGCAGAGCGCCTGAGAAGTTAGTGAAGATAACAATGTTAGTCTTCTCAACAAGCTTGAAGAACTCCCATGCAAGTTACTAGATGATGATTGTTGGTTGTTTTAAATTCCCAACCCGATCTTAAGGAAAAAACACAGATCTATAGAATAGCCACTTTCTAATGAATGACCTACCTCGAGGGATTGGCCAACGAACAGGAAATAGGGGTTTGCAATCCCTCTTTCCTCTACACTTTATGATCTATGAAACCAAGGAGGGTGTTCCTATCCTTTTGGGATATTTCCCTTTTGGGGAAAATAGTGTTCTATTCAAATGGATGGGAGTCCCTAAAAGTACTTTGCTCAAAAACACTGCCCCAATGATAGATGTGTTCCTTTAAGATAGCTTAAAGAATATATGTTAAGTAAAGAGATGGGCTAGATTCTTAAGCTTTAATCATTTTAATTTGCAGAGGAACACATAAAATAAACTTAACTCCTAACACCTATTGCTGGAAAGGAAAATGCATTAATTTCTTTAAAATAATGATGAGGATGATTGAAAGGATGTAAGCTTAGCATAGTATTTGTGAACAGACCAGTCCCTATCCAAGGGCCATAGAGTCAAGAAACTTACAGAAGCACCTAAAGAACTTGTGATATAATGAAACTTAGTTTACTGTAAAGATATAGTAATGCCTTACATTAAAACACTTTACTAATCTTGAAGTTTACCATACTTAGTTATCCCTGTAAACCCATAATACATTCGATATCCTCTAGTAGCTAATTATTTCACTACTTGAGCGAATGCTACAAGAAAAAATACACAACACAGGAAAGACTTGATGATGAATAAACCTGATCCTCAATCAAATATAATCATAAATGTAAAACTGTATACTTGAAGTAGGAGACAGTATACTTTAGAGACTCAGCAGAATTTATAAAGTAAACTGTTCAGCAAATTATAACACAGCCTTTGTAGCTCTATAATGATATCTTAAAACTTAGAATGAAAACTTGGGAATGGATGACTAATTTATTGCAGAAAACAAACTATTTACAATTCCTCCTTAACCAGGTTGATCCCACACTTCAGACTAAGTCTGGAGACATGACCTCAAACTAATTTTTTTCATAAGCCCTGAATTCCCTTTTATAAAGATAAGGGAGCAGACAAGCTTCAGGCTTAAGACAAAAGAAGTTACAAATTTTCAATAACCAAAAGATGGAACTATGAGAAGAGGCCGGTGTAACCTCTTCACAATTGTATGCTCAGTTAATTTTGGTGGGGAAAGGAGCAAGGCTTTTGATGATTGATGCATTGTTGAATGCTATTAGAGCCAGTCACTCCTCAAATACCCTCAAAGCATTCAATGAGAGCATTCACTACTCTACCTCTCCAAACCGCGTGCCAAAAAATGAGAAAACCTACAAAGAACAATATCGAAACGAAACCCAGGAAACCTGAACCTCCTTCCCTATTTCTAGATTTCTTTGTAGTGGCATGATTCCCACCTCCTGGTTAAGAAGTTTTTAACAACTTCAATAGGTAGAAACTAGGGGAATCCACACTTGGTTGGCTTCGAAAGTGCTAGAAGCCAAGCCAAGAGAACAACAACAACAACAACAATTCTCCTCTCATCCCTTATCTGTTTCATCTTGGTGGGCAATTTCCCTACACCTAGAATTAATGCTCTGTTAGGAAAATTAGATGTAGGAGAGGGGTGGAGGAAGCTGAGAAGCTTCTCTATCCCAGAAAGGAATCAACCAACTCACAGAAATAAGGAACTTCTGGAGTTGGGAGGAAAACCCCCAGGACCCACCGTCAGTTGAGATAAGAAAAGGGAGAAGAAAACACAGGAGCTCAATGGATGGTACTATTGTTCCCAAATTTTTGCTGCACCACCCATTCCAAAGGAATAAAACTCTAAGTCTCCTAATTCTATAAGGACAAGTTAATAGCCATGAGAACAAGGAAGAAAATCTGATAGAACAGGGGAGCAAATAGAACACACAGGAATAGGGGAGAGCCATACTGTCAAAATGTTTTCAAATAGTATACAGGGTAACACCAACACTTGTCTATTTATAGAAATTCCAGGATGTAAGCATACCTCCGCATATCTTGGGTCCAATTAATTCTAGTCACTTTGTAACATTCTTGTCATAAATGGAAATCTCTTGAAGATTATCAAAAGTGAACAGAAAGATAGGATCTAATAAATCTGCATAACCGAGAACATTACTTCTTGCATTGAATCATGCCAAGCCAGGTATCTTGGTTTCCTCAATTTAGGCTTGTCATCATGTCAAATTTCATCACATAGCAGATGAAATGTCATTCCTCGTAGAAGCACGGATTTCCAAAGGTCAAGCCTGCATAAGCCAAATCTTTCTGTTAATAAATTCCTTTGTAGTGGCGGTGATGGAGTCTCTACACATGCTTGAGCAGTTAATGATTGCAATGAAGTATCATTAGATCAACACCAACTTATTTCCCTGTCACACTTTTAAATTTTGGTTGTCGATCATGATCCCAAGTGGCTTAATTTGAATGGTGTTGATTTGGCCTTTTGTGAAGTAGGAGAATGATGCTTGCTTTTCCAAATAATGACTTGCCACCTGGATAGCTCTCCCAACCACGATCCTAAGAAAATATCTCCTTGTAGTATAGTTAAGACTGTATTCCACAATTCTGCACGCAAGGGATATGACCAGGGATATGGTCTCGACGATCGTTGGATCATCCGTACACAATTAGGATATCTCTCTAACAAGTGGCCACATCCATAGGACTATGACACGTTATGTTCATGTTATTTAATGCACCAGTCCCATCCCTTTAGAATGCCACGTGTCAAGATTTTTGCGATTCTGCAATCCAGCGAAGCATACTGATTTATAGCCTAGCGGAATGGCGGAGGAACAACAACTAGGATAGCAGAACACACCACTCTCTAGTTGGACCTTTTCTTGCATATATGGTAGCCACATGTCAAACTTTTGCCTTTCCACAGCCCTTAAAGAGACTCCATGGTGAAGCATGGTGGAATGGTGGAAACATAGAGAAATCATTTTATATTGTTCGAGGCCCGCCATCCTTCACTCCTTGATAGTCGCTGACCAGTCGTCACTCTTTCCGTAATTCTGCAGGCACCAACTCCATCAATATTTTATTGTTGGCAGAATGGTGGATACAAATCCACTATCACCACCTATCAAAAGAGAGTTAGTAGGACTAGACCATGGTGTCTATGCCTTTTTTAAAATATCTTTTTCCTTCTTAAGAACAAGGGGCCAATGGGTCTAAAAAATAAAGATTTTCAGGGCGCAGGCTAGAAAAGGTAATTGCTTGGTGAGGGGATGATCAAATAATGTTCAAGGGGGACATAAGGGAGCAACTTAAACCTTTGGTAACGGGAGACAGGTGGTCACTAAAGAAATAGAATGAATGTGGCCTCCACATTTTACTTTGGCATGGGGTTTAGGGTTTAGTGTTTCCTTGAGTATGCAAAAAACCCTAAATCTAGAAGTCCATCAACCTAATGACACGAGCTTAAGGAAAAAACATTAGAACTTGTGAAAAAATGTAATATGGTTCCATCAGTGGCTCTAGTTGAGGACGCCTGTTCAACCTTAATAGGGCGAGATCACAGAAAAATTCTAGAGGAGCAGACCAAACACATAATAGCCCCAGGCCATTATGCAGAGAAGAAGCAAAACTTGCCTCTATCAAACATTTTGTTCTCTAGTGATTTCATCGAGTTGCTTTGAAAACCTTACTGAAATATAACTTGTTTCTACCATAGACACTTGGATAGCTTCTCAGACAACTATTTTCTTCAAAATCTCCATGTCCACTCTGAACCATAGACATTTGAAAAATATTGTCAAAAAGAGACATAGCATATGTTCCAGTTCTATTCAATCATTTGAAATAACTATTTTCCTCTGACTTTTTCTTTTTTCATATATTCGAAAAATAAAAGAAATCATAATCTATTTCATAGTTGGTAGTGAAGGAAGTTTTAGATTTTGCTAAGTCAGTGTCAAACCTAAAACAACCATACTCAGTTTCTTCTTTAAAATCTGACACCCTGATTGTATTTTCTAGTATTTAAGATGGCCATTCCATTTGGTGGTGAACATGGGATTGGGAATTATCCAGGTCCTAATCCATTAATGAAGTTCTGGTTACCTTAAAAACTTCTGCATGTTGAACTATTACCAGTCCACTAGCTTCCCCTAGATTTTCTTCAAACAGTGGATTATCTATGTATCCATAAGGCCCCATATTTTTTTATTGATGACAAGCCCATAGGCTCCTCAAAGAGTGGATTATCTCTTACATGCATTGTGTTTGCATACTCTTCAATATCACCATCCTGATAACTTGCATCATTATCTTACTCAGAGTTTCAACAACTCTGGTATGAGCATTTTGATAACTACTCAGCATATTCTGCATTATTGGTAAGGACTAATTCCTTCTGACATTTAAACTCAAAAGAAATTGTTTCTCTAGGAGATGAGACCTTATCACTTGATACAAGATACACATCATCACAAATAGGGGACATACCCTCACAACCTGCTACATTTTCACAAGACAGAGGAACCTCCACAATTGATACTTCTTTATGCATATGGGTATTAGTTATATCAGTAGTTTCCCTATAAGGTTCTGGAGATTTCCTTTTATTTTGGTAATAAGGGGAAGAAAGAGCAACATGATTATATGGACTTTGAACCTTTCTGTCTTGATCACAACCATTATCCCCTTTGGTGCATTGAGTTATATGTGATGACAGACCCAATATGGGTTTATTTGAACTGTCCAGTTTTCCTCCCACTTGACAAATGGGGGAACAGATGGATCCACTCTTTCTTTTATAATTATTTCCCACAATTTCACAATATTTTATCATTGTATGTTTCAAATTATTTTCTATACTCATGGCCAAAGAATATGCTTGCATCATAGTAGTAAGGTTCCTATCTCTTAGCTGATAACTATCATTTTCATTGAATGCACCTAGATATATGATTAAACACATAGCCTCATTAGGTCTGATATTTTCAGGAATATCCCTCACTGTTTTGGTAAATCTTAAATTGAAAGCTGGGATTGATTCTTTATCTTCTTTCTCAATCTGCATGAGCTTTTTAATTAATATACCGACATCTATTCTTTCCCCAAACTGTTCCATAAAAGAAAACTTTAAATCTTGCCATGAAAGAATAAACAGATTGGGTAAACATGCAAACCATTCTCTAACTTCTCCTTTAAAAGTTTGAACAAACAACTTTATGACAACATCCTCATGATCTATTTCACAATCTCCCATTAAGTCACAAAATTCCTGTAAATAACTGCTAGCTGTTTTGGATCTGTCATTATAAAACTTTGTTATTTGACTCCTAACTTCATTAGGCACATGATTTGGAAACCCATAAATATTACTAAAATCAATAGCCTTATATCTTTCCCTGACAAATTCACCTTGATAAAAGAAGTGTGATTGCTGAGTATACATCTTTAAAAATTTTAGAACTTTCTTAAGTCTTTGTAAAATACCTGAAAAACACCTTTGCTACTGGTGCAAATTTTGTTTTGATTTTATGAAAAATCAGGAACACCAAATTGCACTACCAGATCCCTTTCTCATAGAGTCACCACCTCTTCTTATAGAGGAATAGAACTTGAAATCATACTACTCCCTTCTAAAATCAACTTTTGAATCCTATTTTAAATTAGAGTCATGTAGAACATTCTGGGATATGAAACTTGATGTATTAGATGTGTATCTACCTCAACTATAAATGAAACAACATAGTAGAGTCGCCATCCTTTTCTTGTAAGGAATATGACAATCTGACCTCTAACTCTTCAATATATAGGGGGATTTATTTAGCTAAGACCTTTAGGATAAAACATGGTTTCACCTTCATTTTTCAATAGAGTCACAAATATGTAGGTGGCTCAACTAGACAGAAGCCACTTGATCTTTAGCTATAAGAGTATTGGTACTTGCAAAGGGACATACCTTTAGGATAAGACACAATTCTTATTTTAGTCCCTAGTAGAGTTGCTAATCTGTTGGTTGTTTTAAATTCCCAACCTGATCTCAAGGAAAAAACACAGATCTATAGAATAGCCACTTTCTAATGACTGACCTGCCTTGAGGGATTGGCCAATGAACATGAAACAGGGGGTTTCAATCCCTCTTTCCTTTGCACTTTAGGCTCTGTGAAACCAAGGAGGGTGTTCCTATCCTTTTGGGGAAAACAATGTTCTATTCAAATGGATGGGGGTCCCTAAAAGTACTTTTCTCAATAAAACTGCCCCAATGACAAATGTGTTCCTTTAAGATAGCTTAAAGAAAATATGATAAGTAAAGAGATGGGTTGGATTCTTAAGCTTTAATCATTTTATTTGTAGATGAACACATAAAATAAACTTAACTCCTAACACCTATTGCTAGAAAGGAAAATGCGTTGATTTCTTTAAAATAATGATGAGGATGATTGAAAGGATGTAAGATTAGCATAATATTTGTGAACAGACCGGTGCCTATCTAAGGGCCATAGAGTTAAGAAACATACAGAAGCACCTAAAGAACTTGTGATATAATGAAACTTAGTTTACTATAAAGATATAGTAATGCCTTACATTAAAACACTTTACTAATCTTGAAGTTTACCATACTTAGTTATCCCTGTAAACCCGTAATACATTCGATATCCTCTAGCAACCAATTATTTCACTACTTGAGTGAATGCTACAAGAAAAATAAACAACACAGGAAAGACTGTGATGATGAATAAACCTGATCCTCAATCAAATATATTCATAAATATAAAACTGTATACATGAAGTAGGAGACAATATACTTCAGAGACTCAACATAATTTGTAAAGTAAATTGTTCAACAAATTATAACATAGCCTTTGTAGCTCTATAAAGATATCTTAAAACTTAGAATGAAAACTTGGGAATGGACGACTAATTTATTGTAGAAAATAAACTATTTACAATTCCTTCTTAACTAGATTGATCCCACACTTCAGACTAAGTCTAGAGACATGACCTCGAACCAATATTTTTCATAAGCCTTGAATTCCCTTTTATAAAGATAAGGGAGTAGACAAGCTTCAGGCTTAAGACAAAAGAAGTTACAAATTTTCAATAACCAAAAGATGGAACTGCGAGAAGAGGTCGGTGTAACCGCTTCATAATTGTATGCTCAGTTACTTTTGGTAGGGAAAAGGGCAAGGCTTTTGATGATTGATGCATTGTCAGATGCCAGTGGAGCTAGGTACTCTTCAAATACCCTCAAAGCATTCAATGAGAGCATTAACTGCTCTACCTCTCCAAACTGCACGCCAAAAAATGAGAAAACCTGTAAAGAACAATATCGAAAGGAAACCTAGGAAACCTGAACCTCCTTCACTATTTCCAGATTTCTTTGCAGTGGCATTATTCCCCCCTCCTGGTTAAGAAGTTTCTAGCAACTTCAACCAGGCAGAAACTAGGGGAATTTGCACCTGGTTGGCTTTGAAAGTGCTGGAAGCCAAGCCAAGAGAACAACATCAACAACAATAATTCTCCTCTCATCCCTTATCTATTTCATCCTGGTGGGCAATTTCCCTACACCTAGAGTTAATGCTCTATTAGGAAAATTAGATGTAAGGGAGGGGTAGAGGAAGCTGAGAAGCTTCTCTAGCCCAGAAGGGAATCAACTAATTCATAGAAATAAGGAACTTTTGGAGCTGGGAGGAAAACCCCCAGGACCCACCGTGAGATGAGATAAGAAAAGGGAGAAGAAAACATAGGAGCTCAATGGATGCTGCTACTGTTCCTAAATTTTCCCTGCACCACCTATTCCAAAGGAAGAAAACTCCAAGTCTCCTAATTCTGTAAGGACAAGTTAATAGCCATGAGAACAAGGAATAAAATCTGATAGAATAGGGGAGCAAACAGAACACACAAGAACAGGGGAGAGCCATAATGTCAAAATGTTTTCAAATAGTATATGGGGTAACACCAACACCTGTCTATTTATAGAAATTCCAGGATGTAAGCATATCTCCGCATATCTTGGGTCCAATTAATTCTAGTCACTTCGTAACATTCTTGTCATAAATAGAAATCTCTTGAAGATTACCAAAAGTGAACAGAAAGATAGTATATAATAAATCCACATAACTAAGAACATCACTTCTTGCATTGAATCATGCCAAGTCAGGTATCTTGGTTTCCTCAATTTAGCCTTGTCATCATGTCAAATTTCATCACACAGCAGATGAAATGTCATTCTTGGTAGAAGCGCAGATTTCCAAAGGTTGAGCCTGCATAAGCCAAATATTTCTGTTAATAAATTCCTTTGTAGTGGTGGCAATGGAGACTCTACACATGCCTGAGCAGTTAATGGTTGCAATGAAGTATCATTAGATCAGCGCCAACTTATTTCCCTATCACACTTTTAAATTTTGGCCATCGATCACGATCCTAGCTGGCTTGATTTGAACGGCATTGATTTGGCCCTTTGTGAGGTAGGAGAATGATGCTTGCTTTTCCCAATAATGACTTGCCACCTGGATAGCTCTCCCAACCACGATCCTGATAAAATATCTCCTTGCAGTATAGTTAAGACCATATTCTGTAATTTCGCACGCAAGTGATATGGCCAAAGATATGGTCCTGGCAGAATGGCAGACAACTGTTGGATCATCTGTATGCAATTAGGATATCTCTCTAACAATTGGCCACGTTCATAGGACTATGACACATTATGTTCATGTTATTTAATGCATCGGTCCCATCCCTTTAGAATGCCATGTGTCAAGATTTCTGCCATTCCGCAATCTGGCAAAGCATACTAATTTATAGCCCAGCAGAATGGCAAAGGAATGACAACTAGGATATTAGAACATGCCCCTCTCCAGCTGGACCTTTTCTTGAATATACGGTAGCCACATGTCAAACTTCTACCTTTTCGCAGCCCTTAAAGAGACTCCATGGTGAAGCATGGTGGAAGGTAGAAACATAGAGAAATTATTTTATATTGTTCAGGGCCCACCATCCTTCACTCTTTGATAGTCGCTGACCAGCTGTCACTCTTTCCGCAATTCCACAGGTGCCAACTCTATCAATATTTTATTGTTGGCGGAATGGTAGATACAAATCCACTATTGCCACCTATCAAAAGAGAGTTAGTAGGACCGGACCATGGCGTCTATGCCTTTTTTAAAATATCTTTTTCCTTCTTAAGAACAAGGGGCCAATGGGTCTAAAAAATAAAGATTTTCAGGGCTTGGGCTAGAAAAGGTAATTGCTCCGTGAGGGGCCAGTCAAATAATGTTCAAGGGGGACATAAGGGAGCAACTTAAACCTTGGGTAATGGGAGACATGTGGTCACTGAAGAAATAGAATGAATGTGGCCTCCGCATTTTACTTTGGCATGGGGGTTTAGGGTTTAGTGTTTCCTCAAGTATGCAAAGAACCCTAAATCTGGAAGTCCATCAACCTAATGACACGAGTTTGAGGAAAAAACATTAGAACTTGTGAAAAAATGTAATATGGTTCCATCAATGATCATAAGTTTCTTTCTGCAGAGGAAATGGTACAAGAATTTAATAGCATGATTCAAAGGGACTTTGAAGAACAAACTTTTTCAATGACTTCTATGGATAAGCTGTTGGATTATAAGTTGACTCTGGATAACCTTAAGACAAACTTGGTAAGGCATGAAAAGGTAGCTGCCAATGTGAAAGACTCAATAACCAGGGCTTGTGTTATTTCAAAGAACACTTCTAGGCTAGACAACATTGAAATACAAGCAGTGCTAACAATGTATGAAGAATTCATGAAGAAGGACGGTGGTGGGAGTTGATCAAGTTGAGCATGCTTTAGATTATTTTCTAAACATTTCTTTTATTCTTTATGTATTTAGCTTTGGACATATTTACATGTACTTTTCAAATGTGTAACTACATGTAGAAACAATGAAAGTCCTAAATTAATAAGGACTCTTTTTGTTGAATAAGTCATAGTTAGTTTTACTTTCCCTATTTTTTCTCATGGCCTCTCCTTATAAATAAAGAGGGCCTCTTTTGTAAATATTATCTTTATTCTATTGAAGTGAATCACTGCTAATTTGAAAAGCAATTTGAGACTTTGTGCTTATTGTTGTAAGTCAAATTCAAGCAATTATCAATACAAGAAAAGCAAGTTAGCATCCAATATTTGTCTTGGATCAAATTTTTTATGTGATAGAATTGTTCTTACGTCTTTTATATTGCATTATCTTTGATAAGTGGTTGAAGTGTGAGTGTATATATCAAGTGTTTAAAGAGATATTTTAAATCTGATTTTCGTAGACTTTGAGCTATAATATCATTTGTGGAAATTGTGTTCTATTTGTGAATTTGAAATAACTTGAAGACTTTGTGCTGCAAGTTGATTTCTATGATCAGTTCATCATATCTCAACATATAGTGAAGACTTTGGGTTGCACTCTATTATGGAATCCTTACTTTCATTTAGCATAAGAAGCAACAGAAAACTTTGTGTTTTCGTGGGTTTCTTCGTGATTCAAATAGGCTAGTATTATTTTAGTTATTCTTTTGTGTAACTCATATACATATTGGCTATTATTGCTCCAAGATAGTAATTTGTAGTGATTGTATGACATAAGATTTGTATTGTGAATTGTAAACATCTTTTCTAAAAAAAAGAGAAATAGATGATATGGGATCACTACATGGCTAGTTTTAGTGTAAATACATCTAGTTAGTTACTGATTGATTTCAGTTAACAATAAGAAGGGAGCCTCCCCTTTCTGAGAGGAGAGATTTAATCTCATCACACTGTGGTTGATATAACCATTTTGTCTTCAGTTAGTTGACAGCAAAATATTCACCCAACACTTTGTAAAGTAAGATCTCCTCCAACACTCCCAAACTAAGAGGATATCAAAATCTAACCATTTAAATCAAAGTGAAAACATGGCAACAATAGATGTATACCTTTCAAACTAAAGGTTGATCAAACAAACCAATTATTCCCACAACAAAAAGGAATATGCGGAAATCCACATATCATCTCCTATACCTCTCCTAACAAGTCTTAGAACTATTTTCAAGATCAAGACCAAAACACAAGGAGAACAACATAAATCCTTAAAATCATTAATCTAATTTTCAACAAGTCCTTAGAAATTACAAAATCAAGACTAATGCACATGATAAGAAAAGATACAAATGTATCTAATAATTAGGTGAGCAACACCTCTCAGATTATTTACCTGCCAAGTAGACCAAGAGTGGGATACAGGATTGTCTTGCACATACAATAGCAAGCAATAAAAGATTTCAAGAAAGGGAAACCTTCTCATTAGGTCCATAATGGACTCACGTCCATATCCAAGTGTAGGCTCCTCAGTCTTTTTTTTGAAAACCTCATAACGAGTAACCATTCCAACACATATATCTAAGTACAAGAGATATCCATCCTCATTCAAGTCTCTCTAGTATCCATGAGCATCCTACCCATCAATCCATGCCAAATTCAAATACAACATGTAAAATCATGAAGCTCCAAGAAAATGTTCAATACTCAAAACCAAAGAGAACTACATCCCCTCAAAGGGAGATCATAAACAACACCTTTACTAAAGAATCGAAGGGTCCTCCATGAAAATAAGAGGTTAACATCTGCAAACATATGAAGATAAGCATCCTTTGTCAATAGAACCAAATATGTCAATGAACCCTTAATGCAACCAAGAGGCAGAATGTAAGAGCTCCTCATGACACCAACAACCATTGTAAAAGACCATCCATCTAAACTGATAGATCCACATCATTGTTAAAACTCCCATTGAAAGTGATACTGAGATACACATGGCATTATGATAATAATCTCTAATCAAATATTATCCATGGCTATCTCATAGTTAAACTACACACTACAACACCAACAACTTTGAAAGAAGAACCAAGATCGTGAAGCAAAAATATAGAATTGACTATCAAATTGCACAAAGCTCACACTAAAAGTGATATCAATCTATGCATGGCATCATGACCAACACCATTTCTAAAGTTCCATTAAAATTGAATAGACCCTCTCATGCACCATAGCCAACTGCTATAGGTCCCAATGTACAACTATATCAGGTAGTCCAAATAACCATCTCTCTATCTCACTGCAATAAACATACCAGTGCAATAATGTGACCAAGAAAGGCCACCAAACAGAATCCACATGAGATAATTCACAAGATCTGCACACATGTAACATCTCAAAAGGATAAAAGCACAACCAATGCTCCAATCTCAAATAACCAAATAAACATATTCAGTACCACATCAGTAACATGAAGAATAGTGGCAACTAGAGATAACATGTGGATTTCTAAGAGTCAAACACTAGATCAATGCTAGACCTGATTTGCCAAACAAATCAACACTAGAGTAACAATAGTTGTAGGAACCCAATAAGCAACCATATAAATCTACAACTCTTATAATCTAGAATACCTTGAACACAATCTTTCCACAAATCTAAAAAATACAAATTTTGGTTAACATGCAAAACTATCTATGTAAATTATCCACCTAGATATCCAAGTTTATCCTTAACCATCTCATTTATCATTTTGGCATCCCATCCACCATTATCACAAACAATGGAAAATCCTTTAAAAACCATGAAGTGTGATCCCTTTGTGAGCAATTCCATATTAACCATAAGTGATCCACCCCATACTATCCCCAAGGTAATGGTCAAGCTAAGGCATCTAATAAAACCATCATAAAAATCCTCAAGAAAATCATTAATGGTGCTAGTTATGATTGGCATCTCCAACTTAATCCCACCCTCTAGGCCTACTATACAAACATTCATACTCCCACTAGATCCACCCCATACTCCCTCGTCTATGATGCCAAAGCAATCTTTCCAAGTGAGGTCGAGCTACTAGGTCCTTGCATGTCTATTTGCATAACCTCATCTTAGAGGAAGATTACCGAGTAGCATGATTGAATGAGATTGAACTCCTTGACGAGAATCATTCTAATGCTCTTAATCACCTTAAAGCATATCAACATTGATTGCATCATGGTTATAATAAATGCATCTGCCAAAGAGAATTTGAGGTTGGGGACCTTGTTCTCAAGGAGAATCAAAATAATACCAACCAAGACAGAGAAAAGAAAGGTAAATCTGAGCCAAACTAGTTGGGTCCGTATGTTATCATTAATAAATTTGGATCAAGAGCATTCAAATTGGTAACTCCCAAAGGCCATGAACAAGATGAGCCCATGAACATCATACATCTCAAGTGCTTCTATACCTAAGTCATCAATAGTCTTCCAAAACCAAAAAAATCACACAAAATTTTTTAATAGCAAAGAGAAATAAATTCATCCAATGGTGAAAACCATTACCCATGGAGCCTTGGGCAAGTACCATGATGAAAACTTGGAAAACATACATCACGTGTAGAAAGCAATCACTCTTGTCTATGAGTATGCATCCTTCCATTCATCCATCAATAAAAATATCCCTCACCCAAACCCTCTACTACCCCCTTACCCTTGGCTCTTTTTCTCAAGCTCTCCATCCACCATTTCGTGTTATACCTTTTTCATACTCCATCCCCCTCCAATTCATCTTCCCATTCCACTCTGCTCCTCCCATCCTCTAGCATTCTATCCTCTTTTGTCAGATTTCCCACCTACGGTATTTCCCCTCATTTACGTTTTCCTCCTATCCCACCATCCCTTCATTGCTTTCATTTCATATCCATTATCCTTAATTATGCATGTCACCCTTTCTTTGATTTTGTGCTCAAATGGGGGCATCCTCTTGCTAACATTGTTTTATGGAACGGTTATCACACATATCCCCATTGGGGCATGACCTACCCACCTTCATCTATCATCACATTGCATCCCTCTAGGTACTCACGCTATGTTCACTCCTTCGCTCCTTGTTTAGAATCTTCCCCCATCCCCTCCCAACTATCCCTCCTAGGATCCTACCCATACATCATCATTTCCCTCCCTCCATCCATCTCATTATCATTTCCCTCATTACATCCACCTCATAATCATCCCCTTGGATTCAAAACATCATTGGATACCACCTCAAGTGTTTTCTTTCATGTTCTTTGATTGATTGTTTGCATCTATTTGTGTTCATGTTTATTGTTGTTTATTTGTGTGTCTGTATATATTTTGTTTTATCTTTTATATTTGTTTCTATTTCTATTTTTGTTTATCATTTGTGTCTGTGTATATTTTGTTTTATCTTTTGTATATATTTATATTTTTGTTTATGTTTATCATTCGAGTGTTTGTATATATTTTGTTTTAACATTTGTTTATGTTTATGTTTAGTCATCACTTCATAGTTCTAGTGCTCCATACAACACATTGTCACGGTCACCATAATCATTATATTATGGTGTGCTGTGACAATGTTCCCTTTGGATCACTATTTTATTTGTGATTTGTCTTTTTTTTGTTCACCTTTTAGCATATGGCACACCATCATCATGCCACATTATATCATGATTCATAATGCTAGTGCTACAAAAATAATAGATTACTCTTTGCACATGATATTACTTTGATAGCATTGATCCTTCACCAACTTTAATCTATCTACAATTCATCCATTTTATAGACTCTTCCTTCCCTACATTTGTTTTCCACTATCCACAAATCACGTGCCATCATACCTACAATAAATACTCATGAGACATTATCATCAATCATGTACACCCATGACATCAATCCATATGTCCAATCCTTTTTCATCATTAGATCTATATCAATGGCACGTACATCACCACAATATGATTTCTCTCAAGTCACTCTTTTCTCCACAATGGCACATCTCCTTAGTTTCCCTTAACTTTTCAAGAGACCCTTGGGCCCTATTTTGCCTGACAGCTCTCTTGAGAGGGCATCACATTCATCATTATCCTATTCTTCTAAGCGATTGAAGCAACTTTCCACCAAATCTCCACTTCATCTTACTTTTTATTCTTCTTTGACACAACGCCACATAGTCATGATGTTGTATCAAAGAGGGGAAAAATGTAGACACCTATATTTGTCATAGCACAACCTTATTCCAAATTTAATAAAAGATTGCATTATTTAGTTAATTTATCCCTATCTAATGTATCCCACACACTAATTAAATAAACTTATTATTTAATTAGCTGTTATTTAAAATTATTATTTAATTATCCCCTTTTCCACATCACATGGCAACCTCACATAGCCAAAGCTATATTCTCTCGACCTTGTTTCTACCTTTTCCTAGATTAAAGGGGACACCTATTACATAGTTATAACAAATGGCTATATTCCCTCCAGCTTGTCCCTACCTTTTCCAACAATAAAGAGGACACATATTGCATAGTTACAACAACTGGCTTTATCCTCTCCTCAATCTTAGGAAATTCCTCTCATCTATCCTCCATCATTGATCTTTGCACTTCATCTCCAACATTAGTCTTCTTTCCTGAAAATCTGTAAATAGGAGCTTCATGCTCTCATTTTAGAATCCACTTTTATGTTATCCATATGTTGTCATTTTAATCCACATTTATGCTAATTATATGTTGTCAAAATAGTGACTATTCGTACAAAGAGAATCCACATTTTCAAAACATTTAGAGAAAATCCACTTTTGACAAAATAGAGTTTACAGTAATGAATTTTATTGTTCAATTGTTGGTTTAATTTTTATTTGGATTTCTCTATCTCAAGGTTTTCATACAAATTTTTAGAATAGGCTTATGATTTTCATTATATATTTATTTTTTAATAGTTATATTTGTTTGTTAATGGTTTTCTAGGATTTGCATGATCACAAAAGGATCTTACAAATCATATGAAATAATTGCATAAGGAAGTCAAAAAACTATTGGAAATTATGAATGCTAAGATCAAAGGAAAGACTGACAAGAAAATGAGACATAAGGAATATGAAGTTGGAGATGAAGTGATGGTAAACTTAATAAAAGAGAGACATCCATAGGGAACCTATATAAGTTGAAAATGAGGAAGTTTGGACCATGCAAAATCAAAAGGAACTGTTTAATTAATGTGTATGAAGTTGAGTAACCTAAAAGTATTAGAATATCTCTAGTATTAAATGTTGTAGATTTGTATGCATATCATGAGAGTACAATCAAATAAAATAGCATAGAGGTGAATTGAAATGCATATATTAGAATACAAGAGGTTGAGGAAATTGAAATTTTGGATAGTAGAATTGGGAAGACTACAAGGAGTATAAATTATGAAGAATATTTAGTGAACTGGAAAGATATACATTTAAGGATTTTACATGGATATCCGTAGTTGAGGTAAATCATTATGAGTTTCCTTTAGTTGGAAGCCTTGAACAAAAATGAGAGACTCATTTTTCAATTACCCTATGTATCTAAAATGTAGGAGCATCCTAGGCCTAAGAGAAATCTTGTATCAATCAAAAACATTTATTTCCATTTGTTTGTCTTTTGTAAATTTTCTTGTTTTATCAGTCATCTTATTCTTACTGCATATGTTTATTCTTACCATAATCTCCATACTAAGCTCATAAACCCATAGCTAATAATTTTATTATGTGTAGTTTTTTATTCATTAGGTTACCTTAAAAGTTTGTCTAGATCATTTTAACGTTGTCCTAAGCATGTTCACATGTTTCATTTATGCAATATTATGAGTTGTGGTTTGTGACACCTATTTAAGGAACGCATATCGAAGTTTTACGCCATGTATTTGAATCACATGCTAAATGATAATGTCAGATAAGGATTTAGTGGTCATAACAAGGTTTGTGATTAAGACTATGTTAAGTTCCAAAGCTTACATCTTTCTATGCTTATGAAGAAAGGACCATTTATACATTTCACAAGTTATCAAGTTCCAAGGTGAAATCACAAAGGAAATTATTTAATATTGGACCCATGATCCTTATTTAATATTTTTTATAGGTAAACACTTTTAATTGAAGTTATGAATTGATGAGGCCACAAAATGGGGGACCTCATTTCCTGGCATGAATGCACTGCATTAATGTTGATGGTTCAAACTTGTGAGCTCAATGGCCTGGCAAGGGCACACAAGACCCATGAGTGTACTAACCTGATGAGGGTTTGAACCTAGGTGACAACAACCACTATGGGACTGAGGTGGCTACAACCACTCTGAGGATTGAAACCCGTGAGCTCGATGACCCAATGAGGGTCAAGTGGGGGTCCAAAGCTTGCAAGATTAATGGACCAGCAGGGTTTGAACCTTGGTGGCAACAACCACAATGCCATAATTTAACTGATGCACTATGCCATGAATGACTGATCCTTATTTAATATTCATAGGGAAATGTGCAATATTTTTGGTTGGCACAAAGACACTACACATCCTTTTCTATAAGAGAAATATTTCCAATAAAGAGGTAGTTTGGGGGCATAAAAGAGTTGGAGTAGAGTTGACTGAGATCTAGATTAGAGAGAGGACTAGATAGAGGATTTACTCATAAGTTTAATGTTTGGGAATCCACACATTTTTAAGTTCATATTCATGATTATAATTGAAGGCTAAGACCTAATTCTAATCATAAGCCCAAGTGGAGATTATACTGATGTATTTGAATTCCACTATGTGAATAGTGTGTGTAAGTGAATTATGTTAGGTTGTATGGTTGGGTAATTGTTAATTGAATCCCTTCTCCATTAGTGCATCAAAAACTAAATCATTACGCCTTTGCCAATTATGAAAAGCATGTTTGTATAATTATTATCTATTTACATTTATTTATCTTGGATAAATTAAAGAAATCATTTGATTTATTTTCATATATCTTAATTCATACTCTTGTAGACTTTAAAAGATGTTTTTTTGATGAATTAGAGCTATTATTAAAACCACGGTCGAAACATATAGCCAATCCTCTAAAAATAACAAGCAATGTGGAATCATGTCTCAAAGCTAAATTAGTGAAGTTGGAAAATGAAGTATCAAATAACAAGTGGCCCTAAAAAGGAAACAAGTGCTCTAAACATGACCCTAAAATGGAAACAACCATCTAAGTCACATGTAAAGTTTATAAACACAAACATAAATGTTAGCAAAACTACACTACACAACTATAAGGTCAAAACTATCTCTTGCTCTCTTCTCTCTTCTCTCTTGCCTGCACATTCCATTATTGAAGATTTCTCAAGGGTAGATGTTAATGGATTCTTATTAACAACTCCATGTTCTCACTTCTCACTTCTACATCATTCTGGTAATATTGTTTCAATAAGTTATCATTCTTGTCTGAATAATTATTTTAGTGTCCATTCCTATGGCATGTGTTTAGGGATCATTGTATCCCAACCTTGGCCTTTTCCTTCACTAGATTGCTAAAAAATTACTGGCATTATATACCATTGAAAAAAATAAAAGAATCAAAACTTTGAAATTAAATATCTCAGGAAACTGTGGGATATTACAAAATTTGAAGGGGAAGCTCCCTGTAAAATAAAATAAATTTAAAACTACAGAGTATGTACAGTGTTTTCAGGGGTTTTTCATAGTTATGCTGAATGAAAGGGAAATTTACAATCTTTTTGGGTTTGTAGCGTGCGAAAGGCAGAGATGCACTTTCAACAGTTGAGCAAGGATTTGGTACTTTTTTAATAAATTAGAACCTAGGCTACATGCTTGCACTACTTAGCTAAATTCAAAGGTTGAGCAGGGCAAGTACACACGACTTAAATTGACTAACACTTAAACATGAATACCAAGATTAAATTGAATACAAAAGGGACAAATCCATGACTCATGCATTTAACTTCATTTACAACACAAAGTTTGCAAATTCATTAGACGACTTATCCTCAAAGTGGGCACAGATGATGATACATTTCAATAAGCATTTATCAGTGAAAGTAGGCATAATAGATGTTACCAAATGAACAATAGAATCACAATTTGAACACCAAGTAAATAACAACTTGAACACCAAGTAACTAACAACTCTAGCATAATGAAGGCATGAGGATTGATATGTTCATTGATTGATCAAAATATATCATTGAATTATGAACACTTGCATATTGAATGCTGAAAAAGGTAACGCCTAAAAAATTTTGAAAAAGCTAACTCATAATGAATTTGAATTCTAAAATCTAGATCCTTGTGCTTGTGCAAAAACACTTATTTATACTACTACAAAGCAAATGCATGAAAATAAATAATTGAAGTCTAACCTAGTCGACTATAGTTTGCATGACATGCAAACTTATTACAAAATATTTGCTCCAATGAGACTAAAACAAAAGCATGCAACTTCCAGCTCAACTGAAGATTGAAACATCATGCAACTGCTACTTCATGCTCATATCTGATGCATGGTGACCGGACATAAGCCAACTCTAGTTGACGCTAAAAATAACAACCACTAAAATTAGCAAATTTTTGAATATGCTTTTTTTTCTTGACATTGATGGCGAGCTATTTTTAGCATAGGCTAAAATTAAGATTTTGAAAAGGTGGCTCTGGTTGGTTTTGACGCCTTTGGCGAAGCTGACAAATTGAAAATCATGGCAATTCAAGAATCTTGGTGACTCAAATTTGAAGATTAAAATTCAAATTCTCAACTCCAAACACTATTCCATTTTTCTCCAATTGCTCTCTTTTGAGTAGTTGATGAGCTTATTTCCATGTCATTCAAGATAATGACTTCTTACTTTCTTTGATACATGGCACTATTGATTGAATTTGGAGTGAGGTATTATCATTTCACACCTTTATTCATCCTTTTTTGGTGCAGAAGACATGATGCTATATTTGTTTTATCTTTACTACTGAATTGAGGCACATGATTAGAAGACAACTTTCATTCTTCCTATGATTGGTGCGTGTGAGACCTCTTTCACGTTTTTCACAAAATTTACCTTTGATAAGTGTTAGTAGGTTATAGGGCATGGACCAGAGCCGACCGGAAGCTGGTGCATACATTATGCTGAGGCTGGAGCCAATCTATGATGCTAGAAGACACATCCCTAGATGTAATAGATATAATATATATATGGAGATTTGTTGGTACTAGGTAATTCTTTGTTGTCTTATTGTTATGATGGGTTTATAATACTCTGCATATATTATTCTTTGTGTTTTGCTATCAATCTCTAGCTACTTGACTGGGGTATAAATTGACTACAAATACTTGACTGAGGTCAGGATCTCTAGACTGGTATCCGTCTCCATTTCTTGCCAACATTTGGTTCCATTGCCGAGACCCTGGAAGAACGTAGTTAAAGATTGAAGGGGCAAAACTTTCAAAGGAATAGCACAAAGTTTCGGAAAGAAGAGAGGGCTAGATTGGTGGAGAGAATTTTCAATTTGCGAAGAAATTTGAGTCTCCTAAAGTTCCTACCTTTGTGAAAGGGGGGCAGACACTTAAGGGGATGGCAAGTGGAAAGGGGGTAGGATCTGCAAGTGTCCTTCAAATGATGTGACTCTTCAAACAAGCTTACCATGGGATATAAAAGGACTAATGGAACACCAAATCAAGAAAACCCATGGTGAAAGGGGAGAAGCAGAAGAAAAGAGAGATTGATGAAGGTCATTAGAAATGATCAGGTGATGGAATTGATCAGAGCAACAATAGATGGAAGAAATATGCATGTTAAGGACATAACAGACTTGGGAGTTAGATATGCCGCCATGGACATTGCATACAAAGTGTACTATGCCAATCGGGAGGATTTGGCCACAACCACTGCTATTCATACCACCTATCAGATGGCGAAGGAGGGAAAGGATTTTGATCTCTGTGAGGTAATGCAACAATAGCTGCTGGAGAATTTACAAAAGATCAAGGATTCCAAATACAAGTTTTGGTATGGTACTTTTGATTCTTTGCCTCACATTTTATTTCTTGAATGAATTATTGGGGTTTAAGGGAAAACATTGGCAATAAAACATATTAGTAGGGTTAGAAGTGAAAAAACATATAGCTCAATTTAGGGATACAAAAGCACACAATGTTGCATATTGGGGTTTCTTCAAAACCCTACAAGAAGAAATGAGGGTAAGAGACAGATACCTTATGGAGTTGTAAAGCAATATATAAACTAGATTGCATTTTTGGTGGATAAGGACTTCACTTACATGGAAGTAGTTGAGCCAAGAACAACACGGGTACCTCGGTTGCCCTATGAGTTAATTGCTGCAGAGGCCAATGCTTATGCACAAAATCTATTGAGTAAATCTAAGGATACAAGTGCGGAGAGATTTGGCACTTATTTAGAAGTAATGGATAAGCAACATAAGAAGCATGCATCGAAAAACTTGGAAAAGAACAAAGATAAGTTACACAAACAATGGGGAGTTCTGAAAAAGGGAACTACCTTAGCTCCAAAACCTTCCACATCAGCTCCTCTACCTAGCAAGGAGGTGTCGCTAGTAAGAAGATCAGAAATAACTACATCTCAAAGTCCATCATCAGCAACAATGTCATCCGGAAAGAGGGTAGCATTAGAGGTATTGTCAGGAATGAAGAGTACACAAAAGAAGGCTCCCTAACAAAAATAAAAAGCAAAAAGAAAGAAAACCCAGGAAATGCCGTAGGTGATTGAATTTGAAGAAGAGGGAGAAGAGCAAGAATCAAAGCTGAAGAGAAGGAAACAAGGACAATAGACACTAGAAGAAGAACCAACAGAACAACAAACATAAGAACCGGCACAGGAGCTATACAGATTGGATGCACTGCTCAATGCTATGGAGAATATAGGTATGATAAAATAAACTACTAACTTATATAATGATACATCTAAGGAGAATAAACAAATAATAGTCCAAGCAATGATCCAATATATGAGAGACAAAGAAAAGACATCAGATGAGATAATGGATGGATTTCTAGAGAGATTGATAGAAGAACTGATGCAAAGGAGAAATAAGGCACTCCAATTGGAGGAAGAAATAAGACAAAATGCCATTGATAAGCTCAGTGACACATTGTCACCGGAGAAGAAGAATGAATTGATACAATTGCAAGCCATGGAGTTGAGGAGGAAACAAAGAGTAGATATACTCATGGGTGGCAATAAGAAGGAAAAGGAGAAGATACAAAAAGAGACTGAAGAAATAACAACAAAGCTATATCAGTCTATCAAGGATCAAGAACAACAACATGCACCATCACCTTTGCATAACATTGAAATACCGACATGAGGATAGGACATAATAGAGGCAAGTTAGGAGAAAAATCCTCTAGAAACTTCTACACAAGGGGTACTTCCTCCATAAAACACAAGGATGGAGGAGAGGAATACATAACAACAACAAATAAACCCTCAAACACAAGATGCGGAGAATAAAGAAGAAGGAAGAGAGGAGAACAGAGAAGAGCAAATAGGATCAGATCCACAAGCCTCTTCTTCTTTAATTGAATCCATTAAGGAGTTTTTGGAGCAGCAAAAGAAGATAACACCTATCCTAACTCCACAATTGCTACAATTGCCAGTGGTAGAAGGTCAAGTAAATTTAGCCAGAATATCTCCCTTACAGAAGTTGCAGTTAGGAGATGTTTTTCACTCCTCAGCAAGAGCAGAGATTTTGAAACATGTAGAGGGGAGTGAATTGCTTCAGGATGCAGTGAACACATTGGCAAAGGAGATGTCGGAGACACCAAGGGATACTACCTTACCTTTGTTGGAGCAATTGAAATAGTTGAAATAGGGATTTAAGGAGTATTCCAACCAGCTGGAGAAGAAAATCACAAAGCAATTAAACAAGAAAAGACTAGCGAAGATGACCAATAAGTGTGCCAAGGCACACACTTAGCTGGAGACACATATAAAGAATATCCAATAGAGCATTGCAGAGGAGAACATTCTTTACTAGTTTTGTTTAAAGTGGCCACAGTCCACCAAAGCAATAAAAGACCATATGGATGCTCTGGAACTACAAATACAAACGTGGTAGCCCAATATGATCCTCTAACTGATAAGGATGGAGTAATAAGGGCGTACGTGGAGACACTTCATAACCACATCAACATCTCCAGGACCAAAGAGATCAAATAAGGAGCTAGATAAAATAGTTAAGGGAAGTGGTCAACCTGAGACTAGCTAATTTGACCGGCAGTTTTGTAGAAGCCAAGCAGACAACACAAACAATACAGATACCAACAAGTATAATAGAAGTAGAGGATACATATATAAAGATAGGACAAATAATTATGCTGGCTAAGGCTAAGAAGTAATGGGACACTAGTTTGGCACAGTTGAAGCAGATCTACAATACTATCTTACCTAGTAGCTAATTTTGCATGTCTTGAGGACAAGACATAGTTTTGAAGGGGGGATGATGTTAACAGGTTACAGGGCATGGAGCAGAGCTGACCGGAAGTTGGTGCATACATTATGCGGAGGCTGGAGCCAACCTATGATGCTAGAAGACACATCCCTAGATGTAATAGATAATATATATATATAGGATAAGATTAGTAGGATAAGGTAGTAGGCGAGAGGATATGAGATAGTATGATGATATGGAGAATGACATAGAAGTCATGTATGTAGATGGATGAGGCAGAGACTTAGACCTGCCAGATAATTGATGTATGATTTTTGTTGCTACTTATGATGGGTTTATGATACTCTACATATATTATTCTTTGTGTTTTGCTATCAATCTCTAGCTACTTGACTAAGGACCGGATCTCCGGACCGGTATCCCTCTCCATTTCTTGCCAACATTTGGTTCCATTGCCGGGACTCTAGAAGAAGGTAGTTAAAGATTGAAGGGGAAAAACTTTCAAAGGAATAGCACAAAGTTCCAAAAATAAGAGAGGGCTAGATTGGCGGAGAAAAATTTCAATTTGTGAATAAATTTGAGTCTCCTTAAGTTCCTACCTTTGTGAGAGGGGAGCAGACACTTAAGGGGATGGCAAGTGGAAAGAGGGTAGGATCCGCAAGGATCCTTCAAATGATGTGACTCTTTAAACAAGCATACCATAGGATATAAAAGGACTAATGGAACACCAAATCAAGAAAATCCATGGTGAAAGGGGAGAAGCAGAAGAAAAGAGAGATCGATGAAGGCCATCAGAAATGATCAGGTGAGGGAATTGACCAGAGCAACGACAGATGGAAGAAATATGCATGTCAAGGATATAACAAACCTAGGAGTTAGATATGTTGCCATGGGCATTACATACAAAGTGTACTATGCCAACTGGGAGGGTTCGGCCATAACCACTGCTATTCATATCAGCTATCAGATGGTGAAGGAGGGCAAGGATTTTGATCTCTATGAGGTAATGCGACAACAACTGTTGGAGAATTTGTGAGAGATCAAGGATTCCAATTACAAGTTCCAGTATGGTACTTTGATTCTTTACCTCACATTTTATTTCTTGAATGAATTACTGGGATTTAAGGGAAAACACTGACAACAAAACATGCCAGTAGGTTTAGAAGTAAAAAGACATATAGCTCAATTTAGGATACAAAAGCACATAGTGCTGCATATTGGGGTTTGTTCAAAACCCTACAAGAAGAAATGAGGGCAAGAGATAGAATACCTTATGGAGTTGTAAAGCAATATATAAACCAGATCACCTTTTTGGTGGATAAGGACTTCACTTACATGGAAGCAGTTAAGCCAAGAATAGCATGGGTACCCCAGTTGCCCTATGAGATAACTATAGTAGAGGCCAATGCTTATGCACAAAATCTATTGAGTAAACCTAAGGATACAAGTGTGGAGAGATTTGACACTTATTCAAAAGTAATGGATAAGCAACATAAGAAGCATGTAGCAGAAAACTTGGAAAAGAAAAGAGATAAGTTACACAAACAATGGGGAGTTTTGGAAAAGGGAACTACCTCAGCTCTAAAACCTTCCAAATCAACTCCTCAACCTAGCAAGGAGGTGCTACCAATAAGAAGATTAGAAAGAACTACATCTCAGGCTCCATCATCAGCAACAATGTCATCTGGAGAGAGGGCAGCATCAGAGGTATTGTTAGGAATGAAGAAGAGTACACAAAAGAAGGCTCCTCAACAGAACAACAAGAAAAACAAAAAGAAAACCCAGGAAATGCCTGAGGTGATTGAATTTGAAGAGGGAGAAGAGCAAGAATCAAAGTTGAAGAGAAGGAAATGAGGACAATAGACACCGGAAGAAGAAACGATAGAACAACAAGTAGAAGAACCAGCACGGGAGCTCTACAGATTGGATGCACTGCTCAATGTTATGGAGAATATAGGTATGATAAAAGAAATTGATGACTTATATGATGATTCATTTAAGGAGAATACTAGGCAGTATACCAAACTTGACCAAGCCTCTTGGAACACATGGGAGATTTTAAAGAAGGCCTTTGAACAAGAGTTTAAGTTGATGCTAGATGATAATGAAATAGTAGCTGAAATTTACAATACCAAGTAAGGTAAGCATGAGAATGTATGAGCTTATAACCATAGACTTAAAGAACTACTTGTAAGATAGAAAAAGAACTTGCTGACGGTATCAAGAAAAGGTGGTTCATCGAAGGTCTAATTCCATCATTAAGAAAAAAGATGAAGGTAATATCACCCTCTTCTTACGTAGAAGCCTACAATCGAGTGATAGACATAGAAAGTGAAGACAAAATATCCTCTCGTAGCAAAAGAAAAATAGAGGAAGATGGAAGTTTGAATGATAGTAGCGACAGTGAATCAAGAATGGTACAAGTGCTCTGGAGGGACATGCTCCAAATGATGAAAGAATTGAAGGTGGAGGAAGAAATGAGAAAAGAATTCACTAAACTCTGGTGTACTGAGTGCAAAAGTGAAGGTCACACCAAAGGTAATTGTCCCAGAAAATTGTATTGTGAGATTTGCTAGGTTATACGTCATTTGATAAAGGAGTGCCCATATAACTTGAAGACCAAGAGTACACAAGTACTCTTCACACAAGGAGAGTAGTCCACTCCATCAAAGCCACATAACACATCTCCAGGTGGTTATCAAAATCAAAGAGGAGGTCAAAGCCAAATACAATACAACCCTAAAGAATGTCTGATCATACAGTGCTGACAATGTAACGAATGGGGACACTTTGTGAGAGACGGCCAGAACAAGTAGGGAAAAGTGCAATTATTGTACAAATGGTGTGGTATTGGAGACCATGAAGACACTAGATGTCCGAAGCAAAAGGCTAGCATCGACTTGATTGATGTTGAAAGGTAAAATGAAGTATTGGCCGTTACTCAAGCCCAAGAAAAGAAGGCTTGCATCCTGGACCCACGTACAAAACAAGCAAGATTTCATGAAGTAAGAGCCAAAGTGGAGTAGATTATGGATAACAAACGACACCACTCACATGTAAACGCAAGTGCGGTAACAAATCAATTACACTCAGAGAAAAATATTGCAAGGCAAGTACTTCAAACTACCGTACCAATTAAAGTATTGGATTTATTACTATTAGAATGTTTGTCATTGATGTCAAAGGTGAGAAGACATATTGTCATTCGATGTCAAATGAAGAATAAAGATATTGTTGAGGGTTTGATGCTATTACCTTATGAGAAAGAAGTGACTAAGTCTAATGTATGAGGCAACAAATAATTTAAGGGAGTGGTTTACATAATCTAACTTGGCCAACTTGTGTTTGGAAAGAAAATTAAAGAAATGTATAAAGAATTAAATTTGAAATATACACATCCAAGAGGCTAACCACTATATAGAGAAGAAAAGACTTGTATAAAAGGAATGATCATGTGCTATGATTTTATGTGAAAGAAAAAGTGAAGGGAATTTATCAAATGAAGCGATCAAGACAATAAAGAAGACAGACATGAGGTGCTCCCAAGATAGTGGACAAGATCTTAATTAAAGATATAAATATTACACTTGGTCGACTCCTAAAAAGAATTAAAAAAAAAAGAGAAAAAGCATCGATTAAAATATACAGAGAGATCAATAAAGATCATAAAGTAAAGAGATTAAGAAAGGACAAAAAGTGCCAAGATGGATACACATTTGCTGGCCAACTATGAGAAGAGAAGAGGTGCACTTGAAATAAATATAAGAGATGTGCGATTAATCTAAATGGGAGTTAATGTTTTAAATGATAAACTTGTGTTTAAAGTGGCCGACCACAATAAAGCAATGCTCCAAAACAAATACAAGTATCATATTTTAAATAAACAAAGTGGAACAGATTACTAAGGTGAAGCGCCAAAAGGAAATAGAAAGTGTGATCCTTAGGAGATGAGTTTAAAAGATAACAAATGAGATACGATTTGTTTGGAAGTGATGTGCTCATCTAAGGGACAACAATTTAAACAAGGGATAGTGATTTATTGTGTGAAGTAAATTGTTAACAAAGGCAGCAATCAATATAGAAGGTGTGATTTGTTTGTGATTTATTTTATGTGAAGAGTTTCCTCTTGGCAACGATTAGTTTGGAGAAGGTACAATTTGTTGAGAAGTTGTGCCCATATTCATAAAGACATCTCCTTTGGAGAGTATAACGAGAGAGCGAATTCATGGTTTCAAAGCAAGCATTTTAATGAATATTTTATGAGTTGAAAGCAGATTTAGAAAAAGAAAAGGAGCAGAAAATGAAGGGTTTATCAGATTCATATTAAAGAATATATGCAACCCATGTGTGTAGATGAATGCAGATTTGTATGAAGAATGTGTAAAAATTAAGAGCATATTTGTGAATAAAACATTGATATATTAGTGATCAAATTGAAGAAAGACATTGACAAAGTTTGGATCAGATTCGTAAAGTAAATATATACATCATCCAAAATCAGAAGTTGTGATCAAATGTGTGAAAGTTATTGTGCATGATAGTGATCAGTTTTGGAAGGAAGATTGTGCAAGACTATAATTAGATTTGTGAGAGAAGGTTATTGTGTGAATTGTGATCAGATTTGAAAGAAGCATATCGTGTAAGTTGTGATCAGATTTGGAGAAGAAGGATATTGTGTAGATTGTGATCAGTTTTGTGAGAGGAAGATCTAGTGGAGAAGTAAACCATATCATCCATTGAAGAATTAATAGGTTGGAGCCTATCAAGTAGAGGTTGGAGCCTCCAATAGGTTGGTGCCTATAATTCTGTCAAGTGGAGATTTGTGTGTCTTGTGAGTTGGAGCTCACTATTTGTATGTGAAGTAGGTTGGAGCCTACAAGAAGAGTTTTCTCTCGAAAGAGTTTCCACGTAAAATCGTGTGTTCTTCATGTGTGCTTAATTGTTAGATCTTGCATGTGATATTATTGTGGTTGATTAAAGTTAGAAAAAGTAAAAGTTTGTTAGATATTGATTCACCCCCCCTCTCAGTATCACCATGTGCTCATCAATTACAATGTATTCTGGGACTCTTAAATGCTATTGTATCAGGGAAGAATGAGATGGTGCATGCTATGACCAATTTGGAGTCTGCCAAGAATGAAGACCCAATAATTGAACCTCCATTGTTGGGCGGCCAAGTAATTGATCCCATGCTATTAACAGTTAGTATGACAAAGAAACTAGTGGTGGTAAATATGGAGATCCTTGGAAAGAATCTCACCAATACAATTGTGGATGGCGGGTCTAGTGTGAACATACTTCTGGAAGATACTTGGAAAAATTTGGGTAATCTGACTCTTTGGCCCCCGACTTTTCAACTAGTGGATGTGGATCAACATGGTATTAAGGTACTTGGTGTTTTAATGGGCCAAAAGGTAATTATCAGAACTCAAGTATTTCTGTTGAATTTTGTGGTCATTTCATTACGACAAAAAGCATATGATGCATTGTTGGGTTGGGGATGGCTAGTAGCAGCCAAAGCCAACCAAAACTGGAAAAAGAATACAATCTCCATTGAAAACAAGGGCTAGAAGTATATTATTGATTTGAAAACCCAAGTAGTCAGTGAGGAAGTAGCTTCCTCCATTTCATCAGATTCAGACTCTGAAGAAGAATGGATAAAGAAGTATTGATGTAGGAGCATCCCAGGTTGAAGAGCAATCTTGCATCAACCAAAAATATTTTCTTTCTTTTCTTTTCTTGCATATCAGTAGTTCAGTCATTTGCAGCATCAGCATTTTCTACCGCATTCTACTGCATCTTCATTTCAGAGCTCACGGAGTAGGAATTAGCTTCTATACCATGTCAAATACATCACAGTAAAATTTTAGGAGATTTGGATTCATTTACATAGAGATATTGCTATCAAAAGATCACCAGCTTTCACAGAGCAGAGCAGTCAACATTTAGTTGAAGCATATAAGGTTTGCAGAGAGATCTCGTGACTTGCAGCACCAAATGGAATATCACACAAGGCAATTGGGACCAGATAGACCTTCATTGAGAATGCATCATGTTTCATTCATTTGCAGAGCATTACCAAGAGTTGTAGGCCGACCTACACATTTCCTACACATTTCATCATTCATTGGAGTTTGAGATCTCTTGATGTTGACGTGAAGGATTCTATGAGCTAGAGGATGATATATATACATCTCTTAGATGCATTAGGAAGTTAGTTAGTGGATATCTGATGTAGAATAGAAAAATAGTTCTTTTCTGAAGGCACTTCAATGCCATATCATTCATATATGTTGTAATTTGGAAAGTAGGCCTATGAGCCCTAGACTATAGCCCGCATGTTGCCGGCATATGAATCATTGTAATTGTCTGATATATTAAGCATGTGAATCTTCCATTGCATTCTATTCTTGTGTTGTTTCCGTTGTGTTTACTCTAGCTGCATGGTTGGACAATTCATTCTCTAGACCCTCCATCCATGACTGCACCAAGTGGTATCAGAACAAAGTTTGTGAATCCTTTGGGAGAGAAGGCATTCTGAAAGATCTTGTGGTGAATAGATCACCGACCTGAGGCAGTCTACTTATGTTTGTCAATAGAGCACAGATTGTGAGGTAGTTGTTACCTTGTAGTCAAATCGCCGAATTGAGGCAGTTGCACCAGATCCTAGGAAGAGATGCCACTAAGGAGGATGCTTGTTATGGTCAATGTTGCTAGAAGAATGGAAGAAATGATAGAGATGATGAGGACAATGAAAGTTAGATTGGATGTTGCAGAAGAAGATAGAAGAATAGGACTCAAACCTAGATAGGAGGATGAAAGTGATGATGAATTTCAATCAGCTGACCAAAATGAAGAATCCCAAGAAGAAGAAGAATTAGATTTGGTAAAGATGTTGAAAGCTATTTCTAAGATGGGTAAAAGACCTAGAATGGAGATATCAAACTATACCAGAAATTTAAACCTTGAAGAATTGATTGATTGGATAAATGACATGGAGGAATACTTTGAATATGAGGAGATTGAAGATTCAGAGAAAGTAAGATTTGAAAAAACTAAGTTGAAAGGACATGCTACTATTTTGTGGAAAGAAGTTCAATTGGATAGAAATAGGAGAGGAAAGGAGAAAATTATAAAATGGGATAGGATGGTGACAAAGTTGAAAAATCAGTTCATACCTGTTGACTATGAGTTGGAATTGTTGAAGAGATTGCAAAACCTAAGGCAGAAGGAGAAATTTGTGAAGGAGTACACTGAGGAATTTCATAAAATGATTATCAGGACTGGATAGAGTAAAGCAAGTAAGGAGAAAGTGGTGCGGTACATAAATGGATTGAGAATGAATATTCAAGAAGAACTAAGTTTGGTGAGGATGACAATAATAGAAGGAGCATATCAGTTTGTGCTGAAAGTTGAAGATAAGGTGAACAAGAGACATGAGCAAAGATAGAGAGGTAGAGGAGGTAAATTTCAAAGAGGTAGAACACATTCTAGAGGAGGACCTTATGCAGAGAAAAACAAGGAAAGTAGCCCATACTAGAAGGAATAAAGAGACAACAATTCATACCAGAGAGATAATAGAAATTTCTACTACAACAGCAGAGGAAGTCATAATTCTTACCGCAATGAAGGATATCAAAGAGATGAAAGAGGATTTGACGAGAGATCATTCAGGGGAATTTGTTTCAAGTGTGGAGGCAAATGACATAGAGCATTTGAATGTCATCAAGGGAGTACTAGAAAAAGGACAGAGAATAGTGCAAGAGCAGCTTATGCGGAGGAAGAACCAGATGGATCACCTAGTTTAGTGGGAAAGCTGGAGAAAGGAGTCATTGGTCATGAGGAGAGATTTATTTCAAGCAGAGACAATTGAGGAACCACCGCCCAAAAAAAGCTTGTTCCAGACAAGATGCAAATTAGGAGGTTAATGTTACAAAATTATCATTGATAGTGGTAGTACAGATAATTTGGTTTTAGAGGAGATGGTGATGAAGCTGAATCTGGAGAGATTGAAACATCTGAAGCCTTACAAGATAGCATGGATTCAAGATGAGCACAAGGTACTGGTAAGTGAAGAATGTTTGGTGAAATTTCATATAGGATCATATGTTGATGAGGTATTGTGTGATGTTATGCCAATGGATGTATGTCATATATTGTTGGGGAGACCATGGCAGTATGATAGAAAGGCAATACATGATGGGAGGAAGAATACTTATACTATAACATCAAATGGGAAGAAACATATCTTGATACCTTTGGAAGATGAACCTAAAAGTGAAGTATGTGGAAATGCTAGAATCTGTTTAGTAGATGGAAGAAATTTTTTGGATGGATTAAGACATGAGAACATGTGTTTTGGTTTGATTCCAAAAAAGTGTGGAACTCTAAGTGCAGAGAACACCACCACAAAAGAAGAACCACCACCAGAGGAAATAACTTAATTGTTGAAAGAATACAAAGATATCATTTTAGAGAATGTACTTGAAGGATTACCACTAATCTAGAGTATCAGTCATCATATGGACCTTATACCTGGAGCTAGTTTGCCTAACAAAGTAGCACATCAGATGACACTAGCAGAAAATGTGGAGCTGAATAGACAAATACAGGAGTTGTTGAGGAAATGATTGATCAGAAAAAAGTTATGTGCGGTACCTGTAGTACTTGCACCGAAGAAAGATGGAGAATGGAGGATATGTATAGACTCAAGAGCCATCAACAAGATCATTGTTAAGTATAGATTTCCGTTTCCAAGGATGGATGAATTTATGGATTGTTTGAGTGGAGCAAAGTATTTCACAAAGATAGACTTGAAGAGTGGATACCATCAGATCAGGATTAGAAAAGGAGATGAGCAGAAGATTGCATTCAAGACAAATGAGGGATTGTATGAGTGGTTAGTCATGCCTTTTGGGTTAACTAATGTACCAAGTACTTTCATGAGATTGATGAATGAGGTTTTAAAGAAATTCTTGGGCAAGTTTGTTATTGTATACTTGGATGATATTCTGATTTTCAGTAGATCAAGGGAAGAACATTTGTGGCATATTAGGCAAGTGTTGCAGAGGCTGAGATAAGAGAAGTTGATAAACATCAAGAAATGTAGTTTCATGAAGGAAGAATTGGTATAACTAGGATTTGTGATTTCTACGGAAGGATTGAAGATGGACCCTGAGAAGGTTAGAGCAATTGTTGAGTGGCCAACACCTATGAACATTGGAGAGGTAAAATCATTTCATGGACTAGCAAGTTTCTATCAGAAGTTCATCAGGAATTCTATTACTATATGCACATCGATGGCAAAGACAATGAGAGGTGACATAAAGGATTTAAGTGGACATCAGAAGAAAATAAGAATTTTGAATTTTTAAAGCAAAAGGTGATAGAGCAACCAGTGTTAGCATTACTAGATTTTAATAAAGTATTTCAAGTTGATTGTGATGCCAGTGGAAATGCAATAGGAGCAGTGTTAAGTCAAGAGGGGAGACCGGTAGCATATTTCAGTGAGAAGTTGAATGATGCAAGGAGATATTCAGTTTATGGTAAGGAGTTCTATGCCATTATTCAAGCTTTGAAGAAGTGGAGACATTACTTGTTGCCAAAATAATTTGTGTTGTAAATTGATTATCAAGCTTTGCAGTATCTGAATAGTCAAGGTAAGTTCAATTAGAGACATATGAGATGGGTGGAGTTCATGCAAAGTTACACATTTGTATTGAAGCACAGAAGTGGGAAGTCAAACAAAGTTGTAGGTGCATTGAGCAGAAGAAGGAACCTATTGATAGAGATGAGGATAGAAGTATTGGGTTTTGAAGAACTTAAGCACATGTATGAAGAGGATCTTGATTTTATAGAAGCATGGAAAGTATGTAAGGAACCTGTTGTGATAGATAGAAGCAAGTGGTTGGATTATTTCATTTAGGAGGATATGTTGTTCAAAGGAAATCGATTATGTATACCTAGGAGTTTAATGAGAGATAATTTGATCAAGGAGAAGCATAGTGGTGGATTAGCAAGACATTTTAGGATTGATAAGACAGTAGCTTTGGTAAGTGAACATTATTTTTGGCCTCAGATATACAAGGATGTAAGGAAGTTTGTTTAGAGTTGCAGAGTATGTCAAGTTGCAAAAGGAAGTAGTCAGAATACTAGTTTGTAAATTTTTTTGATAGTACCAGAGAGACCTTAGGAAGATATAAGCATGGATTTCATATTAGGTTTGCCAAGAACACAAAGGGGATATGATTATATATTTGTAGTAGTGGACATATTTTCAAAGATGGCACATTTCATTCCTTATAAGAAGACAAATGATGTTGTACATGTTGTTGATCTATTTTTCATGGAGATTGTGAGATTGCATGGATTACCAAAGACTATAGTTTCAAACAGGGATACAAGATTCATAGGATATTTTTGGAGGACATTGTGGAAGAAGATGAAGATAAACCTAAAGTTCAGTTCGACATTTCACCCATAGATAGATGGACAAATAGAAGTGGTAAATAGGAGTTTGGGTAACTTGTTGAGATGTTTAGTAGGAGATAAGGTAGGAAATTGGGATATAATTCTACCACAAGAAAATTTTGCATACAATAACTCAGTGAACAAAAGTATAGGGAAGACACCATTTGAAGTTGTGACTGGAGTACAACTTAGAGTAACAGAGCTAAGAGACATCAGTATGGAAAACAAAAGAAGTATAGAAGCAAAAGAATTTGTAGGATACATGGAGATAGTACACAACCAAGTCAAGAAACATTTGGAAGAGATAAACAATAAGTATAAGGAACAAGCAAATGAGAAAAGGAGACAAGGAATTTTCTATTGGAGATGAAGTTATGGTATTTCTAAGAAAGGAGAGATTTCCATTGGGGACATACAAGTTGAAAATGAGGAAATTTGGACCATGTAAGATTCTTAAGAAGTTTGATTCAGGGAATGCATATGAAGTGGAGTTATTGGAGACATTTGGTATATCACCTATATTCAACATTTTAGATCTATATCAGGATCATGAGGGGGAATCAAGTGATAGTCTTGAAGATGGATTGAAGGACCAGTTACCACATCAACAACCAGAGCAGATAGAGCAGATTTTGGATAGAAGAATTGTACGCAGCACCAGAGGCAACCAATAAAAATAATACCTGGTGAAGTGGAAGGGAAGACCAGAAGAAGATTCATCACAGATTTCTCTGGCTGAGGTAGACCGCCTTGGTTTTCCTCTAGCACTAGAAAAGTGAGGGACTCACTTTTTCAACAACCCCAGGTGTCTGATGCAAGAGCATCCCAGGTTGAAGAGCAATCTTGCATCAACCAAAAAATATTTGCGTTCTTTTCTTTTCTTGCATTTCAGTTGCAGTTCAGTCATTTGCAGTTTCAACATTTTCTACCACATCTTCATTTCAAAGCTCGCAGAGCAGGAATTAGCTTCTATTCCATGTCAACATCATATTAAGATTTCAGGAGATTTGGATTCATTTGCGGAGAGATATTGCTATTAGAAGATCATCATCTTTCATAGAGCAGAGCAGTCAACAATCGGTTGAAGCATACAAGGTTTGCGGAGCAATCCTGTGACTTGCGGTGCCAAATGGAACATCATATAAGGCATTTGGGACCAGATAGATCTTCATTGAGAACCACATCATGTTTCATTCATTTACGGAGCATTACCAAGAGTTGTAGGCTGACCTACACATTTCCTACACGTTTCATCATTCATTGGAGTTTGAGATCTCTTAATGCCGACGTGGAGGATTCTATGAGCTGGAGGATGATATATATACATCTCTTAGATGCATTAGGAAGTTAGTTAGTGGGTGTTTGATGTAGAATAACAAAATAGTTCTTTTTCGGAGGCACTTCAATGCCATATCATTCATGTATGTTGTAATCCAGAAAGTAGGTCTGTGAGCCCTAGATTGTAGCTCGCATGTTGCCGACATATGAAGCATTGTAATTGTTTGATATATTGAGCATGTGAATCTTCCATTGCATTCTATTCTTGTGTTGTTTTCGTTGTGTTTACTCTAGTTGCATGGTTGGACAACTCATTCTCTGGACCCTCCATCCATGACTGCACCAAGTATGAGCTGAACGACAAAGGGATTGTGGAATTATAGTCATGCTCAGAGGATGAAACAAATTCTCTCCACGATCCGTTTCATTGGCAAATGGATGACTATGAAATATTTCTGTCAACTTGTAATTTTATTGAAGGTACAGTGATCAGTGAAGAGCAGTTTCTAAAAAATGATTTGAAAAGATGGATAGTTTATCTGTGTGGAATGCAGTACACAGTTCACAAAAGACAACCATTTTGATTCCAGTAGAGGCACCCAACTTTATGGAGGATTACAAAATTAATAAAGGTATGCCTTAGAGGAATAATATCAGAATATTGGATTTGAAGCGTATGAATACTTATCGTCAAGTCAAATCAATTTCATAGCAAAATTTTGGAAGAGGGCAAAATATCGTATAGGAAAATTACGGAGAAGGGAAAAATATTACAGGATAGGAAATTTTTGTAGTCGGAGCAACAGATAATAGGGAATAGGTGGACCCCACTGGAAAAAATTAAAAAGGTGAGGTTATTTAAACCCCTTGGAAGGCTTCAGGTGAAATTCATTTTCTCTTCTCCATCTGTACAGCCCCCTCAATTCCCTCTACAAAATTTCCAACACTCAGTCGTACAAACTGCAATAGTTCCCTTTGCTGTATGCCCTTAGTTGGCCTACGACAACTAGCAAGATCCTTCTCCATCATACAACAACTGGCCATACGACTTGTTATCTCCTCTTTGACCATACGATCCACCTCCTTCCCCACCATATGACAATGTTCCATCCACCGTACGCCATGGGATGTTTTTCTCGCCATACGGCTGTTGGTAATCTTGTCATACGCCTTCGCCTCTAATTTGTACAAGTTCACATTGCCCTCGTATGGTCCGCTTGGATTTTTTCTGCTATATGTAATCTTTGCTAACTCTCATCGCAGACCTGCAACTAACCTAGCCGTATGGTCTAGATGGAACATTCACACCGTACGATCTACATTATATGTTGTACGCCTTGCATTATCTGTTGTACAACCTACCGTACATTTTATCCCTAATCACCTTTTGATCGTACGACCTGGAACATCACATGTGTATGACCCACATTACTTTCATCCGTGTACGTTCTATTACAGGCTATGTCATATGGTTTCAAGAATTGATCGTACGAGTTGCTGCACCTTTCACCATACAGTTTGACCTTTGCCTTCATTCCATTGTATGGTCCTTTTCTTGCCTTTCCTTATGGTACGATCATTCATTGCCATATCTTCTACCGTACAACTTACTTTTTCTAGCCTTGTTGTCGTATGCCTCACATCCCTCCTTTGTACAATCATACAATCAACTGTAATCAATAAATCCCCTCACTGTATGTCAGGCCCCTTATGGTATGGTTGGTTATTTTAAGCTTTCACCATATAGGAGATCCAACAAAACTTATACTTGGTACAATTTCTTCCATTTCTCTCACCGTACATCTACATCTACTATTACAACAGTACGATTTAACTCTCAGGTGACAAAACAACTTCTACTGTCAGTCATACAAGTTTTAGGTATATTTTTTCTACGGTCAACAAGATGGTATTGGAGAGAAAAAAATTATGTGCGCCATGAAGGTTTGCACGGTTTTGAAGGTCTTCATTTAGGCTTGGTGGCAGGTGCTCTGCCCCTTAACCCTGCCCTGTATGGCAAGTTGCCCCCGGACCACGCAAGGGGTGCTACCCCCAAACCCCCACCAAACTCATTATTGAGGTGCAAGATTCAAATGATTCATTAATCAATGGATTTTCTCATACACTTGACCATCTTCTATCAGTAGCTCTTCTAGGCAGAAATAGAGAATCAATCTTGTTGGTTGGTGAATTAAATGAATGTACATTCATATCATATGGGGACACTAAACAATCTTTTCATGATCAAAATCTTCTCAAGTTTAGCTCAGGTGGACCTGGGAGAACCCCAACCCATATGGGTATGGGGGCAATACTATAGAACCTGATAACTTAGTATTAAAACATACGAAGATGCTTGGGACGTGCCCACAATAATTTACAATAATAGCTACCCTCGGAGAAGTTTTCCAACAATAGTTATGTCTCAATGCCTTTAGCTTACCATTTAAATTATACCAAATATAAAAAAAACAAAATTTCTTCTTGTCACCAATGCCATTATCAAAGGCCAGAAATCTTGTATACAATGAGAACACAACAATCTTCGAGGAAGGTGTTACTTAGTGGAATTGCAATTAGGTGTGCAGTCAAGACATTCTACACAATGCCTTGACCACAATCGATGGTGGAGACTTCACTACTATGATGCAACAAATTACAACTATTGATAAAAATCATGTTTGTTCCAACCTCTCTTTTCATGGCAATGAAGATGAAGTTCATTATTTTTAAATAGTCTGTTAGATCAAAATAGTTACAGATGAAGTGAAACATTTCAGACAAATGAGATACAAAACTTAGTATGCAAATAAAGGTAAAGGAGTAAATAAGGCATTTAGTAGTACTTTATGGGAATATGATCGAAAGCATGTCAATAGATGTCAATTTGAACAGTGGGGTAATGTTGTTTCTTTTTTGGAATTGCCAAATGTGGCACAAATTTCTTGTTGAAAATATTGTACAGGATGATGTACATGCATTCCAAGCTCTTTCCTATGAATATGCACCTTACACATTTGGAAATTTCTTTATCGAATGCCTTTCTTTATCAGTCCTCTGAGGTGGTAGTGGTGCCTCTATAACAGTATAATGTTAGCTGTCACACATTCTGTGTGCTTTCCAAATTATATAAATTATGTCTTAGTGGATGGCTACATATTTGTCTATAAACCATTTTATAGTGTATAAAGTAAAATGATAATGGAAGAGGCAGAGGGAGATAGGGACAAAGGGATCGAGGCTTCTCTAGTGCTCAAAGAAGTAATGAAGCAATTCTTTAAATTCTTCTAAGGCACTCTAAGTACCAAAATCGCGCATAGGCCTACATAGCAGTCTGATGATGATAAAGAGGTTCCTATTCATGGCCACATAGGTGTGAATTAACCTCCTTTCAGCAATTTCATTCTCGGTAATGTGTCCTTGTGTTTTTCTCCTTTTCCTAGCCTTCGTTTTGTGTTTCTAGTTCTTGTGTTCTTCTCGTCAAGCCTTTTAGATGCTTTTCAGAAGGGTCACACAGTTGACCTGTAGGGTCACGTGGGCAACTTGTCCTTGAGTTGTATGGTTGTCTGAGTGACCAACCCTAGTAAAAGAGGCGACCCACTTCTCGAAATGGGTGACCCTATCATTTTTTTATGTGCCAAATAACTTTCAATTCTAGCTTTTCTTATTGATTTTTAGCCTATTTTCCTCATGTTTTTCCATGCTAACTCATCATCTTCTTGTTTTCTTTCCATTTCAAACTATTGTTCAAATCTTATCTCCTCAAATTTGTTTCCAAATCCTCTCTTGTTTTCTTTAGTTTTCTTCTTGTTTTCCTCTTATCCTTTTGACTATTGTTAGTAAACTTTCTCATTTTTCTTTAGTTAACTCATTCTTTCATTCTTATCTCATCATCTCTTTCCTCTCATTTCCACCTATAAATACCCCTGCATTCTTCATTGTTGAAGATCTCATCACATCTAGAAATCCTCGAATCTCATTTCAATCTTAGCATTTTCTCAAGCATAGCTTAGTTTAGAGTAGGATAGAAGCTAGCAAGCTTCTCGTGTAGGACTTCGAGAACCTTTTCATTTCAAGCATTTAGCTTTAGCATTGCCTTAGGAGGAGGTAGCTTTCATGCATTCTTATGTTCTTGAATCTTATGCATAGCTTCTTCCCCTTAGGATTTTTTATGCTCATACATGACTTAGAGAGCCTTTTCCCTTCAAATTTGTTATCGCTTTAAGCCAAATTTCATTTCCTCACATCCCTATTTATATCCTTGTCACCAAGAGGAGGATCCGGCTATTGTAGAGGAGGAGACGATTACCACAAGACCTTTGAGGACATAGCTTGGCACTGGCGCCCATTATCATTGGTTCTTTATTGTTTTCTTAGTAATTAGCTCACATCTTGCTCTTGAAGAAGTAAAACATTGTTTGTGTTTTTCTTGATAGGATAGAGTTAGAATAGAGTTACTTGCTTTTCTTAGATTAAATTTCTTGATTTGCTTAGAGTAGTTGCAAATTTGTTTGATTAGTTTAGAATTCAACATAGTTATATTGCATTAGGAAAAAACCATATAGAATTGCATATGTATTTCTTTTCATAGTAATTAGATCATCACAAAAAATGGAAAAAGAATCAAAAGTGCTTGCATTCATTTAGAATTAATTGCATTTAGAAATTCATCTAAAACATTCAAAAATTCTAAACATTCAAGCCCTCGATTTCACCACGAGGCATACGATGAAAACATTCAACCTTCAACATTTAAACACTCAAAAGAAGCCCTTTGATCTCATCACGAGGCATAGAGATTCAACACAACATCAACATCAAATCAATCATTCAATTACATCAAAACATCCATCTTCTTCGCTAAGCTCCCAATGTGCCCTGGTGTGAGGGAAGATTGAATAGAATCAATCTTGGAGGAAATAAGAGAAAACCTCCCCAAACAACTAGACCAAACCGAAGAGACAACCCAAGAACAAGAACTCAAACTCCTTGAAGAATTGATTGGCCTCGAGCAAAGGAGGCTCATCGCTTTTCATCTCTTTGCAAACAACGAGTTAAACAAGATTAGAGAAAATGACCCTCCAAGTGACATTAGAATTACAACGACCACACCTATTCAACGATTTCAACATCAACTAAACAACCATAATCTCAACATTCAACATAGAAATGTGATCAACCCATCCATGATCCGCAATGTTTTGCACCCTAGAGAATAGGACACCCCCTCAGTGTCGCCGTTCTTGACTAGTTGTTTCCATGAGAGGAGTGACTGGGAGGTTGACTTTGCAAAGATACGGTTTGTGTGCTACGTTAGAGTCTAACTCACCCGCGTTGTGTCTGAGTTATGTTTTGAACAACATAGGCATTGAGTTTTTGAGATTGTCAAGTGCATTAAAGGAGTATGTTTTGGATCAATGCAATGAAGAAGATGAAGAAGGTTTCCTCCTCAACAATTTCACACTTTGCCTTGTGACCGGAAGTCCAAAAAGCATTACTGATCTTTTGCCATTGATTGAATTGATGAGAGAAATTGTAAATAAAGACAATATTGCTCTGTCTAGGTATTGTGATTTCGTTGTGGAGCTTTTGCATTGGCATGCTAGAATTTATAGGATTTGATAGAGATATTTTTTAAAATCAGATCAAATCAGATGTCGCAAATCAAATAATTTTATTTCAACTTTGGCAGTCAGATACAAAGGATATTTTATTTCAAATTAATCTTTACAACAAATTAAAAGGTTTGAGTTCAATCATATATTCATTACAAATTTTTTTGGTTTCTTATCATTTATGATATTGTTTAAAAAAATCAATGGCCAAGATCTATTTTGAATGGTAGTCCTTTTTTTTAACATAAAGGAGGGGTAAAAATTTATTACATCAAGAAGAAGTACAAAGCAAGGGAATTACATAGCCCTATCAAGCTCCACCAAGTGATCCAACTGTTGAGACAGATCTGGGGGTAAATGACCTTGGTCCATCAAACTCCAATCATGAATATGCTCAAAAGCCCATTTAGCCAAACAATCGGCAACACCATTCCATTCTCTAAGAATATGAGTAAAAGTAACAAACTCCAAAGAAGCACAGAGGTTAAGAATCTGAGCAACAATCAAAGCCAAATGCCAGTTGACATCATCTAAATGCCACCTATTCAACAAGTTCACCACAACCTGGGAATCAGACTCACATATGATCCTTCACCAACCTAATTGACTTCCACGCTCCACAGCCATTAAAATAGCCTAAGCCTCCATTAGATTATTAGTATGAAGACCCTTATAAACAGAAAAGATAAACTGAACACCTCCAGAGCTATCCCGACTAACACCACCAATTCTAGCATGACCAGGGTTACCTCGAGAAGAGCCATCCATTTGATTTTTAAGATACCCTGAGGAGGAGGAGACCATCTCCCCTCCCTATTCACCTTCGGGGTAGGATGTCTACATTTGTTGCGCATGAGCTGACGTTGCTGAGGTGGAAGATGAAGATGATTACAACAACCAACATCACAAGAATCCACTGGTGTTGTAAGATCACACTTAGTCACAACAGTTTCTCCCAAAGAATGCAAAATTTTCCACCACAAGCGAGGGGCCACCAACCTCTCCTCCTGAAAAATTTGTCGATTTCTTTCCAACCAAAGGTTCCAGCTAATAAAGGATGGGCCAATAGCCCAAGCTGCCTGAAGAAAGGGAGTAGAAATAGGAGCCCTGTCCCACCAATCCACAAAATTAGCCAGCAAGGAAACATGCCAACAGGGCTTATTCCACACCCTCCACCAAAAATGCCAAATCTCCCTAGCATAGGAACATTGGAAGAAGAGATGAGAGACACTCTCCTCATAGCTACGACACAAAACACACATAGAAGGGCCTTGGAAACCACGCTTACACAAATTATCCCAAGTGAGACACCGGTTTTGAGAAACTAACCACATGAAGAAAGTGCACTTGGGCCATGACAACTTGTGCCAAACATGCTTCCACCAAGGGACCTCATTATCCCCAAACAACTGCCTACCAAGATGCTTATAACCAGCAGACACAGAGTACTTCCCAGACAAATCAGAACCATCCCAAGCTAAGACATCAGGTCCCCTCAAAGAACTACAAGCACAGGAAGCCAAAAGCTAAGCAAGCTCATGCCTATCTTCCTCAGACCTTCCAGGTGGCCACTCAGGAGGAAGCTTCCAACGAAAGCTTACAACCGATCCACAGTGTTGTGCAAACTTATAATGCTCAATAGTATCCCAGCCAGCCACAATAAAAACATCAAAAAGTGACTGGAGGTGAGGAAGAGAAGAGATAATAGGTGGGTGACCATCCCAAGAATCTAACAAAAAAAGAGCTCGTGACCCCGAATGACAAATCTAAAAAAGTGCACGCTTAATCAACTGAGCCCCAACTTTCAAAGTATTCCAAATCATAGAACCACTCCCCTCCAGAGGATAGCGAGGAACCTCAAAAGAAGCAACACCCCTAAGATATTTATGGTTGAGAATACGGGCCCATAACTGATGCTGATTAGTACACCAATGCCAATAAAGCTAAGCAGCAAGAACTTGCCCGTTCAAAATAGCAGAGCGTAAACCAAGACCTCCCTCCTACTTTGGTCTACACATAGAATCCCACTTAACAAGGCTCACTTAGTAGATAGAAAGTTACCACTCCAAAGAAATTGACGTGAGAGGGCATAAAATTCCCGAAGGAAATACATAGGGGCCACTTGAACAAAGCATCTGTAGATAGGAAGGGCCTGGATAACTGACTTGAGGAGAGTCACTCTAGCAGCTGTAGACAACCACTGATGATTCCAATGAGTTACCTTCCGCCTCAGCTTGTCAAGCAACATCTTCCACGAGGACCTAGGCTGACGTCCAACAACAAGAGGAATACCCAAATAGACAAAGGGAAGAGACTCGATTTGAAATTGCAAAATAGTAGCAATCTACCTTTAGATAGCCTGAGGCATATTAAAAAAGAAAATAGAAGACTTTTACTCATTAACTTTCTAATCCGAAGCAGCAAGGTAGATATCCAAAGCTTGCCTAAAGGATTCAGCTTCTCGAATATGAGCCAACCCCATAAGAGAAGTATCATCCACAAATTGGAGATGAGAAATCATTGGCAGACCCAAGCCCCACTGCCAACCATGAACCAGGCCTTGAGAAACCCAAAATTTAAGAAACTGACTAAGCCCCTCTGCCATAATAATAAATAAATAAGGAGAGAGCAGATCCCCCTGACGAAGGCCCCTAGTAGCACCAAAAGGCTCTAAAGGTTCACCATTCACACTAACCGAAAAAGAGGAGTAAGTCACACAACTTAAAGTCCAATTTACCCAATCCAAAGAAAAACTAAAGGCCAACATAATCTTTTGAAGAAAACTCTATTTAACTCTGTCATAAGCTTTGGCCATATCCAACTTGATGAACATAGACCGCTCCAAAGAGGTTGCCATGGAATGTATGACCTCAGAGGCTACCACCACCCCATCCAGGATTTGCTGACCTGCCACAAAGCCTCCTTGCTCTTCAGAAATGACAATGGACAGGCAAGGTTTAAGAATCTTAGCAATCAATTTCGTAATAATCTTATACACCACATTACAAAGCGCAATAGGTCTAAAGAATTCAAGCCTATTAGTGCCTTCCTTTTTAGGAATGAGAACCAGAAAAGTAGCATTCAGGGCTCGCAACATCTGCTTACTATGAAGAGACTCACGGACAACCTCCAACAAATCCAGCTTCACAATATCCCAAAACTCCTGGAAAAATTCAACTGGAAAACCATCAGGGCCAGGAGCTTTCCCCTTATTCATCCCAAATACAACCTCCTCTACTTTAGACAGGGAAATCAGATGAGTAAGAGAAGCATTCAAATCATTAGAAATCAAAGAAGGAATGCAAGCAAGGACCATATTCTCGTCAACCTCAGTAGGAGGTGAGTCTTCAGTAAACAGAGCAGAGTAAAACTGATGAGCCTCTCTAGACAAAGCCTGTTGCAAGGAAATCGAAAGACCCTCAGAGTTAACAAGAGAAGAGATATAACACTTATTCCGACAAGATTACACAGAATGATGGAAGAAAGTAGTATTCCTGTTGCCCTCTTGAAGCCAGTCAATCCTTGCCTTTTGTTTCCAGAAAATCTCCTCTCAAAGCTCCCACTCCTCCACCAATTTCAGAGCCTGGGACTCAGCATGTCCCAGAGCCTCCAACAATCCCAAATCATGAATTTGATGAGTAATAATAGAAAGATGAGCCTGTGCTTCTCTTTTCTTGGCCTGAAGATTGCCAAAACATGACCTATTCCATCGCTTAAGATGATACTTGATATGTTGCAGCTTCTTAACAAGACAATACATAGCTGTACCATACGCAGGGGCCCCATCCTGCCACCACTGGGCAACAAGGTCATACAAGGACGGATCTTGAAGCCACATAATCTAAAGTTTGAAAGGAGGATTCTTTGGAGTAGGAAAAGAAGAAGCAGAAAACTTAATTGGCCAATGATCAGAGCCACGCCAATCAAGAATCTCAGAACAAGTGACCATGCTACCGCCCATCCAAAAACTAGAAACAAGAAATCTATCCAGCTGCTCAGATATCGCTTCTGGTCCACTCCTATTATTCCAAGTGAAAATTCCATTAGAGTGTTTAACATCAACAAGAGCAAGAGAATCTACATTTGCCTGAAAAAGATCTGAAGTAGGACCAAGCCTAGGCAACCCCCCTCTTTTCTCCTCCAAACACAACACAAAATTGAAATCACCAGCTAAGATCCAAGGAAGAAAAGGAGCACAAGACCGAACAAACCTGATATGTGCCCAAAGTTGGATTTTACCACGGAAGTCAATTGGAGCATAAACATTACTGACCAAAATAGTCTCACTAGATTCCAAAACTGAGGCCACCACAGAAATAGAGGAGTGGCTAGAAATCCACCAGCGAGGAACAACCTTTCATGGATCCCAGAAAAGAGCTAGACCTCTAGAGTTTCCCCTAGAACCAATACATTGACATTGACCAGAAGACCAAATACGGGGAGCATACTGAAGCATGAAGTCCACCCGAAGCTTAGTCTCTTGAATGCAAAAGATATCTGGAGAATGAACCACAATCAAATCTTGAATAGCCTTTTGACAGGGGGTCCTATTCAACCCCCTTGCATTCCATGAAAGAATAATCATGAGGAAGGTGGAGAGAAGAGGGCATCAATGGTCTTAACTGACCCAGATTCCACCAACAAATCCCCAGTGGATTTAATCTTGTCCATATCCTTTTTACGACCAGCTTTAGAGGAATTATCAAGATGAACCTTCTTAAGAGGGTGTTGCAGCACCCCCAGAACATGAGATAATCCTCATACCTTACTAGCAGGCAACACCTCCTTAGCTAATTCTGCTAATACAATGTCATCCTGCGGATCTGCAGAGGCACCAGGAAGCCTAGACTTCCCCTACTCCAAAGCTAGAGAAATATCCTTAACAACAATTGCCTACTCCAGCCCTGTATCCATACCATTGGCCCCAGAAGGAAACTCAACAGGCATCCCCTCTTCCAAGGCCTGATTATCCAAGACCTCAAAATGATTGAAACCCTGATCACTCTGTCTATCTTTATAGGCCCGCTTCTGTCCCCTTCCTTTAGCCCTCGGCTTAACAAGAATGAAGCCATCCTTATCGGTCCCCCCTCAGCCACAGGCGACTTGCCTTTATCCCCCTTCTCCACCGAAGGCCCTGATGAAGGAGGAGAAGAAACCCCTACAGCTTTGGGTGCCCAAGGACATTGGCGTTGAAGGTGTCCATACTCATGACAAAAGTGACATCGAAAAGGAAGGGAATCATAGTCTAGCTGTTGAACCCACGAAGCAGAGCCAAGACAAATTTCTAAAGAATCCGGCAATGGATTATTTAAGTCAATTTCAACACAAATACGAGCAAAGGAAAAAACTTTTTTATCCAAAGTATTATGGGCGATGGCATCCGGCTTCCCCAGCAACGCCGCAATCTGGAGCAGAATATCCTCCCTCCAAAACTCCAGTGGTAGCCATGGTAGATGGACCCACACAGGAACCCATGAAGGCAAATCCTTTGCTGCATTAAACCCTCCATGCTAGGGCTTCATGAACAGGCCAACATGATTGTAAAAATATGGCCCTCCCTCAAAAACAAGATTTCGATCCAAAATGCAAGAAAAATCAACCATGAAATAGCCATTCGCAGCCACCAAAATATCAAAATCACCCTGAACCTGCCAGGACCGGTGAATCCAGGACTCCAAGGCCGAGAGAGGGATACGAATACCCAAGAACTTACAAATCAGAACATATTGGCTCCAATAAGATATGTCCTCTTGCACCGATTCAGGAGAGATAACCAGGACCGGATGATCGAGACTCCGTGACAAACAGCGATTCACTTTCTTGAGCTTAGAGCTCTCACCCACAAAAGATGAAACCTCAGGAAAACCCTGAGATGGCTGCACACTAGCAAAAACCAAACTTTTTGAAGCCCCTGCCATTCTACCACACCCAACACCAATTCCTACATGCTGCCCTAACACCACTTCCAAACCTCCCCACACCCATCACGAAACCCCCTTCCACCCAATGCCACACCCTCCATCAAATAACAGCAGCAAGAGCTAAAACAGAGAAAAGGAAAAGCAAAAACCCCACCCCGAATGTAGCAAACGCCCCCCAATAGAAATCAGCCATTGATCAAAGGCTAATAGCGCACATGCAACCAGAAAAGCAAACATGCACGTGCCCTCATAGGCAGTGCGCAACCTTCCCCTCACACAATGCCATCCAACACACCATTGAACTATGAATGGTAGTCCTTTTAATTTGAACCACTGATCTATATATTTCATCTAGTTATCCTCACTAAGGGAATACTTATCAAGGTAATTATTTACTATATTATCGAGTTCCTTATGTTTGGATGCCAATGCAAGACCCAATGGGAGCGGGGTCGGGAGCACGGACAGGACAGCTAGGGCACTGGCTAAACCTGGGCCATGCTTAGGAGAATCTACAGGGGTTTCATTAAAGAAGTGCAAAAATATCAAAATTTAGGAATTTTTCACATTAAAAAATACATTTTAATGCTCCTCCCACCATTTATTTTCTTCCATGTAGAATCATTATTCTAATTGCTTAATGAAATCCAACCCCTAAAATAATGTCTCAACCAAATTCATCCATCTTGCTTAGTGCTTCCCCACTCCCATACAGACATGCAAAGTAAGAGATATTGATTGACGAGTAGCTGTTGGTGTAAGCCACACCCGGACCGACGATGGACTGGTCCAAGAGGGGCCAGTAGCTCAGTGGTAGAGCACTCCAACAGCGTATGGAAGGTCCTAGGTTCGAGTCCTAGCTAGTCCATGTCTCAACATGGTATCAGAGCCAGGTCAGGCTAGGAGCCCCAAGCACACGAGAGGTGTGGCTTAAGGGGGGGTGTTGGTGTAAGCCACACCCGGACCGACGATGGACTGGTCCAAGAGGGGCCAGTAGCTCAGTGGTAGAGCACTCCAGCAGCGTATGGAAGGTCCTAGGTTCGAGTCCTAGCTGGTCCATGTCTCAACAGTAGCTTCGCTTGCAATTTTTTTTATTTTTATTCTCTTTGCTTTTTGAAAACTTGATTGTTCAATGGTAAGAGAAACATTCTCAAATCATTCTGTAACAGAAAAAGATGGGTAATTCGCTGTGGAGTAGAGGTGTTCAACCCGTCGAAACCCAAAAACTCTATTTTATTAATCTCACTTACTGAAATAAACAATGTTTGTGTTTTTAATATTATGGAGTGAAGACAAATAATAATTTCGTACAACTTTAGTCTATTTGTGAATAATAAAAGATAGAGTGGGGCATTAGATTCTAAGATAGTGTGGTGGAATTATAAAAACTTTGAGAATCCAGCCAATTGTGGAAAACGGTTCAAAATGACATTTTGGATTGGTGTTTTCTTTCCAAACATGTATCATCTTGATCAAATTTATATGGCCTATCAAATTATACATATTACAAACATTTAATTCATTCTATTTTGAATAAAACAAATAAGTTGTAAACAAATTAATCCAAAAATAAATAATTATATAATTAATGTTAGGTTTATATGTTTACTATTTTGTAATGATTTGATATATGTAATATAATATTAAATTATCAATTATTTTTATCACTATTATAGTATTAAGTATCAAGTATGTATCAAATTTGAGGTTGCCTTTGGTTTATCTCTGGGTTTGATCTTCTTTCAGTTAGTTATAAACTTCAGCTTCGTGTTCTTTTTGCTTTTTGCAATAATTTTCAAATTATATTTTTAGCAGGTGTACCACAGCCTTTCCCCCACATTCCCCAAGGTCGGAGAATTTTTTTTTCTGACCCCATTCCTGTCCATATGTTCTTGTGTCCCAAAAACTCAGAGGAACACTGTCTATTAGCAACAACATAAGTGGAAGCATTGGCCCCGACCATTTGCATGACATGCTCCACTTTTAAGATCTACATGTTGGAATCTGTTAGGTCAAAAAGAAGGGGAACTTTCTCGCACCAAGTTTATAGAAAGAAGACACACATGGATCACCCTGTTAAAAAAGGGTGGTGTTTGAAAGACTACTTACCAGAGCCTTGAGGATCTCTGATGTACAACTCTTTACTGTGGAGAAAGAACACTTAATAGGGTTTTTTTTTTAAATAGGTACAAACCAAAACAAATTAACAAGGTGTTTGAAAATGTAATGGTGGAACATAAAAGTAAAGATGACAAAAAAGATGTTGATCAAGAATGGAAACAAAAGGTTTTTCTACCCTACTTACAGAAACCACTTTCCTGCCTATTAATATTCTGCAAGTTGAGTTCTGCAAAGGACAAGTTTGACCTAAAAAAGAGTGGCAAGTTATATATGATAGAATGCTCATGAGGAAGACCAAACATTGGGGAGATGGGTAGATCAAACAAGAATCACACAACATGATCAAGACATAAAGCATGGCAGTGTGAAATGTCATTCTTGGCTGAACATTCGCTCACAATGAAATATGCTATTAACATTAATGAAGCAATAGTGTTGGCTAAAAAGGACCACTATGTTAAGAGACACTCTAGAGAAGCTATAAAAGTAATATAGCATGCAACAATATTAATACGAATGCTGGATGGATGATTAGAGGTTCTTATATAATAGGGAACATAATACTAATCAAACCTGTTATTAACTTGTTATGATTGAGTTCTAAATGGTTGACTATCCTCAAATAAGCCTAAAACTTATCACATCTTTTATTTAAGAAAGAGTAAGAGCAATAAAAAATATTACATCTTTTATTTAAGAAAGAATGAGAGCAATCGAAAATACCATATTGTTGATCTCATATTTCGTTGAAGAAGGGTCTCGAAGAATATTCGAAACATTGGAACAAAAGCTATTAGAATGGTGTATCCAGACATATACTTTTATTTTCACCTGTAAAAATCTTAAATATTTAATTGGCACAACAATTGTATGTTGTATGTTGATCTGATTGGATGCTTTGAAATGCTTGTGCTGGATCTGCTCTGCACTGCATGGAAAAGAAATGATGTCTTAGTAAACCATCATCTACAGATGAAGTGTTTACTTATTTATTTATTAGAATGGACAAAGTTTGCTTACAGATGAGCATTGTACCATATAAAGTGTACAGGTTCTGATATGCATCAGTAACAGGTGAAGTAACTGGTACTGAGACTGGTATCTTTTGTAAAATAATATTTGCAGGTCTGGAGCTTCTCATAGCTATGAGATCGTTGTCCAGATGTGATTATTAGGAATTTACATGTGTTATGATTATAGATATTTCTGACAATTATTACTTCTGCACTGTGTCATAATGTTAACACTTGTTCAATCATTCTCTCTCATATTCATGTTTTCATGTGTTTTTAGAGGTTTGTTAGTCAACATGCCAATGTTGGTTAAAGCTACCTTCCCAAAACCATGCAGTATTTCATCGGTGCCAAGCATTTCTAGTTCTGGTGAGCCTCTCCCTTTTCCAGGCTGTTGTTGTTTCTTTACTATTAGTTGTCTGAACTGTAAATTTAATGATGTAGTTCAGATGTGGATGAACGTGATTTGAAAAAACTATTTCATCTCTCAGGACAACGTAGCCACTTTTTTGTTAGTTACCATTTTTACAAGGGCAGAGGTGCAATTTGTATCGACCCAATAGCACCACAGTTCTGTCCCCATCCCTTGAATGTATGTATACCTTTGACAAAGGACGATCATGTGGGTTGTTTCATACAGATTTCAGCTTGTTTTTATAATTCAATATTTGTAACAGCCATCTTCTTGCTTTAAAGTCTTTAACTTGCAATTGATATAGTTGCTCTTTGTATTTTGATGTTGTTGCACTATATAGCCTGGGTCAATTGGAATATCAAAAGTAGGCTCTGTTCTTCTTCAATTTGCTCATTCTGTTGGAGAACGGAAATATGATTGGAACAAGAAGCAGGTATGATTCCATACGCTTGTCATAGTCTGATTATTTATTCATTTATAGTTCACGGATTCATCTCACTTCTTTCCTTCTGCACAGTTGTATATTCTAGTGTGAAATACTTGTCCTTCATACTCATGCATGGCTATTGCTAATTTTATAAGATTCAGGATGTCTACATCACAGCTGTTAAAAAACATTTGAACTCTTTGATGTGGAATTTTCATGATCGGTTCTGATTCTAATGTTTTTCTGTTTCCAAGATATTCTTGAAACATGTTATGCTGCAGGCACAGCATAAAGGCTTTTTCTATAATTATTGACATAAGGCAATCTATGCATATATGACGTTGTCATCTTGCAGACATGTGCTTTATCGGCGACTGAGCTTCGAAGCTTAATAAGTCTGAGTCCAAATGAGTCGTGTGAATTCTTCCATGATCCTTTCTTGGGTAAAAGGTAATAATAATTTTCAATCAAATTTATGGATCCTGTCTTGACATTTGGAATCAAAAGATTCTATATCATATGAACTGGTTTTACAGAAATAAATACTGACTTACAAATCATTCTCTCAATCTGCTTCCTTCAGGTCATTAGTCTCTCATATTGAATAGAAGTTTCACATCAATAGTTTCATCCAGTTCAATTATCATATTGCCATGATTATTCATCTCCAAGGTTACAATTGTGTCAGTGTTTGTATGATTCACAGTGATGTGGGTAAAGTACGCAAAGTCTTGCAGATAGCACCACTTCCAAGTCCTCCAGGATATTTCTTCAGATTAAGTAAGTTTTTCCAAATTTTCAACTCTCGTATCTCAACAGATACATGCTTTTGGTTTTGAATTGGGGGAAGAGGGACTGATTGGTATGGCATTTACCTGAAAATATGTTCATATGTTTAACCGGTCTTCCACTCTATTTAAATATCAATCTTCAACAGTCAAAACAGTTAATACCAATTTTATACCTTATCCCTACCAAAAAGTGGCAAATAATTGTCCTACTTTTATTGGTCAAAATTTGCTTATAACATTTAAGAATAGCCCGTCCTCCTAATAATTAGAGCAAAGTGAAAATTTTCAATGTTTTTAATCTGAGTATAATAATAAAGTGAGTACTTTTGGACATTCACTTTGAAAGTTAATTTCTTTTAATTAATGAAAAAGAGAAGTATTCACAAAGATGTAGACAAGCACTTTTTTGGAATTGCCATTCCTCCAACTTTGTCGGCATAAGCTGGATGCAGCAATTTGCTACTGATTTTAGCATTATGATTTCTTGCCCATGCACGAACTGATAGCTTATAAAAAGTATGGCAATTGGCAGTTTTCTTCTGTTTATCAAAACTAAAGTGATGGGGCCATTATACTGCAGGACTAAAACAATGGCTGTGAGTTTTGCATCAAACTCGATTTGTAACAGCTTCTTGGAAAGCATACCTTATTACTCTATCAAAATGTCCTATCCTCGGTGCTCTATTAGACAGCTGTAATAATTTCTAAATGTTTATAAAACAAATCTTTTTCATTATTTGAAGATTCTTGTTCCACACATTGCATTTCATTGACAGTTTTTCATCAGCAAGTGGTGAAATGAACTGAAGAATCATTTGGTTTGAGGAATTTTCTTTCAATCACTTTCAGATGTGCTGAGAATTAATAGGTTTTAAATGACAACTCCATTGTGACATGCTGTAAGATATACATGAGCTTAAACCTTTTCCAGAGGAAATATATCATAGTTTCTATCTCAAATCTATAAGTTATCAAACTGAAAATTTTAAAATATTGAGAATGGGATTGGATTGAGGTGCAAAATGGATTTATTTAGGAGTTGGAAAAGATCTAACAGAAGATCTCACACATGCATTGGGAATATTTTATGTCTAAATAATTTCCTACTTGTCTCTAGCTAATTTTAGCTTAAGACATTCCATCAGACACTTCACTGGCTTTAACATTTCTTTGATTGATTAGTTATTCTTGGTCCTTTATGTCACGCAGTCTAGGTATTCATCCCAACCAGATGATATTTCTTACTTTTTCTAGAAAAAAGCTTCAAGATTCAATTAATGTATGTGTGTTTTACAAAAGAAGGGTGGCATACAGCAAACCCCTGAACCTGCCAAGAACGTGCTTTGCGTGAGTTTTGAAGCGTAATATTCCATAACTAACATAAAGGAAATATTCACAATGTCCAACGTAGAACACAAACACAGAAATGTTTGAGGAATCTTCAAGGATTCCAGTGTCACAATTTATTCAATTATAACTGTGTGAAAATGGGTGGTTATAGGTGATGATCACATGCTTATACTTAGAAGGGGGTGAATCAGTATAATACAGTCTTTTTACTTTTTCAATACTTAACAATCATAACAATATTAATCACACAAGATCTACCAATTATGCAATACAAGAAGAACTCAAGATTTACATGGAAACCCTTACGGGAGATAGAAGGGGGTGAATCAGTATAATACAGTCTTTTTACTTTTTCAATATTTAACAATCATAACAATATTAATCACACAAGATCTACCAATTATGCAATACAAGAAGAACTCAAGATTTACATGGAAACCCTTACGGGAGAAAACCACGGTAAAATATTGCTTTATATATAACAATCTTTTACAATCTTTGTAGGCACCAACCTATAGGAGACACCAATCCCCTCTTATATGATTTGTAGGTACCAACCCACTGGAGACACCAATCCCCACTCCCCACTTGTAGAATTTGTCCGCACCAACCCCCACTGCTAAGCACCAACTTAGCGAGAGACACCAATCTCCCCTTTAGGAAGCACCAACTTCCACAACAAAGTTCCACTTTTTGAATGTTGCTTCTTCAATGGATGATGGACATTACAATCTCCTTCAAATCTGCATGTACTCCTCTTTTAAAACTGCATAAACTCTTTTTACAAATCTGCCACAAATTCTTCTTTTTTAAAATTGCATTTACTCTTCTTACAAATCTGCTCTGTACTCCTCTTCAATGATCTTCTTTTTATATTTTCATGTGCAGATCTGTAGGTGTAAATATGATATATTCCTTTTATTCCGACACACTTCCTTCTTCACATTTGCAAACTTACTTTTATATCTTCCAAAGAGGGCAACTTCACTCATTGGACACAACCGATCACAAAGGAGGCAACTCTTGTTAAACACACACCTTTTCATCACATACTTTAAATGGGACGATTTTGTCCTTATGTGGGAGTGCTCCTTCTAGGGGGTTGGCCCTTTTAGCAATATATTTATTTTAATTTAAATCTCAAAAGTGGGACGCTCAATGTTTAGGGTCGGCCACATGAATAAATATAAATTTATTTATTTAATGCAATTCAAAGACTCTAATTTGGGCACCAATATAATTCCTTCATCAATGTTTTGCTAATGTAGTCGGCCATGATCAAGATCTTTCTTGGATAATGATTTATGGCCTTCGGCCTATAACGATTTTCTCGTGCCTTTGACATCAATGACAATTTCCAACAATAGGCTCCTATAACTAACTATACAATTCATGATGTGTCAGGTGAGTTGACCACATAAGAGCCTACACGCTGATGTACATACTAGTATATGTTATAAATTAAGGATATACAAAGGGCCTGCTATTGGGAGGGTGTGTACATATGTTATGAAAGAGTCTTTGTAAAGTCTTTGATGTAACTATTTTAAATGAATAAGTTTAAAGATTGGAATTCTTATGTAATGGAGAAGGACAAATCTATGGGAAGTAAGAAATAATTGTAATAGGAAAAAAATGAGCCAATTTGCAATGATTGCAATCATTTTGCATAAATTAGGAAAAATCACAAAGCAAGATGCATAGTCATATAGTCTATAAATTACTCTCCAAATGTTTGTATCTATTAACTTGCATTGCCGGAACATATATGAATGAAGCTTTGATTTGGTTCTCTTTATTACTATACATGAATTGTTGAATGTTTTTGTGTATACTTTTTTATTTTTTTAAAGATTATTTTATTTTTATTAGTATTTTAATTCGCATCTTTTAGTGTGACACAAAATAGAATAGATGTGTGGTAGAATTGCTCTTCAAATTAGAAGGGGAAGCTTTTTGTAAACAAAAACTAACCTAATTTGAACACTATGTACTTGCTATTTGCAATTTGTATAATGTTTTCTAGGGTGGTTCATGCTCATGTTAAACAAAATTAAAGATGTTTTTTGTGTTTTTTTGGATTCACCTAGAGTAAAAGTTGTTACTCACAGCAATTCAAGGCAAAAATCTTTTTATACCTTTTTTTGACTGAAAGTAAATCCTATGATTACTACACGCTTATGTTGTAGAGCTAAAAGTAAAGACTGAGTAGTGCAAGTACACATAAGAAATGGTTGAATAGGTTTAAATTGCCAACCGTTGCCAACTACTTACAACTATCGGGAGGATAACTAACCTCACCGACTAAACCAAAAGTAACTAATTACAATTAGCTATATTTCATGCTTATATCATCCCCCCCCCAAAATTTTACTCACTTTCCAGACGACTAGGACTAAGAAAACCAAAAAGAGAAAACACAAAATAAAACTCTATTGAGAAGCAGGGGGAGGAGACGTACCTGGTGGTGTATAAACTGAAGGAGTAGACGTGTGCTGCTGGGAAACCAATGGGCACTGCCAGTAGACCTCTTATGTGTGTTGCCTAAGATGATGTGTTGTTGTAAGATCCCTCTCCCGAGTCACCCTAACCATGTGTACAGCCTCCTCTAGCTGCTTCTTAGTCTTCTCATGGGCACTAAGGAGGTCTGCCAATCCCTGTTTGGTTTTTTCTTGAGTGCTAACGAGGTCAGCCATCTCCTTCTTGGTCATGCAATGAGCATGTAGGGGGTCACCCATTTCCTTCTCTTTTGCTGCTAGCTCCTTAGCCCTGTCTTCCAAGGTAGATTCCTGTGCTATTACCTTGTGCTTCTCTAATTTAGTCAATTTAGCTTGCTAAGCCAGTTGCCATCGATACTGAATGGTTTACTCATCCATAGCCTCTCTGAGTTTTTTAGATATTTGAGCAGCTTCCTCAATATTTGTCATCACTGTGACATGTTTTTCGAGCTCAACCTCTCATACATAAAATAGTGCCCAAAAGTGCTCCTCAATGGTGTATAATGCAACTAGTACATGACCATCCCCACCTCCAAAGGAAGGAACAATCCTATCCGGCTGCCAAGCAGTTTTCATCTTTGAGGTGAATGTGTTTGGCCACCCTTTAGACCTGAAAATGCATGTAAATTCTATGTGGCAGTCCTCCATAACAAACTTTTCAATCCTCCGGGCCTCTTGGAGAGCTAAGGGAGAGTGCATGATATCCAGTCCTCGAGCAATATCAACAACTTCATTGATAATTGCCCCTATCGGTTGGAGGTCTTGCACATATCTCAAGACTATCCCAAGCGGATCCCCTCTGTCAGGTTTGAATAACTGTATATAAACCTCCTGTGGACTACCAGGTCTCGAATGTGATGATGAAGCCTCTGTTGTTGGGGAGTTTCCCTCCACCCTGGTAGGGTCAATTATAGGTGCATGCTCGACCAAAGGGCCTCCTGGCTCTAGTTGTGGTATATCTACTCCCTGCACCTGAGTAGTTAGCGGTGGAATGATGACAACTAGCTCACTCTCCGGTTGTGCTTGTTCTTGAGGAGGGCTCAAGGGAGGAAAATCTGTAATCTTGAAGGGGGCTCTGAGCTACTGTAACCAATTGTCCACCTATGCAGAATTTTTCGGTGACCACCCGTAAACAGCTGGAGTGATTTCCTCAATAGGAAGAGGTATTGGATCATCACTCAATGGCACCCTAATCTCACCCCATGGCTCTAATGTCCCCCATTTAGCCCAGTCAGATAGTTGATGGAGATTAGCCTATCATTGGACTCCTGTAGGCTAATGGCAGAGTTTAGGGGGTGAATTTGGTGACTTACTATTTATAGTAAGTCAGGACAGAGCACCCTGCTATTTATAGCAGGGCAGATGTGGAGGACCATTGCACGAGATTCATGGTTTCAAAATGTCTAGAGCTTTATTTGATGAAATATAAGTTAAATTAAAGATTTAACTTATATTATTGTAAGGGGTTAAAAGTGACTTTAAGTTGTAATGTAATTTCATTTTATAAAAGCAAGTTATAACTTAAAGTGTGTCCCCTAGGAGTTGGGCGCCCTCATGGGAGATATAAGGGGATAAAACATTAAATAAAATATTATAATATTCCTCTCCTTGGGCATTGGGAAAGAAGGGAATTACAAGAGAAAAGTGAGCTTCATTTGGGTATGTTGGATTATTGATTTTTACTCTCTTGTCTTCTCGTGCATTGTTGGAGCTTAGCTCTAGGGTTTGATATTGGCTGTGTTGAGATGAAAACCTCTGCATAGTCCTCTTCTTCGTGTGTGAGAGACCACATCAGGAAGAGATCCTTTGAGGCTTCATTCAGGATTCTCATTTGGGCACTCAGTTGATCTATTTTGACAAAGTTGAGCAAAGATTGAAGATCATTCTTGCAGTTTTGTGATGACAGTAGAAAGGAAATGATACAAGGTAGATATTGATGAGTTCTAGTGTGTTTTGAAGATTGTATTGCTCATATTTCCTAGTCATACCACTGTTGGATAGGTCATACCACATTCCGGGAGGTGTTGTGCATATTTTATGTGGTTTTTTTATGCTTATATCTATCTTGTTTGGATCGCTTGGAGGCTGCAACTATTAATAACTCAATACAGAACAATTTGTGAAAGATTTGGCACTCTTTATTGCTGTTATTTAGCTTCAGCTGGGTCGTATAGCCTGCTATTGATTCGTGGGTTTTCTTGGTAGTTGTTCCTTCTTGCTGGTAGCATTTATCCTTCATATCTTGGGCGTCTAGGGCCTTATTTGGCGTTGCTATTCATTGTGATCGAGATCCTCTTCATGGGTGGTGTTTAGAAGGTGTTCTTTGATGATTCTATTCATAGTTGGAAAACTCGGCTCGGTAAAAAACTCAGCAAGCCAATTTTTGGAGAGTCAAAAAAACTTGGAGAAATCTCGGCAAAAACTCGGGAAATTAAAAAATTGCTAAAATTTCATTAGAAACATATTTTTTTTGCAAATTTCAATGACAAGATGAATCCAATGAGTCCATAAATGAGTACAAAAGTGTTTTCTATTAAATTTGATTGACTTTAATGTAAATTGATTACAAAATCGCATTCTCATGCGGAATCCTGATGGCTGAAAGCCTGATAGTCTGATACAAATTACAATAGATAGCTGAAAATGAAAATAGTAAAACTAGTCTAGAAGTAAATAGTAAAAGTAAACACAACATATTACATCTTCCTCTTCCCTAATCTAGCCAAAGCTAGGGAAGAGGCAAATGCTCTAGTCCTGCGAGTGCGCGGTGCTGGTGGCTTTGGCTCTGGCAATGACTCCTCATGCTCATGAATGTCCTCCAACCCTACATCTCCTGTTGCACCTAGATCCTCCATTGCCTGTCTCTCGAAATCAAGAATCTCATCTGCGGTAAACAATGGAGGCTGCTCATCCTACCCTGTCCAATCACTGTAAGGATCTATCTCATCCAAATCAATAGGATCCAGTGATTTGTCCTCTACCTTTTTTGTGCACAACCGAAGGTTGTATTGCACAAAGACAAGGTCATTGAGGTGCTTTTGGGCTAGTTTGTTCCTCTTCTTCGTGTGAATGGCCTAAAAAATGAAGCTTCTTTTTTCTCTATGAAGATTTTGTTTTCAATTTGGATTCAATATTTTGCAACAAGAACCAAAAAAAATGATTAAACAAAAAGAAAAATGGAAAAACAAAAACTTACCTGGGATTCGAATTTGCCTTCAAAATCTGCAAAAAATGGCGTTTGAATCCGATCTTCTCGATGCCACAACGTTGCAAATGAACTATTTTTGCTTGGGGGGGTTTTTTTGCTATGTAGAGCTCAAAAAATATAATTTCTGATTATGAAAAACCTTTTCTGGCCATGGAATCCACATATACCTGCGTCTGCGAGTCTTTTGCATGGACTCGGCGAGTCTCTAGAAAAAACTTGCCAAAAACTCAGCGAAAACTCAGAAAAACTCGACAGAAAAACTCTGCAAGTAAAAGTCAAAAAAACTCTTTTGGAAAAAAAACTCGCAAGTTTTTGGCGAGTTTGCCAACTATGATTCTATTGCTAGCCTGGATACGACATAAATCCCAAGTTCTAATCTAGCATATGGGTATGTACTCATAATTCATATTTTACTATAATACAATCTGGGTCTTTATTAGTTTGTTCATATCTCTCTTAGTTTTTCTGGGTTTTGTTATATGCTTTATATTCTATACATGCAATGCAAAAAACCTACATGCAAAACATGCACATGAAACCCTAAACCAAAAGCATATAGAAAAGCAAAAAACTTAGCATAGAACAAACATATATCGGGGGGTGTATGTTACAATGGCATTGGAATAGCACTCGATTGAACTAGAATATCACTTTATACTGGGACATCACTCGGTATTGTAATCTCACCCGACGATTGCACTAAAATATCACCCAGTGAAGGAAGAGTGGCTGAGGTCGATGAGATGACCTCAATGCAATCCTCTTCCTCCCCCAATGTCTCTGCACTATGTGAGTCCTCTGAGGATGACTGCGGCTAACGCTTTCCTCTTCTTACTAGTTGACTTGAGCTCTTCTCCTTTCCCAGCTTGCACAGGAGCTCATAAATTTGTCCATCTGAAAATGGTGGGCCAAGAAGAATCATACTCCTTGTCTGGTTGGAACGGGCCTCCTGCCAGTGAGGATACCTGTGTGTAAATGGCGTCTAGGAGAAGAGCTACATCATGTTGTGTCATATAGAAAGATTTGTGTAATTTTCATAAATTCATGTATTCTTTCTGACAACACCATCATCCAGTTATACATGGTTGCATCACTCAGACCTACCATGTAGTCGGTCATCTAGAGTGGAATGTTGGAGGAGCAGGTGGCTCTCGACAACCTGGCTTGAATGACATCCATTAGGCACCTCTATTCATCATTTGCTAACTGGTCGTGACGTAACCCTCGGTTACCTATAGCCCACAAATTCACCTTCTCCTTGTCACTAAGATCAGCCTTGCATATTTTTTGAAGTGTGGCCTCTCTCTAACTTGGTGAGATTTTCTGTTTGGATACCGAGAACCCATGGCATGGGATACCAAGAGCTCATTCAAAATTCTTTGGCCTGAAGGTGATTTTGACTGATGTATTCATATATTTGATGATTATTTGCTGGGAGCATGCATTATAGTTTACAACCATGCTCTTCAAAAAAATTTTGAAGTCCCAAAAATTAAAATAGGGTACTTGAATCACCTTATCTACCCATGCCTTTTAGAGAGTTACTTTGAGAGGATGGTCGGTTGAATGGCTCGCCCACCAATTTCTGCACTCGACCGCTATTAAACTCTCCCATTGCAAAGAGTCTATTGTGTGTTTTTCTTTTACTTTGCCTTTGGAGGGTTGTTTCTTTTGTGTCGTGGCATCCGTTGCAATCTTCGGTTTGAAATTCGCTAGTGACTCCTCCCGAATTATTTTTCCTGCCATTGTTCATGTTTCTATAACTTGTATTACACACTTGTACTTCACTTTCCCAACAACAGATGAAATTGCGAATGAAGTTACGATAATTTTATTGCTTTCTTAAAAAACAATTTTTAATGGACTCTAGAGTGTGTAGAAAATGTTATTAGAAAATCAGTAGCCAAATACCCCCAGTATCCCATACAATATTAAGCTTCTAGATTGCATTTTACTTAGAAGTATTAAAACTAGAGACAATGTAGGCATACGATTGATGGTTGCAGGTCGTACGGCTTGGCCCACAACTAGTCGTATGGCTAGATCTTCCCCCACTCATATGATCTCATCAGCGGCAAAGGAAAATTGTACGACATACAACATAAGGAGTGGAAGAACACGCATGACAAGATTTTCAACTTTGGGTGGCATGAATTTCAACTTGTACAACATGCAGGGACTCGTACGACCGGATAGGTACAAATTTGTCGACATAGGGCAACACACGTTCAGTGGTAGAAGTAGTACATCCACAAAGAAGACTCATAAGATGATAGCAAGACTCGTATGATGATAAGGGTTAGGAACTCGTACGACTAAGACTTCGTACGACTGCTTGGTGGTGGGAAGAATGAGTCCGTACGACTCCCTTTTATTTAATTATTATTTTTTTTTCCATTTTCCATTTTTTTTCATTTTATCTTTTTTTTCATTTTTCTATTTTTTCTTTATTCTATTTTCCTTTTCTTCTTCCCATATTTTTCTCTTCTTCAAATTTTACTTTTTCCCACATTTTTTCCCAATTTTCTTTTTTGTCATTTTCTTTTGCATTTCATTCCTCTTGTACACCAAGTTCCATCCAACTTGTCTCAATAGGTTCTTGTAGCCATTGGGGTCTTTTATTTACTTCGTCTTCTTGCCATCTTATGTGTTTATCATATATATTAAATGTTCTTTGTTCTGTTTGTCGATTGTGTTGCGTCGTTGTACTCCATGTTGAACCACTCAATTTTTTAATTTCCTTGACATGGTGTAAAATACAAGTGGCGTTCGCCCCTGTAAAGCAATCATTTGGACATCTTTCTATTGGTTCCAATTTAAATATTTGATCGACAAAACTTACCTCATCCATTCCATTATGTAATGTTCTTCCGTCGATCAATTTTAACCCTTCTGGTTCTTGGAGCCATGTCACGTATTTCCCGTCAACTGTTAATCTTTTTGGGTTATATATTGTTTGCTACATCCACGGTCTTGGTAGTGGTGCACTTCGAGGTGCCCCTTTTGGCAATTTTCTCTCACTGAATTCTCGTAGCATGTCATAGTAGCCCAAACATTCTACTATAATTGTAATTTCCGCTAGGTAGGTTGTTTGTGGTGGAATAACTTCTTTGGGTAATAAGAATTCATATTTGTCTCTTATTTTGTTGCATTCTCTTATCCACTTGTCCCACTTGTCCTCTTCAGTGCTTTGATCCTCTCGGTCGGCCCAGGGCTCGAAGTTGTTATATTCCACTACACCTTCTCTCATGCTCGTGTAGGGTGAATATAACCGCCAATAATCATAATCTTTAATGATCGTACCCCTGGCCCAAAATAACCAGTGACTTCATCTAGGTGTGTGCTCGAGAATGTCATGCCCCGATATTAAGGCTTTGTTTAAATTAAAGATTTAAACATCATAATAAGACACAAACATCGCCTTGATGATAATCATGCATACAATAATATTTGATAAACATATATAATAATATTAAATAATATATATTATATTATTAAATATAATATCTTATATAAATATAAATATATAATATATCATATGTAAATATAATAATAAATATATATTATGAATATCAATATAATATTAGTAATTTATATATTATACATATTAAAAACTATCGTAATACATATATTACTATGAATCTATTATAAATAGATTATTTTTAATATATACATTAGTGATTGGGCATCTTGAGAGGTACCAATCCCATATAAAAGAAGACAAAAGATATAAATTAAGGATAAAGAAATGTTAATTAAAGGGAGCGAATACCTCTAAGAGGTAATCGTTGTGCCTTTTGGTCAAAGATAAACCCTTCGTTGGGTTTAAAAGGATGCTTCCCTCTTCACAAAAAAGCCTCAATGGACAAAGAGAATAAGCAGTGGAGGGGACTTCAAACAGCAATCAAGACAAAGACTCAACGAGGGAAAACACAATAGTATATGGTAATACAGAGCAGCATTGAGTGTTATTAAGGAAGCAAGCTAGACACAGCACAAGGAATATACAGAGGTAGCAAGGTAAGTCTGCAGACTACTACAGGTACACTGTTATAAAGCATTTGAATATATAGTATAGTATATACCAGTAATATTTTAGTGTATATTATGTAAAATATATGATGAATTCAAAAATGAATAAAAATAAATAAATAAGATATGTAAATGTATAGGTAAATAACATGAACTGATTACATGGGTATGAATCATATCACCTATTTTGGTTGTCATTAGTGCAATGTTAAATATAATAGAATCATATATAAATATGATAGAATCGTATATAAATATGATAGAATTAGATATGAAATGATGAAATCAGATATGTTGAACATGTATGCTTGGAAAGGATATATTGCTTCATGTGTTTAGACTTAGTATACATATCATGTTATGACTTGCAATAATGATGAAAGGTAATGTTGTCTGATTGATGTTATAATCTATATATTTTTATGTTTATGATTGAAATGATATAAACTATAAATTTAATATGTAAATGTGTAATTTGATAAAAATTTGATTGAACTGATTAAGCAATACATGATTATAACTAGATATGTTATTATGCATCATAATGATATGTCCATAACAAATGAACTACGTAAGCAATGCCTACATGAAAGAGGATATTGAACTGTTATTATCAAAGGCATAAAGGAATGTTATAGAAATGAGAATGAGGGCAAATATCCTGCCTATGAGGAATAACATGGTCAATGGAAAGACAAGTTTATGATATGCTCGGAGTTGACTAGGACTCTACCATTAACCCCTCTATCACCTTTTGGGTAGGACATAGTTGGGAGTAGCTGGAATGAGCCTAGGTGACCCTTGACTGGATGAGGTACTCTGGATGCAAGTGAAGTCTCTAGAACCAAGTGATGAGGTACCCCAGGTGTGGGTGAAATCCTTGGGCCTAGAAGTAACTTGCAGAGTTAATTGCTCTACGGAAGGTGACCTTCGTCTGGATGAGGTACTCCGGATGTGAGTGAAATCCCAAGAGCCAAATGGTGAGGTACTCTGGGTGTGAGTGAAACCTTTGGACCTCTGTAAGAGATGGTTAGGCTATCTCCCTAATGAAGTCATACTCGGTGATCTAGAGCTGGTTAACGCTCGAGTCTACCTTAAGTCCCTTCCGAGCCATATCATGAATGAATGATGAAAATGCATGTGAATGTGTTTATGAATTGGAAATGTTATAATGCATGATGATGAAATGAATTATATAATGTGAATATGATCAATGTGTTATAGTCTTAATGATTATATGTTGAAATAAATGATAAGTGGATTACTAATGTTCTCTTTTGGTGAGTTGAAATTTTGTGCAAGGTTGTGAAAATTTTGTCTTACTAGAAGGGGACATTATAGAGAAAGCCACTCCATCAATTCTTTTGCTCCTATCCACATTTATAGGACTTTCTTCGACTCCATGGTACCCAAACTCGCTTGGTTCATATTCCAATTCTTTCCTAATTTCATTCACTCTGCTTCCACAATCCATGAGGTTTATCGAGATCACTTCTTGCCTCTGTTCGTAAATCTTTTTCGAACCATTTATTGCTGTATAGTCAAGGTTCCCCAGTTTTATAGATCCATTTTCCAGTACTTCCCATACTCGGAATGATCCTAACCGCCTTACTTTGAATTTTCTCAGTTTTATCTCGTTACGACTATTATATTTGAGAACTAACTATCCTTGCCAGAAATTCATTCTTCAGAGATGTTTATCGTGCCAGTATTTCCATCATTTCTGCATCACCTCTGTCGCCCATTGTGCTAGGACTCGTCATTCATCAAGTTTATTCAATTGGAACAGTCTCTCCTTTATGCTTTCTATATCACCAAGCCGATTCTCCATTGCTATCCTGAGGCTTGGAACTAGGTATTCTGTAGGTACCACGACCTCTTGGCCATATATTAATTGAAAAGGCTTGTGCCCCGTCGTCACTTTGTATGTCGTATGGTAATCCCATAGTAACATTTGTAGCTTCTCTTCCCAATTTGTCCCTTCGATGCCACATGATTTATGAATAACCGTGATTAATACCTTGTTTGTTGACTTTGCCTATCCATTTGCTCTCGGGTAATAGAGACTCGATAGTGTGTGGAATATTTTGAATTCACTCATCATCAACTGAATGCCCACCTCTGTCACATGTTAATTAGATATGAATGCCATACCTCGTGACTATCTATTCATAAATGAACCTTGCAGTGCTCAATGTTGTATTATCTTCCCATGCCCAAGCCTTTGCCCACTTCGTCAAGTATTCGGTTGCCACCACTATGTATTGGCACCGATGTAGTTGGCTGACTTTCAATGGACCTATAAAGTCAAGTCCCCACATTTCAAATAGCTCCCAGGGTTGTGAAGATGAGAGTGGCATGTAGTCTCTCTTCAATAACTTCCCTACCCTTTGGCATGTATCGCACCCTACCACCCACTGTCGGGCATCCATATGCAGGGTTGGCCACCACAGCCCGGCCAAGAGAACTTTCCTCGCCATGGCATTTGGTCCCATGTGTCTGCTAGCCAGCCCCTTGTGGGCTTCTTGCAAGACTCCCTCTCTTTCCTCACTCATGACACATCCTCGGAGTATGTGATCAGGCCCCATCTTATACATGGAGTCCATTTATTAACTAGAATGTCTTAACTTTTTAGTGCCAGCTTCCCTATAATATACAACCCCAAATTTTTTTCCAAAATATTAAACAATGGTAAACAGTGTTAGCACAACTAAAACTCCTCCACACTTCTGATCACCAAGATCCCAACTAGGCGAGGTGAGAGAATAATGTGCTTCGGACTACAATTTTAAACATTGTGCAAACAAGTAAATATTCATCTACATATGCAGGCATCCACTTGTGCAATGGGAATACTCCATTGTTCAGTGGGTGGGAAAAGAATGATAAACAATATTTTTCCTCCACACTGGCGGTTGAACCATCCAGTGGTTACCATATGTTTGCAACAAAGATTACAATATAATAAATCAAATGCAACCAAATTACTACCCCTGATTTGCACAATTAATCACAACTGCAACCAGTTAAAGTACATGGCCAAAGATGACATGAATAAAGTATCCTAAGAGTTTAAAATCCACCTTGATTGTAGCAATATGAAGAATGACCCAGATCTTCAAGATACTATTGTAGTTGTTCTAAAGGCTACAATGATCATATCAACATTACGACTACTTCAATTCTGATTCAAAACCCCACACTATTCCAGGCATCAAAATATGCAATAATAATCCTTTCAACAGGCTACAATAAGTCTCTTTGATAGCATCCACCTAAGAAATCATCAATAAACTTCTAACAGCTGATCAAACCCATGACAAACTCACTTCTAAACTACAGATAAACAGATCAAAAATGCTGATGAAGAAGGCAATGAATAACAACTAACTAAGTTTTTGATTTAACACTCTATTGTTGACTGTCCTTGCTGGTATGGTAGCCATGAGAGCAGCTCAAAAATACAAAACACCATATAGCTATTCAATCCACTCCAAGACTGAAACAAACTGATTTAAGGAAGCCAAATCAACAATTTTGAGCACCCAATACAAACTAAAAATCAAGAGACTCTGGTCTGCATACATTCTTCCTCTGCTTGGGCCATACGATCATGGATAGGTACGATTATCATGAAAAATTCATATCTGCATCAACAGACCTCAAACTACTTCCAAAGGCTTGTTAAGAGAAGGCAATTAATATGCAATCAAAATAGATTTCAATGACTCCTTAAATCTTTTTATTATTCATCGATTCATATCAGCAGAAGTACGGCTATGGCTTTACGGACTCATTCCCAAGAGTCTCAAAAATGCATCAAATCTAATTCAGATGGTTTTTACTGATTATCTATTGCAAATCAATGATGACAATGGTAGTTTTACTTACAAAAGCATTCCAAATGATTTCCTATACCAAATCGTACCATTCATGCATGTACGACACTTGCTAAGTACGGATGCTCTCAACAATTCATACACTGTATTTAAAGACTTAAAATTGGTCTCAAATGAATCACTTCTACCATACAAAGGTCCCAGCAATAGCTTAGAATCATCAAACATCAATGTTATTTGTAATCACAAATTTTAGTTTTTCAATTGTACGACCATGTGAGTACGGACATCACCATGGCAATTCCAAAACACAAACAATCCACTAAAAATTAGTTTCAAGAATATTGCCAAACAATCATAATGCAATCACAATGGGTGGCCAAGAAGGTCTTAAAATTTTTTGATCAACACCATGAGAATCTCCAGCCTAAATAATATTGTAAACATCAAAGAAATTCCAGAAAGATCTACAAAATTGCATCACAACCTCATTACAATCAATTCAAAACTATAATACAGATCAAAACTCATAGTAATAAGTCATCTCCATAAAGCTCCATGTGATTCCCTATATGGAAACCACCCCTCCTTAGCTAGGATAGATATCACACTACCGAAACTGATCTTCTTCGAGTGGGTTTCCGTCCACAAGAAGGTAGAAAAAAGGAAGAACACGCAGGTTCAATCCAATAGAATGTTAATACAATAACCAAGCATACCCTCCCATTGAGCTATCACTCCCTTTTTAAAAGCCTTTGGGAGTTACAAAATGATCTTTCTTGAAAATAGAACCTTTTCTCCTCCCACTTATAAAATATTTCTATTTCCAAGTTATGTGCACACTTTAAGTGACTAGGGAATAATAAATAAAATATTTCATTTTTTCCCTTCAAGACATAACATTAAGTCACTTAAAATAATCCAACCTTATACTTTAATGCACAATAAATAATTAAGATGACCTGTTTAATTATCAAATTAAATAAACTCCTTATAACTCCAAATTTGATAATTAAACCGGACCAATATCTTCTGACAAATAACTTCGATCATCCATGATGAAATTGCAGACTTTAGATACCCACAACTGCTCTGCAAATAGAATTATGATCACTCCAAGAAGTTTGGAGATCATCCAAACATGTCGGATAGCCTTCGTGGGATTAGGAACAAGCATAATGTGTACAAAATTCAATGTGCCAAAAAAGGAACATTACAGTCCTCCCTGCTCAAGATTGCTTGTCCTCAAGCAATACATGTCATCCAACATATAAACCTGTACGATTAGCAATAATATACCTGGATCCCAAGTTAACCTCAAGAATGTTCCACACCATTTCCGCTGCGCTATTATGATATAACTGTCAACTGTACAACAACTACTCTGCATAAAACTCTGAAACATTCTACCAATCACCCAAACTTTTGGATCCCAAACCTCATTCTCATACTTAACCATGAAAGTGAAGGAGTTGGCATCCTTCAACAAGATATCAATGCAATTTATCCAACCTGAAACAACAGATGGGAACCAAAAATTGAAATGTTCTTCCAAAGAAGAACACAAATTAGCTTGAACACAAGCTGAAAGTAACTCCAAAAAACCATGAATCATCAGATTCTCAGCATTCAAAAGAGCAAAATTAGCTGAGACACTTGTCCCTTTCAGCTGAAACCTTCTATCATCTATCCAAAAAGAGCTAGAAACAATAAATAATGCAATCTCATGGCTACAACAATCAAATATAACTTCATAAAATTCTGATTTCAGTAAATTAATAATGGGATAGCCATCACCAAACTGAAATCTTATAGAAACAACAAGAGTTTTAGGCCATCTCCAACCAACATACATCAAAGTCATTACCAAAATTTCTCTCCAATCCATGAAAAAATATGCAATTGACAACTTATGATGGCTGATAGGAGTAAGGACAGCAGCTTCATGATAGAAATTTGACTCCAAAAACATCCATAAAACAATCTTACCAACACCACTATCCTCCATAGAACCCTGAAAATAAACTCCATTATGAAAGTAAGCCATCATTGAACTTAATTCATTGTATACCTGAACCTTATGCCCACCTTCAACAACTGATGAAGACTTCCAGTTGATGAAGTTTTTGTACAAATTAACATCCCATGAGTGCACTTCACCAGGATCCCATATCATGTTACTATCCTCATCTGTGTTACTCACATTAGATTGGTCTTCATCATCCAACATAAAAATAGGATTGTCAAAAGTTAACTCAACTCCTAGATCAAAAAGAGAATTATCAAATGATTGGAAGTTGTCTTCATCTTCATGTTTAGATAATTCTTTATATTGCTCCAATTCTGAAATTGCATACTTAGGAAGTTGTCCTAAGTCAAAATATTCTTGGATCAAATCAAGCTCTTCAATCACCCACTTGATTTCATTTGCCAATACAATATTTTCTTGCTCCCTTAATTGATGTGCAACTTCAAATTGATTTTCAACTTCTAAGAGAGCCCTTTGAGTATGCTCCAAAGAAGTCATAGTTGCCTTAAGCTCAGATGTGAGCTTATCAACCTCTACGTCTTTTCTTGTCAAAGCATCATTGGTATGATCAGTAAACTAATGACATGATCACGATCAGACAGAAGATTCAAGTGATCTGATTTTAGTGTTTCTAAAGCCCCTTTGACAACATGCCAATCATCAAGTGGAGATCCTTCTTCCATACCCTTCTGTCTCTTCACAACTTGTGCCTTCCAAAAGTGATCTTCAACAAACTTATGGGTGCTGTCCAAATGTGTTAAAACTTGTACAATCTTATCTTCTGTGACTAATGGCTGAATTTTAAAATCCAAATCAGCAATACACAACAAGTTTTCTGTTATATCTTTAAAGGCATGACTCTTGCAATCAGTTGCTTTTAAGTTGTCCTCTTCATGACCATTCAGTCCCACAAAAGTTGTCTCCTCTTCACTGTCACTTTGATCAAAGATTATGGCAGGTCCATCTTCAAGCATAGAGTCATCCTTAAGGGTTGATTTAACATCTTCAACAAACTCCACACCATCATGCTCTACCACTGCACCTTCAAAAATGACAATTGGTCCTACAGTTTGCATAGGATATTCCCATGTGAAATCAGCATTACCTTCTTTAGGATGATGAAAATGCTCAACATTAAGGGTTGTTCCCCAATTTTCAGCAGCTTCAATTTCTTTACTAGCTGTAATATCTTTATTATCTATGTCTTCAACAAAGCATTCTATTGGTAACAACGTAGGCTTGCATGAAGAATCACCATCTAACATTTTGTTAATCATTTTCATCTCTACTTCGAGAGAAAAATAATCTTCAAAATCTTCAACCCCTTCATCAAATCTAGGACTTGCAAAATCTTCTCTTTTTTTATGGATTTCAGAAGGGGAATTCCAACCTTCAATTTCATCCATTACCATTGGATTTACAACCATCACATTTGAAATTCATCATACTCTTTTGTGTCTTCAAGGTCAACAAGATTCTCACAAGCTTCACTAACTTGCTCCAAAGTAAATGCCTTGTCATCTTCATCAAACACATCAGAAATTTCTTTCCCATCAGTTTGTTCCATACTTGTGCAATCATCCTCTTCCCACTTTGGCAAATAGGGTCTTAATTTGTCTTCACAGTGACTCAACACCATTTCAACTAATACTTGTTCTATTGATAAAGATTCTTGATCATTCTTTCTTAGATTAGCTAATAAAATAGACAAGATTGGCTGAGATACCTCATCATTCTCATTAATGATCAAGGACATAATGATTTACATGGCTGTTATAACTTGGTCTTCATGAAACATGCTAATGGTAGCAAAGAAATAATGAAAAAGTTGTAGAATCTCTTCCTCACACTCCATATCTAGCATGATGTTCCCAAAACCAAAATTTGCAACAATTCCAAGTATTGTAGCTCTCTTTACAAAGTAAGGACTTTCTATATCAGACAATCTACTAAAACTTTCAATAATCATTTGAAACATTTCCTTCATTATGGCTTTTCTGTAAGGAACTTCAGGAGCAGTGATTCTTGTGATCTCACATAGACAAAGAGTGACTGCAAGTCTTACGTCTTCAAGAGGATGTTTCATTAGCTTAGGTTGAGCCAAAGCAATCATTAGTGGCTTCAAAGCCCACTTCAAATTCCTACACTTTGATTGTTTGATCTTGGTCACATGACTCTCAGCTTCTCCCAACTTGCTGAGGAGTGTATACTTAGACATGTGCAATAGCTCCAATTCATCTCCTAATGCAAATAGCGAGATTCTCGTTACTCCTTTCTGCAAGTTATTAGGTTGGTCATATATGAATGAATCATTGAAGTGCTTTGAAAGTGGACTTCTACTATGATCATCTCTTGATACAGTCTTCCTGTGTGACAAAGTTTTTTCCATCTTGACCGATGAAGGTGAATTCATCAAACCAATAAAATTTTCTGACATGCAACTGGAAATTCTGAACATGCACTCTGCACAAAATGATCACCCAACAGGCTGGCAGGTAGAAACCAGCTCTGATACCACTGTAATATACAACCCCAAACTTTTTCCAAAATATTGAACAATGGTAAACAATGTTAGCACAACTAAAACTCCTTCACACTTCTGATCACCAAGATCCCAACTGGGCGAGGTGAGAACATAATGTGTTTCGAACTACAATTTTAAACATTGTGCAAACAAGTAAATATTCATCTACATATGCAAGCATCCACTTGTGCAATGGGAATACTCCATTGTTCAGTGGGTGGGAAAAGAAAGATAAACAATATTTTTCCTCCACACTAGCGGTTGAACCATCTAGGGGTTACCATATGTTTGCAACAAAGGTTACAATATAATAAATCAAATGCAACCAAATTACTACCCCTGATTTGCACAATTAATCACAACTGCAACCAGTTAGAGTACATGGCCAAAGATGACATGAATAAAGTATCCTAAGAGTTTAAAATCCACCTTGATTGTAGCAATATGAAGAATGACCCAGATCTTCAAGATACTGTTGTAGTTGTTCTAAAGGCTACTATGATCATATCAACATTATGACTACTTCAATTCTGATTCAAAACCCCACACTATTCCAGGCATCAAAGTATGCAATAATAATCCTTTCAACAGGCTACAATAAGTCTCTTTGATAGCATCCACCTAAGAACTCATCAATAAACTTCTAACAGTTGATCAAACCCATGACAAACTCACTTCTAAACTACAAATAAATAGATCAAAAATGCTGATGAAGAAGGCAATGAATAACAACTAACTAAGTTTTTGATTTAACATTCTATTGTTGACTATCCTTGCTGGTACGGCAGCCATGAGAGCAGCTCAAAAATACAAAACACCATATAGCTATTCAATCCACTCCAAGACTGAAACAAACTAATTTAAGGAAGCCAAATCAACAATTCTGAGCACTCAATACAAACTGAAAATCAAGAGACTCTGATCGGCATACATTCTTCCTCTTCCTAGGCCATACGGTCATGGACAGGTACGATTATCATGAAAAATTCATATCTGCATCAACAGACCTCAAACTACTTCCAAAGGCTCGTTAAGAGAAGGCAATTAATATGCAATCAAAACATATTTCAATGACTCCTTAAATCTTTTTATTATTCATCGATTCATATCAGCAGAAGTACGGCTATGGCTGTATGGACTCATTCCCAAGAGTCTCAAAAATGTATCAAATCTAATTCAGATGGTTTTTACTAATTATCTATTGCAAATCAATGATGACAATGGCAGTTTTTCTTACAAAAGCATTCCAAATGATTTCCTATACCAAATCGTACCATTCATGCATGTACGACACTTGCTAAGTATGGATGCTCTCAACAATTCATACATTGTATTTAAAGACTTATAATTGGTCTCAAATGAATCAATTCTACCATACAAAGGTCCCAGCAACAGCTTAGAATCATCAAACATCAATGTTATTTGCAATCACAAATTTTAGTTTTTCAGTTGTACAACCATGTGAGTACGGACATCACCATGGCAATTCCAAAACACAAACAATCCACTAAAAATCAGTTTCAAGAAGATTGCCAAACAATCATAATGCAATCACAATGGGTGGCTAAGAAGGTCTTAAAATTTTCTAATCAACACCATGAGAATCTCCAGCATGTACGGCCATGGAGTGTATGACTAGCCTAAATAATATTGTAAACATCAAAGAAATTCCAAAAAGATCTACAAATTGCATCACAACCTCATTACAATCAATTCAAAACTGTAATACAGATCAAAACTCATAGTAATAAGTCATCTCCATAAAGCTCCATGTGATTCCCTGTATGGAAACCACCCCTCCTCAGCTAGGGTAGATATCACACTACTAAAACTGATCTCCTTCGAGTGGGTTTCCGTCCACAAGAAGGTAGAAAAAAGGAAGAACATGCAGGTTCAATCCAACAGAATGTCAATACAATAACCAAGCATACCCTCCCATTGAGCTATCACTCCCTTTTTAAAAGCCTCTGGGAGTTACAAAATGATCTTTCTTGAAAATAGAACCTTTTCTCCTCCCACTTATAAAATATTTCTATTTCCAAGTTATGTGCACACTTTAAGTGACTAGGGAATAATAAATAAAATATTTCTTTTTTTTTTCCTTCAAGACATAACATTAAGTCACTTAAAATAATCCAACCTTATACTTTAGTGCACAATAAATAATTAAAATGACCTATTTAATTATCAAATTAAATAAACTCCTTATAACTCCAAATTTGATAATTAAACTGGACCAATATCTTCTGACAAATAACTTCGACCATCCATGACGAAATTGCAGACTTGAGATACCCACAACTGCTCTGCAGATAGAATTATGATCACTCCAAGAAGTTTGGAGATCATCCAAACATGTCAAATAGCCTTCGTGGGATTAGGAACAAGCATAATAAGTACAAAATTCAATGTGCCAAAAAAGGAACATTACATTCCTCCTATCGCCCGATGGCATGTCTCTAGGAAATGTTGAGGTAGATAGATACTCACCAATGTCTTCGTACCATGCCGGTAAAGTAACGATCTGAAATAGATGTGCATTTGGAAAGTCTTCATTTACCCCCTCTGGTGGTTCTCCTGACTTAATTCTGGAGAGCTGGTCAGCTATAACGTGGCTCTTCCCTGGGCATACTACTATTGTAAATGTAAATTCTTGAAGAAGTAGTAACCATCTATTGATACGACCTTGTATAATTGGCTTGTTCACCAGATACATTAATGTCTGATGATCTACGAAGAAAATAAAAGGTGTTGCCAATAAATAGTGCTTGAACTTCTACACCACGTAGACCATTCTCAATGCTTCGCTCTCTGTCGTACTATAGTTGCGCTCGGCATTTGAGAGTAGTCGGTTGGCGAAGAACATCGGGTGGTCGAGTCCTTGCGGCCCGACTTGTGCCAATGTATCCTTAATTGCAAAATTTGAAGCATCGACATGCACATGAAATTCTTTATCCCAATTAGGGTAGGCAAGGATGGGTGAGCTAATCAACCATACCTTTAATTCATTGAAGGCCTTTTCTTGCTCATTAGACCATATAAATGTTACTCGCTTCCTAGTGAGCATGTCTAGTGGGTACAAGACTTGTGCAAAGTTTTTTATAAACCGCCAATAATAACCGACGTGGCTGAGGAAGGACTTGACACCCCTAATATCTCCTGGTGCTTCCATCTATACAATAACCCTTATCTTCTCTAGGTCTGTTTTTAATCCTACTTTGCAGACTATATGCCCAAGAAGTTTGCCTTGTGGTACCATGAATCAACATTTTTTGGGGTTCAAGGCCAATCTCGTAGATCTGCAATGCTCCATGCATTCAGTGAGAGCCTTCAAATGTACTTGTTGGTCACTTTAGATTGACCAGTCATCGAGAAAGGCTTTGAAGTTCCCCATCGACATTTTGTCAAAGATATGGAGAAGTATCCTCTGGAAGGTAGTTGGAGCATTGGGCAATCTTAACGACATCTTGTTGTAGGCATATACTCGATCTTCTACCACAAATGTAGTCTTTAATTTGTCTTTGGCTATGCTGATCTGGTTGTAGTCAGAGAAACCGTCCATAAAGGAGTAGATTTCATGTCCAACCACTTCTTCAAGAATTGAATATGTGAATGGGATTGGAAACAAATCATTGATGGTTACTACGTTTAGGCACGTAAAATCCATGTATATCCAAATTTGCCCTCCTTCCTTTTTGAGCGAGGTGACGATCGGGGATATGCATTCACTCCTCTCTACTTTGAAAATTATGTCGGCTTCGAGCATCTTTTCCATCTCCTCTTGGACTTTTGCTGCATAGTTCTTATTCATCCTATAAGGTATTTTCCTTACTGGTCTTACTCCTAGTACCAATAGAATTCTATGTATGTAACTCTGGAGCAAGGGTACATGGGGATGAGTCCCCTGCTCCTCCAGCCCTGTCCCTGTCCCCTATGACATTTCCAGGATGGGGGGATGGTAGGGGACGTCCCCTTGGTGTCTCTTGTAAAATGCAAAATCCTAAAACGGCTCGGGGATGCGAAGGAAAATTAGGGGATGGTGGGTAGTGGATCGGGGACGTGTTGATGATGTTTTTGTGACAACAACAACAATAGAATAAAACACCAAGTGCTCTATCCTCTCTTGAATAAAGTCTCTCAAAGGCTAACGTATGTGATCCAATGAGACAACTTCAAGGTTCCTTATTCATGATTTGCAGTGGATAGAATCAGTGATTTGATTACAAGGGGACTTACACAAATTGTTCCTTCTTCATGAACATGGAATGTATTCCTTACTCCTTGAATGTGAATGAAAGGAACTTATTCAATCAAACTTGAAAGAAAATGCAAAAGATAAGGGTTTAGAGAATCTATTCTAAGGTCAATGAAATAATGAAATATGCTAGGATAGATAAATCCCTTCCAAACCTAGCTTCGCTTCACCATGAGAACCAACATTTACATGAAGTCGGTGCAATCTTCTAAGGTAATCCAAGGATTTTCATATTGTAAACATTCATCTAAATACCCACAGCTGGCGCAATTTGAACAAGTATTCACAATCGAACTAAAGCATATGAAGGTTCACTCTAACTTTACAAAGTGAGTTGCCTTCAACAATCCACGAAAAGTATGAACCAAGAAGGAATTCATCAAATATCTTTGCATAAACGCGTTACATCAATGAACTTCTAATCTATCAACTATCCTATTTGGAAACACATCTCAATCATATCCAAGAAATTGGAAACTATGCTAACATTCCACAACCACACAAAATCACCATGAGAACCAAAAATGAGCTTGTATTGATCTTGGAAGTCTTCTTACAACAATTTCACAATGTCTCTTCAATAATTTTGAAGAGCTTCCTCTACTCTACTTGCTATCCTTCCTACTTCTACAACAACTATAATATCTCTCTCTATATTACAAATGAGGCAAATGAGCCTTTTTATAGTCCTCAAAATACAATGAAGGGCCATGATTGATTTTGGAATCAATGCCCGAGATCTTGCCACATTGGCAATTAGTTACAACAACTTGCTATTTTTAGCAAAAGTAAAAGTTAACACAACTTGTTTACATAAAAACTCATAGGCAATGAAGGCACATTTTCCAAGGTGATAAGCATGAAGTGGAATCTTTGGAATCTTCTAGATAAGAACCTTCTTTAACCCTTTGCTTATTGTATATTCATTGAACTTGGACGAGTGATGTGGCAGGACATGATAGGCTTGATGATGTGCACACGCCACCTCAACATCTTGCAAACTAGTTTTTCTTTGTGTTCACACTACTTAGAATATTTCCCAAATTATGTCATTTTTCTTCAAACTTGGATTTTCACTTTTTGAACTTAGCTGCTTGAACTTGAAACTTGGGAATTTTGGATTTCTTCATGTAATTGATGGACTTTCTTGATGTTTATGCTCAGTCTTCATCTTGTGACATTTGTTCTTGTGCAGGATTCTGACTCTAGATGTTGTAGGAAGTAGAAGATACCTTGTACGTAAATTCTTGGAATAGATTGCATGATGATTGTCTTTCTTGTTTTTGGCACATGATAACTTTCAGACATATGAAGTATTCAAAGTAAAATGAACTTGATGTAGGAACTCCTCCATGTGGTGATGATGATGAACTCGAGCAACTTTCCTCCATCCTCTAGACTTCTCATGTATGAGCTCTCACCATTCACCTCCTTGGATCCTCCATCGCCTACAAAATAGAAACAAATATCAATTGCAAAGATGATGATCATTAACAACATTTCATTATGAATTTACTCTTATTATCTATCTCAGACACCTTGTGATGATTTCTGGTGAGGCTATCATTGTTTGGAGGGAATGTGTGTGTAGGGCAGATTTTTCTTGTTCATGAGAAATATGTGCCCTAGCAAGGACGCATGCTACATGTGTATGAGAAATTTCCTCATTTTTTACTTAGAATATTTTTAGGTTTTCTCCTTCAAACTCTTTCAAAATTGCTTTCCTTTTGGCGAATTTCTCTTTAATTTAATGATTTTTACACTTTTCATGAATTAAACTACCTTCTTTCCTGGGTGCATATTTCTCGTGTATGAGAAATTTCCTCCATTGCAACTTTAACACTTACAAATCTTTGCGAATTTTTCTTTTCTAAGTCTTTTCGAATGATCTTCACTAGGTTTCCAAATAACTTTCTAGGATCAAGTTTCAAGATTGCAAGTCTTTAAAAGTTGGCGTGATTTCCTTGTGTGAATCCTCTTTCATCCTAGGGGGGCACATACTTGTTGTGCACAAGAAATTTTCACTTTTGTAACTTTGACACTTAGGTTTCTTGTTCTCCCTTTCAACTCTTCCCTTTGCCTTAGGCAAAGTTTCTCGAGGTTTTAACTTGAATGCATTATGATGCTAACTCATTTCCTCAAAAATGTTTGAAAATGTATCCACAAACTTGAGTGCATATTTCTCGTGTATGAGAAATTTCCCCACTTGGCACTTTTACCTTCAATTCTCACTTCCAAACTTCTCAAAGTTTTCAAATGTATTCTTATGAATTTTGACTAAGGAGACAAAAATCTTCATGTTTGGGTCCTTCAGTGATCAACCCTAAGCTAGGCGCATTCTGACTGTTGATGAGAAATTTCCCATTTTCCCGGGTGCATATTTCTTGTCTATGAGAAATTTCCTCAATTCTTAATACTTAGTCATTTTCTCAGCTTTGATTCCTCTATTTCACAAATTTGACCAAGTTTCATCACTTTTGCTTGGGCGCACTCTAAATGATTAGAGGAATTTTCCACTTTTTCCCTAGGCACATTCTGACTGCTCATGAGAAATTTCCGCTCAAGGTCCAAGACGTCATTTTTTCTGCCTGATTTTGAAGCGTCCTGGGTGGAAGTATATTTAAAAATATATTTAAGTATATGCTCAGATATTGAGCATATACTTTAAATATTTTGAAATATACTTCTAGGATGTTTGAGATAGGTCCTGGATCCATGAGATTTAACATGCAGATTCTAGATTTTTGAGGATCCACCAGATTTCAAACTTAGTCAGTTTTCAGGATCTTAGAACATTAGACTTCAGGATATCAGACTTAGTCAATTTTAGGGCTTCAAGACATACATCAGGATGAGGGCACATAGACTCCTTAGCAAGAATTTGGTGAGACATGGGCAAATCTATTCTTCCAAACTTACAAACTCAAAGAAATCTAAACCCTAAAGAAAACCTATGACAGAAAGTGAGAAAAAAAAAGAGGGGGTCCCCATTTGCAATGGGGCGATGTGTGATTACGTCACAACAGGATGTCTAGCTGTCCCCAAGACGGTCGAGGACGTCTGAGACGTCCCTCGACTGTCCCGAGGATGGCCAAGCATCCCCCGGTGTCTTAACGCATACAACCATTTTTTATTTTATTTTAATTGGGGCGTGGGGTCCACAAACCCTCCCATGCCCCTTTCAAAACCCTAAAATAAAATAGTGAAACATTAAAAACAAAACCTTAAAGTAAAACTCAAATGAAACTTTGGTTTTGATATTTTTGTTTCACGCTAAAGCCAGACGCTGCCGCCACCGCTTGGAGGGACCGATTCAGAGTGCACATTCACAGGATATCACAAGTGACAACTCAAATGTCCATATCCATAGTTAAAGCTATCGCGGCCACAGTTTGAAAACGTCCACATAAGATCAGCATAAGAAAAATCAAAAAAGAAAAGTTCAGGCAAGGCCGTTCAGCCCATTCTTGCAGGTATTTGATTTTTTTATTTTTTTTTATTTTATTTCACTGTTAGTGTTAGGGAGATCTAGATTTTCATTTTTTATTTCTGAGTTTAGAGTTATAAATTATAATTAGTTGTAACTTGTAAACTTCTTTATTTTAGTTCTTAGTTATGAGTTCTCTCATTGTGCAACCTCTCAAATTCAAGACTCAATTGTGAAACAAACACAAAAAAAATCAAAATGAGCAACAATGAGAAAAATTTGAATGAAGTGAGCGGTGATGAAGAAGTTGAAGTTCAAATGATATGTTCTGAAACCCAAAACACACCTAAAAGTTTTATTAGAAGCAGAACTCCAAAAGACCGTTTTAAATGCCCTTCATCCTCTCTTCAAAGACATGCAAAAGGACCCTTCAACCCCAAAAAACCTTTGCTTCAATTTGCCACCAATTTGACTAGTCCTAAGGCTAAAAATTTAGGGGGCAACAGGCTTTGGATGTGTCATATTTGCAATACTGATTATCATGGGAGCTATAGCAGGGTTGAACATCATTTATTGGGTGAGTGGCCATGGGGTTAGAGTTTGTGGAGAGATAAAATTGGAAGAACAAGTTGAAATGCTAAAGTTGGTAGGGGAAAGTGAGGAAACATGCAGCTACTTCTACTAAGAGGAAGCGTTCATTGCAAATGCAATCTATTGATGAACATTGCAACTATTAGTTGGACAGGGACTTGGACAACATTGTGATAGTCATAGAGGTAAGAAGAAGGCCACTTCTACCATAGCCACAGGTGAAAAAAATATAGTGATAGGGATGATGAATATGCAAAAGCGTGAGATAGCCGATGATTCAATGGCAAAGTTTTTTTATGCCCATGCCATCCCTTTTCATTTGGCAAGGTCTCCTTATTTCAAAAACATGTTGAAAGATGCAATAACAGTTGGATCCTCTTATGTTCCTCTTGGAGAACATAAATTGTGTACCTCCCTCCTTGACAAACAATATTCAAAGGTGAACATAGTAATGGAGGAGATGAGACAAACGTGGATTAGGACTGGTTATTTCATTGTGATGGATGGGTGGACTGATATTCGACATCAGCCGCTCATTAATATTATTGTTACATGTCCTAGTTCATACTTTCTTAGAGCAATTGATTGCTCTGGGAAACATAAGGATGTTGATTTCTAGTTTGCCCTTTTGAAGGAGGCCATAGAGGAGGTTGGGTCTTCTAATGTTGTGCAGGTTGTGACAGATTCAACTCGTGTTTGTAAGTTGGCTAGATTGATGGTTGAGAGTGCTTACAAACACATTTTTTGGACTCCATGTTGTGTACATGCTTTGAATAATGCTTTGAAGGACATTGGCAAAATAGAATGGGTGAAGGTAGCAGTGGACGAATCTAGAACAATACAAATGTTTGTATGTAATCATCAAAGTTTCAAACTTCACTTGCATTATTCTGATCCTATTCAAAGAAATAATTCCTCAAACCAATTGAGACTCGATATGCTAGCTATTTTATTTTACTAGAGAGGATGCTGGAGGTGCAAGATGCTCTACAATCCATGGTGGTTGCTCCTCAAGAGTGGAAAAAGTGGGCTCCATCAAATACAAAAGAAGGAAAGAAGGTGAGAGACATGGTGCTTAATGAAAGTTGGTGGTCCAATATCAGGTATGAAATTTTTACTTCATATTTTTGAGTTTCTAACTTTCTGCTTTCTCTTTTTCTTTAAATTATTAGTATTACTATTGCTTAGTTACTATATTACTACTGTTAAATTCAAATTGTTAATGTCTTACTATTTTAAAATTTTGTTTGCAGATATATTTGCTCTATCATATCACCTATTATGGGGTTGATCAGGTATGCAAATATAGACTCTTCTAGCCTTGGAGAGATTTATGAGACTTTTGATAGCATGCTTGATCAAATGAGGCAAGCAATTTGTGACAATTATCCTGAATTACAATTCTATGAGTAGCATATCAGGCCTATTGTCACAAAGAGGTGGAACACAATGAACACCCCTCTTCATATGGCTGCCTATGCTCTTAATCCAAAGTGGTATGTACCTAGACCTAGCCGAATGCTTCCTTCTGAGGATGATGAGGTAATGGAGGGGCTTATGGCAGCCCTTCGTAAGATGTATGGCACTGAGGAGGCAACCATACTTTGAGAGTAGTGGCTTCAGTTTTGCAAACTTCAGGGTCCTACATTCAGCAAACTAGAGGCTAGGACAGATAGGGCCACTATTGCACCAAAAAACCCCATTGGATGGTGGAAATTGCATGGGAAGGACACACCAGAGTTGAAGCAACTTTCTATTCGTTTACTCTCATAGATTGCTAGTTCCTCTGCTATAGAGAGGAATTGGTCCACCTATGGCTTCATCCACTCGATCAAGAGGAACAGGCTTACCTCGAAACGAGCAGAAAAACTAGTTGTAGTTCATAGTGCCTTGAGACTTCAGGATCGACAAACTATTGAGTATTGGCAGACTCCAGCAACACGTTGGGATGTTGATCCTGAAGATGTTAGGCAAATTGATGAGGAGGAGGTGCAACTAGGAATGGTTGGAGTTCCATTGGATGATCCACTTTAGGCAGAGAGTGACAGTGACACAAATAGTTCTTTTGATCATGATATTGATAGTCTGAATGAGGCATAGATATTAGTCTTTAGATTGTTGTATTTTGAAGTTTGAGACTTTAGGTTTAACAATTAACTTTATCTTTAATTTTGAAGTTTGAAGTTTGAACTTTAATTTTAGAATTTGAACAACAAAATGCTTTAATATTGTTGTTATGAATCTTCAATCTCATGATTATCATTAATTCTATTGTTGTTTAGGTTGTTTTTATACTAGTGTTTAATCATTAATGCTCATTGTTTATTGTTTAAACTTTATAGTTTATAGTTATACTGCTGTTATACTACTGTTATACTATTGTTATACTACTTTATTGAAGTTTATACTGCTGTTACACTACGGTTGTCATGATTTATTCACATATTGATATTGTTATTAAGTTATTAACATTTATGATATCTCTATTTCATATTGATATTTTGAAAAATTCATATATATATATATATATAAATTCATATATCGCCGTCCCCAAAAATTGGCCCTCGGACTGCCATCCCTGAAATGCGTCCCCTACCATTCCCGTCCCCAAAATGCCATGGAACATAGCTCTGGAGGTATTCCCTTCAGATCCTTATAGGTCCAAGCAAACACGTCTTTATATTCTAAGAAAATTTTAAATGTAATTGCCTTAAGTATTGGATCCCAATCATCTCCAACCAGAATTACTTGAGAGTTGCTTTCTTCTCCAAGGTTCACCTTCCTCATCGAGGGTTCCTCATACATGATTACCTTATCTAGTTCAAATTTATGTGTTGGTGTGTTGTCTATTTTGACATCTCCCTCTTTATACTCTTCATATACCGTTAGGAAGGTATGACTTGTTCTCAGCTGAGCATTATCTTTTTCCACGGTGTGACTTCTTAGCTAGAAGTTCCCTTCGAGTATTTGACCTATCAGCCGAGAGTTCTCTTCCTCGAGTGTTTGACTTGTTGGCTGAGAGTTTTCTCTATCGAGTGTTCCACTTGTCGGCTAAGAGTTCGCTTCCCCGAGTGTTTGACTTCTTGGCTGAAAGTTCTCTTTGTCGAGTGTTCCAATTGTCAGCTGAGAGTTCCCGAGTGCTCCACTTGTCGGCCGAGAGTTCCTGAGTGTTTCACCTATCAGCCAAGAGTTCCTGAGTGTTCCAGGGTAAAAGTACAAAGTTGAGTCACACTTTAATAAAGGAATCAGCCAACACTGATCCAACTTTTAAACTTGAATCACTAGAAAGTGGCGTATATGTTTTGAATTTTGAAATGATGTAATCTAATAAAATGTTTATTTTTTAGTATATTTTATGTTCATATTTTTTTGAAAAATTTAAAAAATTATTTGAATATAGTTTTTTTTTAAATTAACACTATAATTTAGTTGCTGATAAAATGCTGAAAAATGACGTTACATGAGACGTCAAGCTTTATATAGTAAATTTTTTTTTCCTTCAATGTTTTTGTATATATTTATAACTTGAAACTTTAGGGCATGGATATATATTTTTTGCAATTTTAATAAACATATTTTTTAAATAAATATTTAAATGTGTGTGTATTAAAACATGGCCGTTTCTAGTCCACGTCAACTTTTTTATTAAATATTTATCTAAAATAGAAAACAAATTACACTATCTTAATCTAGATTCTTTTATCTAGGGCATCATACTTTTTTAAATTTTTTTTAATAAGTTTTAGCATTTTTCTTGACATGGTAATCAACCTAATATTTTTGTGTTGAAAACCTACTTTTAGTAAAAAATAAAAATAAAATATAAATAATAATTGAAATATTAAAATAAATATATATTTAAAAACTACACTTATGGATCTACAAAAGGGTATTTTTACATTTTTAAAAAGAATGTTATTTATATGAGTAGGAGTTGTTGAAACATTAAATTTTTTAAATAATTTCATTTTTTTAGTAAATTGGCCTCAAAGTGGTACTACATATGCATTTAGCCAACAATTTTAGTTGGAAAAGTTGTGGACATATTTAACTTATATACAATGAATCTTACTAGATCATATGTTTGACCAAAATTGATTTTTAGTTATAAATACTAAAATTCATTTGTGCTGATAAGTCAGCTGAAAGTGTGACACAACTTTGTGCTTTTACCCTCCATTCGTCAGCTGAGAGTTCTTGAGTGTTCCACTTGTCAGACGAGAGTTCTCGAGTGTTTCATTGGTTGGTCGAGAATTCTCTATTTCAAGTGTACGACTTGTCAGTCAAGAACTTTCTCCAATTTTTGTTATCTAGATCATATTGCACTACAGTTGGAAAACTTTGTACTCCTCCATCTGCTAGTGGAAAAGGAAAAGGCCACTAGATGAGCTTGTTTCGTCTTTGAAATAGTATTGTAATAACAATATCCCTTCATCATTGGGCTCCATAGGCCCTCTTCCTTCTCCGGCCAATGTCTCCCCTGCATCCAAGTCAGAGTCCGAGGATGCCATTTCCTCACTGATGGTCTGGGTTCTCAAGTCGATGACAAACTTCTTGCCTTTGTTTTCTATTGACAATGTATTTCTCTTCCAGTTATGGTCTGCCTTTGTAGCTATTAGCCATCCTCGGCCAAGGAGTGCATCATATGTTGCTTTGTGTACTGTGATGACTACAAAATTCAATAAGAATTGTTGAGTACCAATTATTACCTTCTGAGCCATTAACACTCTGAGCGCTTTGATTTGATGTTGATCGGCTCCCACTAGCTGAAAGTTTTGTGGCCACAGGGTGGGTTTCCCAAGACTTTTCCATGTCTCTTCAGGTAGCACATTCACTTCGGAGCCCACGTCAACTATAGTGTTTGTCAAGTGCTTCTTGAGAAATTCTATATGTACAATGATTGGTTTCTTTCCTATGTTGATTGCCAGGATGTAATGTATACCCTCTGATTTGTGTTTGTTTCAAGCTAAATTTTTGTGTTTTCTGATGTGTTTGGTGTTTAGGATTTCATGGGTTTTTCTTGCATGTTTGTTTTTGCATTGCATACATGGAATATAAAGCATAAATTGAAAACCCAGAAAAACTAAAAGAGATAACAACAAAATATCAAATACCCAAATAGTAATGAGCCAAATATGAATTATAATCACATACCCATATGGAGTTTTACATTTTCGTCCAGCTATTGTACTTGGGTCAGCTTATAATGCAATAGAAAATCATCCACAAATGCATACAATGAATTTCTTCTCCACATATAATGGATGCAACAGTGAGTGCAATCCTAAACGCCAAGATTGAGTCAGATAGAGGCGAGAAAATGAAGTAATATCAGCATCCCAAGACCCACGTCCTCCCATGACTAGTACGACCTGGCTGTAGATTATTAGCAGCAATTAAAGGTGTCTAAACTCCACTAAAACCCTCCACAATATGCTAGAAATCTCTGCAGTAATGAGGCGACCTTATTGGAGAAGTGATCAGCAACGAACCTTCACCAAATCACTCTCAAAGACCTCCTTCTGTGTACGGCTGGCTAAGAATATGGTACGGCCCAGCAATGAAACTAAACTCAATCCCAATAACTCCACAAAATCAATCAAACCTGACCTTAATACCTCTGTCTCAGCTGCAAGCTATCAATCCATCAAATGTGATCATTTCTGACTCTAAACTCCATCAAAATGTATCATTTGAATGCCCAGCTAAAGCTCCTATATGAAGCCTCCAAGATTCTCTTCCTGATGTGGTTTTCACACATGGAGAAGAGGACTTATGTAGGGGTTTTCATCCCAGCAAAGCCAAATCAAACTGTAATGTCCCCTTCTAACAAGCCAAATTTTTCACAACCTTGCTAACAATTTCAACTTGTAAAAGAGCACATTAGTATTCCATTTCTCTTTAACACTTAACCATAATCATATGTAATTGCTTCAGAATCACAACTATATGCATTTTTTCTATTTCACAAGTCCATTGTCCATATTTCACAATCTCCCTTGGGTGAGATAACCTTAGGCCTATTGTTAATCATACCTTCCACCTTATGAGAGATGATTCATTAGGAGGCAATGTCATACCAACTATCATGGGTCCTATTATTCTTCCTTTGGTTATTAAACCAAAGGCCCATCTTATTCCTTTGATTCATCAATCGAAGGCCCATTATCATTCCTTGATTCATCAACCAAGGCCCATTATTATTCCTTCGATGTTTAAATCGAAGGCCCATTATTACATCCTTTGATTCGTCAATCAAAGGCCCATTATTATTCCTTGATTCATCAATCAAGGCTCATTATTATTGGTCTCAGGGATGATTTCTCACCACCATGAGCCATACCCATGGTTGGTCGATTATTGTCCTAACTATCAACCTCATTTCCATAGTGTTGGGCAGATTAGCAACAAGGCCACTTACTCATCCCTAGGATGACCATGCCCATAACCACTTATAGAGTTCCATTCCAATTATCTTGTCCATATATAAATCTTAATATCAAATTCATGTCATGCCACAATTTCATTTGCTTTATTATATCTTGCCTATTCCAATATAAATTCCTTTAATCATCATGATTTACACGTTTCCAAACATAATGCAAGTGTGATATTCAATTTCTCTTTTAGATGCCTAATACATATTTACATTATTCTATTTCCCTAAACTTATAGTGATGCAGATATAATGAAATGGCCAGTTTCCTTTAAACCATTATTCTCAATATGCACACTAATGCAATCAAATTATGCCAGTAAACACATATGAGGGATCATACATACCATAAATACATTCTTGTATATATAAATAGTCTTACCATTTATTTGACCAATTATAAATTGAACAAATTAAATATTAATTAATAGTTACCTTGCTGACAGGTGACTGCGATCTATCTTCTGCTGAATGCTTTCCTTATTTCTAATTCTAGTCTACTGCAGGGAATTGGATCATTGATGAATGATGCAATATTGTGATGGCACTGAGGGACTTCATTGTTTCGTGGAGTGACTATTATGTTTTGAATGATGATATCACAAATTATATGTGGATAGCTTGCTGCCTGATAAGATGCTGTGTTATGACTGGCTGTGCCCTTCGATGCCTTTTTGCAAATATGACTGCCTTATATTTTCCATGGTTTGATGTTCTGATTTGCTAGACGGGAATATGATGTTGCTTGATTGATTTATTAATCAATGCCCCTCCATATTGCGTTTGATTGCTCTTTATATCTTGGGTAAAGACAAGTCACGCCTCTTCATGATCATCAGCCGCTTCTAATAGGCACTTCTTATTTAGGATTATAATTGATCCCTTGCTAATTGCCTCATTGTCTTTATTATCACTGATGACTTCTTTTATATAATCGCCATTGTCTTCATAGAATCGTTGATTTGTCTTATCTCGATTTGTCTTATTCTAATCGCCATCTGAGCTCTTTTTAATATTTTCTCCTCCATTTGTTTATTTAGATGATCTTATGGAAATCAGCTATTGATGAGAGTTACGTCTTTAATACTTGGCTATATATGAATATAATCGCTGATTTGCTATAGCTATTGTATATCATTTTATAATATATATATATATACATATACATATTATATATAGAATATATTCATTTTATATGATCATACTTATACTCAATTTAATATTATATTTATATCAATACTTATAAATATAATAATATAAATGTATTATATATTATATATAATTTAAATAATATATAATTATTTCTATCATCCGAAATGATATTTTACGAAACTGTCATTATCATGATGTTTAAATCTTTAATTTAAACAATGCCTTAATATCGGGACATGACACAAACCCTCAAGCTCCAAGCTCAAGCATGCACGAGAATATCTCACAAAGAGAAAGCAAAATCAATAGTCAAGCATGAATGCCAAAATGAAGTCATTTTTTTCTTTTATCTATCCCTCACCTCCAACGCCTAAAAAGAGGAGAATATTTTATTATTTTAATTTATCACCTTATGTCTCCCAAGCACCTTGGGTGCCTATCTCCTAGGCATAACACTTTTTAAGTTATAACTTTATTTTATAAAAGGATATCACTTTATAACTTAAAGTCATATGAAGTCTCTTATAAAACATAAGTTAAATATTTAATTTAACTTATATTATACCAAATGGAGCTCAAGACATATCGAGACCATGAACCTTGTACATTGATCATCCACAACTACCCTGCTATAAATAGTAAGTGCCCCTATTCTAACTTACTATAAATAGTAAGTCACCAAATTGGCTCCCTAACCATAGTCATTAGCCTAAGGGAGTCATGTGATAGGCTAATCCTCATCCACTGATCAACTAGGCTAAATGGGGGACATTACAGTCCGCCCTCCCCAAGATTGTTTGTCCTCAAGCAATCTCAGCTCAGGATGCTGTAGTATCTGCTCACTCTCCCAAGTGGCATCCTCAACTGGTAGGTTCTTCCACTTCACCAGGTATTCCTTGATGATCCGTTTCCTCAGATTCCTTTCTCTAGTGTCAATAATAGCCTCTGGTACCAAGATTAGCTTCCCCTCCTCATCTAATGGTGGAAGCTCAACTGAAGGAATCACATTCTGACCAAGAGCTTTTTTCAACCTGGAAACATGAAACACATTGTGCACCTTACTATTTTTTGGCAACTTGAGCTCATATGCCACTTCTCCCACTCTTTTGACAATCCTGAACGGACCATAGAACCCAGGTTTTAGTTTTTCTACTCCTCTTTTTCAGAGTGGACTGCCTGTAGGGTTGGAGCCTCAAATACACCATATCTCCATCCTCGAAACTCCTCTCTACTCAGTGCTGATCAGCATAGAGCTTCTACTAATTTTGTGCTTGCTGTATGTTTTCTTTGAGTTCTTTCACTATGTCCTGGCTCTCCTACAAAAGATCCTTAGCCTTCGGCACACGACTGTCACTACGTAGAAAATCTGTGAAGCATGGGGCATCATAACCATATAGTGCCCTGAATGGAGTCATCTGGATCGACATATGATATGTGGTATTATAATAGTATCCCCCAGGTGCAACCATCTGATCCAAGCCTTCTGCTGCCCCGATACATAGTTACGAAGATACCCTTCTACCCACTTATTTACTATCTCTATTTGGCCATCTGTCTGAGGGTGGTAACTAGTACTGGGAGTTAGTTTAGTACCACATAATCTAAATAACTCCTGCCAGAACAAACTTAGGAACTTGTTGTCCCTGTCACTCACTATACCTCTGGGTATCCTGTGAAGCCTGAAAATCTCCCTAAAAAATAAATCAGCCACCTGAGTAGCTATGTAAGTTGCTGAAATGACAAAGAAATGTGTAAATTTGGTGAGCCTGTCAACTACCACAAAAATAAGTCCTTTCATTGCACCTTCGGCAACCCTGCAATGAAGCCCATGGAGATATATTCCCACTTTTGATTGGGAATAGGCAATGGTTGTAACAAACCTATAGGATAAGTATGCTCATGCTTATTTTGTTGACAAATATGGCATTCATGAACATAATTAAGGACTTCCTCCTCGAGTCCTTTCCATGTGAATCTTTCCCAAATCCGCCGTAAGTTTTGAAGAATCCGGGGTGACCAGCCATTGGAGTATCATGGAAAGTCCTTATAACCTTATGCTTGAACTGAGAATTTGACACAAAAAATATTTTGTCTTTGTACATAATCAAATCATTCACCACAGAATATATATCATCCCTGATAGTGCCCTCAATGACTCTTGTTGCCCAAGATTCCTTAGCATACTCTACTGCGATCAACTCCTTCCAGTCAGTAGATATCTCTCCAACTAAGCATAAGTGGGGTCTCCTCAACAAAGCATCTGCAACTATATTTTTCTTTCCCTTGACATACTCAATGTCGAAGTCATAAGCCTGGAGTCTACTAACCCACTTTTACTGTCTGTCGTTCAATTCTTTCTGGTTCATGAAATATTTGATACTATTATGATGTCTTAATGATAAATTTCCCTCCAACCAGATAAGGCCTGAAATTGGCCAATGCATGCATAATGGCCAACATTTCTCAGTTATACACCGAGTAGCTCCTCTCTACACCCCTCAGCTTCCTACTCTCGAATGCAATTGGGTGCTTTTCCTACATCAAGACTGCTCCTATCCCCTCTCCTGAAGCATCACACTCTAGCTCAAATGACTTAGAGAAGTTGGGGATTACCAACACAGGATAGGTAGACATCAAGTGCTTGAAGTGATCAAAGCACTGCTGAGCTGAATCTATCCACACAAAGGCTTCCTTCTTGGTCAAGTCTGTCAAAGGTGCAACTGTCTGTGAGAAGCCTTTTACAAACCTCCTAGAGAAACCACATAGTCCGAAGAAGCCCTTAAGCTACGTGAGGTTTGTAGGTGGAGGCCAATCAACAATTGCCTTTATTTTTTTGGATCTACCCTGATGCCATCAGCATTGATAATGTGACCCAGATAAAGGACCTCAGTTATGCCAAAGTCACATTTGAACTCTTTGGCATAGAGGGACTCACTCTCCAAAATGCTTAGGACCTCCTCCAAATGTCTCATATGCTCATCCCAACTCTTGCTGAAAATCAATATATCATCAAAGAAGATTAGCACAAACTTCTGAAGCTGCTATCTAAATATCTAGTTCATGCAACTCTAGAAGGTACCAGGGGCATTGGTCAACCCAAACGGAATCACCAAGAACTCAAAGTGGATGTAATGACATCGAAAAGCTATTTTCTCTATATCCTCCTCCCTCATGTGAATCTGATGGTACCCTGACCTCAAGTCAATCTTCAAAAAATAACAAGCACCATTCAATTCATCTATCAATTCATCAATCTTGGGAATAGGATACCTGTTCTTAATTGTTTTTTATTCAAGGCCCTGTAATCAATGCACATCCTGATGGTCCCATCCTTCTTTTTGACCAACACTACTGCTGAAGCAAAGGGACTCTTGCTAGGTCGGATGTGTCCCATTTCCAATAACTCCTTGATTGTTTTTTCTATCTCGTCCTTTAGCCTCTTAGGATGACGATCTAGGGTGTAATCATGATGGCTTGGTCCCATCCTCAAGCTCGATAACATGTTTTATCCCCCTGTCTGGTGGTACTCCTGGAGGTATACAACCAAACACGTTGATGTGCTTGGTTAACAACTTCTGTATGTTTGGATGGTAGCCATTTTTTGGTTGCGGTGGAGACTCTGGCATGATGAGACATTCTGAAACCCACTCTACCTGATCATGACACATCATTCTTTCCATCCTTTTTATAGATACTACCCGTGGTCCACCATCTGATAATCCCCGAAGAATAATTTTCTTCCCCTTAAACTTAAATTTCATCTCCATCTTATTTGCGTTCATCGTGAACTCACCGAGTTGCCTCATCCAGTGCATGCCTAAAACAACATTCATGTCCCCAATACCAACAACATAAAAATCATCTACCAGCTCATACTCACCCATGACAATACACAGCCCGGAGATCTTCCTGTTGCATGTCATTTTGAATCCATCGACCACCATTACTTTGAAGCCTTTGAATTCCTCTACTTGTAATCCCCGTCTAGCTACCAACCCCTCATCGATAAAATTATGTGTGGCACCTGTGTCAATAAGGGTGATGATATGTTGTCCTCCTAGTACTCTTTGCAATCTGAAAGAGCCAACCTTCTAAAAACTAGAAAGCTAGGCGAGGTTCCCATCACTACCAGTGCTGTGAAGCATTCTCATCTCCACTGTCCTCATGATTTGAAGGCTGATCTGAAGAATGATCCAATGCCTCTGACTGTGTCTCCTCAGCTGAGTAATATTCAATCAATTTGGCCTTTTCTTTGTTTGGACACTTGTGTGAAGGGTCCCATGGTTCTTTGTAGTGAAAATAAAGTTTTTTCCTTCTGTATGCGTTCAGCTGATCATCAGTTAGCTTGTTTGATTTGTCCTTTGACTGGCTAAAATATTTCTGAAAGGGTCTACTATCCTTCTTGTCCCTCCTATGCTGAAAACCCCTTAGACTGGAATTTATTTTTCCATACTGAGGACTCCATATCCTGGGCCTTTTTCATGGCCTCCTGAAGTGATGCAGGGTCAAAACCCTTAACCCAACCACATAGTGGGTCTAAAAGTCCATCTATGAATAGTATAACCAATCTGTGCTCTGAGATGTCTTGGACCATAATAGATAGGTCTTGAAACTCTGATATGTAGGAGTCCACCGATCCAACTCCTTAAACTACAGTTCAGGGTCCTTATCGAACCAATCTAACAATCTGGCAATGAACTCGACGTAGGAAGTGATCTCATCATGACCCAAGGTCACCTTGCCATTACTCCACCACTTATGTGCACTTCCCTCCAAATGTAAAGCTGCATAAGTTATAGCATCCTCCTCTAGCATAGGGCTAATCTACAAATAATTATCCAATTTCTAGACCCATGCTCTCACGGTGGTCTTACCAGAACCATCAAAATACAAGAGTCATCTTGCTAAAAAAATTTTGAAGCTCTTTGTTCTGTGGTCTATTTTCCCTACGGGGTCTGTGCTTCATCCTGAGATCTGAATATTCTCCAAATGTCATCTCAGCTCTAAACTCCACACTAGATGCTCGCCAATCTCTCAAGATCTCATCCTGAAACTCAAGCTGAGTAGCATCCTATTTAGGAACTTGGTTCCTGGGTACAAAAACTGGTATGCTGGGCCTATCACCTACTGTCAACTACGAAGCTCTCCGGTTGGTGACCGATGCTTCACCCTCGTCATCCCTGTACCTGTGCCTATCACCATTGTTTATGTCCCCATTATTCTTGTCTCCGTTGTTCTTGTCACCAATGTGCCTATCACCTCCTTGGTTCATTCTATTTCTGTCACCAACATTGTTCCTGTTCCTGTCACGGTTATTATTATTGTTATTGTTATTTTCTCTGTTGTTTCTTCCATCATGGGGTACCAGCCGTTCAAGGATGTGAGCCAACTCTGCTTGTGATTCTCTCAACTCTTCCTATGACTCCCTCATTACCCTCTCTATGGCCAACTGTCCTCTAGCAAATGAGTTCAGAATCTCTCGCATGCTAGGTTCCTCATTCTCTCTATCACCCATCTCACTTGGTGTAGGATCTGTCACTGGTAATTCACCTAAAAAGGATCTACTAGGGGAACTTCTCCTTCATGTACTATCTACGGAGTCTGTATTTCTGGCTGTGACCTGTTTCTTCTCAGATTATAGTGATGTGTCAAAGACTGCATAGGCAACATAACTCAGTTTCTCATCTGCATGTCGGTGTCAAACTCACAGGATGGCAGAATCTTCTGCTCTGATACTACTGTAATGTATACCCTCTGATATGTGTTTGTTTCGAGCCAAATTTTTATGTTTTCTAATGTGTTTGGTGTTTAGGATTTCATGGGTTTTTCTTGCATGTTTGTTTTTGCATTGCATACATGGAATATAAAGTATAAATTGAAAACCTAGAAAAACTAAAATAGATAACAACAAAATATCAAATACCTAGATAGTAATGAGCCAAAATATGAATTATAATCACATACCCATATGGAGTTTTACAACTTCGTCCGACTGTCGTACTTGGGTCAGCATATAATGCAACAGAAAACCATCCACAAATACATACAATGAATTTCTTCTCCACATATAATGGCTGCAATAGTGAGTGCAGTCCTAAACGCCAAGATTGAGTGAGATAGAGGTGAGAAAATGAAGTAATATCAGCATCCCAAAGACCCACGTCCTCCCATGACTAGTACGACCTAGTTGTAGATTATTAGCAGCAATAAAAGGTGTCTAAACTCCACTAAAACCCTCCATAATATGCTAGAAATCTCTACAGTAGTGAGGTGACTTTATTGGAGAAGTAATCAGTAGCGATCCTTCACCAAATCACTCTCAAAGACCTCCTTCTGTGTATGGTTGGCTGGGAATATGGTACGGCCAAACAATGAAACTAAACTCGGTCCTAATAACTCCACAAAATCAATCAAACCTAACCTCAATACCTCTATCTCAACTACAAGCTATCAGTCCATCAAATGTGATCATTTCCAGTTCTAAACTCCATCAAAATGTATCATTTGAATGCCCAGTTGAAGCTCCTATATGAAGCCTCCAAGATTCTCTTCTTGATGTGGTCTTTCACACATGAAGAAGAGGACTTATGCAAGGGTTTTTGTCCCAGCAAAGCCAAATCAAACCCTCAAGCTCCAAGCTCAAGAATGCATGAGAATATCTCACAAAGAGAAAGCAAAATCAATAGTCAAGCATGGATGCCAAAATGAAGTCACTTTTTGGTTTTATCTATCTCTCATCTCCAATGCCCAAGAAGAGGAGAACATTTTATTATTTTAATTTATCACCTTATGTCTCCCAAGCACCTTGGGTGCCCATCTCCTAGGCATAACACTTTTTAAGTTATAATTTTATTTTATAGAAGGATATCACTTTATAACTTAAAGTCATATGAAGTCTCTTATAAAACATAAGTTAAATATTTAATTTAACTTATATTATATCAAATGGAGCTCAAGACATATCGAGACCATGAACCTCATGCATTGCTCATCCGCAACTGTGCTTCTATAAATAGTAAGTGCCCCTGTTCTAACTTACTATAAATAGTAAGTCACCAAATTGGCTCCCTAACCATAGTCATTAGCCTACGGGAGTCATGTGATAGGCTAATCCTCATCCACTGATCAACTAGGCTAAATGGGGGACATTACACAGGAGCATTGGGTTGACGACTTGCTTGCTATGCGGTGGTGGTTCCACTATAACATCCTCGTCAGTGTTTTTCTTAGTTGTTTGCTCCTGGTCCACCACATTAGATATCGCCATCCTCAATTATAACATACTCTGCAAAAGGTCGGCCATTCGTATCAGCATCGTGGTTTCCAACACCTGACTTGCAATATTTTTATTGGATTCCAACCAAGTGGATGTGCTTATTCTTTGGTTTGAATATCTCCATTTTGTTTCCATAGCTTGTTCAACTTCTTTTCTTGCTTCCCGAGTCTCTCCTTCTCTGTGTGAGGGTTAGGATAGGTTGCCTTCTTTGTTTGTGCTTGGGTGACAACGAAGACTTCATCAAATTCTTTGTCTATGTTGATTACGTTGATAGTGCCCTTCTGTTTCGGACAACCATTGTCTTCGTGGTCATCGGGTCCGCACCATTTACATAATATGCTCACTTTGTTCTGGTTGTTCTGGAATTCCCGAGAAAAGTGCTCCCATTTGTTGCATTGACAACATTGAATCATTGGTTGTCCTTTCCCATCATATTGTATGTGGCTTCTCCCCCCACTGTTGTTGAATCTATTGTTTCCTCTTCAGTTGTTTCGATACCCGCCTGGTGATGTGTTTTGATTAATTTGCTTCGGTTGTATAGTCGGTGGGGTAGATTGTTCACCTTGTGTGAAGAGCATTTGGGTGCTCCTCATTTTCAAGTTATAAGGGCACTCTTTAATGGAATGTCCCATTACCTGACAAATGTCATAGAACATCTTCTTGGGGCAATTTGCCTGCACATGACCTTCGTTATTCCATTCTGTGCACCATAGCACTTTTCTTTCCTTACCACCCTCCTTTTCTGACTTGAGCTATTTCATCATTCTCATCATATCTTTTCGGAGTACTTGTACAGTTTTAGATTCATTGCCACTGCTTTCATCTAAGCTTTCATTATCTGATTTCTTCTTTCTATGCAAGGACATCTTGTCTTTGCTCTCAATGTCCATCGCTCGGTTGTATGCCTCGGCGTATGATGATGGTGGTACTACCTTCAGTTTTTTCCTTAACGAGGGGATTAACCCTTCAATGAACTAGCATTTCTTCAAACCATCCGTAGGTTCTTTTTCCAATTTCACCAGGAGTTCTTTTAGCCTACGATTATAGGCTCTTACGTTCTCATGCTTTCCTTGTTTTGTGTTATAAATTTCAGCTACTATTTCGTTATCATCCTAGAGTAGTTTGAACTCCTCTTCAAATGCTTTTCTCAGTATAACCCAACCAATTTTTGAATTTGCCTCCAATTCGATAATACCAGTCTATGGGTATAGGCGTTTTGACATTTCTCAGCATGATTGGAAGCTTGGCCTTGAATTATTATTGTCTACTCAATGTAATGTTTGGAAGCCAAGTCTTTGAAAGCATGTTTTGGAATTACAAATCCTATGTTTAGCTTTACTGGAATTGAATTTGGGCACATTCTACTCCCCAATCCTCTAAAACTTTGTCAATATGCCTTGGTTTAGCTGCTAAGTCTTGCAATGAATCTACAAAGTACAAAATTAGCAGCTATATGTTTGATCCATAATTTCCACCAAAATTAGTTAGAAAATAGGGAATCAAGAAAATAAATTATTATTCTTGGACATCCAAATAACAATGTTAATATGGAGGAATTAAAGCGTTGTTCACAAAGAAATGAAATTAGAAAATGAAAAGAAGCAACACAAAAACAAGATTTGTATCCTAGAAAAGTCTCAAAGGGATAAAAAAACCCATTTGGTGGAGCCAATTGCTCTTCTACTGGAGTGTATTGCTCAAATGGACAAGTACAGTTGCAAATTGCAATCCCTATCAAGCCCTTTTACCTCAGCTTTCTACTTCTAGATGATACCATCTTTTATAATCCTCTTTGTTGATGCAATGGATCATCAAATCCATACTCTCCATCTTTCTTTATAGTTGCTGCTATTAGAACATCCCCCTTGTTGAATTGAAGGGTTCTTGAATGAAATTGGAAATGGAAGAGTCATCTGTTCACATCATTTTCCATTTGGTGTCAGTCGGGTCAAAACTTTTAGGATATCCTTGATTTCTTCACCTACACACAAGAATAACTCCTAGAAAGAGACATGAGTATTATTAAAGATCAATTTAGTAATGAATCAATACTTCATAATCGTAATCAATAACAATGAACAAGAATTGTAATGTTACCTTTGCGTACATATATTCAATTCCTGCAATCAAAGACATTAACACATATATATTCTTTCATGATTATTAGGGTTAGCAACATCATGATCATAATCAATAACAATGAATCAATTATATATTTTCTCATACTTATTCTTTCACCAAACTTAGGCCTCATGATATACTTCAGGAATGGTGCTCATTGTGCCTGGTCGTTAATCTAACCTAATCATTAACCCCATGGAGATGGTCATCTATTCGTTAGGGCATTGGATAACAAGACTCCACTGCCATAGGCCCAAGGGCTTCATGCTACAGCTGGCAATACTTCACCACTTGGGTCAAGGGGCTTCACGCTACACTCGATGATACTTCACCCACTTGAGAGTCACCTACTATGTAAGCCATTTAATAACAATTTATCTATGCAACCATAGGCCCAAGGGCTTCATGCTACACCTGGCAATACTTCACCACTTGGGTCAAGGGGCTTCACACTACACCCGATGATACTTCACCCACTTGAGAGTCACCTAGGTGCGAGATTACTAAACCTCCCTTCCCTAACTAACTACACGTTCTCGTAGGGTGTTAGCTAAGATTAATGACGAGGAAAAGACTTATCCATCCCTAGTATATCATGAGTAAGGTTAGAGAGATCATACCATTAAGGAGCTCATGCTCTCGATCTAATGATCCTATGGATCACGAAGGTAATGCCTTCTTATGAATATTGTTCCATTGATGGGAACTAAATAATACTTTCTTATGCATATTGTCCCATCAATGGAACTAGATATTACACCATCACTATCGGATGGATATATATATGGCAATGCTATGCCTCAATAGCTTTTATCTCAATAAAGACATATATATTCATTCCTTGATTAGATTGAAATAAGAATCATATGATCATATAAGTGATGCTGATAAGAATACCTTGTAAACTATTGATATGGCTGCTTGGAATAGCTGATATTATTGCGGATATAACATTGGATATATTGTTGCTTGGAATAGAGGCTATAAGTGTTGATATAAGAGATTATATGATACCTTGTCTTCTTGAGAATAAAATGCTGATATAAAGACCTTGTAATGTCCTACAACTGCTGATATGATTTGATAGATGATTTGGCTCTTATATTTTATCTATGCTTGAGGCAAGAATAATATTGATTTGCTGCTCCAATATATATAAATACATACTACTGATGATGCCACTCAGATATATAATACTAATTGGATGATATTGTATATATATGGTGAGATGAGTTGATGATGATATGATTAACATGCAAGAATATATTATACTTCATATTTCATTACTTCGCTTGCTCTAGACTGCCTAGTAAACTTGAATTACATTTGTATGGATTGATATTTCTGCTGTGTATTCCTCTTAGAATATATATATATATATATTCAAAATCAGAAAATGTTTTACTCCTTGATATTCAAATGGCTGCTTGGACTATCCATTTGTTTATTGTTGATTGCTAAATTCCCTTGATTTTCTGCTATATCTATATATAATAATATGTCATTTAAACTGGCTTGATGTTGATGACTCCATGATTAGATGAGATGCCAAGTGCCTTGATGCTGCTAAAAATGATGATTGGTGATTTAGATGCTTGATCATATTGACAGACAATGCATAGATCTCCTTATCGATGCTTGAAAAAAATGAATATTATGAATGATGTATATTCAGATGATTCCATGAGGATGCCCCCATACAATACGCTGATTAGATGATGTTGTACATGCTGAGATATTGAATTAAGAGCTAAATGATCTGCCCATGATATGATTTGATGCTGAGGATATGAGATTGTCGATTTGATGATGTCCTCCTAGATGCCCAACGATCTCCTTTATATCTTGATCGGTTGCTTTCCATCAACCGTTGCGTCCTTTCACGGACATTACCCTTGGATTAGGTAATCGTTCCTTTTAATAAGACTTGTCTTTATTGTCAATGTTTACTTTATAAAGGATCGCTTTCTTTAATTATTACTAGTTTAGTCTCATAACAGGCGCCCTCCTTGAATCGCTTTTTTGTCTTTATTTCCTATATGGATCGATGACTAGATTATGCTTCATAATTGTTTATTGGCTTGTCTTGAATGATTTAGTGTATTAATTGCTGCCCTTTGAGTACTCAACGTTCTTTTGGGAAGGGTCGATCCTCCAAATGGGATCGACCCTTTATAATATAATATATAATATGTATTATTTATTTTATATTATTTAATATATTTAATTTGTAATATAATTTATATATTTATATTTGTAATCTTATATTATAATAATAACTATTTTAATATGTATATTAATAATTATATTTATATAATATATTTTAAATAAATAAATTCTATATTATATTATATTAATTTATAATATCACTTTAAGGATCCAAGCATATTTGATTCATAATATCATGCATTAGTATAGGGACATGACACAATATCATCTCTCAACACAAAATATAATACCATTCTCAGCAGCCCTTGGGCCTATTGTTGTGTAGATAAATTGTTATTAAATGGTTTACACGGTAGGTGACTCTTAAGTGGGTGAAGTATCGCCGGGTGTAGCGTGAAGCCCCTTGAGCCAAGTGGTGAAGTATTGTCAGGTGTAGCATGAAGCCTTGGGCCTACGACAGTGGAGTCTTGTTATCCAGCGCCCTAACGAATAGATGATCATCTCCATGGGGTTAATGATTAGGTTAGATTAATGACTAGGCACGATGAGCACCATTCCTGAAGTATATCATGAGGCCTAAGTTTGGTGAAAAATATATAATTGATTCATTGTTATTGATTATGATCATGATGTTTCTAACCCTAATGATCATGAAAGAATATATATGTGTTAATGTCTTTGATTGCAGGAATTGAATATATGTACACACAGGTAACATTACAATTCTTGTTCATTGTTATTGATTACAATTATGATGTATTGATTCATTACTAAATTGATCTTTAATAGTACTAATGTCTCTTTCTAGGAGTTATTCTTGTGTGTAGGTGAAGAAATCAAGGATATCTCAAAAGGGGACATTACAAGTGGGGACATTACATAAAACTCACGCTCAGCCTGCACACCTTCGCTCTCACACACAGACTGTTGTGTTTCAAACTCGCGCTCCATCTTCCACATTATTATTACATGTTCTGTTGGTTCATATTTTTCTAGAGCTATTGATTGCTTTGGGAAATGTAAGGATGTTGATTATTAGTTTGGCCTTCTGAAGGAGGCTATAGAGGAGGTTGGGAATTTTAATGTTGTGTAAGTTGTGATAGATTCAACTTGTGTTTTTAAGTTAGTTGGTTTGATGGTTGGGTGTGCTTACATATATTTTTTGGACTCCATGCTATGTACATGCTTTGAAAGACATTAGGAAAATAGATTGGGTGAAGATATCAATGGTTGAAGCTAGAGATATACAATTGTATGTAACCATCACATTTCCTTTGCATTATTTTGATCTTATTTGAAGAAAGAATTTTTCAAACTAGTTGAGACTAGATATACTAGCTATTTTATTTTATTGGAGATGATATTGGAGGCGCATGATGCTTTACAATCCATGGTGGTTTGTGGACACTAGAAAAAGTGGGTTGAATCAAAGACAGAAGAAGGGATTGTGGTGAGACGAAGGGTGTTTGATGATGCTTGGTGGTCCAATTGTTGATAACTGAGGGGGGGGTGAATCAGTTATCCTAATTATTTCCCTTTTTGAACTTTCTTATTAATTAATGCAGCATTGAATCAAACACAAAACATTACCATGAAATAAGAAACACATGACACAGTATTTTTGACGTGGAAACCCTATTAAGGGAGAAAACCACGGGGTGATTAACCCAAAAATTATTCTCTGTTAGAAGAATAGGAAATTACAAAATGGCACTTGCCAATTAGGGCTCACTGCCCGAGCACACTGCTCACAAGAGGTCCACTGCCTACAAGAAGACACACTGTCTACAAAGTGATAAGAATCACAGTCTTGAACTGATTGGAAGCATCTGCATATGCTGGAGTTCAGTTCCGGTTAGGCTCAGTACACTGATCTGCTGCACTTCATCTTTCCTCTGTTCTTTATTCTGCTATCCTTTCACATACCGGATCTTTCTTGCTACTTCTGCTCTGTTCTGCACTTATTCGCATATATCTTAACACACACACACACACTTCACAACTAAATCCATCCCCTATATATATCCACACAAGTAATTTCATCATCTTTCTAGTCGGCATCCGAAACAGTCTAGTTTCTTACAAACTCTGTTCTGTCGGCTGAATCCTTGCTCACCAAGCAATGCGGATCAAGCATATACTTGTAGATATCATTAATCATGTTGGCCAAACATGATTCATGCCTTCACAACCTTTATCATCAACAGTAACACATCCAGAAAGTAGTCTGATACTATGTCAGTCAGTTCTTCCTCTGTGTTCACTGTCTCTCAGGAATCCGGTACTCAACTATTCATATCTTTTTCCTTGTCCATCACCAGAGGCTAAATCCTTGGAATATACCACTCAAGGTAGTCCTCTTGACTTCCCCAAATCCGCACTGCACCAAGATACTTCCTCTGAGAGATCCGGACCAATCTGTCGGACCTTGCCACATGCTCTGTTCTTGTTCACCGGACCACACCAATCTTTATTCTGACTTCCGGTAGGGACACACCATGACTTGCGGATATGTGGGATGACCTTTGTTGCCATCAATGACAACAACCATGAATCCATATAGTGTCTCTTGCCAACAATCTCCCCCTTTGGCATTGATGGCAACACTTAGTGAAAAATGACTAAGTGTTTACACTATGCTCCCCCTTGGCTGATGCTCTATCTTTATATACAATTTCTGGAACTCCCCCTTAGTTGGATTCCTCATTTTTCACTGCTCCTCACTCCCCCTTTGACATCAATGGCAAAGGGTAGGGTCCGCACACCAAAATTTTCAAAAATTTTCTATACATAGCCGCATATTTACATACTCACATATACTGAAGAATGTCTGCAAAGGATGTCTACAATTGGATCATTTCTGTAGCCCAACTTTGCTTCATTCTATCCAAAATTGAAATGTGACCACTCAACAAAAATGCAAAAGCTTCTGCCCACTTGAGATCAGTCGGATCATTTGTTTGGGCGGTGGTCTGAGCATCACTGATGGCCTCATGCATAGTTTCCAACTTAGGGATTATAATCCTTCTAAGTTCTCCCATCCGGTTAGTGATATTCTTCCTTTCCTTCTCAAGATTCTTTATTTCATTCAAGACTGCAATAGTCTGACATTCTTGATTTATTATGGAGGAAGAGAGAGGATCAAAACTTTGAGATAAACTTTGTAGCTTGTCCTGTTCCTCTTTTATTTTCTTATCAATTGCTGCTGTTGCCTTTGACCAGGATATACAAAATTTGTAAATGTCACCGCCATCCTTAAGAGCATTTTCTAAGCTCTTTATTCCAATACTCACAATTCTCCTATCTTTAGAGATTAATTCTAATACTTCTGAAAGTCTTTTATCCAAAAATTCCTTTCGGACCTTTTCTTCAGCAGATTTTTCTAGAGATTCAAAATGTGTACTAACACTGCTGACTAAGGTTTTGAGATTACCGGAAGAGGAGGCTGTGGGATCCTTTTGAAAGGATGGCATGATCTTTTCTAGCACTCCAGATGCTACCTCCATAAGCTCACAGTCTTCCATGTGAGATTTCAGCAGCTTCTCTTTGACTTTCTCATTTGCAAATGAGGCTATTTTCATTGTTTGCACCGGTGACAAAGAGTCAAAATCTAATGGTCCTTTTAGCAGGTCCGGTTCATCAATTTCTATAGTGGCTTTTGTCAGGAATTCTTGAATAGTTTGTGCAGTGTCTCTTGCCGGAGACAGATGTTTCTTCTCTTCTGCAGTTTTGTCCTTTTGAATCTTTTCTCCTTCCTTACTCTTACCACTTTCAATCGTGGTTTTCTCTGTTGGGGTGCTGTCAACCTCTTTTTCTTTAGCTGCTGCTTCTTTCTCCTGTAGTTTCTCTTCTTCTTGGGATCCAAAGACTGTAGGGGAAACCGGAGGAGAGATGTTTGTCTGTTCAGGGCCCACTTCTTCCGGAACAGATGATTCCAAATCCGCAGCTGTTTCTGCACCTAAGTCCTCTACAATAGGAAGATTGAACCTTTTGAAGGCCTTCCGGAGGATCTCTTCTGTCTCTTGGGCCACTTTGTCAGTCTCACCAAGCATGAGTTGATTCATCTTGGCTTTACTTCTGAACTCATCTTTGCAGTCTTTGAAGATTATGTTCATTGTCTTGGGATCAATTTGAGGATATAGCTGAATAGCTATCTGCTCCCGGATCTCAAGATCTTTTGCATGAGCATTATTCTTTCTTATTTCTAATTCCTTTTCTAGGCTTTTAGGAATAAGAGATATGATCTCAATGAAAGCCTTATTGTATATGTTCAGATATTTGACTGTGGCTTCCTGCAGAGTCTTTTGGTCAGCCTCATTGTAGTCATCATAAAATTCAGTCATTGGTTGAAGGTTTCCATCCACCGTGACCGACTTGATTACACTCTCTAGAGACAGAGTGGGCTTTTCAACAGATACCTCTGCCATTTCATCCTTATCTTGGCCTGTGGAGGGTTTACCGGATCCTTTCTTCTTCTGCTTCTTTATTTCTTTTACTCCCTCATCTGACTCTGTTTCCTCTTCATCCTTTTGGCTTTCATAACCCCTTGTGGCTTTTGTCTTGGATCTTTTACCGGATGCCTGGACTTCCGGTTTTGAACTTTTGGTTGTGGGAGGTGCAGATCTTTTTGATGATCTGGTCCGGGTGGGAGTTTCAACTGGAACACTTTCTTTACTTTTCTCTTCTTCCTCAGTCTTCCTCCTCTTTTCCCGGCTGGCATCAAGTGCCTCTTTTGAGATGCCTAGGCCTTGAGCAATATGCTCAACTTCTTTTCTTACCTTCCTCTTTATCTCCGGTTCCCTGAGTTCTACATGTATCTTTACACTCAGTTCCTCAAAGGTTCCAAACCTTTCTGCCTTTGGATCTTTGGGCTGACTTAGCATGTGTTGAACATGCAGCTCCACTATTTGTTCATCCACTTCATACCCCATGGGCATGATCCATACAGTTCTTGGTTCTACTGCCTCCATTAGACACTGATCTGTTTCTACCATGAAGCATACTGTGTCTTTGTACTTTTCAACAAGGGATTGGGGTATTCTTTCTCTTGCATGCATCATGCTTTGGAAGTTCTTGAAGTATCCCCATAGAGCTGTATTTCTTGCTTTAGCATCCCCAAGTCCATGCAAATAGTCTCTGATTTGGATGGCAACCGGTTTGTCATTCTGCCATATCCATCCACTGGATTCGGGAAGCTCATTCTGTTGGATCTAGGGCATACAACTGAGAGGGGGGGTGAATCAGTTGTATAGAACTTCTTCTATTTCAAACACTTAATTCTCTGTTGTTAGTTAGCAGCATATCAAATAATCATTCATGGAAGCATAATACATAAACATAAGAGCAGATAAGCATCAACACATTGAACACCAAGATTTTGACGTGGAAAACCCGGTTAAGGGAAAAACCACGGGGTGATTAACCCAAGAATTATTCTCTGTTAGAAGAATAAAGAAAAATGAATGGCACATGCCAATAAGGGCTCACTGCCCGAGCACACTGCTCACAAAGAGGCCCACTGCCTACAAGGAGACACACTGTCTACAAAGTGATAAAAATCACAATCTTGAACTGGAGAATGACATCTCTACCATGTCCGGATCAGTTCCAATTAAGCCCAACAATCTCTGCTCTGCCTTTCGCACCTTTCTTCGCTATATCATGCTCATCTTCACACCACACACTGAAATGAACTCACAAACCGTTATTTATACAAGACATCGACTTAGGAACAAACATCTAAGTCGGCAAACAACCATAGGAGTATCCGCAAGATGAATAACACATCCGGTCGGCCATCACAAGAACATTCGCCGGATGAACAACTCATCCGGTCGGCTACACAAAGCAAGAACTTCATCCGGAAGAATAACTTCAATTCCGGGCTCTACCATCAATGCGGACCAACAACACAACCTAAACATGATCCAAGAACCTTCACAAGCCTGTCTGAATGTCCGGATACATCCGCACTTCCTCTACTTACTGGGATCTCTTGTCTTCCTCATCCGGAACTTTAAGAACACAGTCTGTCGCCACTGTCATAATCCAAGAGGTACTTCCGGACCTCCAAATCATACACAAATCAGGATGATACATCACAAGGACATCCCAAACACTCTTTCCAATCCGCAGATTGGGATAATACAATTCCGGACCTCACCGGACCTTTTTGTGATCCTCTGTCACCTCCGGATACTTGCCGGACCCGGTTCTATACCGGCAGCCACAACTTCTTCAGATCTTCATGCGGACCTCTGAAATCTTAACTGTAGCATCTCAAGACTCATATCTACTAACCCTTTGATCCGCATCCTCCGGTTCTCATCCTATACAGTACATTTACCTTCTTCTTATCACTGTTCTTCACTGTTCCTGACTGAGTCTAATTTTCTCAATATCCTCAGCACACAGCTCATCAAATCCTTCTTGTCAATGCAATATGAGTATGTTGACATCAATGACAACACTGGCTCACCTCATACTTGCAACAATCTCCCCCTTTGTCATTGATGGCAACATATGATGTGAAAAACCATCAAGACAAGAACTTCTCTTTTCTGTCACAGCTCCCCCTATCAACAACAACTCTTCACATGTCTTCCTTTGCTGCTCCCCCTTTGATCATCAACCACTTGTTTTTCACATGTCTTCTCTCCCCCTTTGACATCAATGGAAAAGGGCTCATACTTGCAATTCTCATGCATCAGAATAATACCAGCTGCTCCCCCTTAGTTGCAGCTCCCCATTAGTCCGGATCACAAGATATGACTGTGATAGCCACCGGACTGATGCACATCAGTGCATCTTAGTTCATCACCGGAGGGGCCATGACCCCTAACTTCTCCCGGAGATATTCAAAAGAGTCCTTGGGAAGAGGTTTTGTAAAGATATCTGCAATCTGATCCTTGGAGGGAACATACTCCAATCTGACTTCTTCCTTGTTTACTTGTTCTCTCAAAAAGTGAAATTTGATAGATATGTGCTTAGTCTTAGAATGCAATACCGGATTCTTGGAAATATTAATTGCACTTGAATTATCACAGAAAATTGTGATAGGCTCCTCATATTCAACTTTGATGTCTCTTAGCATCTGCTTCATCCACAAGATTTGAGTGCAACTACCTGCTGCTGCAATGTATTCTGCTTCAGTTGTAGACAGAGATATTGCATCTTGTTTCTTGCTTAGCCAAGAAACCAATCTCTTCCCCAAAAAGAATGCTCCACCACTAGTGCTCTTCCGGTCATCCACATCTCCTGCCCAATCTGCATCTGTGTAAGCATGAAGAGAGAAATCCGGATCTCTAGGATACCATAGACCATACTCAACTGTTCCTTTCAAGTATCTAAAAATTCTTTTGATTGCCATAACATGAGATTCTCTAGGATCAGCCTGGAATCTTGCCACAAGACCAACAGCCTGCATTATATCTGGTCTAGTTTGAGTGAGATACAACAATCCACCAATCATTGATCTATACTTTGTCTGATCTGCCTTTGGAGAATCATCATCTTTGCTTAACTTACATCCGGTTGCCATAGGAGTGTTCATAGGCTTTGAGTCTTCCATACCAAATTTCTTTAACAATTCTTTCACATATTTTGTCTGAGAAATGAAGATCCCTTCTTTTGTTTGAGTAATTTGCAGACCCAAGAAGAAATTCATTTCACCAAGCATAGACATTTCAAACTCACTTTTCATCTGATTTGCAAAAGTTTTACACATACTATCTCTTCCTCCAAAAATGATATCATCCACAAACACTTCAACAATCAGAATGTTTTCATGATCAATTTTGAAATATAAGTTGCTGTCAGCAGTACCTTTGTTGAATCCAATCTGCACAAGATGCTTATCCAACCTTTCATACCATGCTCTTGGGGCTTGCTTCAATCCATACAAAGCTTTCTTCAACTTGCAGACCATATCATTATTATCAGACAATTGAAATCCATCCGGTTGTTCAATGTAAACTTCTTCTTCCAGATCACCATTTAGGAAGGCAGACTTGACATCCATCTGATATACCTTGAAGTCTTTGAAGGCAGCAAATGCAAGAAGTAATCTGACTGCTTCAATTCTTGCCACCGGAGCAAAAGTCTCTTCAAAGTCAATTCCTTCTATTTGAGAGTAGCCTTTGCAGACCAATCTAGCTTTGTTTCTGATTACTTCACCAGCTTCATTTAGTTTGTTCCGGAAGACCCACTTGGTTCCAATTACATTCCTGTCTCTAGGTCTGGGAACAAGATCCCAAGTATGATTTTTCTCAATTTGCATCAGTTCATCTTCCATTGCTTTGGTCCAGTTTTCATCATTGCAGGCTTCATTTATTGTTTTAGGTTCAATCTTTGAAATCAGACAACATTCATTCTGATCTTGAGCAATATTCCTTCTAGTTTGTACACCTTTGCTTCTGTCACCTATGATCTGATCTTCAGAGTGATTCAGTCTTACATACCTTGGAATTTTGGGAGTATCCAGTACTGCTGTTTCTTGATCAGGCTCATTCAAACCCAACTCTTCTTCCTGATTTACCGGATCAGGCTGACTCTGTCTCACCGGAGAGGATTGAGGTCCTTGAACACTATCTTGGTCATCTTCATCAAACTCATAAAATCTTGAAGGCTTCTCAATTCCTTCATCAACCTTTACATTGGTGCTTTCTATCATCTTCCTCAATCTCTTATTGTAACACCGGTATGCTTTGCTTTGAGTGGAGTAGCCCAAGAAAATTCCTTCATCACTTCTAGCATCAAACTTTCCTAGATCTTCATCTCTTTTAATATAACACTTGCTACCAAATACTCTGAAATATTTCACAGTAGGAGTGATGCCAAACCAAAGTTCATAGGGGGTCTTACCGGTGTTGTTTCTGATTTGAACTCGATTGAGAGTGTAGACTGCAGTGCTGATAGCTTCTTTCCAAAACATTTGAGGAACATTTGCTTCCAACATCATTGCCCTAGCAGCTTCCTGGATGGTCCGGTTCTTTCTCTCAACTACTCCATTCTGCTGTGGAGTCTTAGGAGCAGACAACTGTCTCCTTATACCCTGTTTCTCACAAAAATCAATGAATTCACCAGATGTAAATTCACCACCTCTATCAGATCTTAGACACTTTAGTTTCAATCCGGTTTGATTCTCCACCATAGCTTTGAAGATTTTGAACTTCTCAAAGGCTTCTGATTTTTCTTTTAGAAAGGTAACCCACATCATCCGGGAATGATCATCAATTAACAACATGAAATATCTATCACCTTGCAGACTCTTGATTCTTGTTGGTCCACATAGATCAGTATGTACTAATTCCAACAATCCGGTAGAAGACTGATCTTTGCTTTTAAAAGAGACTCTGCTTTGTTTGCCTAACTGACATTCTTTACACACACTATTTGTAGGTTTTATCAACTTTGGAAGATCTCTCACAGCCTGAGTATTGCTTATCTTGATGATGTTATCAAAATTTACATGACACATTCTTCTATGCCATAACCAACTCTGATCAATTTGAACAAACAAACAACTTTTATTTGAACCAACCAGATGAAAGATGTTACCTCTTGTCTGAGTACCGGATGCAATTTCAGTTCCGGAGCTTGTAAAGATTCTGCATTTTCCATTCTTGAACCGGAGATCATAGCCTTTGTCCACTAACTGACCAACACTGAGAAGATTGTGCTTCAATCCTTCAACATACAGTACATTACCTGTTTTGCTCTTACCATCAAAGGAAATAGTTCCCCTACCTCTGATTCTGCCAGCAGAATTGTCACCAAACTTTACCATTCCTCCTTCATATCTTTCCAAGTCTAAGAACTTATTCTTGTCACCAGTCATATGGTGAGAACATCCACTGTCAATAACCCAATCATCCTTTTCTTCCACTTGAGCAGCAAAGGCTTTTTCAACAACTTTGTGATTGACAGATTCAGAGAGCAAGGAATCTTCTTCCTTGATGGCTATAAACACCCACTCATTTCTGGATTTGCTTCCTGGATCTGATTCATCATCTGTTACTCCTTCATTGTCATCTTCTTCATGAACATAATAGCAATTCTTTTGAAACCTTTGTCTGTGAGTATTAGATCTTGCAGATCTCTCCGGACATCTTGAGGCAAAATGACCAATCTTATTGCAGTTGAAACACTTAAAGGGTAGTTTTCCTTCATACTTACCGGATCCTCTTGGCAGTCTCTTTGCAATGAGGGCTTCAAGTTGAGCTGTTTCTGCTTCTTCTTCTTCCATGTCTCTTCTTGCTTGATCATACCATGACATTTTCCTTGATGAGTTTTCACCCAGATCAAATCTCTGTTTGCCTTTCACATAGGCACTGGCTTTGAAAGCAGATTCAGTCTTGGGAGGATCATCTCCAAACTCAGTCATTTCAAATGCAGCTAGTTTGCCAGCCAGTTGTTCTCTTGTGACAGTTGTGTGGGCTCTGAATTCATCAATGGCAGCAACTTTGATTTTGTAGGCAGCAGGAAGGGATCTTAGGATTTTGCAGACAATCTCATTTTCATCTAAAGTTCCACCAGCATTTCTGATTCCACATACCAGCTCATTTACTCTTGGCATAAAGGTAGTAATGTTTTCATCATCTCTCATTTTCAATCTTTCAAATTTCCCTTTCAGACTTTGCAACCTTGCACTTTTGACAAACTCATCTCCTTCATACAGAAGTTCCAGTTTAGTTAGGATCTCATATGCAGTGGGTAGGTCAATGACATTCGAGAGATCTGAGTCATTCAATGCACTTAGAAGAGCTTCCTTGGTCCGCAGATTGTTTTCAGCTTCTGTGATTTCATTCAGAGTTGTCGGACCACCTTGTGGAGGTACATATGGTTTTGAAATCATACCCAGATATGCTTTTCCCATGCATTCCAAGTGACACTTCATGCGACCTTTCCAGAGAGTAAAGTTGGTTCCATCAAACTTCGGACTATCCTTCTTGTAAGACGACATCCTGGATCTCCTCAAGCGGTTAAGCTCTTGTCAGAGGAACTTGGCTCTGATACCAATTGTTGGATCTAGGGCATACAACTGAGAGGGGGGGGTGAATCAGTTGTATAGAACTTCTTCTATTTCAAACACTTAATTCTCTGTTGTTAGTTAGCAGCATATCAAATAATCATTCATGGAAGCATAATACATAAACATAAGAGCAGATAAGCATCAACACATTGAACACCAAGATTTTGACGTGGAAAACCCGGTTAAGGGAAAAACCACGGGGTGATTAACCCAAGAATTATTCTCTGTTAGAAGAATAAAGAAAAATGAATGGCACATGCCAATAAGGGCTCACTGCCCGAGCACACTGCTCACAAAGAGGCCCACTGCCTACAAGGAGACACACTGTCTACAAAGTGATAAAAATCACAGTCTTGAACTGGAGAATGACATCTCTACCATGTCCGGATCAGTTCCAATTAAGCCCAACAATCTCTGCTCTGCCTTTCGCACCTTTCTTCGCTATATCATGCTCATCTTCACACCACACACTGAAATGAACTCACAAACCGTTATTTATACAAGACATCGACTTAGGAACAAACATCTAAGTCGGAAAACAACCATAGGAGTATCCGCAAGATGAATAACACATCCGGTCGGCCATCACAAGAACATTCGCCGGATGAACAACTCATCCGGTCGGCTACACAGAGCAAGAACTTCATCCGGAAGAATAACTTCAATTCCGGGCTCTACCATCAATGCGGACCAACAACACAACCTAAACATGATCCAAGAACCTTCACAAGCCTGTCTGAATGTCCGGATACATCCGCACTTCCTCTACTTACTGGGATCTCTTGTCTTCCTCATCCGGAACTTTAAGAACACAGTCTGTCGCCACTGTCATAATCCAAGAGGTACTTCCGGACCTCCAAATCATACACAAATCAGGATGATACATCACAAGGACATCCCAAACACTCTTTCCAATCCGCAGATTGGGATAATACAATTCCGGACCTCACCGGACCTTTTTGTGATCCTCTGTCACCTCCGGATACTTACCGGACCCGGTTCTATACCGGCAGCCACAACTTCTTCAGATCTTCATGCGGACCTCTGAAATCTTAACTGTAGCATCTCAAGACTCATATCAACTAACCCTTTGATCCGCATCCTCCGGTTCTCATCCTATACAGTACATTTACCTTCTTCTTATCACTGTTCTTCACTGTTCCTGACTGAGTCTAATTTTCTCAATATCCTCAGCACACAGCTCATCAAATCCTTCTTGTCAATGCAATATGAGTATGTTGACATCAATGACAACACTGGCTCACCTCATACTTGCAACACATTCATGTAGCAAAAGAAGAGACAAAGGATCAGATTGCCATACTTGAAGGAGTTTTTCTTGTCCTTCTTGATCTTCTGCAGATTTTCAAAGAGTTGGTTCACCAGAAGCTCACACAAGTCATAGTCTGCATTCTCCTTTAACATTTGATAAGCTGTGTAGATTGCAGTTCCCGGTACTGAATTTTCCCTACTGGAGTGATAGATTTTGTAACCAATTATCATAGCTGCAAATTTGACATCCGGTTCAGTGATGTCATCAACTGTCATAGCTCTCTTGTCAAACTTGGATCTGGTTGCATCACTAACTGTCTGATTTTTGACAGACTTGAGAACAGGTAATCCACCGGATGAGTGCAGACCTGTTACAGCCCTAATTGCATCCTTGGTGATCTTGAAGGGCTTGTTCAACCATAGGAAGTTGTCATGTACTCTGCTTAGTACATACCGGACCCATTCATCTTCTTCAAAACAGGGGAAATGAATGCACTGTGCAAAGTGTTTGTCCCGGATGGCTTTGTACTGAGGTTTGATCTCAAAGGAGTCATCTATCAATTGTTTGTGATAGATATCCATCAGTTTTGATTCTCCAAAGTCTTCAAGATTCGCATGGATGTAAACCCTAATATCTTCCGTATGCAATACACCATGAGGAACACTAGAGAAGGCTCCTAGTGGATCTACCTCCAATGATTTGTAAGGATGTTTCTTGAATGTGGGGCGAGGTCTATCAGAGATCTTAACTATATTTGGAGTAGCCATTCTTCAAAGATTTGCAGTGAGATAATGAAAACGGAGAATACCTTATGCGCCTTCGGTTAGCACGGAGTGGTTGGATTGATTTCTTTATGCAATGACTTCGGCAGGAGATCTTTGGTGTGCTTGAAGAATCTTGTTGCAGAGCTCCACTTTTCGCTTCTTCTTGAGTGCAGAATGAGCAAATGATTTTTGAGAAATCCCTTATATTGCTCCGCAAATCCTAATATCTATTTGCAATAAATGCTTCATGTATATTATTCCGGTTTGTCTTGTCCGGATAGCTTGGAGTATCCCGAATCAGTCCTGATCTATGAACATCATGCGGATCTTTCAATCATGAATAAATCGAGATGACACATTACAAGAACATCCCAAACACTCTGTCCAATCCGCAGAATAAGATAGTGCACTTCCAGATCTCTCTGGACCTTTTTGTAATCCTCTGTCATACCGGAGCATCTCCCGGAACAGGTCTTACTTGATCGATCACAGCTTCTTCATAACTCCATGCGGACCTCTGAAATCTTATCTGGATCATCTCAAGACTTATATCTTTAAACCCTTTACTCCGCATCTTGTGCCACATCCGGCACCACTTGATTGGCTGGGGGAACAAGATTTTCTTTGAGTCTCCCCCTGAGCCAGAGCTCACTTTTTCATTTCCGGAAGAAATATCAGCACCAGAGTCTGGTGCGGATCCAACCTCTACATTCTCTAAACTTTTCTTCACCCAAATCTTGCTCATCTGATTCCTAACTTCATCCGCATTCATCTTTTGTTTACCCTTGTCTTGATTCTGATTATACACCGGACCTCTTTTGTCCTGATTCTTGCTTCTGCAGACTTTAGCATTATGACCGGACCTATTACAGATTTGGCAAATAACATTTCTTTGCATATTTGACTGATATCCTCTTGATCTGCATTGATTAGCCATATGACCTACTCTATTGCATGTAAAGCATCTACCTTTGAATGATTTGTTTACTTGCATATTTCTGCATTCATGGGATTTGTGTCCATACCTTTTGCAGTTGAAGCACTGTCCGGAGAAGGATGAATTAATCTGATTCATTCTCTTTCTGCACTGATTAGCTTTGTGACCAAAGTGGTTGCAGCTGTGGCAGTATCCATTGAAAGATGGATATCTTTGAGCATTGGGCTGTCTTACCGGAAGTCTTCTAGGCCTGCTCCTTGGATTTTCTGATCCAAAATTCTTTTGACCGGATCCGGAGCTTTCTCCTTTCTCATATCCCAAACCATACTTGTCATCTGTCCTCTTTTGACTTCCAAGAAGAACTTCAAGTTGAGCAGAACTTATCTTGAATTTCTCTTTATATTCATTTGCTGTTTGAAGGTCTCTTTTGAGAGAGGCAATTTGATCCTCGAGTTTTTCTTCATTATCTTTGGCATCTTCAAGATCAGATTCAAGATGTCTGATAATCCTGTCCATCTGGTGGCATTCTTCTGATTTTTCTTTAAGAGATTGTCTTAGATTGTCTTCAGCGTTTCTTTTTTCTTCAATCTCTTGAGTAAACTTTATAGTTCCTGATTCCATTTCATGTCTTAACATAATGACTTCTTTTGATAACTTTTCACATAACTTGGTTTGCTCAGTCAATTCTTCATTTGTATTGCTTTCATCACTTTGTCTTGCCAATTGTTGGAGCAGCTCCTTTCTCTTTTTCATAGAGAGACTTAATTTGTCTTTTAATTCTCTCATGAATTCATCAGCCTGTTTGAGTCTTTCCTTTAATTCATTGACTTCAGAATTTGACTGTTCAAGATCCTCAAGGGCAGTCTTGAGTTGCTCCCTTAAACCATATGCATCCATTTGAACTCCCAAATCTTCCTCAAGTTGTTAGGCTCTATTAGGAGGAACTTAGCTCTGATACCAATTGTTGATAACTGAGAGGGGGGGTGAATCAGTTATCCTAATTATTTCCCTTTTTGAACTTTCTTATTAATTAATGCAGCATTGAATCAAACACAAAACATTACCATGAAATAAGAAACACATGACACAGTATTTTTGACGTGGAAACCCTGTTAAGGGAGAAAACCACGGGGTGATTAACCCAAAAATTATTCTCTGTTAGAAGAATAGGAAATTACAAAATGGCACTTGCCAATTAGGGCTCACTGCCCGAGCACACTGCTCACAAGAGGTCCACTGCCTACAAGAAGACACACTGTCTACAAAGTGATAAGAATCATAGTCTTGAACTGATTGGAAGCATCTGCATATGCTGGAGTTCAGTTCCGGTTAGGCTCAGTACACTGATTTGCTGCACTTCATCTTTCCTCTGTTCTTTATTCTGCTATCCTTTCACATACTGGATCTTTCTTGCTACTTCTGCTCTGTTCTGCACTTATTCACATATATCTTAACACACACACACACTTCACAACTAAATCCATCCCCTATATATATCTGCACAAGTAATTTCATCATCTTTCTAGTCGGCATCCGGAACAGTCTAGTTTCTTACAAACTCTGTTCTGTCGGCTGAATCCTTGCTCACCAAGCAATGCGGATCAAGCATATACTTGTAGATATCATTAATCATGTCGGCCAAACATGATTCATGCCTTCACAACCTTTATCATCAACAGTAACACATCCGGAAAGTAGTTTGATACTATGTCAGTCAGTTCTTCCTCTGTTTTCACTGTCTCTCAGGAATCTGGTACTCAACTATTCATATCTTTTTCCTTGTCCATCACCGGAGGCTAAATCCTTGGAATATACCACTCAAGGTAGTCCTCTTGACTTCCCCAAATCCGCACTGCACCAAGATACTTCCTCTGAGAGATCCAGACCAATCTGTCGGACCTTGCCACATGCTCTGTTCTTGTTCACCGGACCACACCAATCTTTATTCTGACTTCCGGTAGGGACACACCATGACTTGCGGATATGTGGGATGACCTTTGTTGCCATCAATGACAACAACCATGAATCCATATAGTGTCTCTTGCCAACACCAATATCAATTAATTTTTTTATTTAACGTGTTTGTTCTTTGTTTTTATCATTTTAATATTGTTAATGTCTGATAATATCTTAAATGTTGCTTGTAGATATATTTACTCTATCATATCACTTGTTGTGGAGGTAATCAGGTATGTGGATATAGACTCTCTTAGTCTTGGAGAGATTTATGATGCTTTTGATAGCATGCTTGATCAAATGAGGCAAACAATTTGTGACAAGGATCTTGGATTACAATTCTATGAGGAGCATATTAGGTTTATTGTCACAAAGAGGTGGAACTCAATAAACATCCATCTTCATATGTTTGTCTATGCTCTTAATCCCAAGTGGTACAAACCTAGATCTGACCGAGTTCTTCCTTCTGAGGATGATAAGGTAATGGAGGGGTTTATGAAGGCCCTTCATAAGATGTATAGCGCTAAGGATGCAACCATACTTCGGGAGTAGTGGCTTCAGTTTTTTGTTCTTCAAAGTTCTACATTTAGCAAACTAGAGGTTATGACAGATAAGGTCATTATTGCACAAATCTTTTATAGGATTGTTGATATTGATAGCCTAGATGAGGCATAGTTGTACTTAGTAATTAGTAGTGAAACTATCAACTATTTTTTTTTTATGCTATTGTCTATCAAATTTTTTGAAGTTTGAGACTTTGAGTTTAAATTTTGAACAATGAAATTAGAAGTTTTGTTGCTATTATATTGTTGTTAGTGTATTGTTACACTATTGTCCATTAACTTGTACAAATTTGAGTATCTATCTATCTATATAATTAATTCAAATATATCTATGAGGAGCATATCAGGTTAATTAATTCAAATATATCTATCTATGAGGAGCATATCAGGCCTATTATCACAAAGAGATGGAACAAAATGAACACTCTTATATGGCTGCTCTTAATCCCAAGAGCTATGCACCTAGACTTGGTCGAGTTCTTCATTCTAAGGATGATGAGGTAATGAAGGTGTTTATGAAGATCCTTTTAAGATGTATAGTGTTGAGGATGCAACCATACTTAGGGGAGTAGTGGCTTTAGTTTTTTGATATTTAGTGTCTTAGATTCAATATTTTAAACTAGAGGCTAGGACAGATAGGGCCACTATTGCACAAATCTTCTAATGATTTTTTATATTGATAGCCTAGATGAGGCATAATTGTACTTAATATTAGAACTATCAACTATAATTTTTTATGCTACTGTCTATTGAAAAATCTCAAATTTAAGACTCTGAGTTTGAAGTTTGAATAGTGAAATTAGAAATTTTATTGGTGTTATACGATTGTCAAGATTTTTTATTTTACTGTTATACTACTATTATATTGTTATTATTAGATATTTTAAGTTTTTAAAATTTTTGGTGCTGTTATAGTGCTGCCATGTTATATTGCTGCTAATATACTACTGTCAGTGTCATGTTATACTATTGTACATTAACTCATAGAAATTTGACTCTATCTATCTATTTATCTATCATCCTGCCATCCCCAATCTGTTGTGAACATAGCTATTTTAATAGTATCTATTTATACGAAAACTGAGCCACGTTTGCTTGAGAAATACATTGTGCACAAATGAAGAAACACTTCTTGAGCATTGAATACATGCATGGGCCTTCTCGGGCATGGAATATATTGACTTTACTATCTCTAGATTAATACATTGAAGTATGATCATAAGTGGAGCTTACCAACCGATTTCTAAAGATATTTGAATCCTAGTCATCATAGTAATAATGCTCAATCTTTACTGCTTATATAGCCTAATGTATTGAAATTGAAATCAAATTAAAAAACTGCAAATGACCACAATTACATGGTTATTAATAGAAGTACATGAGAACACATTTATATAAAGGGCGTGGAAAGACGATATCTTTATTAACATACAAAAGAAAATAACACATCAAAGGGGTCAAGGAGTAGAAGAGGGATACAAAGAATGCCATAACTAGTTGTAGTGTAGAACACTGTAATGTCCCTTTTTGCCTAATTTAATATTTTTCTAGAATTGAAAATATTTTTTTATTAAGGGAATATTAATTAATTAAATATTAAATGGTCCTAAGTTATCTCTAAAGATTATTTATATTTAATTGACTTTATATTTTGTCAATGGAAAATTAAAAGGTGGTCACTTTATTTGAGCGGGAAAATTTTAAAAAAATTAAATTATTTCTCTCCAAGTGGTTATAAAAAGGCATTGAGGGGCAAGAGCAATTCATTCTTGTTTTATTATTTTCTTGGAGACTCTTGAGAGTTGGAGCCTTTTGGTTCTTCAAACTCTAGGATGAAAACCCTAGTGGATTATTGATTTCGGAAGTGAAAGATCTTCTCTAGTCAATTGTAGGTGGAGTCATTTAGATTTCATGCTTGTGTTGAACACATGTGCCATTTAATTCTGTAGTGTTTGGTTATTATTTTCTAGATTTTTTCTAAGTATACAGGTTGTTGTAAGATTGAAATATTTGTGTTGAAAGTTATATCAATTTATTCAGGTTTTGGGATACTTATTTCTCGGAGGGATTTTATTGTTAAAATTGTGGGATTTGAATACAAATAAAAATTTAAGGGTTTCCTGAAGATTTTATTAAGTGTTTGTGGAGATTGTGTGGAGGGTTTAACCCTATTATTCTAGCGTTATATTCTATGGTGTTTTGATGAGATTAATCTACTTTCAAAGAATAGCATTAGCCATTCTTGTTTGAGGCACAACTTATAAATAAGGGATAACAGTTGTTTCTTTATGATAATTAGCACTGAGTGGGACCCTCACATTTTTCTTAGCCACTTGATGCAGGAGCATCCCTGGTTCAAAATAAATATTACATCAACCAAAAACTTTTGCATTTTAGTTTGTTTATAGTTCAGTTTGTTTCCTTTTATTTTCCAGTTTAGTCCTGGTAGTTCAGTTCTAGTAGTTCAGTCAGTAGCAGTTTATGTATTTTGGTCTGCATTCTACTGCAATTGCATCTCAGACCTTGTGGAGATGGATTTAACATCTAGATACATTCATCTACATCATATCCAGAAATCAGAGTATTTGGATTAAGTACCGGAAAGTTATCGCTATCAGAAGATCGACTATTTTCTCAGAGCAGAGCATACTGACAGTTTTGGATAATCAGTTGAAGGAGAAGACTTGAAGAGCATTCCTCGACTTGTGGAGCCTGATTGCACATCATTCAATGTTCTATGGTTCATGGCCGACCTTCCCCAAGATTTGTACTTCATTCCATTCATTCCATTCATTTGTAGAGGTGTTCTATGCATTTAGGTCCGACCTATCTGTGTACACACATTACAACTCATCATTGGAGATTGTGATCTTCTTTGGCTGACACAGAGGAATCTTTTGTATCGAAGCTGATATATAATGATGTAATAGATCCCTAGGAAAGTAGTTAGCATAATTCTAAGGATTTAGAAGATAGATAGTTTTGCTCCTTCACAAAGGGACTTCAAAGCTATATCTAGTGCATATTCTAATATTCTGTAATTAAGCCTGTGAGCCCTAGCTGTAAGCCCGCATGTTGCCAAGCGATCTGTATTTGAATTCTTTGATATACTAAATGACTGAATCTGCATTTGTTCCATATCTTTTAGTTGTTTCTATTGTGTTTACTCTTGCTGCACGGTCTGGACAATTCATTCTGTGAACCCTCCTACCGTGACTGCACCAAGTGGTATCAGAGCGAAAGTTCAATCTTTGGGAGTAAATTGAGAGAAGTTGGCAAAGGAATTCTGTAAGATCTTGTTGTGGATAGATCTCTAAATTGAGGCAGGTTACTTGTGTCGCAACCGATCACCAATTGTGAGGCAGTTGTCACTTTGTAGGCCGATCGCCAAACTTGAGGTAGTTTGCACTTGATCCTAGGAAGATGCTGTCGAGGAGAGTTGCTACTATTGGAACAATGGATGGAAGAATGGATGAGATGATAGAAATGATGAAAACAATGAGAATTTAATTAGATGCCATTGAGGAAGATAGGCGAAGAGGATTGACCCCTAGACCTAATGTTGAAAGTGATGATGAAGAAGAATTTCAATCTGTTGAACAAATTGGCAAAACCCTAGGAGGTGATGAAGAAGAAGAGTCAGATCAAGTAAAGGTGTTGTGAGCTATTTCAAAGATTGGAAAGAGACCTAGAGTTGATGTACTGAACTACACTGGCAATTTGAATCCTGAAGAATTGATTGACTATATAAATGACATGGAAGAATACTTTGAATATGAGGAAGTTGAAGATCCAGAGAAGGTGAAATTTGCAAAGACAAAGTTGAAAGGACATGCTTCTATATGGTGGAAAGAAGTTCAGTTGGATAGAAACATAAGAGGTAAAGAAAAGATTACAAAGTGGGATAGGATGGTGACAAAACTAAAAAATCAATTCATACATGCTGACTATCAGTTGGAGCTGTTGAAAAGATTGCAGAACCTAAGACAAAAGAAGAAATATGTGAAGGAATATACTGAAGAATTTCATAAGATGATCATAAGAACAGGACATAGTGAAGCAAACAAATAGAAAGTGGCTAGATACATCAATGGACTGAGATTGAACATTCAAGAAGAATTAAGCTTGGTAAGGATGACATCTTTGGAGGAACCATACCAGTTTACCCTGAAAGTTGAAGAGAAGTTGAATAAGAGGCAGGAGGTAAACTTCAAAGAGGTAGAACATTTTTTGGAGGAGATAGATCACATCTGAAGCAGAACAAGCCTGATATCCTATTTAAGAAGGAGGACAGAGATAATAATGCATACCAGAGAGATGATAGAAACTTTTACCAGAGAGAAAACCATAGTGATACCGAAATGAAGGATATAGAAGAGAAGGAAGAGGATTTGATAAGAGAACATTCAGAGGCACCTATTTCAAGTGTGGAGGAGAATGGCATAGAGAATTTGAATGTAATCAGGGTAGTACAAGCAAGAGAATAGAGAATAGTGGAAGAGCAACCTATGTTGAAGAAGAACCTGTTGGATCACCTAGTTCAGTTGGTAAATCGGAGAAAGGAGAATCACTTGTGATGAGGAGAGCACTATTTCAAGCAAAGAAAACTAAGGAACCACCACAAAGGAAAAGTTTGTTCAGAACTAGATGCAAATCTGGTGGTAAATGTTGTAAAGTTGTAATTGATAGTGGTAGTTCAGATAACCTAGTTTCATAGGAGATGGTGACTAAGCTGAATTTGGAAAGATTGAAACACCCTAAGCCTTATCAGATAGCATAGATCCAGGATGATCATAAGGTACTGGTGAGTGAACAATGTTTGGTGAAATTTCATATTGGATCTTATCATGATGAAGTATTGTGTGCTATTATGCCTGTGGATGTTTGTCATATTTTGTTGGGTAGACCTTGGCAGTATGATAGAAAAGCTATACATGATGGGAGAAAGAATGCATACACTATAACATCAAATGGGAAGAGAATTACCTTGATTCCTTTGGAAGATGATCCTAAGGGTGAAGTATGTGGGAACGCTAGAATCTGTTTGGTAGATGGAATAAATTTTCTGGATGGTTTAAGACATGACAATATGTGTTATGCCTTGATCCCTAAGAAGCCTGAAGCATTGAAGGAGACTGAAGAATCACAACCAGGGGAGATAAAAGAGTTACTGACATAGTATGAAGACATCATATCAAATAATGTACCTAAAAGATTACCACCTATAAGGAGTATCAGTCATCACATGGATCTTATACCTAGAGCAAGTTTGCTTAATAAAGCAGCACACAGAATGACACTGACAGAAAATGAAGAATTAAATAGGAAAATATAGGAATTGTTGAGGAAAGGTTTGATCAGAGAAAGTTTGAGCCCTTGTGCAGTACCTGTAGTTTTAGCATCGAAGAAAGACGAAGAATGGAGAATGTGTACAGACTCTAGAGCAATAAACAAGATCGCAGTTAAGTATAGATTTCCTTTACCTAGGGTGGATGATATCATGGATTGTTTGAGTGGAGCAAGCTATTTCACGAAGATAGACTTGAAGAGTGGATACCATCATATCAGAATCAGAAAAGGAGATGAATGGAAGACTACTTTTAAGATAAATGAAGGATTGTATGAGTGGTTAGTGATGCCTTTTGAATTGACGAATGCACCTAGTACTTTCATGAGATTGATGAATGAAGTCTTAAAGAAATTCTTGGGTAAGTTTGTGATTGTATACTTGGATGATATTCTAATTTTCAGTAAGACAAAAGAGGAACATTTGTGGCATATTAGACAACTATTGCAGAGATTGAGAGAAGAGAAATTGCTAATAAACATCAAGAAGTGTAGTTTCATGAAAGAAGAATTGGTATATTTGGGATTTGTGATTTATGTGGAAGGATTGAAGATGGACCCTGAAAAAGTAAGAACAATTGTTGAATGACCTACACCAGAGAGCATTGGAGAGGTTAGATCATTTCACGGATTAGCTAGCTTCTACCAGAAGTTCATCAAAAATTTTAGTTCAGTATGTAACCCTATGACAAAGACAATGAGAGGTGACAGGAAAGACTTTAAGTGGACATTAGGAGTAGACAAAACTTTTGAATTGTTGAAGAAGAAAGTGACAGAGTAACTTGTTTTGGCATTACCGAATTTCAATAAGGCATTTCAAGTAGATTGTGATGCAAGTGGGAATGCAATTGGAGTAGTATTGAGTCAAGAAGGTAGACCTGTAGCATATTTCAGTTAGAAGTTAAGTGATGCAAGGAGAAGATATTTAGTTTATGATCAAGAGTTATATGCCATAATTCAAGCTTTGAAGAAGTGGAGACATTACTTGTTGCCTAAGGAGTTTGTGTTGTATACAGATCATCAAGCTTTGCAATATTTGAACAGTCGAGGAAAGTTGAATCAGAGACATATGAGATGGGTAGAGTTTATGCAGAGTTATACTTTTGTATTAAAGCATATGAGTGGAAAATCAAACAAAGTTGCTGATGCATTGAGTAGGAGAAGAAACGTGTTGACAGAGATGAGAGTTGAAGTGTTAGGCTTTGGTGAATTGAAGAACATATATGAGGGAGACACTAATTTTGCAGAACCTTGGAAAACACGTAAGGAACCTGTTGTGATAGATAGGAGTAAGTGGTTAGACTATTTCATTCAAGAAGATATGTTGTTCAGAGGAAATTAATGATGCATACCTAGAAGTTCAATGAGAGATAATTCGATCAAGGAAAAACATAGTGGAGAATTGGCAAGACATTTTAGCATTGACAAGATAGTAGCACTGGTAAGTGAAAATTACTTTTGGCCTCAGATACATAAGGATGTTAGGAAATTTGTGCAGAGTTGTAGAGTTTGTCAAGTTGCAAAAGGGAGTAGTCAGCATACTGGATTGTATAAACCTTTGACAGTACCAGAGAGACCTTGGGAAGACATAAATATGGATTTTGTGATGGGATTGCCTAAAACACAGAAAGGACATGATTCAATATTTGTAGTGGTAGACATATTTTCAAAGATAGCACATTTCATACCTTGTAAGAAGACAACTGATGCAGTGCATGTAGCAGACCTATTTTTCAAGGAGATTGTGAGATTGCATGGATTACCTAAGAGCATAATTTTAGATAGAGACACCAGATTTCTTGGATACTTTTGAAAGACACTTTGGAAGAAGATGAAGATAGATTTGAAGTTTAGTTCAACTTTTCATCCACAGACTGATGGCAGACAGAGGTAGTGAATAGGAGTTTTGGAAACTTGTTGAGATGTTTGGTTGGAGAAAAGATAAGAAGTTGGGATTTGATTCTTTCACAAGTAGAGTTTGCATACAATAATTCAGTAAATAGGAGTACCAGAAGGACACCTTTTGAGATTGTTACCGGAGTGAATCCTAGAGGAGTTGCAGAATTGAGAGATATCAGTTTAGAAGGGAAGAGAAGCAAATTAATAGAAGAATTTGCAGGACATATGGAGGTAGTGCATAATCAGGTTAAGAAGCATTTGGAAGATATGAACAACAAATATAAGGAGCAAGCAGATGAGAAGAGAAGAAATAAGGAATTTACAGTTGGAGATGAAGTAATGATATACTTGAGAAAAGAAAGATTTCCAGTTGGGACATATAACAAGTTGAAGATGAAGAAGTGTGGACCTTGTAGGATACTCAAAAAATTTGACTCAGGAAATGCATATGAAGTGGAATTACTGGAGACATTGGGCATATCACCTATTTTCAACATTGTAGACCTACATCAGTATCATGAAGTAGAGTTTAGTGACAATTTAGAAGAAGACTTGAAGAAGTAGTTACTGGAACATGCACCGGAGCAGATTGAAGACATTTTGGACAGCAGAGTTGGACACAGCACCAGAGGAAGACAATACAAAGAATACCTTGTGAAGTGGAAAGGCAGACCAAAAGAAGATTCATCATGGGTTTCTCAGGCTGAGGTGGACCGTCTTGGTTTTCCTCTAGCCCCAACAAAGTGAGGCACTCATTTTTTCAATAACCCTGGATGTCTGATGCATGAGTATCCCTGGTTCAAGAGCAATCTTGCATCAACCAAAAACATTTACATTTCAATTCGTTTCCTTTTATTTTCTAGTTCAGTTCTAGCAGTTCAGTCAGTAGCAGTTTCTGTATTTGGGTTCGCATTCTACCACAGTTGCATCTTAGACCTTGTGGAGCTAACTTAGCATCTAGATACATTCATCTACATCATATCCAGAAATCAGAGCAATTAGATTAAGTACCAGAAAGTTATCTCTATCAGAAGATCGACTGTTTTCTCAGAGCAAAGCATCCTGACAGTTTTGGATAATCAGCTGAAGGAGAAGACTCGCAGAGCATTCCTCGACTTGTGGAGCCTAATTGCACATCATTCAATCTTCTATGGTTTGTGGCCAACCTTCCCCGAGATCCGTACTTCATTCCATTCATTTGCAGAGGTGTTCTATGCATTTAGGTCTGACCTATCCATGTGCACACATTACAGCTCATCATTGGAGATTGTGATCTTCCTTGGCCAACACGGAGGAATCTTTTGTACCAGAGATGATATATAATGATGTAATAGATCCCTAGGAAAGTAGTTAGCATAATTCTAAGGATTTAGAAGATAGATAGTTTTTCTCCTTCACAAAGGGACTTCAAAGCTATATCTAGTGCATATTCTGATATTCTGTAATCAGGCCTGTGAGCCCTAACTGTAAGTCCGCATGTTGTCGGCTGATCTGTATTTGAATTCTTTGATATACTGAATGACTGAATATGCATTTGTTCCATATCTTTAAGTTGTTTCTGTTGTGTTTACTCTTGATGCACGGTTTGGACAGTTCATTATATGTGTAATGGGTAAAAAGGGATAATAAAATGAATTACAAAACCCAATAACATCAATGAAATGTGCAAATAACAAAATCTTTAAAATAAGAATGATACTTACAACCTTTGTTACCTCGCAATTTCCATTGTTCACCTATTCCCGTTTGATCTTTGGTGACGAATGTAGCCCTCAAGAAGCTTGCTTCCTTGCTTTGATTCCTCAAGATGACAAAGGAGAAATGGTTGGGATACTTATTGTGTTGAAGGTGAGCTTCAACACAATATGAAATAGATAATGAAGGATGTGATAGTGAATGAAGTGAGAGTGGGGGTGCCAATGGCGTGCTATGGATTCTGCAGCATAAGTTTACTTGAAAGCATGTTATTATGAAAATGGAAGGATAGAAAGGTATTTATAGGATTGTGTGAGAGAAGATCAATGGTATAGAAAAAATAAGAAGATCAATGGTAGAGGATGTTTGAGAGAACATGTGCGAATAGAAGAAGGACATGTGTCATTCAAAAAGATGCTTTGTTGAGTTAACTACTTTTTTGATGAGGATGAGCTTTTATTTCTTAAATTAGAATATATTTTTCTAATTTAAGAGTTTTGTTGATAAAAACAAAGTTGCTTTAAATCAATTAACTCAACTTTTGCTTTTGTATGACAAGGAGGATTTATTTTTAGAAGATTTGGAAGATAAGAAAGCAAAATTAAATAAATAAATTTATTTAATTACTTGCACATGATTTGGAAGAATAAATAAAATATTTAATTATATTTTATTTTTGGAGATTAAGATTTAATTTAAATAAATTTGCATTTTATTTAAATTTGGAAGAATGAATGATTTAATTAAATAATTAAAATTATTTAATTGTTTAGAAGAATAAAGTTGATATTGATGGAATTAATTAAATAAATGTAATTTATTCAATTAATGGAAGAAAATGAATCAAATAAATAAATTGATTTATTTATTTATTTATTGATAGAGGAATATTAAGATAAAATAAATATTTAAAATATTTATTTAGGTAGAGTCATGTCATTTTTAGGTGTATACACTATGAACCCTCCTACCATGACTGCACCACCACTTCACATGAAGGAATAATCATGAGTTGAGGAAGTTGTTTTAAATAACTTTCTTAGCTACCAATCTCAAGAAGAAGCTAGCACTTTTTTTAGTGGAGATTTTCTTAGTTGCAAGGGATTCATGAGACCCTCCTTGGCTGAAGTTTAATGTTTAAAATAAAATAAGAGAATCGATTTCCTTGAATTCTAATTGCCAGCGCAACATGGAACTTATTTTGGGTGCTATGATATAATATTTTCATTGTTTGTGGGACGTGGACTCTTGAAGACTGGCTGCTACCTTGGTAGACTTCATTTACATGCTTTGGAAAGCTTTATAATCTAGTGCCATCTTAGCTAAGATTTGAATCACAAGGAAGAAATTAATTGTACATATGATATTTTGAGAGTTCGTAGGAGTAATATGAAGGAAGTCTTTGGAGACTTATCACTTGCCGCAACCTCTTCCAAATATTCAAATAAGTTAGAAGATGGTTTGTGGGGTTTAAGGATTCGTTGGAAATTAGATGGAAGTGTTGTTCAAGTGTTTCTAGAGTTCAACAACTGTATACTACTGTCTAGAAATTAAAGGTATAAACAAATAGTACAACATATACTTCCAGGAGTATTTAGATCTTATCATTGTTTAATCAGCCACCCTGCTGGAGACTACTTGACATGTGTATGGGATTTATATTTGGTATGAATCTGCGCTACACTAAAGCTATTCTTAGTTTTGCTATCTCTGATTATAAACAACAATCTTGGCGTTATGATTCTTAGTTTTCATCTATATAGAAAGGCTGCAAACTGACATAATGTCCTTTGTAATCTTTGCATACTTTATATGCATATAAGACTGATTAATGATATAGAACAATTGTCATAGCTGTTCTAAACCATTTCAACTCAGAAATGAACTAGGTGCAATGTTCTACAAACTGTTTGACAAAAAGTCTCATAATTATCTGTGAAATCTTTAAGAATTGGTGAGGATTAACGGTGATTGAATGATTCCAAATTTTAGTGGTTGCTCATATGATTGTTAGAACTCAAAACTTTAGTCTAATGAGCATGAACAAAGTGTTTGACGAAATGTCAGTGGTAAAAATCAGAAAATTTGTGGTTTTGAGCAAAAATCTTGGTAAGGGATTTTACAAAAACAAAGATGTTTTTTATGCATTTGATGCAATAAGAAAGAACTAGGCATCCTTGAACTAAGAAGTAAGAATTGTGTAGGGGAGACAAATGTTTGGAAAGTGCCAAGTTCACAAACAAAATAAAAATAATATATGAGTGCAAAGGTTCAATAAGTATATGGTGTGGGGCACATGGATGACTTGGTGGGACAACACGCTAAATCAAATTCTAATGTATCATGAATGCCAACAATTTATCTACTAGTAGTTGCACTGAATTTGTGCGCAGCAGAGTAGCCGATAGGGTAAATCAAACCATTAAACATAGGAATATTCAGGAAGAAAGAAATACTTGGAAAGTGTATAGTTATAATATTGTTACTTAGAGTTTATTTACCGCCACATATACATTTAATTATTTGCATTATACCAAAATGTTACTCGGTGTTTATGTAGAGGAGTATATAGATAAACGTACAAATTTAAATGTGTCTTAAAAAACCAAACTGAAACGTTTAGGTCATAATCTATTTTCTGGTTCTGTTATTTAGAAGCAACCAAGTACTTAAAATTTAAATATACCTAAAGAACTAAACTGAAGCCTAACCAAAGACTTTGTAGTGCACAGTTTTGTTTATTCAATAATAGTATTACTTTTGATTTTGCAGATCTATGAGATTTAACATGGCATTATCGAAATGAAATACATGAGTTATACAACATAGATGGCATCTGCTATACAGAAGTAAATCAACGAAGTACAAGGACCTAAATACTCCATAAATATACATAAAATCTACATGAGATGAAGTATAGGGACCTAAATACTCCATAAATATACATAAAATCTGCATGAGATAAAGTTTACTAATTATTGAACAATCAATTTGAAAATTTGTAAATACAACCTTATGTATGATGCAATTAGATATTATAGAGCCCTCTAAGATAGGTCCATAATGTTGTACACGAGCTACTCTAATTGATGGTAATTATGATCTAGATGTTGTTACATATACAACTCTAATTTAGGGTCTGTGCAAGTTAGGTAGAATAGATGAAGCTCTAAGATTTGTTGCTAAAATGAGGCATTCTAGCTGATGTCAAGATATTATTGAATATACTACCATTTTTTATGGCCTCTGCAGGGTGGGTAGAGTAAATGAAGCTCTCCAATTAGTAGCTAGACTGAAGCAAGATGGTTGCTTTCCTGATGCTTACATTTATACAAGTTTAATAGATGGCATTGGCAAGGCTAGAAAAATAAAGAAAGCATACTCTCTATTTGTAGAAATAATGAAGATGGGTCCTTTTTCGAATTTAGTGAGATTCCATGCAATTATTTATGAACTATGGAGAGTTCGTAGGGTGGACATGGTTCAAAAATGCTCTCACAAAATGGAAATAGTTGGCATCACCCCAATGATTGAAACCTATCAAATCCTTATTGAGTATTTATGCAACGAAAATATGCATCAGAACTAAACCTAATCAAAAACCAAAATTTTCCCAACCCAAATTTAAAAATAGGATCATAAGCACTCAAAATCTAGCCTGCCACTTCACTAGCACTATGGAAACAAAAACACCCATCTCTTCTTATCTATCTACACTATGTTAGGTAAGAGGAAGGATTTGTGGATTTTAAGGTGGTGTAGGAGGTTGAGGTAGAGGAATATTAAGTAAATCTTTAATATTCTTCTCCTTCAATAGACTGTAAGTGCATAGAAACCCCACCCCAAGAAAGAATGAAGTTGAAGCCTATTCTATCCCTATCCATGCAGTCCCATGGAGGAATAATAAATTAAGATGGTAAATTATTACAACATAATAGTGAAAGCGAGCTTATTTGACCTCTAACTTGTCAACCAATAATGGCGTTTAATATTTTACCATTGTAGGGATTTTGTCTAAGCATAAATAAATAGAAAGTGAACTAGGGCAAAGGACAGGTGTCAGGAGAAAACCCTTTTAGAAATCTATCTAATTGGGGACTAGCAAGAGAAACACATTTTAAATTCATGGTTTCTTCTCTCTCATGAGTAATTAGGCAGTTCATTCAAATCTCCCCTGTGACAGTTGGCCTACATAATCCTTAAATACTTAAAGTCTTAATATTTTCATGATTCATCTCTTCACAGACATTGTGAAGAGAGCAAGACTCATGGTTTCTTTTCTCCATCAACATTGTCCCTAATAATCACCACAGGAGACCACTACAATAAAGTACAATTCAAATCCTCAACATTTTAACTTGAATAGTATGTTCTGATTCTAGCAGCTCCTAATCTCTTCGTACAACTACAACTATTTGGGAAGGAACTTGTTGGTGCTCATTTTGGCCTGGAGATTGAGCTTGCTTGTTGGAGGGTTTCTTCATTTAAACCCTATGTTTTCTTGCCCATCGGTGTGACCTCGTAGGCTTCTTGGCGATCAGGTTGGCTTGGTGTTTGGCATCGGGGTGACCTGTGTGGTCGGGTGAATGGGCAAGTGTTGTGCCGACAGTTAAGAGTCTCGCCGACGGAGGATGTGTTTTATTTGTAGGCATCGGCGTAACATTCTTCATCGGCTGGGAAGTTTATGGTTCCACCGACGGCGTTGGTCATGCCGATGGGGGGTGAGTCAAGTGTTCGTCAGCGAGATTTAGCATATCGGCGAAGGTCTTTTGCAGTTTGCCGATGGAGGGAGTCACCCCGATGGGGAGTGCCATCGGAGTGAGATTGAGTATCGGGTCAACTTTGAAATGCTTGGCCGATGACGTTTTTCTTGCCGATCGGGAGACATCGCTGTAGCGTACTCTTTCTCTGGCCGATGGGGAAATATGGAGTGGTCGTCGGTGAGACTTTGGCTATCAGGCGAGCCGGCGTGGGGTTCACCGATGGAGTGGTGTCTGGCCGATGGTGTTGTATCGGCGTAACAAGTGATGTCGGCAGGTGAGTTTTTGGTTGGGCCGATGGTGTGGGTCACACCGACAGCGGAGTATGGAGTAGCGATCGGCGAGACAGTTGTCTATCGGTGAAGGTTTTTTGGGAGCTACCGATGGAGTGGTGTCTGGCCGATGGTGTTGTTATCGGCGTGGGTCACACCGACGAAGGGATGTTTTGAAGGTTATCAGGGTGAGTTATATTATCGGCCAGGGAGTTACTTGTTGCCCCGATGGATGGCAGTCTCGCCGAAGACTTTGGGGAGTGTAGTTTGCGGTCGGGAAGACTTTTGAGATCGGCAGGAGAATTTTGGGGTGAGCCGATGGCATATGTCTTAGCGATGGGCTTTTGGTGAGGGCTTGTGTGTCGAGCGTGGCAAAAGCGCTCGACACTTGATGTGTATGCGATCAGGCTTATAAGGTAATGGAAGGCTCTCGGCACCGTGCATGTGGGATTAATCCCCTTGCATTATTTTTGAACCTGCGAAGAAGCATGTTTTGGCGGGAAATCCTTTTTGAATGCAGCGACGGTCTCCAAGTGAAATACGGGTGGTTGAGACCCTTATTGGCGACTGTGCTGGGGCATGGGCGAGTTGTTGCACAGTCAGGTACCGGATTTTTTTGACATGAAGACTTCCAGATAGTGGCGCATGGCTCGAGGTTCCTCTGTCTGTTGCTGTAATAAATTTTGAGCGCCATTCCTTTGAAGGGTCTGTATCTAGCTGATTTTGATATTTTGTCATGTAATTAATTATTGTGGTACACTTTCTGGCTATTATAAGCAGACTGTGTTACCATTGTTTTGGTTGTTGAAAGTTGAACATTTTGGCTCTGTAACATAATACAGTTCGTTTTGGTTGCTCTGTATAGCTAAACTTGTGAGTTTATGTATCTCCTGTTGTACGATTTGGCATGAATCCACTGATTTCATGGTTAATCTTATATGAATAATGCTATGTTTGCATGTGTTTTGTTAATTCTGTCTCCAGTATTGCATGTATCTTTCTTCTGAGTCTAGATATTTAAGCAATATTTGAGACTCTAGAACATGGAATTCCTGTGTTGAATGTATGATCTCTCAACTTCTGCTCAAGGGGTAGATTAAACTATTTTCAGGTTGAACATTGGGAAGGGTATACTGCAGTAGGGATGCCATAAGTAGAGATAACTTAACACTCTGTATTGGGAGATATCTGTAAGGCAGGTATCACATATATCCCCCTGAAATCTAGTTTTAGCTGTTCATGCTGATCATTCACAGGTGTATGTCTATTGACTCCAGGCCCTGGATAGGCACCAATCTTGCTTTGTGTTTGTGTTACAACCATGTCCAGCTTTGCATCCAAACTCAAAATCATAATCAAACTCTAAAACAACCATTAGGACATTAGAATTAGTTTTAGGATCCTCAGTCCTCTGTCTACAACTGCAAATAGGCCCAAAGCTAGCCCCTTTGCTCTTATCTTTTAGTTTTGGTCTACTTACAGGAGGACTTATCTGCTTTCTGACAGCATCCCAATCCTTGTATGCGTATCTCATGGATGTTGAGTAGGGAATACCCCCCTAGGTCTTGCAGAGCCTGAAGAAGAAGAGGAGATAAAATATAGAGTCTATCTCCTACACTGTTGGCCCCTGGCCCAGAGATCCTGTTGATCACTGATGGCTACCTTGTAGGGAAATCTGGGAATAAGCATCCAGTCTGGGAAAAAACTAACAGAAATTGGCGACTCTGCTGGGGAATTTTTGAAAGAACCCTGATTTATAAAAGAAAACAGTTCCTAGTAATAGGTGGCAACTCCGAAGTAATCTCCCAACCAGTCAAAGTAAAATTTATATGCAGGGGAGAAGATCCCAACAAAATCCTTTATTTAAAGAGTTACCAGTAACAAGAAGAATGATGTACAGAAGAAAGGGAGCTGTCTCAGTTAGTCATGAGGGGTCCCCCAGAAAAAATGATGATATACAAGATAACCCTAGGCCATCAGGACAGCATACGCCCTACTTTTCAAATGCAGAAGCTGATATTCAGGGTGCATATGAGAGGCAACAGGGTGGTAACATGAGAATGAGGTCAAAAGTGTTCCAAGAACACCCATTTCTAGACCCTAGTGAAAGGTTTGAAGAGGCCGAGTCTCTGAGGGATGATGAAGACGAAGATTAGAATATGATAAAACCATCCTCCTCTAGGCCCAGCGAGGAAGAACTAGCTGATGAAATTAGGAGCTTAAGGGCCGAGTTTGAATATCAGCAGGCAATATCAATCAGAGATGACTTGAGGAAGAAAGTGCAAGCTTTGAGGACTGCCCAGAATAATTCAATTCCTACCCTTGAGAATGCAAATGTGCAGAGACATCAACAGAGAAATGAAGTGCAACATCAGCATAATGATGAGAGACAAAATGTGAATGATGCTAGGATACCACTGAACAATGTAAGAAACCAGAATGCAAACAGAAATATTAATGTTAATCAGTTTGACAGACAGCCAATGCAGTTAGATAGATTCAGACAGCTGGTATTTGATGGTATTCCTGGGTATCCTAACCCCATTGATAAGCATCTGAGGCTGCAAGTGCCTAAATTTTTAGGAAACAACACTGTGTCAGGAGAAGATCATCTAAAAGCCTTTCAAAATGTCATGGATAACTTTGAGGTTGAACATGAGGATGTTTTCATGAAGTCATTCATGCAATCCTTAATAGATGAGGCAAGAGAATGGTACAAGAATCTACCTGATCGGAGTATTTCATCATGGGATGATTTTAAAAGGATGTTCAAGGAGCAATATGGTGACAAAACTGACCCTAGCTTTTTGTAAATGAGTTCATCAGTATCACTAAAGGGTCAAATGAGCAGGTTGTAGAATTTAATGCAAGATTTACTAAAGTGTTAAACAAATTGCCACATCACATGAGGCCAAATGAACCAATGTGCATAATATTGTATATCAATGCCTTTGATGCAAAAACTGCATATGGATTAAGAGATAAAGGTCCTGCTACTCTCAGGGATGCTTTCAGAATTGCAGTGAATATTGAAAACAACAGGAAAGCATCGGGCAAGACAAATAGAAGGGATGATATAAAAATTCTGCAGAATCCAAACAAGCCTCAGAACACTCAAGGTAATACATCTGCCCCTGAAGATAAGATAGACAAATTGGCAAATGTTGTTAAGGACCTAAGCTATAGATTAGCTAGAAGTGAAAAAGGGATAGGTCCTGATAGGCAAGTCTATCAAAGGCAGGAAAAGAGGCCATCATTGCATGATATGCCTTATAATACCAATTGGCATGATGGTAAACCTATATTCCTACGTAACAACACAAATCAAAGAGCTCAACATGTCAAAGAAACTCCTGATCCTCTAAAGAAAGCTGTAAATATTGTTGATGATGCTCCATGGTGTATAATTTGTCAGATGCCACATTCACAGTCACAGTGTATGATTGCTCAGTCCTTGTGTGATAATACTATATCTTGTAATGAATGCAATGAGCCACATTATGTGCAAGATGATGATGTAAATATGATGTCCATAAGCAATGGATACACTCTTTATGATGCTGATGAGAGTACAAATGATGGAACTCAGGGCTGCCAACAGTTCCCATATGATGAAGATGATGAAGTTAACTATGCCTATGCTCAGAACTCACACAATTTTCTGAGTAACTTACAACGACCTTCTGATGAGGAAATTAGGGCCTTCACAGCTGCAGCAGTTGCTCAAGTCAAGAGCAACTACAATCTCAGATGTAAAAATCAGGTAAGCAGCCCACATCAGCCAAAAGATGTTACTATAGGACAGCCAGTGCATGGTAATAAGGGGATGGAATTACAAAAAAGGCAGTGGGTTAATAATAAACAGAATTTCAGACATAGAACAGGTCATGAATCCCAAGGACCAGAAAATAGAATCCCTCAGGCTGAAGATCAAGGTAAAGGTTCCCAAGACAAGAATGATGATCAGGGAACTATGAAAGTAAAAGCTAAATCAGTTTAGGATAAAAGCAAGATTGTGGAGCAAGCTACAGCTGTTATACAAAATTATGCTCCATTTGATATAGCTCAAGTCCTCTCCCAAGTAAAAGTCTCTGTTCCACTTATGGAACTCATGAAAGTGGAAGAAATCAAGAATAGGACAGTATCCCTAATTTCAGGGGTGCCCTTTCAAGCTAAACAAAATGTTCAGATCCAGGGTGAGAAACATGTTATGTGTAATGAAGAAGATGAGGCTCCTGAAGTCTATTTAGGAGTGACTATGACAAAGTGTCCTTCACAAGTGGAACCATTTTATGTTTCCCTGGTTATAAATGGAAAAATAATCAGAAATTGTATGCTTGACTCTGGAGCATCTACAAATGTCATGCCTTTAGCCATCATGCAACAAGCTGGATTGAAAATTGACAAGGCATGTGGAAAATGTTATGCTATGGATGCCAGAGAGGTACCGGTTATTGGAATCATGAAGGATGTAGATTTCAAACTGGCAGCATTTCCTGAAAAGAGATATAAAATGAATATAACAGTGGTTGACATCAAGCCACAGTATGGTATGTTGTTGTCAAGAAGATGGGCAGCACTAATTGGTGGAAGTATGCAGCTGGACCTGTCATATGCCATGATTCCAATGAATGGCAGGGATGTTAAGCTAATCAGAGAACAAAGATCATCAGAGACAGTGGAAGACCAAGAAGCAGAGGAACAGATATGCTTTGTAAACACTGACTGTGATAACTTCAAGGTTGTCTCAGATGATAGAGAAGATAAAAAGAAAAATGTCTGCATTGAAGAATTGGATCAGCAAGGTTTGTGGACCATATTTTTTGATGGAGCTTGTGCAAAAGAAGGCTCTGGAGCTGGAGTTGTTTTCCTGTCTCCAACTGGTAAGCTCCTCAAATTCTCTTTCTTGCTGAGGTTTGTCTGCACAAACAACATTGCAGAATATGAGGCTTTACTCTTAGGCCTAAATATTGCTCTCAAACATGGAATCAAAATGCTAAGAGTATTTGGGGATTCTGAGCTGATTGTATCCCAAATTAGAGATAAGTATGCTTCAAAAAACAAAAGATTGAAACAATACAAGCATGCTGTTTGGGATATCATTGAACTATTTGATGCATTTTCAATAGACTGGGTAGAGAGGTCAAAGAATGTTATGGCTGATTTCTTAGCTAATGTTGCAATAAGGCCAGATGACATCACTCTGTCAGATGTTACAAATGTAGAAGTTAAAATTAGGCCTGCAGTACCAGAAAATATATGCAGTTGGCAAGTGTTTAATGATGATAGGGACTTGTTAAAATTTTTGCACTGCATAGATGAATATGAGAATCAAGAAATTGATTTCCAAGCTTTTGTAGAGACTATAGATGGAAAAGAAACTCTTGTGGGAAAAGAGATAATTCAATTGAAGACTAATAAAATCCCCAGAGGGTTAGTAGCTTTGGAAAGAGCTTTTGACAGTAGAGATAAATTGGTCACAAGGACATCTCCCATAAATAAGGAAGATTTAGAAGAGATAAATTTGGGGACATCTCAGGCCCCTCAGAAGGTATACATTGGTAAACAGCTCAAACCACACATTAGGAGTATGCTGATTGCATTACTGAAAAAGTATAAACATGTTTTTGCTTGGTCATATGAGGACCTAAAAGCCTATAGGGAAGATTTATTCCAGCATGAGATCCCATTGAAGCCTGGAGCTAAGCCATTTAGACAAAGGCAAAGACCTATTAATCCTACCTTAGCTCCAAAGATGCAAGAAGAACTCAAAAGGCTCAGGGAGGCTGGAATAATTGTGCCAATCAGGCATTCAACTTGGGTGTCTAACCTTGTCCCAGTCAGAAAAAAGAATGGTGATATTAGGCTTTGTGTTGACTTCAGGAACTTGAATGTATCCTCTTTAAAGGATAATTATCCACTGCCTAATATGGAAGCTATGTTGCAGAGAGTGACTAGTTGTGAACTCTTATCCATGATGGATGGATTTTCAGGTTATAATCAGGTGAAGGTAAAGGAATCAGAACAGTATAAGACTGCCTTCACCACTCCATGGGGAACTTATGTGTATGTTAGAATGCCCTTCGGACTAACCAATGCAGGTGCTACATTTCAAAGAGCAATGGATGTTGCTTTTGCAGGGTTGATTGATTCAATCCTGGCTGTATATCAGGATAACTTGACTGCTTACTCAAAGAAAGAAGAGCAGCATTGTTTGCATCTGGAGCAGATTTTCATAAGAGCACTAGAGTATGGTATTTCTTTAAATCCAAAGAAGTGTGCTTTTGGGGTAGTTGAAGGAAAGCTCCTGGGACATATTGTTTCCAAGGATGGAGTCAGGATAGATCCAGAGAGAGTGGCTGCTATTGACAGAATTCAAATGCCAAAAACTGTAAAAGGAGTTCAGTCCTTCTTTGGACAGATAAATTTTGTTAGGAGATTTATTCCCAACTTTGCAGAAACCACAAGGAACATTTCCAAGATGATGAAGAAGGATGCAACTGTCCACTGGGAAAGTGAGGCAATAGAATCATTTCAGAGTATCAAAGAGGCAATCAAGATGGCCCCTGTTCTTAAATCTCCTGATTTTTCTAGGCCATTCCAAGTATTTTTATTTGCTTCCTTTCATACTGTTGCTGCATGTTTGCTACAGAAAAACGAAGATAGTTTTGAACAGCCCATCGCTTTCTTTAGTATGTCCTTGCAGGCCTCTGAGTTGAAGTATGATATTATGGAAAAACAGGCATATGCACTAGTCAGAGCCATCAAAAGTTTCAGACCATACTTGGTAGGATCATATATAATTGCATATGTACCCCATGCAGCAGTCAAAAACATATTCACTCAGCAGGAGGTGACTGGAAGAAGGTGCAGATGGATAAATAAACTGCAGGAGTTTAACATAGACATACAAGTTACCAAGTTGGTAAGAGGACAAGGATTAGCCAAGATGATGGCACAGTCAAACTTGGAAGCATGCCAAGTTAATGCAGTCCAAAATGAGAGTGTAAATGTATCAGGATCTGAATGGTACAAGGATATTATCTACTACTTGCAAAATCTGAATTGTCCTTCCCATTTCAGTAATAGTCAAAAGAGGACTTTAAAGTTACATGCAATCAAGTATGTTATTGTTCAAGGTGAGCTATACTGGAAAAACCCTGATGGTGTGCTGCTGAGATGTGTGGATGAGGATATGGCTAACAATGTTTTGATTGATATGCATAAAGGATTGTGTGGTGGACATTATACTGCCCAAACAACAGCTCATAAAATTCTCAGAGCAGGATATTGGTGGCCCACTCTCTTTTCAGATGCACAAAGGTTAGTGAGGAAGTGTGACCCTTGCCAAAGATTTTTAGGAAAGTTGAAATATGATGGTGCTTTACCCCTCAGGACTGTAACTGTGGATGCTCCATTTCAGCAATGGGGAATTGACTTCATAGGGGAAATTGCAGACAAATCAAGTGGGGGACACAGTTGGATTTTGGTGGCAACTGATTACTTTACCAAATGGATTGAGGCCATTCCAACTAAGAGAGCTACAAGTAAGGTGGTGACAGATTTCATGCTAGAAAATTGTCATGCCCACATTTTCCATGTGGTCACAACACACATCGCACGTGTCATAGCCACATCTGTCATGTGGTTATGACACGAGATATGAAAAACTTTTCTCACACTGTCCTAAAAACCCCCTTCGCATGCGTACGCATGCTCGACGGTGTTCTCTCATGGTGAATCACTACAATTTTCGGCAGGATATAAGTACAATTGCGTGCAACCAGACGCATATAGATCAACAAGAGGGTCTTTACGACGCCGCTAACGTCATTGCAAGAGTGAGATTACCAAAGTTCCTAAATCTAAACCTCGGCAATTTCTAGTAGCATAACGCCTTACGGCGTTAGCGAGAATTACGCTGCACTCATTTACACACGTGGTTCGCTGATAGACTAATAACTTCCCACGACGCCTTGTTCCGACTAAACCGGCTAGTGATCTCCCTATTTAGTCATTTTTCAGCCAGGCACGGTTGTCTGTCTCCTCTCTTGTTTCCTGAAACATACTCCTCCCACGACTTAGCATTCTCAACAAGGCGGTTTGTTTGCTCTCTCTTCCCTTTTCACTGGTTCTTAATTTTAATTGTATTTTTATCGCCCTCACCTTAACTATTTCTCTGTTAATTTAGTGTGTTTATATTTCAGTCTCTCTCTCTTTCGTTTTCTATGCTTTCTTTATGTGTATCCGGTCCTTTCTTCATGATTTACGTCAATCAGGGTTATCACTGCAGCTATTGTTGATATTAAACCTAACTTCAGGATGGTCTAGGTCACAAAGATTGGTTTACTACTTCGCTGGACTCGGTCTCCTAGTCTTCTCCGATCACGGTATCTCCTCTTCGTTTGTACTTATTAAACTTGTTCCTAAGCAGATTTAGTAGAAGGGTCCGTCAACTTAGTTCTCTTATCCCATGTGGGAAATGTCGTGCATTTTCTCCTCTGTGTTTTCCAATGTTAGTTTTTTTCTTCTTCGGACTCTCTTACAGGTTTACTTATGAGGACGTTTACTACAGTTGAGATTAAAATGGCCACATGGAATGTCTGTGGTGGCTTCTTAAGTTTATTTCCAGTGTTCTTTTAAGCAAGGTGATGTGTAATTTTCCTCTTCATTTTTCGGGTGATTCAAATTACGTTGATAGTTGAAACTTCCGAGAAACTCTTTCCAGAGTATCACTGAATATTCCTTTACACTCTTTTTACATTATAATTTTATTTTCTCTTGTTTATAATTACTGTTGTTATTATTACTAACAATGACTATTAATACTCTGATTGTGACTCGTATAACATTGTAATTAGATGTAGGAGGCTCTCCACTTTATAAAACCCTGATCATGGGAATATAACTTCTTTGGTTGTTGTGTTCAACACTTAATAAAAAAAACTAACTGTGAAAACATAATTTGCTATTTTACTTTTGTATATCCACGTGTCACATTTTGTTAAGATTTTAAACAAAGGCCCAATAAAATGGCTCTTAACACTATTTCCATAAAAAAAAAATATATATATATATATATTTAACAAACTCCACGTAATCCCTTTTATATTAAAATATATATATATATATATATATATATATATATATATATATATATATATATATATATATATAAATTATTTCTTATTATATTGCTATATGCATAGGCATATATAGTATTTATATATGCCTCTACATATGGCAACTTAATATTTTTTTCATTGCAATAAAATCCAACTTATGTGTTAGGGCCCAAGCCCTAACTCTTTTTTTTTTTTGTTTTATTTCCCACAGCCACGGAGGCGATGGGCGGCGGTGGCCGCGCAAAGCGGAGGAGACAGAGTCGGCGGTGGCCGCGCAGAGCGGAGGAGCAGGGTCGGCGGTGGGGGTAGGGCATGTGTAGGCCGCGGGAGTCGTAAGGGGAAGGGGGATGTGGAGTGGGGCGGAACCCCACCCACATCCCATGATGTGGGGTGTGGGTGGGGCTCCGCCCCACCCCACACCTCCATGTATTAGTTAAAGCCTGCGGTGGGGGTTTCTCCCCACCGCCCAAACTACAACCGCGACTGTGTTTTGTTTTTGAACCCGCGGTTTAACTTCGACAGTCAACAATACTATATTTATTTATATATATATATATATTCATATATATATATATACTGAGATTTATAATTCAGTCTCATAATAACACAATTTATTCAGTTTCTATATTCTTCTGTAAAAATGATAATTAATAAAACTGTGATATATATATGTCTATATATATATATATATAAATATATAGATATATATATTTATATATATATATTCTCTTTTATGTATATCTATAAATCATAATTTTCTCAAATTCACTACCCTATTCATTTTCTCAAATTCAACCTGATAGAATGATAATTAAATAACAATTTTATATCTATATATATATATATATATATATATATATTGGTAACAATGGTAAAGATATAACAACTTAAACATTTAAGATTCTTAAATTTACAAATAGGAATATATATACATGCTAGATTTCCTCTAATCCTTCCAACTTAACAGAATCCACTAATTATGAAGAATAAACTTAAACAATTAATTCCTTTAGAACAATGAACCATAACTAACATTTCAACTAGTTAAGCAATTCCAAACTTTCAAATGTAAACAACTCAGATTAGATTGCAACAATGAACTTTTCCTTTCAGTAATACTTGAAACACAAATAAATTGCTATTGAACTAGGTTTACAAACATCAACTTGAAAATTTAAGCACATTCATATTACAGATTCTCAATCATGGATACAACAACTAACTTCCCAGATATGAACTTTCTTCTCCCAAACAATATACAACTGATAGCTTATGACAACCAAATAAAAGTCCAATAATAACAAGATCAGGGAGGTGATTTTCTTCACTCCCAGAGTAACAATAAATTACAACAATAACAAGAGAGGTGTTCTCTCTTCAACTCTATGAAATGAACCAGGCCTAATTCTCATGACAAAGAAGGTTAACTGCTTCTTCATAAATATCCCACCAGAAGCTCCAAGAGAAAACCTGCGTATCAAAGACAAACAAAGAAGAAAACACCACTCATCTAGCTCTCCTCCCTTCCGTAGACCCGCAAGTGGGTCACCCCCGAGCTAGGGAGACCATACTCACACCTAGGTACTCAAACACTCCACTTCACAACAGTAACAACAACAATCCCAAAGCATACAAACACCCGTGGGTAATTTACACAACACGGAAACTCAACTATAGTGAGTTTCATAAGGGGCAGGAGAGTGGACACACTCGACTCCAGAGTGTCACCCTGACAGATAAGTTAACCAATATAAATTTCTCTTGGTCTCAAACCAAGTGTGATCACAATTTTTAAGAAATTTGTATATGACTCTCAAGTCAAAAATACAGTCACAGATACATGCCCTCAAGGCTTTCAACATCCCAAAAGATGGAAATAGGTATGCACCCGAGGAGGATCTCTCCTCCCCTACCCCAAACTTGATGAGCATTTCTCCCAAGTGGGAGAAGCTCTGTCAAAACAACCCAACAATAACCCCACAGAAAACAACTCGAACATGAATTCACACACTTTACATACACATTTCAGTTATACGAAAACAAAGGTAAAATTTAGACCAACCTTGCAAAGCCCTCCTGGAATGAAGCTGTTGCAGAGTCCACAGAGTTCACTTCCAACCTTCGCCACCAACTCCCTCTCCCTTCTCTATCTTACAAACTAACTTCTCTATTTTTGGTAAGGCAAAAATGAAAGTTTTCCCAAAATTCAACTAACTCCCTCTCATCCTAAAATTTGAAAATAAATAACCCAAATTCTCTTTTTTTTTAATTTTGAGAAATGGGGAAGTGACACTTGTCACCTCCTCACCCTTCCCCAAAACCACTATTCTGCCTGATGGCTTATGTCACTCTCCATTCCCAAGGGTACTCCTAGTCCTCTCCTCATGTGATTCCACTTTCTCATGGGAGAAATAAAAAAAAGAGTTAAATGGGAAAAAGACAGGTGACCCATGCCTCTTTTTCCTTTCTTCACATGGGTGTCCTCACAGCACATGGGGGAATCTCACTAAAGGAGAGGGTGACCTTCAATAATGGATGGCATCTCTTATCTTGGAGAAAGTAGAGGGGATGGGTTGGGTGTTGGTACAACCCATCATGTCCCCTCCTACCTCCAATTTTCGCCACTTAACTTCAGGGGAAGGTTAAGTTGACTAGATGGAGGTTACTCAAGGGTTACCCATGCCAAATGGGCCCCTGGACCCATGGGGTATAACCCAGGGTCAACTTTAACCCATACAAGACACCCCTGGTCAAGGTAAAGCACAAGAAAAGGGCCTCATAATTTAAATAAAATAAGAAATTCAAATTCAATCTCTTTACAACACAAATTATAAAATAATGTTACATGAGGGTAACCTAACCCACTCGACCATACGAAAGACCACATTACATCATTACATCAAACACAAAGAGATCTTGGTTCCTCGTGGAACCCGATCGGCTTAATAGGGAATAACAATTAACAAGGTGCGGAATGATCTCCGAGTTCTGTGGTTCGATTAGTAATTCCTGCACACTAAATTACAAGATCAGTAACCACATAAAATCATCATAGCCGAAGCAACTTAAAAAAAACATGCATTATCATGACATAGTATTAATTAACATAAATGAAATCATATTACAATTTTCCATCATCACCTAATTCATTTTTCTGAAATGTAAACTTATCCAAACATCACCTAATTAGTTTTTCCGAAAACATAATAAAGTTTAATAGTTTGACAATTCTGGGAACTGCTATCCCACAATTATAAAAAGTAACAATAACAGTCATGTAAATAGTCGTAACAACAGTAGTAAAAAGGGCGGTCCTCACATCCTCTCCCCCTAAGATGGTACTTCCTCCTGGAAGTCGTCAAAAAGGTGAGGATAAAGGGTCTTCAGACTCTCGGCATCTTCCCATGTTGCAGTGACTTCATCGTATAGGTCCCACTGGACTCTAACCTGGTCCAGCTCTCGACCTCGAAGGGCCAGCGTCCGATGAGCCAATATGCGAATTGGCTCCAGCGCCAGCTGTCCGTCTGCCTCTACCTGAAGAGCACTCCAATCCAACACGTGAGATAAGTCAGAAATATATTGACGTAAAACTGATATATGAAATACATCGTGGATACGTGACAGGCTAGGTGGCAAGGCTAGACGATAGGCTACTGGTCCTATCCGCTCCAAGATTTCGAAAGGTCCTACAAATCAAGGTGCGAGCTTAGAGCCTTTTCCGTAACGGATTGGACTCTTATGCGGCCGCACTCTCAAAAATACTCTTTCCCCCACAGAGAAGCTTCGGTTTGTCCTATTAGCATCGGCATACTTTTTCTGCCTGTCCTGTGCTTCCTGAAGCCTCTGTCTTATCTGTTTGACTTGCAGTTCCATATTCTGAACTATCTCTGGGCCGATGACTGTTCTGTCCTCTATCTGATCCCAACTCAAAGGTGTTCTGCATGGTCTGCCATATAACACCTGGAAAGGAGGCATACCCAACGAGCTATGATGCCCATTATTGTAGGCGAACTCAACTAGATACAGGTACTCCTCCCATCTAGACTGGTGGTCCATCACATACATGCGAAGCATGTCTTCTAAGACCTGGTTAACTCTTTCTATCTGTCCATCGGTTTCCGGATGATATGCTGAACTGAAGTTGAGCTGTGTGCCCAATGCCTGATGTAAGGCTCTCCAGAACGATGAAGTGAATACGGAGTCTCTGTCAGATATAATGCGGCGAGGTACCCCATGAAGTCTAACAATCTGATCAAGAAACACCTTGGCCACTGATGGTGCATTGTATGTTGTGCATATTGGTGAAAAATGAGCCACTTTGGTCAGCTTGTCAACTGTCACCATAATAGCATCATGGCGACGTGATGACATAGGTAGACCAACGATAAAATCCATAGAAATGGTGTCCCATTTCCATTCAGGTATCTCATGAGGGTACAACAGTCCCGCTGGATGCTGATGTTCGGCCTTGACCCACATTCCAGGCAACGAGCAACAAATTCGGCAATGTCATGCCTCATCCCAGCCCAATGATAAAGTTGTCGTAAGTCAGCATGCATCTTCTTCACTCCTGGGTGTGCTGCATAGGGTGCTCTATGAGCCTCTAATAGGATTACTGTGCGAAGATTACCTGCATGGGGTACATAGATGCGCTGCCGATGTCGAAGCATACCATCAGACTCAAGGGTATATCCTGTAAATTTGCCCTCAAGGGCCTTCTGATTTAGTAATGCCTGCTGCACTTCAAGAAACCATTCGTCCTCCGGCAGATGCTGTAAGATGCGATCCTTCAAGTCCATCTTCAAGGTCAGGGTCTGGATCTCGTGGCGTCTTCGACTCAAAGCATCAGCGACCACGTTCTCCTTCCCTTTGATATAGTGGACATCGAAGTCATATTCGCATAGGAATTCCATCCAACGCCGTTGGCGAGTGTTCAAATTAGGCTGTGTAAAAATATACTGCAAACTATGATGATCCGAATAGAGTTCAAAGCGTCGACCTAAGAGAAAGTGTCTCCAGCGAACCAAGGCATGAACAACAGCTGCAAGCTCTAAGTCGTGCGTAGGATAGTTTAACTCATGTGTCTTTAGTTTCTACGATTCGTATGCGATCGCTCGACCATCCTGCATAAGCACAGCTCCCAAACCTTCTAATGATGCATCTGTGCAAACTACAAACTCCTCTGTATGATCTGGGACTGCTAAAATAGGAGCACTAGTAAGATGCTCCTTGAGGACTCCAAAAGCCTTTTCACACTGCTCGGTCCAAGTGAAACCCTTCCCTTTTCGCTGAAGGGAAGTAATGGGATGTGCTATCCTGGAGAAACCTTCGACAAACCGATGATAATACCCGGCTAACCCCATAAAGCTTCTGACCTCTGTCACGTTAGTGGGTGCCGGCCACTCCTGAATTGCTCTAATTTTAGATGGATCTACCGAGATGCCATCACCTGATAAAATGTGTCCCAAATACTGCACCTCTGTCCTGAAGAAGGCACACTTCGCTAAGTTGCCATAAAGCTGCTGCCCTCGTAATTGCTGCAAAACTTGACGCAAGTGTTCTACATGCTCCTCCTCAGTCCATGAATAAATTAGAATGTCATCTAGAAATATGATCACGAACCGATCTAGGTATGTACGGAACACCCTGTTCATGAGACTCATGAATACTGCAGGAGCGTTCGTCAACCCGAAAGGTACCACTGTGAATTCATAATGGCCATATCTAGTTTGAAAAGTAGTTTTATGAATATCTGACTCCGTGATGCGCAATTGGTGATACCCAGATTTTAGATCGATTTTCGAGAACACTCTGGCTCCCTGCATCTGATCAAAAAGGTCGTCAATCCTAGGCAGAGGATAACGATTCTTCACTGTCACCTTGTTCAACTGCCTGTAGTCCATGCATAGACGAAGAGACCCATCCTTCTTCTTCACAAAGATAACTGGTGCGCCCCATGGCGAGACGCTAGGTCAGATGTGCCCCTTCTCTAGTAATTCCTCTAACTGCAGCTTAAGTTCAGTGAGTTCATGGGTCGTCATCCTATACAGTGCGCGGGATATCGGCTCTGCACCTGGCACTAAGTTGATGTGGAAGTCCACTTCTTTGCGTGGAGGCATACCTGGTAATTCTGGCAGAAATACATCGGCATACTCTCTAAGGATAGGGTGATCATCTAAAGTAGCCTCAGGTTCATCCTCTGCTCTATCATTGACTGTGATGGCAAACATCTGACATCCCTTCCGCATACAGCGCTTAAGCTGCTGAGCGGATATCATATGAACAGCCGTGGGCTTTTGAATGCCCACTATCTCAACTGACGAACCATGATTGTCTAAACAGCTAATCGTCCTCTGGCGACAATCAAGTTTGGCTCTATGTGCCGCAAGCCAATCCATACCCAGAACTACTCCGTAAGACCCTAATGGCATAATCCTAAGGTCACATGTTGTAGTGAATGATCCCAATGTGATCTCACAGTCTTTAACCAAGGTATCTACTGACATCCTGGCCCCTGAGGCCAACTCAACTTCCCACCTAATGTCTTGCCTAGAAGCCACCAGCCTGCAACGCTCCACTAACGATGTAGACAAAAAGGAGTCAGTAGCTCCTGAGTCAAAAAGGATCGAGATGGGAAAGTCTCTAATCGTACCTGCTGCCTCGATGACAGAAGCCTAGAAATCGGCCTGGCGGTTATCAACCGCTGCAAACATGTGGTGGGTTCTGCCCACATCACCTACGGTCTGCTCAGATCCTCCTGATCGGGGCTGTCCCCCTGCAGTAAATCCCTGCGGGCACTCTCTAGCCAGATGCCCTGCCCCACCACACACATAACATGATCCTCGAACCTGTAACTGCCCTGACTGTGTTCTGCCTGATTGTTGTTGCCCAGTCCGTCCGGTGGATCCCTGTGAGCCTCTGTAAGACTGCTGGGACCTTGCGGGTCCTGTCGATGAACCCTGCTGTCTCTGATCTCTGCGTGGACCCTGCTGCTGCCATACACGGTTCTGTCCTCCCTGTCCCCTCTGTTGAAATTTGGATTTTTGCTGATGTTGCTGCTGCTGTGGAGGCCTAGGAGGTAATGATGAAGGATTATATCCTCCTCTCTGTGTTGTGTTTTGAGGCCTTCAGAAATTTTGCTGTTGTTGGGGATTACGTTCTTGGTACTGCGGGCGTGGATTCTGTCCTCGTCCCTGAATTTCCTCTGATATAAGGGCCTTTTCAACAGCCTCGCTCATGGTATGGGGATTTGCCATACGAACTGGTCCTGCTATCCCGTGATTTAGCCCTCTGATGAATTTGTGTATTAAGATTTTCTCGTCATGGAGGTATTCCGCGTAACGAGAAAGCTCTATAAATCGGCTCTCATACTGAGTAACGGTGAGTCCCCTCTGCTGTAAATCATGGAACTCATCGATCCTGCACTGTCTATAATGTTCGGACAAATATCGCACATTGAAGCGCTCAATGAAGATGTCCCATGTGAGTGTATCCACGGAGAGTCGGCGCTTGCACTCCTCTGTGCGCCACCAGGTGGCTGCTGCATCCCTAAGAAGATGAACTGCCACTCGTGCTTTCGTGTTGCTCCCATATGGTCGCAATGCGAAACACCTGTCTAAGCTAATCAGCCAAGCCTCGGCCACAGCTCCCTCTGTAGCACCTGCGAAAGTGGGTGGGTTGAGCCTCAGTAGATCTCTGATAGGGTCCCCTCTATCTCTAAGTCTCACAAGTGGCTCTTCCACACCATCCTCATATAATCCATGCTGAACCTGTTCTTGTCTCAAAATTCTCGGAGGACTCCTGCTCCATGCTCGGGAGGCTGACCCTACCTCCTCTACTGTTGTGTCAGGAATCTCAACGAAGGGCTCCACACGTGGCACCTCTAGTGGATCTACGCGGGGCTCCATACGTGGCTCAATACGTGACTCGGCACGTGGCTCCTCTCGCGGATCAACACGAGGCTCTATACGTGGCTCAGGAATCACTGGTGGTAACCTGTCTAGCATAGTCTGTAGTGCCTGTAAGATCTGTGGACCTATATCCAATACTGGTGTCGCCTGTGGTACTAGTGGTGCTTGTGGTACAGCTGGTGCAGGTGGTGCTGCTGTAACTACTGGTGTCACCTGTGGTACTAGTAGTGCTTGTGGTACAGGTGGTGCAGGTGGTGCTGCTGTAACTACGGGTGCCAGTCCCTCGGCTGAGGAATCGCTGTGCACCTCGACTGACGCTGTGTGGCGTGATCGCGCTCGTCGAACACGTCGGGGAGGCATCCTACAAAACAAGGTAGAAACTAATTAGCCAAAGTTGCAGAATAATAACGTGCCCAAATACGCCCAGTGTTTAAAACTTGGTTCTGATACCAAATGTCATGTCCACATTTTCCATGTGGTCACAACACACATCGCACGTGTCATAGCCACATCTGTCATGTGGTTATGACACGAGATATGAAAAACTTTTCTCACACTGTCCTAAAAACCCCCTTTGCATGCGTACGCATGCTCGACGGTGTTCTCTCATGGTGAATCACTACAATTTTCGGCAGGATATAAGTACAATTGCGTGCAACCAGACGCATACAGATCAACAAGAGGGTCTTTACGATGCCGCTAACGTCATTGCAAGAGTGAGATTACCAAAGTTCCTAAATCTAAACCTCGGCAATTTTCGGCAGCATAACGCCTTACGGCGTTAGTGGGAATTACGTTGCACTCATTTACGCACGTGGTTCGCTGATAGACTAACAACTTCCCACGACGCCTTGTTCCGACTAAACCGGCTAGTGATCTCCCTATTTAGTCATTTTTCAGCCAGGCACGGTTGTCTGTCTCCTCTCTTGTTTCCTGAAACATACTCCTCCCACGACTTAGCATTCTCAACAAGGCAGTTTGTTTGCTCTCTCTTCCCTTTTCACTGGTTCTTAATTTTAATTGTATTTTTATCGCCCTCACCTTAACTATTTCTCTGTTAATTTAGTGTGTTTATATTTCGGTCTCTCTCTCTTTCGTTTTCTATGCTTTCTTTATGTGTATCCGGTCCTTTCTTCATGATTTACGTCAATCAGGGTTATCACTGCAACTATTGTTGATATTAAACCTAACTTCAGGATGGTCTAGGTCACAAAGATTGGTTTACTACTTCACTGGACTCGGTCTCCTAGTCTTCTCCGATCACGGTATCTCCTCTTCGTTTGTACTTATTAAACTTGTTCCTAAGCAGATTTAGCAGAAGGGTCCGTCAACTTAGTTCTCTTATCCCATGTGGGAAATGTCGCGCATTTTCTCCTCTGTGTTTTCCAATGTTAGTTTTTTTCTTCTTCGGACTCTCTTACAGGTTTACTTATGAGGACGTTTACTACAGTTGAGATTAAAATGGCCACATGGAATGTCTGTGGTGGCTTCTTAAGTTTATTTCCAGTGTTCTTTTAAGCAAGGTGATGTGTAATTTTCCTCTTCATTTTCCAGGTGATTGAAATTACGTTGATAGTTGAAACTTCTGAGAAACTCTATCCAGAGTATCACTGAATATTCCTTTACACTCTTTTTACATTATAATTTTATTTTCTCTTGTTTATAATTACTGTTGTTATTATTACTAACAATGACTATTAATACTCTGATTGTGACTCGTATAACATTGTAATTAGATGTAGGAGGCTCTCCACTTTATAAAACCCTGATCATGGGAATATAACTTCTTTGGTTGTTGTGTTCAACACTTAATAAAAAAAACTAACTATGAAAACATAATTTGCTATTTTACTTTTGTATATCCATGTGTCACATTTTGTTAAGATTTTAAACAAAGGCCCAATAAAATGGCTCTTAACACTATTTCCATAATATATATATATATATATATATATATATATATATATATATATATATATATATATATTTAACAAACTCCACGTAATCCCTTTTGTATTAAAATATATATATATATATATATATATATATATATATATATATATATATATATATATATATATATATATAAATTATTTCTTATTATATTGCTATATGCATAGGCATATATAGTATTTATATATGCCTCTACATATGGCAACTTAATATTTTTTTCATTGCAATAAAATCCAACTTATGTGTTAGGGCCCAAGCCCTAACTCTTTTTTTTTTTTTGTTTTATTTCCCACAGCCACGGAGGCGATGGGCGGCGGTGGCTGCGCAGAGCGGAGGAGACAGAGTCGGCGGTGGCCGCGCAGAGCAGAGGAGCAGGGTCAGCGGTGGGGGTAGGGCCTGTGTAGGCCGCGGGAGTCATAAGGGGAAGGGGGATGTGGAGTGGGGTGGAACCCCACCCACATCCCACGATGTGGGGTGTGGGTGGGGCTCCGCCCCACCCCACACCTCCATGTATTAGTTAAAGCCTGCGGTGGGGGTTTCTCCCCACCGCCCAAACTGCAACCGCGACTGTGTTTTGTTTTTGAACCCGCGGTTTAACTTCGACAGTCAACAATACTATATTTATATATATATATATACTAAGATTTATAATTCAGTCTCATAATAACACAATTTATTCAGTTTCTATATTCTTCTGTAAAAATGATAATTAATAAAACTGTGATATATATATATGTCTATATATATATATAAATATATATATATAGATATTTATATATATATATATATTCTCTTTTATGTATATCTATAAATCATAATTTTCTCAAATTCAACCTGATAGAATGATAATTAAATAACAATTTTATATCTATATATATATATATAAATATATTTCGGTAACAATGGTAAAGATATAACAACTTAAACATTTAAGATTCTTAAATTTACAAATAGGAATATATATACATGCTAGATTTCCTCTAATCCTTCCAACTTAACAGAATCCACTAATTATGAAGAATAAACTTAAACAATTAATTCCTTTAGAACAATGAACCATAACTAACATTTCAACTAGTTAAGCAATTTTAAACTTTCAAATGTAAACAACTCAGATTAGATTGCAACAATGAACTTTTCCTTTCAGTAATACTTGAAACACAAATAAATTGCTATTGAACTAGGTTTACAAACATCAACTTGAAAATTTAAGCACATTCATATTACAGATTCTCAATCATGGATACAACAACTAACTTCCCAGATATGAACTTTCTTCTCCCAAACAGTATACAACTGATAGCTTATGACAACCAAATAAAAGTCCAATAATAACAAGATCAGGGAGGTGATTTTCTTCACTCCCAGAATAACAATAAATTACAACAATAACAAGAGAGGTGTTCTCTCTTCAACTCTATGAAATGAACCAGGCCTAATTCTCATGACAAAGAAGGTTAACTGCTTCTTCATAAATATCCCACCAGAAGCTCCAAGAGAAAACCTGCGTATCAAAGACAAACAAAGAAGAAAACACCACTCATCTAGCTCTCCTCCCTTCCGTAGACCCGCAAGTGGGTCACCCCCGAGCTAGGGAGACCATACTCACACCTGGGTACTCAAACACTCCACTTCACAACAGTCACAACAACAATCCCAAAGCATACAAACACCCGTGGGTAATTTACACAACACGGAAACTCAACTACAGTGAGTTTCATAAGGGGCAGGAGAGTGGACACACTCGACTCCAGAGTGTCACCCTGACAGATAAGTTAACCAATATAAATTTCTCTTGGTCTCAAACCAAGTGTGATCACAATTTTTAAGAAATCTGTATATGACTCTCAAGTCAAAAATACAGTCACAGATACATGCCTTCAAGGCTTTCAACATCCCAAAAGATGGAAACAGGTATGCACCCGAGGAGGATCTCTCCTCCCCTACCCCAAACTTGATGAGCATTTCTCCCAAGTGGGAGAAGCTCTGTCAAAACAACCCGACAATAACCCCACAGAAAACAACTCGAACACGAATTCACACACTTTACATACACATTTCAGTTATACGAAAACAAAGGTAAAATTTAGACCAACCTTGCAAAGCCCTCCTGGAATGGAGCTGTTGCAGAGTCCACAGAGTTCACTTCCAACCTTCGCCACCAACTCCCTCTCCCTTCTCTATCTTGCAAACTAACTTCTCTATTTTTGGTAAGGCAAAAATGAAAGTTTTCTCAAAATTCAACTAACTCCCTCTCATCCCAAAATTTGAAAATAAATAACCCAAATTCTCTTTTTTTTTAGTTTTGAGAAATGGGGAAGTGACACTTGTCAACTCCTCACCCTTCCCCAAAACCACTATTCTGCCTGATGGCTTATGTCACTCTCCATTCCCAAGGGTACTCCTAGTCCTCTCCTCATGTGATTCCACTTTCTCATGGGAGAAATAAAAAAAAGAGTTAAATGGGAAAAAGACAGGTGACCCATGCCTCTTTTTCCTTTCTTCACATGGGTGTCCTCACAGCACATGGGGGAATCTCACTAAAGGAGAGGGTGACCTTCAATAATGGATGGCATCTCTTATCTTGGAGAAAGTAGAGGGGATGGGTTGGGTGTTGGTACAACCCATCATGTCCCCTCCTACCTCCAATTTTCGCCACTTAACTTCAGGGGAAGGTTAAGTTGACTAGATGGAGGTTACTCAAGGGTTACCCATGCCAAATGGGCCCCTGGACCCATGGGGTATAACCCAGGGTCAACTTTAACCCATACAAGACACCCCTGGTCAAGGTAAAGCACAAGAAAAGGGCCTCATAATTTAAATAAAATAAGAAATTCAAATTCAATCTCTTTACAACACAAATTATAAAATAATGTTACATGAGGGTAACCTAACCCACTCGACCATACGAAAGACCACATTACATCATTACATCAAACACAAAGAGATCTTGGTTCCTCGTGGAACCCGATCGGCTTAACAGGGAATAACAATTAACAAGGTGCGGAATGATCTCCGAGTTCTGTGGTTCGATTAGTAATTCCTGCACACTAAATTACAAGATCAGTAACCACATAAAATCATCATAGCCGAAGCAACTTAAAAAAAACATGCATTATCATGACATAGTATTAATTAACATAAATGAAATCATATTACAATTTTCCATCATCACCTAATTCATTTTTCTGAAATGTAAACTTATCCAAACATCACCCAATTAGTTTTTCCGAAAACATAATAAAGTTTAATAGCTTGACAATTCCGGGAACTGCTATCCCACAATTATAAAAAGTAACAATAACAGTCATGTAAATAGTCGTAACAACAGTAGTAAAAAGGGCGGTCCTCACAAAAATATTATCATCAGGTTTGGAGTACCATTCAAGATAGTCACTGATAATGCTATGTGCTTCAGATCAGGTGAATTTGTTGATTTTTGCAACAGGTATGGGATAAATCTATCATATGCATCACCATATCACCCACAAGGGAATGGTCAAGCAGAATCAAGCAATAAAAGCATCATGAAAATTATCAAGAGGATACTGGACAAGAACAAGAGAGCTTGGGACTCAAAATTGAACTTAGCAATATGGGCTGACAGAGTGACAGTGAAAAGGGCTATTGGAATGTCACCCTTTGAGCTAGTATATGGTGCATCAGCCAGATTGCCCATAAACAATCTCCTACCAGTTTACAAGTTCATCCAAGAAAATGATGAGGAGATTGAAGATTCCATGACAGAAAGAGTGAACCAGCTGGTTGCACTGGATGAAAACAGAAGGAAAGCCCACCAGATTAATCTCAAGAGACAACAAGATGTGAAATATCAGTTTGACAGGAGAGCTATAAAAAGGAAGTTTCAAGTCAATGATCTGGTGCTCATTTGGAATGCAAAAGGTCAAGAAAAGGGTAAACATGGTAAATTTGAACCCTTATGGATGGGCCCATATCAGATTTGCAGTGCTCATGGGGAGGATTCTTATTTCCTCCAGGCCCTAGATGGTGAAGTTCTGGAATTGCCTGTGCATGGCCAATTCCTTAAGTTCTATTTTGCATAGATGACTTGTCGCTATGCACATTTGTAAAAACATGTATATAGTGTAAATGTCTTGTGCAGTTCGTGCTTTTTGGTTTTTTGCCTGGTCTGCCCGGAGATCTGGTTCTCGCTGCAGGTTTTCACCTGCACGTCCCCATTCGGAGCCAGTGTTGGTGCTCATTTTGGCCTGGAGATTGAGCTTTCTTGTTGGAGGGTTTCTTCATTTAAACCCTATGTTTTCTTGCCCATCGGTGTGACCTCGTAGGCTTCTTGGCGATCAGGTTGGCTTGGTGTTTGGCATCGGGGTGACCTGTGTGGTCAGGTGAACGGGCAAGTGTTGTGCCGACAGTTAAGAGTCTCGCCGATGGAGGATGTGTTTTATTTGTAGGCATCGGCGTAACATTCTTCATCGGCTGGGAAGTTTATGGTTCCACCGACGGCATTGGTCATGCCGATGGGGGGTGAGTCAAGTGTTCGTCGGCGAGATTTAGCATATCGGCGAAGGTCTTTTGCAGTTTGCCGATGGAGGGAGTCACCCCGATGGGGAGTGCCATCGGAGTGAGATTGAGTATCGGGTCAACTTTGAAATGCTTGGCCGATGACATTTTTCTTGCCGATCGGGAGACATCGCTGTAGCATACTCTTTCTCTAGCCGATGGGGAAATATGGAGTGGTCGTCGGTGAGACTTTGGCTATCGGGCGAGCCGGCGTGGGGTTCACCGATGGAGTGGTGTATGGCCGATGGTGTTGTATCGGCGTAACAAGTGATGTCGGCAGGTGAGTGTTTGGTTGGGCCGATGGTGTGGGTCACACCGACAGCGGAGTATGGAGTAGCGATCAGCGAGACAGTTGTCTATCGGCGAAGGTTTTTTGGGAGCTGCCGATGGAGTGGTGTCTGGCCGATGGTGTTGTTATCAGCGTGGGTCACACCGACGAAGGGATGTTTTGAAGGTTATCGGGGTGACTTATATTATCGGCCAGGGAGTTACTTGTTGCCCCGATGGATGGCAGTCTCGCTGAAGACTTTGGGGAGTGTAGTTTGCGGTCGGGAAGACTTTTGAGATCGGCAGGAGAATTGTGGGGTGAGCCGATGGCATATGTCGTAGCAATGGGCTTTTGGTGAGGGCTTGTGTGTCGAGCGTGGCAAAAGCGCTCAACACTTGATGTGTATGCGATCAGGCTTATAAGGTAATGGAAGGCTCTCGGCACCATGCATGTGGGATTAATCCCCTTGCATTATTTTTGAACCTGCGAAGAAGCATGTTTTAGCGGGAAATCCTTTTTGAATGCAGCGACGGTCTCCAAGTGAAATACAGGTGGTTGAGACCCTTAATGGCGACTGTGCTGGGGCATGGGCGAGTTGTTGCACAGTCAGGTATCCGATTTTTTTGACATGAAGACTTCCAGATAGTGGCGCGTGGCTCGAGGTTCCTCTGTCTGTTGCTGTAATAAATTTTGAGCACCATTCCTTTGAAGGGTCTGTATCTAGCTGATTTTGATATTTTGTCATGTAATTAATTATTGTGGTACACTTTCTGGCTGTTATAAGCAGACTGTGTTACCATTGTTTTGGTTGTTGAAAGTTGAACATTTTGGCTCTGTAACACAATACAGTTCGTTTTGGTTGCTCTGTACAGCTAAACTTGTGAGTTTATGTATCTCTTGTTGTACGATTTGGCATGAATCCACTGATTTCATGGTTAATCTTATATGAATAATGCTATGTTTGCATGTGTTTTGTTAATTCTGTCTCCAGTATTGCATGTATCTTTCTTCTGAGTCTGGATATTTAAGCAATATTTGAGACTCTAGAACATGGAATTCCTGTGTTGAATGTATGATCTCTCAACTTCTGCTCAAGGGGTAGATTAAACTATTTTCAGGTTGAACATTAGGAAGGGTGTACTGCAGTAGGGATGCCATAAGTAGAGATAACTTAACACTCTGTATTGGGAGATATCTGTAAGGCAGGTATCACATATATCCCCCTGAAATCTAGTTTTAGCTGTTCATGCTGATCATTCACAGGTGTATGTCTATTGACTCCAGGCCCTGGATAGGCTTTGTGTTTGTGTTACAACCATGTCCAGCTTTGCATCCAAACTCAAAATCATAATCAAACTCTAAAACAACCATTAAGACATTAGAATTAGTTTTAGGATCCTCAGTCCTCTGTCTACAACTGCAAATAGGCCCAAAGCTAGCCCCTTTGCTCTTATCTTTTAGTTTTGGTCTACTTACAGGAGGACTTATCTGCTTTCTGACAGCATCCCAATCCTTGTATGCGTATCTCATGGATGTTGAGTAGGGAATACCCCCCTAGGTCTTGCAGAGCCTGAAGAAGAAGAGGAGATAAAATATAGAGTCTATCTCCTACACTGTTGGCCCCTGGCCCAGAGATCCTGTTGATCACTGATGGCTACCTTGTAGGGAAATCTGGGAATAAGCATCCAGTCTGGAAAAAAACTAACAGAACCAAGTTCAGGGTTTCTACTCATCCATGAGTGAGTGGGCAGGGTTTCCGCTCTTCCATGAGTGAGTGGGCAGGGTTTCTGTTCTCCCATGAGTGATTAGGCAGGGTTTCTACTCTACCATAAGGGTGTTATCCTGCATATAAGAATGTGTTCTAATGTACATATTCATTATATGGATGGTGTAACAAGTTTAATCCAGAGGTGTAAGGAAACCAACTATGTGGCCAAACAACACTAATTTTCATGTGGGTACTTGCCTGCACATAAGAACAAACCCTCGTATGCAAATTCACAATGTGGGTAGTGGAACCAAGTGCAGTTTGGCAAGAAGGGCAAGTTGTTGTTATCCTGGTCTAAACCGTAATTCATGAAACTACAAGTAACTATATATAAGGACTCATCACAGGACGCACTAGAACAACCAATGTCAGATGCTAGACCAGGCGAATCCAACACAGTTTTATACATAAGGGGTTAACATATTCTAAAGAATTCAATTGCCCACAAAACCATGAAAAGAACACACAAAAATTGTGCAATTCATGTTTGTTGGTCTGAACCATTTGCAAAATGAAGGCAAACATTTCTAATAAGAATGATTTTCTTAAACCTACACCGGGCACCTAGACCAAAGGCACCAGCACAACCAAACATGACATGTGGCACGGCCAATAGAAATCGATGACCCCCTCGTCCCTATCCACCTTCTCCAAATCCTTTGGCCACAAAATTCCTACTGTGAAAATTGCCTTAGCCAACTTACATCCTCGAAGCCCTTGAGCAGATGGTTTTTGAAGGCCATTCAGGTTGCAGTGCTGACCACTGCCTTATCCACACTTATATCAAGCAACGAAGCCACAAATCGGGAAGGGATGTCGGGGTCTACCCTGTATCATTCCCCATCCTCCACGAAACCCCTACCCAAAACCAAATTCACCGCTCCTATCATGAAGGCGTCCCCTTGTATCAGGATCTGCCAGAAATGCTAGTCTGTAATTTTCCCATGAAAAGCCATTTGCTTGACCGAGTTGGTCATGCAAATAGGCGTCGCCATTCCCTCATAGACTAACAGTCTACTTTACAAATGCTCAGAGGAAAGGAAAAAATTTAATCTTGGTTCCCTAGCCATCACTGCTAATGGAGGAGGAAATATATATTTCTAACTTCATTGTCTGTCCCTCCGGCTATAAATGTGATAGAAAGATTTGGACATCTGAGAGGAGACGGCTCGTGCTAACAGGGCCGCATCATTTTATGAATGGGGAACGGGGTATTTCGGTTGCCTCGCCTACTCGTTCTCCTTGCAAATTAATGATTGTTGCCATCGTGTCAGTCTTCCTGCGTGGAAGTGGTCATTCTAAAGACATCCCCTAATCCTATGCTTCTGCCTTATATCAATTTATTATCATTGTTTATCATGACCGTCACCCTGCTTATCCAACCCTACACATCTTGTCATGTGTAGGGCCCCCTCCCTACCACCCACTCAAAATTTGTCCTATTATATTTATACATTATTTACATATTTAATTATTAATTTAAATAAATATTATTTCTATAATTATAAATTAATATTAAATTATAAATTAATATTGAGAATAATTTAAATAATTTTTTAATTGATTAATAACATAATTATATAATAGTTAGTACATCCCTACCACCTGTTGGTGCTCATTTTTGGCCTGGAAGTAAAGCTTGCAGGTGGAGGGTTTCTTTTTCAAACCCTAGGTTTCCCTCTTCATCGGCGTGAGTTTGTGTTGTGTCTTAGCGATCATGTTGATAGCACGGTGTCTTCTTCCATCGCTGAGACTTTGTGCTATCGGTGAATGAGATTGTTGTTCTACCGATGGTGTTGGTCTTGCCGACAGGGGTAAGTCATGTATTCATCGGCAGGAGTGGGAGCTATCAGGTGAGCGGTTAGATGTTGGGCCGACAGTGTAGTGTTTGGCCGATGAAGATTCATCGACGTGTGTCTTACCGAAGAAAGTGGGGTTGACGTTTGGCATCGGTAAGACTACTGTGATCGGCCAATGTGTTTTGTGGTCTGCCGATAGAAGGAAGTCACCCTGATGGGGAATGCCATCGGGATGACTTTGTGTTCGGTTTGGCCAACGGTGGAGTATGTAGGATTTGGCGATCGGCGAGACTTTTGAGATCGGGCTAGCAGTTGGAGGGCCCGCCGATGGGTAATGTTTAGCCGATGAGGTTTCATCGGCATGTGTTTGGCCGACGGAGGGATGAGGCCATAGTTCATCGGCATGAGTTGTTATATCGGTGAGGGAGTTTTGAGCTGGGCCGATGGTATATGTCACAGCGATGGGTTCTTGGCGAAGGGTTGTGTGTCAAGCGTGGCAAAACGCTCGACACCTATCATGTGTGCGACCATGTTTATAAACTACTGATGTGAACTCCTCACCATGCATGTGGGATTATTCCCCTGTGTATTTTCAAACTTTGAGCGAAGCACTTTTGGCAGGAACTTCTGTTTGAAGTGTTGCGACAGTTTCCAAGTGGTCGCGGGTGGTTGAGGCCCTTAATGGCGACATTATAGAGTTATGGGCAACGGTACAGGCGATCAGGTTGCCCAATTTTTGAGCAGAGGCTCCAGATAATGGCGCATGGCTCGAGGCTCCTCTTTGTCTGCTGCATTTACATTTTCTGAGCACCATTCCTTCTGAGGGCTGTATCTGGCAAATTTTTGTCAAAGCCATGTAATTAATTGCTTATGGTACACTACCTGGCTGTTATAAGCAGGAAGTGTTACTCATATCTAGGTTGTTGAAAGTTGAATATTTTGGCTCTGTAATGCAATACAGCTGATTTGGTTGCCCTGTACAGCTAAACCTGTGAGTTTATGTATCTCCAGTTGTATGTTTTTTGCATGAATCCACTGATTTCGTGGTTAATTTTATATGAGAAATGCTATATTAGCATGTGTTTTGTTAATTCTGTCTCCAGTATTGCATATGTCTTTCTTCTGAGTCTGGATATTTAAGGAATGTTTGAGGCTCTAGAACATAGAATTCCTGTGTTGAATGTCTGATTTCTTAACTTCTGCTCAAGGGGTAGATTAAACTATTTTTAGATTGAACATTGGGAAGGATATACTATAATAGGGATGCCATAAGTATAGATAGCTTAACACTCTATATTGGGAGATATCTGTAAGGCAGGTATCAGATGCATCCCCCTGAAATCCAGTTTTAGTTGTTCATGCATATCATTCACAGGTGTATGTCTACTGACTCCAGGCCCTGGATAGGCACCAATCTTGCTTTGTTTTTGTGTTACAACCATGTCCAGCTTTGCATCCAAACTATAAATCAAAGTCAAACTCTAAAACAACCTTTAGGACATTAGAATTAGTTTTAGGATCCAAGTCCTCTGTCTACAACTGAAAATAGGCCCAAAGCCAGCCCCTTTGCTCTTATCTTGCAGTTTTGGTCTACTTACAGGAGGACATATCTGCTTTCTGTCAGCATCCCATCCTTTGTATGCATATCCCCATGGATGTTGAGTAGGGAACACCCCTCTAGGTTTTGCAGAGCCTGAAGAAGAAGAGGAGATAAAATATAGAGTCTATCTCCTACACTGTTGGCCCCTGGCCCAGAGATCCTGTTGATCATTGATGGCTACCTTGTAGGGAAATCTGGGAATAAGCATCCAGTCTGGGAAAAAACCAACAGAAATTGGTGACTCTGCTGGGGACTTGTGAAAGAACCCTGATTTACAAAAGAAAAAAGAAAACAGTTCCTAGTAATAGGTGGCGACTCCGAAGTAATCTCCTAACCGGTCAAAGTAAAATTTATATGCAGGGGAGAAGATCCCAACAAAATCTTTTATTTGAAGAGTTACCAGTAACAAGAAGAATGATGTATAGAAGAAAGGGAGCTATCTCAGTCAGTCGTGAGGGTTCCCCCAGAAAAAATGATGATATGCAAGACAATCCAAGGTCTTCAGACAAGACAGTACCTTATTTTTCAAACAATGAGGCTGAAATCCAGAGTGTGTATGAAAGAAAACAGGGTAATGGTTTGAGAATAAGGTCAGAAGTGTTCCAAGAACGCCCATTTCTAGACCCTAGTGACAGATTTGAAGAGGCAAAGTCTTTGAGGGATGATGAAGATGATGACCAGAATGGTATGAGACCGTCTACCTCCATGCCTAAGGAAGAACAGTTAGCTGAAGAAATCAGAAATCTGAGAGCAGAATTAGAGTATCTGCAAGCCATGAAAATCAGAGATGACATGAGGCAGAAAGTGCAAGCTTTAAGGACTGCCCAAAATAATTCAATTCCTACCCTTGAGAATGCAAATGTGCAGAGACATCAACAGAGAAATGAAGTGCAATATCAGCATAATGATGAGAGACAAAATGTGAATGATGCTAGGATACCACTGAACAATGTAAGAAACCAGAATGTAAACAGAAATATCAACGTTAATTAGTTTGACAGACAGCCCATGCAGCTAGATAGATTCAGACAGTTGGTGTTTGATGGTATTCATGGGTATCCTAACCCCATTGACAAGCATCTGAGGCTGCAAGTGCCTAAATTTTTAGGAAACAACACAGTGTCAAGAGAAGATCATCTAAAGGCTTTTCAAAATGTCATGGATAACTTTGAGGTAGAACATGAGGATGTTTTCATGAAGTCATTCATGCAATCTTTGGTTGATGAGGCCAAGGAATGGTATAAGAATCTGCCTGACTAGAGTATTTCATCATGAGATGATTTTAAAAGGATGTTCAAGGAGCAATATGATGACAAAAATGACCCTAGCTTTTTTGTAAATGAGTTTACTAGTATCACTAAAGGGTCAAATGAGCAGGTTGTAGATTTTAATGCAAGATTCACTAAAGTGTTAAACAAATTGCCACATCACATGAGGCCAAATGAACCAATGTGCATAATATTGTATATCAATGCCTTTGATGCAAAAACTGCATATGGATTAAGAGATAAAAGCCCTGCTACTCTCAGGGATGCTTTCAGAATTGCAGTGAATATTGAGAACAACAGGAAAGCATCAGGCAAGACTAACAGAAGGGATGATGTGAAAATTCTGCAGAATCCAAACAAGCCTCAGAACACTCAAGGTAATACGTCTGCCCCTGAAGATAAGATAGACAAATTGGCAAATGTTGTTAAGGACCTGAGTTATAGACTAGCTAGAAGTGAAAAAGGGATAGGTCCTGATAGGCAAGTCTATCAAAGGCAGGAAAAGAGGCCATCATTGCATGACATGCCGTATAATACCAATTGGCATAATGGTAAGCCTATGTTCCCACACAACAACACAAATCAGAAAGCTCAACATGTCAAAGAAACTCCTGATCCTCTAAAGAAAGCTATAAATATTGTTGATGATACTCCATGGTGTATAATTTGTCAGATGCCACATTCACAGTCACAGTGTATGATTGCCCAATCCTTGTGTGATAATGCCACATCTTGTAATGAATGCAATGAGCCACACTATGTGCACGATGATGATGTTAATATGGTGTCCATAAACAATGGATACCCCATTTATAGTGCTAATGAGAGTATAGATGATGGAATTCAGGCCTGTCAACAGGACTCTTATGATGAAGGTAATGAAGAAAGCTATGTGTATGCTCAGAGCTCACACAATTTTCTGAGTAACTTACAATGACCTTCTGATGAGGAAATTAGGGCCTTCATAGCTGCAGCAGTTGCTCAAGTCAAAAGCAACTACAATCTCAGAGGTAAAAATCAAGTAAGCAGCCCACATCAGCCAGAAGGTATTTCTGCAGGTCAGCCGCTGCATGGTCATAAGGGAATTGAATCACAAAAGAGGCAGTGGGTTAATAATAAACAGAATTTTAGACATAGAACAGGTCATGAATCTCAAGGACCAGACAATAGAATCCCCCAAGCTGAAGATCAAAGCAAAGATTTCCAAGACAAGAATGATGATCAAGGAACTATGAAAGTAAAAGCTAAATCAGTTCAAGATGAAAACAAGATTGTGGAGCAAGCTACAACTGTTATACAAAATTATGCTCCATTTGATATAGCTCAAGTCCTCTCCCAAGTAAAAGTCTCTGTTCCACTTATGGAACTGATGAAAGTGGAAGAAATTAAGAATAGGACAATATCCCTAATTTCAGGGGTACCTTTTCAAGCTAAAAAAAATGCTCAGATCCAGGGTGACAAACATGTCATGTGTAATGAAGAAGATGAGGCTCCTGAAGTCTATTTAGGAGTGACTATGACAAAGTGTCCTTCACAAGTGGAACTATTTTATGTATCCCTGGTTATAAATGGAAAAATAATCAGAAATTGTATGCTTGATTCTGGAGCATCTACAAATGTCATGCCTTTGGCCATCATGCAACAAGCTGGGTTGAAAATTGACAAGGCATGCGGAAAATGCTATGCTATGGATGCCAGAGAGGTACCAGTTATTGGAATCATGAAGGATGTAGATTTTAAATTGGCAGCATTTCCTGAGAAAAGATATAAAATGAATATAACAGTGGTTGACATCAAGCCACAGTATGGTATGTTGCTGTCAAGAAGATGGGCAGCACTAATTGGTGGAAGTATGCAGCTGGACCTGTCATATGCCATGATTCCAATGAATGGCAAGGATGTTAAGCTAATCAGAGAACAAAGATCATCAGAGACAGTGGAAGACCAAGAAGCTGAGGAACAGATATGCTTTGTAAACACTGACTGTGATAACTTCAAGGTTGTCTCAGATGATAAGGAAGATAAAGAGAAAAATGTCTGCATTGAAGAGCTGGACCAGCAAGGTTTATGGACCATGTATTTTGATGGAGCTTGTGCAAAAGAAGGCTCTGGAGTTGGAGTTGTTTTCTTGCCCCAAATGGCAAGTTCCTCAAATTCTCTTTCTCGCTGAGGTTTGTTTGCACAAACAACATTGCAGAATATGAGGCTTTACTTTTAGGCCTAAATATAGCCCTCAAACATGGAATCAAAATGCTAAAAGTATTTGGTGACTCTGAGCTGATTGTATCCCAAATTAGAGATAGGTATGCTTCCAAAAACAAAAGATTAAAACAATATAAGCATGTTGTTTGGGATACCATTGAACTTTTTGATGCATTTTCAATAGGCTGGGTAGAGAGATCCAAGAATGTTATGGCTGATTTCTTGGCTAATGTTGCAATAAGGCCAGATAACATCACTCTGTCAGATGTTATAAATGTAGAAGTTAAAATCAGGCCTGCAGTACCAGAGAACATATGCAATTGGCAAGTGTTTAATGATGATAGGGACTTGTTAAAATTTTTGCACTGCATAGATGAATATGAGAATCAAGAAATTGATTTCCAAGCTTTTGTAGAAACCATAGATGGAAAAGAAACTCTTGTGGGGAAAGAGATAATTCAGTTGAAGACTAATAAAATCCCTAGAGGGTTAGTAGCTTTGGAAAGAGCTTTTGACAGTAGAGACCAATTGGTCACAAAAACATCTCCCACAAACAAGGAGGATTTAGAAGAGATAAATTTGGGAACATCTCAGACCCCCAAGAAGGTATATATTGGTAAGCAGCTCAAACCACACATCAGGAGTATGCTGATTGTATTACTGAAAAGGTACAAACATGTTTTTGCTTGGTCATATGAGGACCTAAAGGCCTATAGGGAAGATTTATTCCAGCATGAGATCTCATTGAAGCCGGGAGCTAAGCCATTCAGACAGAGGCAAAGACCTATTAATCCTACCTTAGCTCCAAAGATGCAAGAAGAACTCAAAAAGCTTAGGGAAGCTGGAATAATTGTGCCAATCAGACATTCAACTTGGGTGTCTAACCTTGTCCCAGTCAGAAAAAAGAATGGTGATATTAAGCTGTGTGTTGACTTCAGGAACTTAAATGTATCCTCTTTAAAGGATAACTATCCACTGCCTAATATGGAAGCTATGTTGCAGAGAGTGATTGGTTGTGAACTCTTATCCATGATGGATGGATTTTCAGGTTATAATCAGGTGAAGGTAAAGGAATCAGAACAGTATAAGACTGCCTTCACCACCCCGTGGGGAACTTATGTATATGTTAGAATGTCGTTTGGGCTAACAAATGCAGGTGCTACATTTCAAAGGGCAATGGATGTTACTTTTGCAGGGTTGATTGATTCAATCCTGGCTGTGTATCAAGATGATCTGACTGCATATTCAAAGAAGGAGGAGCAGCATTGTATGCACTTGGAGCAGATTTTCATTAGAGCACTAGAGTATGGCATTTCTTTAAATCCAAAGAAGTGTGCTTTTGGGGTAGTTGAAGGAAAACTCCTAGGGCACATTGTTTCCAAGGATGGAGTTAGGATAGATCCAGAGAGAGTGGCTGCTATTGACAGAATTCAAATGCCAAAAACTGTAAAAGGAGTTCAGTCCTTCTTTGGACAGATAAATTTTGTTAGGAGATTTGTTCCCAACTTTGCAGAAACCACAAGGAACATTTCCAAAATGATGAGGAAGGATGCAACTATCCACTGGGAAAGTGAAGCAATTGAATCATTTCAGAGTATCAAAGAGGCAATCAAGATGGCCCCTGTTCTTAAATCTCCTGATTTTTCTAGGCCATTCCAATTGTTTTCATTTGCTTCCTTTCACACTGTTGCTGCATGTTTGCTACAGAAAAATGAAGATGGTTTTGAACAGCCCATAGCTTTCTTCAGTATGTCCTTGCAGGCTTCTGAGTTGAAATATGATATTATGGAAAAACAGGCATATGCACTAGTCAGAGCCATCAAAAGTTTCAGACCTTACCTGGTAGGATCACATGTAATTGCATATGTACCCCATGCAGCAGTCAAAGACATATTCACTCAACAGGAGGTGACTGGAAGAAGGTGTAGATGGATAAACAAACTGCAGGAGTTCAACATAGAAATACAAATTACCAAGTTGGTAAGAGGACAAGGATTAGCCAAGATGATGGCACAGTCAAACTTGGAAGCATGCCAAGTTAATGTAGTCCAAAATGAGAATGTAAATGTATCAAGATCTGAATGGTACAAGGACATTATATACTACTTGCAAAATCTGAATTGTCCTTCCCATTTCAGTGACAGTCAAAAGAGGACTTTAAAGTTACATGCAATCAGGTATGTCATTGTTCAAGGTGAGCTATACTGGAAAAACCCTGATGGTGTGCTGCTGAGATGTGTGGATGAAGATGTGGCTAATAATGTTTTAATTGACATGCATAAGGGATTGTGTGGTGGACATTATACTGCCCAAACAATAGCCCATAAAATTCTCAGAGCAGGATATTGGTGGCCCACTCTCTTTTCAGATGCACAAAGGTTAGTGAAGAAGTGTGACCCTTGCCAAAGATTCTCAGGAAAATTGAGATATGATGGTGCTTTACCCCTCAGAACTGTAACTGTGGATGCTCCATTCCAGCAATGGGGAATTGACTTCATAGGGGAAATTGCAGACAAGTCAAGTGGGGGACACAGTTGGATTCTGGTGGCAACTGATTATTTTACCAAATGGATTGAGGCCATTCCGACTAAGAGAGCTACTAGTAAAGTGGTGACAGATTTTATACTGGAGAATGTTATCATCAGGTTTGGAGTGCCACTCAAGATGGTTACTGATAATGCTATGTGCTTCAGATCAGGTGAATTTGTTGATTTTTGCAACAAGTATGGGATCTGATGCAAAGTGAAACGCAACGGAGGCTAACTAACAGGAAGGAGCTGCCAATAATACAAACAGCATGATAAAAATGTCTATCGGCTCAGCATCATCATCATATTTCCTAACAACACCAACAGCATCATCATATTTCAACAGCATCATCATATTTCGGATGATCGCAGTTATCCTCCTGCCGGCTACTGTTCATCTCCTCCGCCAGTCGCCTATCATCATCATCATGATATTCAACGGGCGCAAACATCCTCCAGTTGCACTGTTCATCGGGTGCCAAACACTAGCGGCATCATCATGATATTCAATATCACCTTCGTCAGCAGGATATCCAAATATCCGGTTGCTCTCAATATCCTAATGACGATCACCTTCAACACCTTGCCTTCGACGCTCCACTGCCCGACGATACAAGCAACAGCATCATGATCTAATTTATCCGGTTGTCTTGGAACCTCCTGATGATGTTTCACAACTTCCTGCCGAGAGCCTTCGCCGATACCTAAACCCTTAGCGACGACAGGATCAACATGCATAGGGGGATATCTCAATATCCTGATGACGATGACGTCATATCCTGATGACGATGACGTCACACATCATCCTGATGAACTCTCCAATACTTAGACAAAAACTAAACTTTCACACCCGCATCTACTAGCGATACGCAGATGATGAGCTTCTCCGAGAGATGATCCTGAGTGCGATATACACTGAGTATATATTCAACTCAAAACATCCTGATGCACTTGCAACTTACAAACTTCAACAGCTTCACGACCCGATCCTGATGGCGATGCATTCGCAGATGACGATGCGGCTTGCTCCGGCTGGAAACGCACATGCAGACTCCTGTGTATCCGTCCACTGCATGTAAACACTCAGAACCGCATAATTACACAAAGACAATGTGACGACCGGGCCGGATCACCTTCAAACCAAAATCTAACAGTTTATCCTTCTATACCTAGCACATGAGGATGCTAGGCTGATTCACAGCATGCTCCTAATAGATCTCTTGAACAATGCAATGCATAAACAGAAAACACAAATGCAAACTAAGCTATGATACAGGACCATTCCACCGATTTGCAGGATCAACCGGTGGAAGGGTTGAAAATACCCATTAACTTGCAAACGAAAAGGAAATCAACACAGATACAACTGATACAACCAGATACTGCAAAAGATGAGATCTTATTCAATTGGAATTCAAAAGTCCTGAATACAGATTCACAATGTCTGAGCTGCTCTCAACTCAACACAACACCAATACATCTATCAACATCAATCTCAATATCAATATGAACTGTATCTAAACCCTAACAGATCGAAGGTATATATAACAAATCCTTCGAGTACTACCAACTCACTTCCCAGCGGCTGGGAGCTTCCAAGCGGCTGGGAGAGAGGACAGCTCAGATAACCTTATCCCGATCTCTAACTGCCTACACATACTCCTATGCTGATCTAATACATAGCATCGGTCCAATGGACCTTATTACATGCTAAAGTCAAACATACTAAAAATAGCCTACTGCCCTGTCATCATGCGGACAATTCACCTATATCCTGATCATGTTATCCTATATCCTGATCATGTATGTCATCATGCGGACCTATAACAAACTAACTGCCTCAAGGAGGCCAGCTGTTAGGTAGGTGCCTCTGCACCATACTCCCCAAAAGAAAATAACTCATGTCCCATGAGTTAGGATATGGAAGTCTTCCACCTTTACACTTTGCCTGTGCAATGTTCTGCCCTGTTCCAGCTTTGTCTGCTGCTGTCTCTTGGCTGCTCCAAGACTTCTGAACTGTAACTTGCTTTCTGGCAAGTAAATCCTCATGCCTGTTGATGTAGGCCTTTTTCTCATATACCTTATGTTTGTCAGGTTGTCTGACCAGAACCTCTTTCTGAACTGCCTGTTGATCTTCTGAAATGTTCAACTCTATCTTCCTGTCAATCTTTATAGGACAAACAATAGTCCCAACTATGACAACATCCTTGTCATTCCTCTGAACTGGTTGCTGTTTACCATCCTGTTTCTGAACTTGCTGCTGACCTCTGTCAGTCACAACTGAAACTTTCTTCAGCTTGTTGTCTTGAACAACTTCTTTCCTTGCAGTGTCCTGAACTGCCTTTATGCCTGCTCCTCTAGGCATCTGCACAAATTCCTTCTTTCCCAGTAAAATGACTTTGGCTGCCTTCTGTGCTGCAGCTGCTTCCTGTAATGGCATCAACTTAATAGTCTTTCCATCTTTCTGGATGGTGTAGGTATTAGCATACCCATCATATAGTACTCTTCTGTCAAATTGCCATGGTCTACCCAACAGTAGGTGACAACATTCCATGGGCAAAATATCACACAAAATTCTATCCTGATATGCTCCAATCTGGAAATCTACATATGCCTGTTCAGAGACAAAAAGTGAATGACTATCACTCACCCAAGATGCCTTGTAAGGGTGTGGATGTGGAATCCTTTCCAAATGCAGTTTATCCACCATCTCCTGAGATACCATGTTGTCTGTTGAACCAGTATCAATGACAACCTTGCATATTTTACCTTTGCTCTTGCATGTGGTCTTGAAAAGAGCTCTTCTTTGCATCATATCCTTTGATGCCTGCAAACTAATTCTCCTTAACATCAATGATTCTCCACTCTCTGGATATCCAACATTATCAGCATCCTGATCCTTTTGATAAATGTTTGGACTCTGCACACTTTTCTCTTCTTTCTCTTCTTGCACAAGTTGTACTCTCTTGTCACTCGTTCTATCATTTCTGGATGATGAACCTTTGTTTTCTGGACATTTGAAGGATGGATGACCAAACTCACCACAGGTGTAACATTTCCCTGAAAATGTAGTAGAACCTCTACCACCTCCAAATCTTCCTTTATTACCTTTCCATCCACCTCTGAAATTAGACTGTCCCTGTCCTTTATCAGTGTCTTCTTGACTCTCATTAGTTTGCCTTGTTCTATGGGCTGATCCTCTTCCTCTATTGTTTTCTTGTTTTCTCTTCAACTTCTCTTCCACTTTCAATGCCAACTGGAAACACTTCTGGACTGTATCTGGAGTATGCAGACTTAGATCATCCTGAATATTAAACCTCAATCCATTAAGGTATCTGGCTACCTTCTCTTCCTCACTTTCTTTCACCTTTGTCTTCATATAGAGTTTCATGAACTCTTCTGTATATGAGCTGACATCTAGCTCCTTTTGCTTCAAGTTTTGCTTCCTCTTGTGTAACTGGATACTGTAATCCAAAGGAATATAAGCTTCCTTTACCAATTCCATCATCTTCTTCCATGTGGCAACTCTACGTTTTCCTTCCTGCACTCTATCATCTTGAACAAAGTTCCACCATGTCAAGGCAGCTTCTTTCATCTTTGACTGTGCTATCTTCACTCTCTGCTGTTCTGGTATCTCCTCTGTTACAAAGAAATTGTTCAGACAGTCTATCCATTCCATCACCGAATCAGGGTCCATCTTACCTGTAAACACTGGCAAATCCAGCTTCACATCCATGGTTCTCCTCTCCATGGCCTTGAGGGCGTTCAACAGTGGCCTCTGGTCTGCAGGAACGACCTCCTCGCTCCAATTAGGGATCTCTTCTTCTTCCCTATCATCTTCTCTACCAGAACCTACTCTGCTCCTCAACTTTGCTAACTCATCTTTCAACTCCTGATTCTGAGCCTTCACGGCCTTGCTTTCTGCAATCTGTTTCTTCACCAGAACTGCCAACTCAGCGTTGGTCATCCTTGCTGGAACCTCAGATGTTCCTTCTTCGTCTGACATCCTGCTTATCTTTTCCAGAAGATCCTAACCTTTGCTCTGATACCACTATGATGCAGAGTGAAACGCAACGGAGGCTAACTAACAGGAAGGAGCTGCCAATAATACAAACAGCATGATAAAAATGTCTATCGGCTCAGCATCATCATCATATTTCCTAACAACACCAACAGCATCATCATATTTCAACAGCATCATCATATTTTGGATGATCACAGTTATCCTCCTGCCGGCTACTGTTCATCTCCTCCGCCAGTCGCCTATCATCATCATCATGATATTCAACGGGCGCAAACATCCTCCGGTTGCACTGTTCATCGGGTGCCAAACACTAGCGGCATCATCATGATATTCAATATCACCTTCGTCAGCAGGATATCCAAATATCCGGTTGCTCTCAATATCCTGATGACGATCACCTTCAACACCTTGCCTTCGACGCTCCACTGCCCGACGATACAAGCAACAGCATCATGATCTAATTTATCCGGTTGTCTTGGAACCTCCTGATGATGTTTCACAACTTCCTGCCGAGAGCCTTCGCCGATACCTAAACCCTTAGCGACGACAGGATCAACATGCATAGGGGGATATCTCAATATCCTGATGACGATGACGTCATATCCTGATGACGATGACGTCACACATCATCCTGATGAACTCTCCAATACTTAGACAAAAACTGAACTTTCACACCCGCATCTACTAGCGATACGCGGATGATGAGCTTCTCCGAGAGATGATCCTGACTACGATATACACTGAGTATATATTCAACTCAAAACATCCTGATGCACTTGCAACTTGCAAACTTCAACAGCTTCACGACCCGATCCTGATGGCGATGCATTCGCAGATGACGATGCGGCTTGCTCCGGCTGGAAACGCACATGCAGACTCCTGTGTATCCGTCCACTGCATGTAAACACTCAGAACCGCATAATTACACAAAGACAATGTGACGACCGGGCCGGATCACCTTCAAACCAAAATCTAACAGTTTATCCTTCTATACCTAGCACATGAGGATGCTAGGCTGATTCACAGCATGCTCCTAACAGATCTCTTGAACAATGCAATGCATAAACAGAAAACACAAATGCAAACTAAGCTATGATACAGGACCATTCCACCGATTTGCAGGATCAACCGGTGGAAGGGTTGAAAATACCCATTAACTTGCAAACGGAAAGGAAATCAACACAGATACAACTGATACAACCAGATACTGCAAAAGATGGGATCTTATTCAATTGGAATTCAAAAGTCCTGAATACAGATTCACAATGTCTGAGCTGCTCTCAACTCAACACAACACCAATACATCTATCAACATCAATCTCAATATCAATATGAACTGTATCTAAACCCTAACAGATCGAAGGTATATATAACAAATCCTTCGAGTACTACCAACTCACTTCCCAGCGGCTGGGAGCTTCCAAGCGGCTGGGAGAGAGGACAGCTCAGATAACCTTATCCCGATCTCTAACTGCCTACACATACTCCTATGCTGATCTAATACATAGCATCGGTCCAAGGGACCTTATTACATGCTAAAGTCAAACATACTAAAAATAGCCTACTGCCATGTCATCATGCGGACAATTCACCTATATCCTGATCATGTTATCCTATATCCTGATCATGTATGTCATCATGCGGACCTATAACAAACTAGCTGCCTCAAGGAGGCCAGCTGTTAGGTAGGTGCCTCTGCACCAGGATCAATCTATCATATGCATCACCATACCACCCACAAGGAAATGGTCAAGTAGAATCAAGCAATAAAAGCATCATGAAAATTATCAAAAGGATATTGGACAAGAACAAGAGAGCCTGGGACTCAAAATTAAAGTTGGCAATATGGGCTGACAGGGTGACAGTAAAAAAGGCTATTGGGATGTCACCCTTTGAGCTGGTATATGGTGCATCAGCCAGATTGCCCATAAACAATCTCCTACCAGTTTACAGATTCATCCAGGATAATGATGAGGAGATTGGAGACTCCACGACAAAAAGAGTGAACCAGCTGGTTGCACTGGATGAAAGCAGAAGGAAAGCACACCAGATCAATCTCAAGAGACAACAAGATGTGAAATATCTGTTTGATAGGAGAGCTACAAAAAGAAAATTTCAGGTCAACGATCTGGTGCTTGTATGGAATGCAAAAGATCAGGACAAGGGTAAACATGGTAAATTCGAACCTTTATGGATGGGCCCATATCAGATCTGCAGTACTCATGGGGAGGACTCTTATTTCCTCCAGGCCCTAGATGGCGAAGTTCTGGAATTGCCTGTGCATGGCCAATTCCTCAAGTTCTACTTTGCATGATGACTTATCTCTGTGCACATGTGTAAAATTATGTATATATTGTAGGTGCCTTGTACAGTTCGTGCCTTTTTTAGTTTTGTGCCTGGTCTGCCCGGAGATCTGATTCTCGCTGCAGGTTTTCACCTGCACGTCCCCATTCGGAGCCAGTGTTGGTGCTCATTTTTGGCCTGGAAGTAAAGCTTGCAGGTGGAGGGTTTCTTTTTCAAACCCTAGGTTTCCCTCTTCATCGGCGTGAGTTTGTGTTGTGTCTTAGCGATCATGTTGATAGCACGATGTCTTCTTCCATCGCTGAGACTTTGTGCTATCGGCGAATGAGATTGTTGTTCTACCGATGGTGTTGGTCTTGCCGACAGGGGTAAGTCATGTATTCATCGGCAGGAGTGGGAGCTATCGGGTGAGCGGTCAGATGTTGGGCCGATAGTGTAGTGTTTGGCCAATGAAGATTCATCAGCGTGTGTCTTACCGAAGAAAGTGGGGTTGACGTTTGGCATCGGTAAGACTACTGTGATCGGCCAATGTGTTTTGTGGTCCGCCGATAGAAGGAAGTCACCCCAATGGGGAATGCCATCGGGATGACTTTGTGTTCGGTTTGGCCAACGGTGGAGTATGTAGGATTTGGCGATCGGCGAGACTTTTGAGATCGGGCTAGCAGTTGGAGGGCCCACCGATGGGTAATGTTTAGCCGATGAGGTTTCATTGGCATGTGTTTGGCCGACGGAGGGATGAGGCCATAGTTCATCGGCATGAGTTGTTATATCGGCGAGGGAGTTTTGAGCTGGGCCGATGGTATATGTCACAGCGATGGGTTCTTGGCGAAGGGTTGTGTGTCAAGCGTGGCAAAACGCTCGACACCTATCATGTGTGCGACCATGTTTATAAACTACTGATGTGAACTCCTCACCATGCATGTGGGATTATTCCCCTGTGTATTTTCAAACTTTGAGCGAAGCACTTTTGGCGGGAACTTCTGTTTGAAGTGTTGCGACAGTTTCCAAGTGGTCGCGAGTGGTTGAGGCCCTTAATGGCGACATTATAGAGTTATGGGCGATGGTACAGGCGATCAGGTTGCCCAATTTTTGAGCGGAGGCTCCAGATAATGGCGCATGGCTCGAGGCTCCTCTTTGTCTGCTACATTTACATTTTCTGAGCGCCATTCCTTCTGAGGGCTGTATCTGGTGGATTTTTGTCAAAGCCATGTAATTAATTGCTTATGGTACACTACCTGGCTGTTATAAGCAGGAAGTGTTACTCATTTCTAGGTTGTTAAAAGTTGAATATTTTGGCTCTGTAATGCAATACAGCTGAATTGGTTGCCCTGTATAGCTAAACCTGTGAGTTTATGTATCTCCAGTTATATGTTTTTTGCATGAATCCACTGATTTCGTGGTTAATTTTATATGAGAAATGCTATGTTAGTATGTGTTTTGTTAATTCTGTCTCCAGTATTGCATATATCTTTCTTCTGAGTCTGGATATTTAAGGAATGTTTGAGGCTCTAGAACATAGAATTCCTGTGTTGAATGTCTGATTTCTTAACTTCTGCTCAAGGGGTAGATTAAACTGTTTTTAGATTGAACATTGGGAAGGATATACTGTAATAGGGATGCCATAAGTATAGATAGCTTAACACTCTATATTGGGAGATATCTGTAAGGCAGGTATCAGATGCATCCCCCTGAAATCCAGTTTTAGTTGTTCATGCATATCATTCACAGGTGTATGTCTACTGACTCCAGGCCCTGGATAGGCACCAATCTTGCTTTGTTTTTGTGTTACAACCATGTCCAGCTTTGCATCCAAACTATAAATCAAAGTCAAACTCTAAAACAACCTTTAGGACATTAGAATTAGTTTTAGGATCCAAGTCCTCTGTCTACAACTGAAAATAGGCCCAAAGCCAGCCCCTTTGCTCTTATCTTGCAGTTTTGGTCTACTTACAGGAGGACTTATCTGCTTTCTGTCAGCATCCCAGCCTTTGTATGTATATCCCCATGGATGTTGAGTAGGGAACACCCCCCTAGGTTTTGCAGAGCCTGAAGAAGAAGAGCAGATAAAATATAGAGTCTATCTCCTACACTGTTGGCCCCTGGCCCAGAGATCCTGTTGATCATTGATGGCTACCTTGTAGGGAAATCTGAGAATAAGCATCCAGTCTGGGAAAAAACCAACACCACCCACTCAAAATTTGTCCTATTATATTTATACATTATTTACATAGTTATTTATTAATTTAAATAAATATTATTTCTATAATTATAAATTAATTTATTAAATTATAAATTAATGTCGAGAAGAATTTAAATAATTTTTTAATTGATTAATAACATAATTATATAATAGTTAATACATCCCTACCACCCACTCAAAATTTGTCCTATTATATTTATACATTATTTACATATTTAATTATTAATTTAAATAAATATTATTTCTATAATTATAAATTAATATTAAATTATAAATTATTATATAATATTGAGAAGAATTTAAATAATTTTTTATTGATTAATAATATAATTATATAATAATTAGTAACTATTTAAATATATATTTAAAATTAGTAAACATTTAATATTATATAATTTAAAAGCTAATATAATACTTAAACCATAGAACACAAATATTTAATTTTTTTTTTAAATACACTTAAACAAATATTGTCCAAATAATTATAAAATAATTTTAAAATTTTCATAGGCATTAACATTTATTTTTGCATTGGCATCCCAAGTACGTGAGCACACCCCAATTTTTAACTGTGCCAAGCAGGGCTTAAATTTGACAGTCCACCTTGACTGTTAAGGAATTTTTTTCCTACAGTTTAGTCTTCATATTGTGTGACAATTAATTTTTTTAAATTATATAAAGTTGGAGCTTTCAATGAATGCTTTACCAATGAAAAAGGTTAGGATAAATAAAATATTTTATAAAAAAAAACAAATCTAAGGAATTTTTTTTTAAATAATAGAAGTTCCTATTAAAAATTTAAAAATAAAAGAAAAAACTAGTATAAAAAACAAATCTATTTCTTAAATAATATAAGTTGTATTAAAAAATTTAAAAATAAAAGCAAAAAATTAGAATGAATATATTATATAAAAAATAAATCTATCTCGAAAATTTTTTTTTAAATAATAGAAGTTCTATTAAAAAATTTAAAAATAAATGGAAAAAATATATATTATATAATTTAGAATGAATATATAATTATATTCTAAAAAACAAATCTAAAAATTTGAGATATATTCTATTAAAAAATAAATCTAAAAAATATATATTTAAAATGAATATATAATTATATTCATAAAAAACAAATTTAAAAATTTGGGATATATTCTATTCACAAATAAAATCTAAAATATATATATTTAAAATGAATATATAATTATATTCATAAAAACAAATCCCAAAATTTGGGATGTATTCTATTAAAAAACAAATCTAAAAGATTTGGGATATATGCTATTAAAAAACAAATCTAAGATATATATATATATATAGTCAAATATTTATTTTTATTGTATTTTACAGCTAAAATTTTTAAATACAGTTATACAACTGTCAAATTTAAGCCCTGATGCCAAGCTGCAGTAAAAAACAAGAAGAAAAATAAATTACGAAAATTTTGGAGAACACATTGCACGTGTCAACGGGAAAGTGGCCGGCTTCCGACAATTTAAAATCCTGCGAACACATGAACATTGGCGGTATAAATTTTATTTGTATCTGTATTTTTGCTTGCAATTCTAATGCCCACCCCAAATGAATTTTTTAAAGTTTTCATTAAAAAATATAGAACCGAGTGCTGCAGTTGTGACAGGCTGTCAAAAATATTACATGGGATTCAGATGTCGGGAAAAAAAAATCAACGATTTCCGGGAGCAATCCGGCAGCTGAATATTTCTGGGAGCAAAAAGCTCCCACTATAAGTCTATCGGCTAAATATTTAGTAAATCAAAAAATAGTATATATGAATTTCATGAGTGTAATAGTTCAGTGATAATTTGGCCAATAGGCCATTCTATATGTGCACACATCTTGTAACTGTCAAAAATTTGGTAGTCCCAATTTTTTGGTCATCCAAAAATTAATAGTTATTCAATTTCTTTTTGTTTTTCTCAAGCGTAGAAAACATTACATTTGTTGTACGAATGATACTGCCAACTGCGATTCGCTTGAACATACGAAGAGTCACTGGAATTGGAGAAGTTTAATTAACACTTGACTCTTTAATTTCCTGCGGGCACCCAAATTTTGTTTGTTTGGATCTGAACAGGTGAAAACTATCGGAATGAAAACGAATCGTCAAATATGGAAAAATGTTTACGAGATCTGAACCATCATTCACATCACGGAAAGGTATGAGTTTTTTTTAGTTTTGCATTTGCTAAATGATTTACTTTCATTTTATCCTGAAAAGGGATAATTAAAAGCAGGTTTTGGGTAGTCCTCCTCATAAATTTCTGTGGGGAGTTTGAAGAAAGGGAAGCTGATATATTAAACTCTCCTTATCCAGCTTCCTCACAATGAGTTCTTCAACAGGCCCTGCACAGAATTATTGCATGAGCAGCAGGAAGAGGTCTATATTATAAGTAAAATTATGAGTTTTTATAGGACTTCGTGGTGGTGGCCATGGCGGTGCACTGGTTCGAGCTGGAGGCCTTCTATTTGCAAGTGTAGCGCATTGGTTAGTATAAAGATCTTAAATAATACATCTTTAAAGATGTATAAAATGTTTTCCTTTATAATATTTATATGAGTATTACAGGCATGGATATAAACTAACCAAAGCATAAGAAAAAAAATATAAATTAATTATTTTAACTTTTATTTAAAATATTTTATTTTAGATAAAATTTACTTTATTTTAATTGTTTCAGTAGTAATAAATTAACATAGATATAGATATTTTTTATGGAGATCATCTACATGATTGTGCATGAATCTTAGGATGAACCTCTTCCAATGAGACCAACATAGATATTTTAAATACATCTATAACCCTGTATATATTTAAAAAAAAGTTAAGATAAAAAAATAAAATAACTTTGAAGTAAATTAAAATTTATATGTCCATAAATAGAATAGTTCTAAAATAAAATAAAATAACTTATTAATTGAAATTTAATAGACCTTCATGGCTACATCCAAATAAAACACAAATGAAGGTTACATGGCGTGGACATTCCAAAGTGCTTCAATATTTCAAAGACTTTGAAGGCCTCATTGCATAGCCATGCATTGCATATCCTACAATCAGTCTATTCCATGAGATTATACCTGCATGATGTCTTTTGTTAAAAATTTGATGTGCCTTCTATACTCCCACAATTTTTCATACATGTTTATCAAGGCATTTGCAACAACGTAACACCCACTTTCAATTAGTTTTTGGTATATCTCCATACCCTCTTTCAAAAGCTTCCATTTGAGCACACGTTGGGAAGATGCTAGCAAATGTTGCCAAGTTTGGCTTTACACTTGCAAATTGCTCATAGGATTCCATGTGACTACATTTCATTGAGGCATTTCTTTGAAAAGGATTAAGTCTCCTTAAGATTACCATTTTGTGCATATCTTATAACCATAGCATTCTATGAGACCACATTTCATTGAGGCTAAAAGTTTGATCCAATTGGCATATTATAAAATTAAAAAACAAATCATTTTTGAATTTGAGTTTTTATCAAAAATAATTTATTTGATGTATAAATTAAAAATATTATTTGAGAATAAATTTAATAATTAATTTCACCTCTTTTTCCAAAAATTATTGCTGCAAAATATATCCTTTTTACAGTATTGCTCCTCTCTTTATTTGCAATATCTTATTGTACATAATCATCTCCTTTCCTAGTAAATCTAAAGATGAGTAAAAAAAAAATTATAAAATCATTTGTTTATGTAATGGTTTATGAATTTGTATTTAAACTTTTCTTTACTCCTCCAGATTAAAAAAAAGTTTGGAAATAATTATTTTAAAAAATATGGCAAGATGATTTTGTAATAGATATATTCATGCCTCCAATCATTTAGATTTTCCTTCCTAAATTAGTCCAAGGCAATCCCTAAATTGTAGAACTTCATTTTAGAAAAGCACTCATATCTTTTAGAAAAGCACTTATTTAATTTTATTATTTAGATTTCTTTTTACGAATCAAATCTTGTGCAATGCTAAATTTAGTAATTTGACTATAGTTTTAATAAAGCATGTTCTTGCTTTTACAAATCTAATTTAATTTTAATTTAAAATTTAATTACATCTAGACTTGATTTATTCAAAATACAGAATTTAAAACTATGAATTTAAATACTAAGATGTTAGTCCTCTTTTAAATAATTGCAATAAATGGTTGATTTTATTTCCATGACATTTATTTAATTTTTTTAATTGGATTAGTGATTTATTTAATTATGAAGAAATTTAACAAAATTGAAATATGTCATGGATGATTTTATTTATCGTTTGGGTTAGTATGGAATAATGTGTTAAGTAAATGGTAGTTTGTTTATTTTAATTTAATTTGTGTTAAGTGAATGATAGTTTGTTTATTTTAATTTAATTTTAGTTTCAAATTAATTTTAAATTTAGTTTAATTTGAACTTAAATTTAATTTTTTATTTCCATTTTGTAAAATTTTGAATTTAAATTTAAGTTTTTCTATTTTTAATAAATTCTAAATTAAATTTGTTTAATATTTAGATATTTTATTTTTTGGGTTAGTATGCAATAATATGTTTAGTAAATGTTATTTTGTTTATTTTAATTTAATTTTAGTTTCAAATTAATTTAAATTTAGTTTAATTTGAACTTAATTTAATTTCAAGTTAAATTTAATTTTTTATTACAATTTTATTAAATTTTGTATCTAAATTTAATTTTTTCTATTTTTTAATAAAATCTATATTAAATTTGTTTAATATTTAGATATGAATCATTCAAATCACACAAAGTGAATGTGAATGTTCACACACAAATTGAATGCCAAAGTTAAAAACACGCTCTACACACAAAGTTAATTCAATAATTTCACACATTGTTTTTTCCAAAATCACACACTTCATACATATATAAGATAAAGAAACATACCAAAGTTCAAGCATGTAGTGAATGCCATAGTTAGTACACTCTTTACATAGTGAATGTGAAAGTTCACACACACATACAATAAAAGAATCAAATCTAAGTGAAAGGTAAAATTGAAACACACTTTATACAAAGTGAATGACAAAGTTTTTAATTAAAGAGTAAAAGGTTTTGAATGGATTTTGGAACCCTATTGCATACATGAAAAATATCAGTGGACATGAAGTTAACCCACAACAAAATAATATAAACATTGCAACAAAGAGTAGCAGCTTAAGAGCTAGCATCTCAAAAACTACACAACAACAACAAAGTCAAATTCTTAGGGTGGTTTGAAACCAAATAATTTTCATCCCCATCATATGAGAGATCACACTTATCCATATCTCCTTCATCCAAGCCATCACACTTACCCTAAGTAGGTTTCAAAATTTTCTTGCTCCTCGTCCTCACACCCATGATGAGTGTCAAGTAAATTCCAAAGATAGTTGAAACACTCACACACAAAAAAGTGAATGCTAAAGTTTAAACACACACTTCACACACACATAAAAGTAAACATAATTCAACATGCTAATTTTTAATTCACACTAAATAAATGTAAAAGTTCAAACTTACCTAAATACACAAATAGGAAATAGCTCAAATAAGTGAATGACAAAGGTAGTTTACTCACATTTCACACACAAAAAAGATGAATCGTTAATTAACTCAAACAAATTAAGGCGATGCCAAAGTTCAAACATATGCTTCCCATAAGCAAATTGGATGCCAATAGATAAACAATAAATGACTCAAGTCCAAGTGAATGTCAATGTTAGTTCACTCCCACACACAAAGTGAATGTGAATGTCAGTTCATACACATTCTACACACATAAAGTGAATGCCAAAGTTCATTCACATAAACATGTGCACACACACTGGATACCAAAGATGACTTTCAACCTACCCACCCACACACAATGAAAGCCAAAGTTCATTCACATACACATACACTTTACACAAAGTGAACATCAAAATTATTGTACACACATAGAGTGAGTGCCAAAGCTCATTCAGACACACACACACATGTAGACAAAGAGTGAATGTCAAATTCCATTCAAATACATAGTTACATACTGCACACAAACTGAATGAGAGAATTAACTTACACACATACACACACACTTCACATGAAGTGAATGCCAAAGTTAGCTTTCAAACATGCACACAATAAATGTTGAATTTTATTCACACACACAATGAAAGCCAAAATTTATTCAAACACACAAAGATTCACAATGAACATCATTGAAGTTTGTTTGTAGACACATTCCACACAAAATGAAAATCAAAGTCTATTCATACATTAGACAAAATGATAGCCAAAGTTCATTTGGGAACACACACAAAGAAAAGAATGTTAGTTCTTTCAAAAAGTGAACATCAAAGTTCAATTCATACACTCTACACAAAATGATAGCCAAGGTTCATTTGTACACACAAAAAAAATTATCAAATATTTCGATTGCATTATACACAAAATGAACATCAACGTTTGTTCATACACTCCACAAAATCTGATAGTTGAAGTTTATTCACTCCACAAAACGTGATAGCTTAAGTTCATTCATAAACAAAGAAAAACTAAATGTCAAAATTCTTTCAAGCTCTCACACACACACACAACAAATGTCAAAGTTAGTTCAAACGCACATACCACACAACTTAAGTTCAAACATTCCAAACTATAAACACACTAATAAAATGAGTGCCAAATTTATAAAACATGGTAAAGTGTAAACACACACCAAATAAAGTGAATGCAAACATTAAATTTCACACAACAATTCAAAATAAAAATATAAATGTATGCTATTTAGTGATAGGCCTATAAGTATTTGTGCCTATTGACCATTTGATAGCACCTTTGGTGCTTTTACTAGTTATATGATGTGAGGGCACATGGGTGACTTGGGGGATGACACACTATATCAGATTCTAATGTATCATGAACATAAATAATTTATATAAAATTTAGAATTTAACTAGAATGATATGACAAAAGAATGAAAATACAAGAGAGCGCAATGTCAAAATTGTAATGCAAGGTTATTTTATCCAAGAATTCACATGTTTTGTGTAATGATTTGAGAGTTTGGATATGAACCAAACCAAATGATTAAATGTTAATTAATTAAATTGAAAGTGAAGAAGATGAAGGGGCAACTTGGTAGTTACAAGAAAAACTACTCGTCTTTTGCCACTTGGTCATTTTTTCTAGAAGTATTGGAGAACATATGTGTAGAAAATAGTGGATAGTATGAGACTTGTGTGATATTGAATACCCTAAATAAAACTTATGTTTGACCATATGTATTTGAGACTCCAATGAAGTTAGTGTGAAGATGGCATTTGAATTGGAGTAACATAATGATATCACAAAAATGATTTGAAGTTCTAGAGCCCCTTGGTGTAGATGTCCCTCATTAGGAAGAAATGGTTCCTATTATGACAAGCCAAGAGGTGTGGAAAATGTTTTGCAACTTGAGCTATGTTGGACCATTTTCCTTGATGAGGCGATTAACTAGGCTTGACAATGTGGCACATAGGATTTTTTCAATTCCTTGTATATATTTGTGTCAATAGCTTGATCAACTTGTGTTGGGCATTGCAGTCATGGTTTATTTTAGTTGATTTTGGCTGGTCAAAGATTTATAATGTTCAAAATGTTGGAAAATGATGGCATGAGTTTTTGTATTGATAATTGGATGAAGGCAAATATAAGTTGGAAGATTGTGCTCCAAGTTGTCATCTTCAACATTCTTAGGACTATACAAACCAAATTGAAGATGACCAATCTCTTTGTAAATGGATCCATACCTTATCATCGACCTTGAGCTAGTCTTGTGCTTATTGATAATCATGGCATTGCTTGAACTTAACATTGGGGATGAGGTGGTTAATAGTTGAATGAACAACTATTAAGCACAACAAATTTAGAGTACAAATTGACACAAGAGCATCTTTGGGTGAAACATTGATTGATGCAGAGCCACATAGTGGAAGCTTACAAAACAGGCTGAAACCCATTACAACCCACAAAAAAGCTATTCCTATTTATATCGACAAGACGTTTCTATTGTCTCATCGAAACATGCATTCACTCTTCCATCGGCAACACATCCACTATCGGCAACCTCCTTGAATCTCCTGCCGACACCTTCAGTCACCCCAATGAACCTTACAATCGCCTTTGTCGGCCAGACCACACTCTATCGGCAAATCTAAATCTTCATTGGCCGATAGGCCGATGTCACCTTTGTCTCCATCTCCTCGCATCTATCGGCATGACTGCCTCTATTGGCGAAACATTCCACTAGCCCTCCGATAGCAAAACTCTTACCGATGTACACCTTTCGCCGTGACTTATATCTATTGGCCTAACTTTCTGGCCATTCTCCAATGGCGAATGTCACGCCGAAGCACGTAACACTAGCTCCACCGTCGGTCAGACTTCCCTCATCGGTCTGACTAAAAACTCCTCCGTCGACGTTCCTTTTCACCCCGATGCCTTAGGCCAATGCTATCATCGGTGAGACTTGCCAACGGTCACCCTGATCTATTCCTTCGGTGAGACTTTCATTGTCGGTTGAACATAATTCTAACACACCGATGTAGAATCTCACACTGATGCTTCCTTCGTCGGTGACACCAATGAAACTTATGCCAATGCCTTCAAAACATACACTATTGACTTATTTTGACACCCGAACTGGTCAACGATACACATACAGATACAACTGACAGATACACACAAAATATTCACCATGCAAATGTAGTATATACACAAAATGCACAATTCCTCCTCTGCAACCGCTGTAACCGAACAACACCACAGAAAAATCACTAATTCAACACAGAATAGAAAATAAACGAACACACGGAGGTCATTCCACTGGTTTCAAAGAAATCCACCAGTGGAATGACTCCAAACGGTATCCCTATAGCTAGACCAGAAACACAGTATCCTTCTATTCCTTCTATTTCAGAAAAATACAAATTGATCTACTCCTTTTTCTCCGTCTGTCTGCTCCTCTTATAAATACAGACGTTAGCTATTGTAAAGACACCTAGCTGAACAGTTACATACGTGGTGGAAGGTGGACCACCAACAACCACCGATTACAAAAACAAATAGTTCGGTTACATTCTTTTAATCCTTCTTGACACATATACAGTCGTTCAATATGGCTCGATGGCCTTTACAAACATAACATTTCTTCTTTTTTTTTAATATAATATAAAATGTAAGGAACCTTCAGATTTTTGAGGTGCTCCTGCACCATACAACCAACCAACAAAATTTTCAAGTCCCTTGGAAATGTACCTGCAACAAAAATCTTCTTCTGCATCTCTTCTTGCTTTATCTTCAGTCTCCTCAGCTTCCAATCTTTAGAGCAATAAAACATGGTGACCAACCAACCAACAAAATTCAAACTACCATCTTCACAGAGCATCCTTAGGCTCCTTCTACTCCCATCAGTGGAGTACTCTTCAGGCTGCAACTTCAAGTGCTTCTTCAGTCAGGTATCCATCTTTCTCACCGCATCACAACACCAACTTACCAAACCATCCATCTCACCCAACAGCAGATTCTGGTGATGCACCCTACCACTCTCTCCTCAGTGGCCTCTTTCTACACCCTTATCCAGCCTAATATCTATTGGAGAATGGTCATGACAGACCTTCTCTTGTCTGCCCACACACACACAACCTCAGAAACCTCCTTTTGTAGCTAGACGGAACAAACACCTGCAACAGTCTAACACTCTGTCAGCCTTCAAATACCTTCTGCAATCTCTGTCTTTAAAAATGGTCACCAACAAAACTTTAAATCTTCATTTGCCTTCAGAAATCAAAATACACAACAGCCTTTCCCAGAGATTTCTCTAGCTCTGATAACAATCTGATGCAAAGCCACACAGTGGAAGCTTACAAAACAGGTTGAAACCCATTACAACCCACAAAAAAGCTATTCCTATTTATATTGGCAAGATGTCTCTATTGTCTCACCGAAACATGCATTCACTCTTCCATTGGCAACACATCCACTATCAGCAACCTCCTTGAATCTCCTGCTGACACCTTCAATCACCCTGATGAACCTTACAACCACCTTCGTCGGCCAGACCACACTCTATCAGCAAATCTAAATCTTCATTGGCCGATAGGCCGATGTCACCTTTGTCTCCATCTCCTCGTATCTATTGGCATGACTGCCTCTGTCAGCGAAACATTCCACTCGCCCTCCGATAGCAAAACTCTTACCGATGTACACCTTTCGCTGTGACTTATATCTATCGGCCTAACTTTCTGGCCATTCTCCGATGGCGAATGTCATGCCGAAGCACGTAACACTAGCTCCACTGTCGGTCAGACTTCCCTCATCGGTCTGACTAAAAACTCCTCCGCCGATGTTCCTTTTCACCCCGATGCCTTAGGCCAATGCTATCATCGGTGAGACTTGCCAGCGGTCACCCCGATCTATTCCTTCGGTGAGACTTTCACCGTCGGTTGAACATAATTCTGACACACCGATGCAGAATCTCACGCTGATGCTTCCTTCGTCGACGACACCAATGAAACTTATGTCGATGCCTTCAAAACATACACTATTGACTTATTTTGACACTTGAACTGGTCAACGATACACATACAGATACAATTGATGGATACACACAAAATATTCACCATGCAAATGTAGTATATACACAAAATGCACAATTCCTCCTCTGCAACCGTTGTAACTGAACAACACCACAGAAAAATCACTAATTCAACACAGAATAGAAAATAAACGAACACACGGAGGTCATTCCACTGGTTTCAAAGAAATCCACCAGTGGAATGACTCCAAACGGTATCCTTGTAGCTAGACCAGAAACACAATATCCTTCTATTCCTTCTATTTTAGAAAAATACAAATTGATCTACTCCTTTTTCTCCGTCTGTCTGCTCCTCTTATAAATACAGACGTTAGCTATTGTAAAGACACCTAGCTGGACAGTTACATACGTGGTGGAAGGTGGACCACCAACAACCACCGATTACAAAAACAAATAGTTTGGTTACATTCTTTTAATCCTTCTTGACACGTATACAATCGTTCAATATGGCTTGATGGCCTTTACAAACATAACATTTCTTCTTCTTTTTTTAATATAATATAAAATGTAAGGAACCTTCAAATTTTTGAGGTGCTCCTGCACCATTGATCTTGTATCACCAATCTGATGCAGAGCCACACAGTGAAAGCTTACAAAACAGGCTGAAACCCATTATAACCCACGAAAAAGCTATTCCTATCTATATCGGCAAGACGTCTCTATTGTCTCACTGAAACATGCATTCACTCTTCCATCGACAACACATCCACTATCGGCAACCTCCTTGAATCTCCTGTCGACACCTTCAGTCACCCCGATGAACCTTACAACCGCCTTCGTCGGCCAGACCACACTCTATCAGCAAATCTAAATCTTCATTGGCCGATAGGCCAATGTCACCTTTGTCTCCATCTCCTCGCATCTATCGGCATGACCGCCTCTGTTGGCGAAACATTCCACTCACCCTTCGATAGCAAAACTCTTACCAATGTACACCTTTCGCCATGACTTATATCTATCGGCCTAACTTTATTCTCCTCCTCCGATGATGCTACTTTCGCCGATGCCCCTACTATCGGCGTGACTCCGTCGATCAGCACAACTTTATTCTCCTTCGCCGATACACCTCGTTATGCCGATCACCCTTCTCTGCACACACATTGCTTAATCATCGGTGGGACTAAACAATTGTTATCCCGATACAACACGATCAGTGAGACTCTTTCCGATATGCTTTATATCGGCAACACTCTACCTTTCGCTATGACTCTTAAAGTCTTCCCCGATGGGCTCCCTCACGCCGATGTCTTCGCACATTCAGTCTTTGACTTTCTACAATCAGTCTCACATACTAATGCAGGATATACATAAAATATTCACCATACGCATAAAATGCTTGATTCCTCCTCTGTCACCATTATAACCGAACAACACACAGACGCAACTAATTCCTATAGAATAGAAAACAAACTAAGAACATGGAGGTCATTCCACTGGTTTCAAAGAAACCCACTAGTGGAATGACTTCTAACGATATCTTCGTAATTAGACTAGAAACAAGAAATCTTTCTATTCCTTCTATTTCAGAATATACATACAGTTACTTTCCATACTGTCCTCTATTTTAATCCATCTATCTACTCCTCTTATAAATACAGATGTTAGCTATTGTAAAGACACCTAGCTGGACAGTTACATATGTGGTGGAAGGTGGACCACCAACAACCACCGATTACAAAAACAAATAGTTCGGTTACATTCTTTTAATCCTTCTTAACACGTATACAGTCATGCAATATGGCTCGATGGCCTTTACAAACATAACATTTCTTTTTTTTTTTTAATATAATATAAAATGTAAGGAACCTTCAAATTTTTGAGGTGCTCTTGCACCATTGATCTTGTATCATCAATTTTCTTTTGATGATTTATAGTTGGGAAAGACGTTTCAACCTTGCATCCTAATGTTCTAATTTATTAATTATTTTGCCTCATGTTGGGAAATGAGGTGTCCCACTTTGTGTTGATATTATTTGTCACGTGTCAGATATTTTGGGAGGCACGGAAGAGATTGTAAGAGCATCTTATGACCTTGAAAAATGAGAGTTACTTATGATAGATTCTATGACACGTAAGAGCATTGATTATATGGGAGTTACATTAGAATTTTGACCAACATTGTGACAAGTGATAAGACATCTTTGAATCAGTTTGAATATGCCAAAGTGGAACATCCAAATTGAGAGGTCAACTAAGACATTATGACAAGTTATGACAATTGTAAGAGCATCTTCTATTTTTAGAAAAGAAGACTATGACCAACTTAGGCATTGGAATTTGGGCTAGTTGTGGCACCATTTTCAGGTCATTGTTTTGACTCATGGTTTTAGTAAACCACTTGCAATTTGTGGTTTTAGTTTTGCCTATTTATGGTACTTGAGGATGGAGTATTGTACGAGTTGTATGATTGACTTGTAGATATTGTTATGTTGTTAGAATTGCTTCAGAATCTGAATGTTGTTAATACTCTTGTAAAAACAAAGCCTAAAATTTGTATTATAACCTCTTAGTTGCTAAATAATACAATTGGTTTTGCTTTGGAGTGTGGAGTTCTTCTCTTGAAGGGGTTTTCCCCATGTAAATCATTTTGTCATGGTATAATTTTCTTTGTATTTTTATATATAACTATAAGATCTTTTGCTTTTGCACATACCTCCTCTTAAAGGTTAGTGTAGGAAGTGTTTCACACCATTTCTTCCTTTCATTTGGTATCAGAGCTTGATCACCTCAGATTCAAGGTGTTAGGGATAGATTTTTTGTAGTAATCTTAGATTAAGTGGGAGCATGTGCATAAGGAAATCTTGTTGCAGGAAAAATAACAAGCACATCAAGAATAGAGATAGAGAGATTCACAGGCACTAACTTTGAGTTGTGGAAGCTCAAGATGTAGGGTATGTTTGTAGATAGAGATTTATGGGTTGTAGTATTTGGATCCAAACATGTTGCAATGAAACGAGAAGATAGGGGCATACTAGATAGAAAAGTGAAGTGTCTTATTAGACTCTATTTAGCATATTCAGTGTTTTGTTATATGTACATGAAGAAGCCACCCCACAAGCCCTTTGGAAGAAGTTGGGAGAAATTTATTGGGCTAAATCCCTAATAAATAAACTTTTCCTAAGAAATTAGCTCTATACCCTTAGGAAAGAGGATGGTGATTTTGTAGCTAAGCACATGAACACATTCAGTATGATTGTGACTTAGTTGCACTCTGTTAGAGTGAAAATGGAGGAACATTGCATGACGCTACTTTATTTTTTGCTAGACTTGTGAGATCACCTTGTGATGGCCATCAGGAGCACTGCCTCTACTCTCAAGAAGGATGAGGTAGTGGCATCATTACTTTTAGAGGATATGTAGAGAAAATCTTTTGAAACAACTAAGGAGGACCTATTAGTTTGTGGAAGACCAAAAAATAAAGGCAAGAAGGACAAGAATAGAGAAAAGTCAAGATCCAAATTCTGTGGGAGATCTAAATCTCTTGGAAAGTCCAAGGCTAATTGTTGGAACTATGGTAAATTCCATAGAGATTACAAAGAAGAGGGAAAAAATGATTCAGATGAGTCTGAGAAGTCTTTTGAAGATGATTTAGATGCCTTTGTTGCAACCTTGGCCACACATGCATTGGAAGGTGTGTAGTTGATTGACTTAGGTGCTTCCTTCCATATGACCTCTTATTGGGAGTGGTTCTCTAAGTATGAAGAATACAATAGCTAGAAGGTGTACCTTGGAAATGACTCACCTAAAGATTATTGTCTGTGGAAGAATTCTTATCAGATTCCTAGATGGACATCTAAAGGGGATTAATGGTGTTATGCATATCCTTGGTTTTCTCTGAAATCTATTATCAATGAGCAAGTTGAATGATGTGGGTGTTTAGGTTGTTTTCTCTAGTGGTGGGTGTAAGATGGTGTGAGGAGCTATGGTGCTCGCCAAGAGTGTTTGTATGGGCACTCTATTTTAGTCAGATGCATGCACTGTTCAATGCAATAGTTCCTCTATTTGTGTAGTCAAAAGATCTATAGATTCTACACTCTCACCATTGAAACTAGTAGCAAAGAGGAATGCTATATCCACTTTTGATGGTTATGCTTTTTGGGTACCTAAGAAAGCTCTTTCTTTAGAGAGCAATCTATTTGCAGAGAAGACAAATGTTATGACACCAAAGAATAAGTCACATAGGTGAGAAGGGTCTCATGACTTTGAAAAATAAAAAACTTGTAGAGGGGTTAACAAATTGGGCTCAAGTTTGATTTTGTTAACATTTGCAAATATGGTAAACACAATTGTATTTAGTTTTACTTAAATCATCATAAATCTTCTGGGGTGTTGGATTTAATTCATTTTGATATATTTGGTCTTGTAAATGTTCCTTCTATTTTCAAGTCTTTGTACTATCTATCTTTTATAGATGATTATTTTAGGACATGGGTGTATTTCTCCATAAGTAAATCTGAAGTTTGTAATTATTTTAAGGAGTTTAAAGCCTTTGTAGAAAATTAGACTGGTAGAAAGATTACGGTTTTGATAATTGACAATGGCAGTGAGTTTTATTCAGTAGCTTTTGATATATTTTGTAAGGAGCACATAATCAAAAGACATAAGCCAATTCCATATACCCCTTACCAGAATAGAGTTGCAGAAAGGATGAACATGACATTGATGGAGAGGGATAAAAGTATGCTTAATGGAGCTGACTTGGAACAAAAGTTTTGGGTAGAAGCGGTTGCTACAACTTGATATTTGGTTAACAAGTCTCCTACATCAACTCTTGTTGAAAAGACATCTATGAAGGCACGGGAGAAAAGTTCTGATTACGACATCTTCAAGTTTCTAGTTGTAAGGTATATGCACGTGCCTAGGGATAAGTAGTCTAAATTAGAAAACAAGGTAGTGAAATGCATATTCATTAGCTATGGTGTTGGCATGAAAGGGTACAAACTTTGGGATCCTATGGTTGAGAGAGTCTTGTATAACATAAATGTTATTTTTAGAGAAATTATGGTTCAACTGTCCCCAAAGATTGAGAAGGTTGAACCAAAAGTTCATGAAGGACCTAAAGAGGAGGGGAGCTTAGATAGTTCAAACAATTTCAAAGAGGTAGAACCTCCACCTTAGTAGGTTAGGAAGTCCACTCGGCAGAGACAACAACCAGATAGGTATACTCCTCTTGATTGGAGATATAGTTTTACTTTGATGACTAATACCGATGAGCTTAGAACTATGAAGGAAGCTATGGATATGAGTGATTTTGAATCCTAGAGAAAGGCCATGGATGAGATGGCTACATTGAGGAAAAATGACACATGGGTGTAATGTCCCATTTTCAAAATAAAGCCGACACATGTTTTGAAGCCTTTAGTGATCAAGTGAAGAAATGAGTATGATAAACGAATTGTTAAGCATTGCTTTGGTTGGGTTTAACAATGGAAATCATGCGTCGGGCCGCTACTCCAAATCAACTAGAAATTGCACTGAAGGTGATTCAACTGTAGAACTCCATATTGTGAGTCATCATTTGGTTCTTTCACATGAATATAACCATGGGTCATGGAATCCACCATCATTAAGGAGTTAATGAATTTTGGGGATGATGGAGTTACCCCCACCATTTGAACTAGCTTATACAGGCCATTTGGTGTTAATGGTAATGGCTAACTACACTTTGGGTTGTGCCAAATTTGTAGAGCCAAAAACAAGATGGATAATATGGATGAAATTTCCCTATGCGGTGGGGGCAAGATACATTAAGGAATGTTTTAAGTTTGAACTGAATACCCATCATCTCTCGTGCAAAGATAATATTGAGTATCTCAACTCGAATATCATAAAGAGCAACCTAAAAAACTTTGATGATGTAGTATCCATTGGGAATACAAATATTGATCCCCTAGTTTCTCTCATTATTAAGGAAACAAAGTACAAGTTGACTTATAGGATGAGGCCCCACGTGGGAACCAAAATCCTGGCAAACAATGCTACCTTTCATGGCAAAGAAGAGAACACAACCAGGGGCTAAACTTATGATTGACAAAGAACATGTGGTTTGGATGGCCAAAGAAGCCAGGAAAAAGAAAATAGATAATCGATTCCACCAGGACCACAAGGGGAAAGCGTAAGGTTGTTGAGGAATCTGTGCAAGAGTCAAGATTACAAGACATGCACTTGAATCAAAAGAGGCGACTAGACTGAGTAGGAGCAAGCAAGTGACTGGTAGGCCTAGCAGGCTCAACAAAATGTCAGAGGTCAAGTAGAGGCAAGACAATGATCAAAAGCAAAGAAGCAATTAATCCATTCAAGCCTCATTCAAGCATTAACTTGTCAATCCATCAAGAAACATCAATCAACAAAAGCAATCAACAATAATCTAGCAACTTCATCAAACAATCAGTTTTGAATTTGAGGAAGTGTCTTGCAAATAGGAAGGATGAAATGCCTTCCAAGCTCACGAGAGGATAAGGACAAAAACCCTTATTGCTCTTATCAAGTTCGAATGAAAAACCAAATCTTGGTCAAAGAAGATGAAAACCCTCCAAGATGGACTAACAGTTGAAAGGACGAAAACCCTTTCATGCTCTTGGCAAGTTAAGGACAAAAACCCTTGATATCGCCACTGTTGAGTTAGGGACAAAAACCTCTAACAACAGATTGTAAGTATTTCCAAAGAATTCATGATATGATTGATTTTGAGAATTGTGCCATAATTTATTGATCTAAATATTATTAGAAATTCTTGGTCTTTGATAAAGCTATTATCATTTTGAGTAAATATTAATGTTTGAAGGCATAAAATTAAGAATATCCCAAAAAGGGACATTACAATGGGATTTGGTATTATTGCCAAAAGGAAGAAAGTTTGTTGGATGTAAATGGGTATTTACAAGGAAGATCGGTTTTGAAGGTGGCATTGAAAATTACAAGGCAAGGTTGGTTGCGAAAGGCTATTCCTAGGTTGAGGGGATAAACTTTGGTGAGATTTTTTTCATAGTTGCTAAGATGACATTTATTAGGTCTTGGTTATCTGTAGCAACAACATTTGATTTGGAGATAGAATAGATGGATGTGAAGACAATATTTTTGCATGGTGACTTGGAGGAAAAGATCTACATGACATAACGAGAGCACTACATGGATAAAGGTAAAGGAACTTTGGTTTGCAGACTGAATGAATAACCCTTCTTCTTCATGATGTGGTATTTCTTATTTACACAAGTCATTTGGTGACAAACTTCCAAGAAAATGAAAAAGTCATAGGCATATCTAGGCAATTTCAAAGGGGCATTTTCGAACCCACCAATCCCGAGGTAAGTAAATTTGTCAAACTCAATATAAAAACTTCCAAACTCCATAGTCAACTGAGCAACTTCGGGAGATATCCTTACCTCTAGATTTCCTTCAATTCTTCTCACATTATGCATTAAAAAGGCGTCATTGACACGTTAGAAATCCTTGTTACCTACTTCCTTTTGCAGTTGTGGAAAATACTCATACACAGGTGTGTCTGGAGTCAAAGAACCGTGGATTCTCAAACCTGGCCATACAACCTCTTTACTGGCTAGCACATAAAACAAATATGAACATAAAAATAATTCTTCTGATGAAAATTTGCTAGTTGGCCATTCAGATAATCACTTATTAATTTGACCCAATCGACATATTGAGACTCACTACACACAATCAGAATAAATTGACACGTCCATCTCTCAAAAGAATTAGAGCCCTCATTACCAACCACACGATGCAACAGTGTGATCATGTTGGATATATCCTCTTTAAAATGTGCTCTCTTCAAATTAGAGGGTACTTGGGATTTCCCCTTCTTTTCATTTTTAAGCCAGCTCCTTGCGATGGAGGTCAAACACCAATTTCTCATATTGAGAAAATAATTCCAACCCATATCCACAGACAACTCTACAAATTCCTCTCTCTTAGGCAATCTCAAAGCACAGGTGATAGTTTCCACATCAATCTTTGTCACCACAGAGTCGTCATAAGCTCTGATTTCTTGAGATTCGGGGTGATAATTCTTTACACAGGTGAGGACTAGGTTTGGGCAAGACACAGCTGATGGGAAACCCCCTGCACGAGCTAACCCACTTGTGAAGGTTTTCTTGGCCAACGACACCCTGGGGTTCTATTCCATCCTATCCCAAAAATCTTTCAAATCAATGTGTCCCAACTCAGTGTCTCTCACATTAGTCAAGCCCTTCTCAATAATGGAGGCCATCGGGAAACCCTGATATTTGTATTTCATCCTCACCAGTTTAAGCAACCAATAAATGTATGCTTCTGAGATTACGAAGGGCACCAAACAGACTCCCATAACATTTGGGGAAAACGAATAATTCAAATTCATGAAATTTGAATACTCTTTCCCATTATAGTGACTAAAAAAATTCAAATTCTCATCAGAAGAAAGCAAGTGAAGGAGAATTATAGTCAGTGGACTTGGATAGAAGGGCCCGCCTGCAATGTTGGTAGTAGACACTGCGCCAGAACACACGGAAGTAGCACGCCAGCATCAACATGGAATGGAATGTCTATGAGGATGGCGACTTTATAGAAATCCTTTAATAAATCTCATTGAATAGGACATCACGTATAACAGTACACTTCATAAATGAGTTTCTTTAAATCCTTTAATGAAATTTGTGTGATTGAGCATTTCAAAATAAATTTATCATTTAAGATGAAGAGATAGGTGCCTTTCTCTTCGTGCATGGCAATAAATGAAAGATTTGCTTAAGGTATGCGGATCGGACAACGGAGTGGGGAATCGGTGTTTTCAAAACATATGAACCACAAAGGTTGATATAATTGGGGGTTGGAGAACTTGCGATTTGTCGATCAGGAATGACTTAAGTTTTAGGAATGAAACATAAGACCGACAAAGGAGACTTAGTTCACAACTCGGAGTTGCATTGGCTAAATGGTGAGTTTTAAGAGGTTCAAACTCGTCGATAGAAGTTATGAAAAGTTCAAAAATGCCAATTGCAAAAGGAAAAAGGTCCTTAAAAGTGCCACAAACTTTTTAAAGGGACGAAACAACAATAAAAGACTAAGGGAGGAAACATAAACGCTGACATGAGAATGGGGTAACAGGTACATAAAGTGATTGATAACACGTCTTGATGTACATGTTCCAATTTAACCTTTTTGAGAGTATTTTTAGACAACCTAGCAAAGACACGGCTAATGTGGCTACATAATTGTTGTCCATAACCTTTAACAATAGTTTTAAACTCTTAACTCACTTACAAAGGTGTGCTAATTTTTTTTTTTTTTTCTAAAATGACTTACCATTTAAAAGCTTTAAAGATACAAAGTTAAGGTGCACAACTACTCGATCCTCTTCTTAATGATAAATTATATAAAAACGTTATTTGATCAATATAAGTCAAAAGTATATCTTTATATTAAAGAAACTTAAGGTTTTTTCCTAGAAAAACTTCATAGACGCATCCATGAGGTCTAGTGATCTATTTTGATCTTCATCTCACGTAATGAGAAGTTGAAATTCTTGAAAGGCTTAAAAAATGCTGAAGTAATTAGAAACATCAGATTTGGTTTTCGGTGGCGACCTATGTTTAAGTACAACCATCAAAAATTTGTTTGCAGACGACAAAATATCTATCAAAGCAGTTGGTTGGGGTGAGAGAGGCTCGAACTCTCGACCTCAGGATTCCTCAATAAGCTATGAGACCTACGCGCTAGCCAACTGCGCCACCACCCCTATTTGAAAGAAGACCATGTCTCTCGTCTAAAACGATTATAGTTCACAATTGAAGAGTATGGGAAGATAATAGTGACATTTTTCTATTAAAGCAAAATTTCGATCATGGTCCTGTGGATTAGAAGCGGACCAATTTTTCGGCTGGGCCACTTTGATGACCTTATTAATTTTCAACTGTTTAATAAATATACTCTCACTCTTACACGTCTGCAACATATTTTTTTAAAAACGACCTCTTAGCCTATCTGACAGAACTTTTATTTTTAATAAAAGTCTAAAATCCAATCGAAGTCTATCTGGCAGAGAGAAAATTACACAGTGGTTGTCTGAGCCCAGGTTCGAACTGGGGACCTTTAGTGTGTGAGACTAACGTGATAACCAACTACACCACCCAGACATGCTGCATGTAAATAAATGTTCTCAATAAAATTATTTTGTAGACTTATGGAGTTGCAGCAGAGAAAGAGATAGAATCCTATTTTCAACAAAGCCTCGTTCACTGTGTCTGCATGACTCCGAGCTAAGAAAGATATTTTGCAAAGCAAACAAAGATCATAAACAGCGAAAACCAAGTTGACTAGCAACAATTAAAGTTACACTATCCATTCATATCGGCAAATGAGATATTTATCATGGCATCGTATGCTCTGGGTTAGGCGCTTCTGTCTTGCTGCCCTGTAGTCGAATTTCTTCTTTGTAAAAATTTCATAATAACAGCGTTTGTAGTCCAACGGTTAGGATAATTGCCTTCCAAGCGATAGACCCGGGTTCGACTCCCGGCAGAGGAATACTTTGTAACCACGAGTCGTCATATTTGATAAGCTTTTTAACCTTGACAATCACAGAAGTTTTACCGTCTAGTGATAGCCTGTGTAATTCTTCTCTTATGTTGTTGTTTCATTGTTGACTGAAGGCATTGATTTTGAAACCTTATATATGGAGTAGTCCATATTCTTTTATTATTCACGTTCTTTTGAGCATTGTGTATTAGCCACCATAAACCTTAACTTCTTAAAATCATATATTATCTTGGAAATGACTCTTTATCATGTAGTTTTGGAACCTAAAGTACAAGTTTAGTTCTAAAAAAATTGAATTTAAACATACCTATAAACTATCATGAAGGCATGTAGATGTATCAAAAACTTCTATAATATGGAGTAAGAAGACATTATGACAAGACATGGGACTTAGAAAGTTTGGGTTTGACATGAAAGTGCATATTGGAGATGTAGACGTTCACATAAAGTTCTTAGAATAGTTGTTTGAAAGGTCAAATGTAGAAGTTTCCAATTTTATTTTATTTTTCTTGTTAGGAAATGTGTTAGATCTATTTGTAAGGTTTGGTACATGTGTTTAGAACTCAATGCCCCTATTTTTCATGAGGGGATAGATGAACTACATAGTTATGTAACTATGTGAGCTCATTGCCCCACTACTTTATTTTGGTTGTGTGTTTGGAGTTTAAACCCACAACAATTTACCTCATTCCAGAATCCATGCATGATTTGGGAAGTATAGAACATTCAAGGGATAGTTGTGGTTAACATTATATAATGTGAACTGTGTGATTATCGTTATCTAGATAGGTCATCCCACTTAATCTATCCTAGCACCATTGTGGGTATTTTGTGTGGACTACATGGTGATCCTGAGAGTTGTATTTTTCTTGAATAGTTCTTGAACTTATTTGTTAATTTGTTGAGGGTATGGATTTTTTAACTTATAAATATGATCATCTTAATTTAACTAATCTAAATTAAGTTGGTAATTCAAGGGACAATACACTAGTTAAGGAACTTAATGTATTATGTGCAATAATTGAACATAACCCAAACAAAGCAAGATTGACACTTAATAAATCATTGAAATAAGTAAATTCTTATTTCAATTGAGAACTTGGACAAAATGGAAAAAATCATAAATGAGGTGTATGCCTTCTACTTTGATTACATGCTTCAAATTCAACTATTAAATTAGGGTTCTTTGTGAGAACCAAAGACTCGCCACACCTGGTAGTGACCCGTGTACTTCTTGGAAGCTGAAATGGATAGTCATGGTTAATGCAAGACCAATAGTATGCACTACCAAAATTTTAATATAGTTTTAGAAGAGGCAAATTTATTACAATATGGAGATTTCTTCAATTCCATTTATTTTTACTTCTAAAAGTTTTGTTTGCACATTTAACTCATGAAAAGATTGCACCATCTAATGTAGATGTAAATGGATATGGCCAAGTTGTTGAAGATGTCGTATGTAGAACAATCTCACACTACAAAAAAACATAATATTTGGACTTTGAAACATTATCTGCTCTTTGAATACACAATGTGTACATCCTACCTATTGCGAATATATGTATCATAAGGGAATGCAAAAGAATAAGAATGAATGTGTAAAAAAAGATGACTTGGAGAATGTGAGAAGGAAGCACCACCTGCAAGTTGCTTATGATTACATTTGTCAAGTTATGTGCTTATGATTAAATGAAAGAGAGCATAACATTTTTATGGACAAGCGTGGCATGAAGTTGTTTGAAGGTGTGTCTCTTAATGCATTAAACGCCGCGTCTCTTTTTAATTCTACAAGATAAAATGGATTGGACCCGCCTACTTTTTTGCATGTAACTTACAACACATCTTTTGTTTTACCCCCGTATACTTCATAGTGAGCTTCCAACACATTTCAAAGGAGAACAAACATAAAATAGACTTGATCTTATCACATACACTTCAACCTATAAAGCACCTCGAATTTGAATCTCAGGAATGGTTTTTACTGATCCTCCAAAAGCATCCGAAGTATTTCTTTTCTATTCATTGTCGAATCTGAATCTCCGGAATGGTTTTTACTAGTCCTCCAAAAGCATCCGAAGTATTTCTTTTCTATTCATTGTCGAATCTAAATCTCTGGAATGGTTTTTACTGGTCCTCCAAAAGCATCCGAAGTATTTCTTTTCTATTCATTGTCTCTTTTTTAACTATTTTTGTTTATAGTTTCCTTGAAGATCACTTTGGAGGGAAATCATCTAAATAATTAAATAATTTCCATGTTACAACATAAGAATGAAAGGGGATAAAAAGTAAAAATGTGAAGAATTCGATCGTAAAAATTAAGATTTGACCAACTATATTGAGAGTTGATCAATATGTTTACTTGTAAAAGCACTTTAACGGTTGTAAGTATAAAGTTTGAAATACCTTTTCTTGGAATCAAATGTAAAAGCAATTTACATGGTGAGAGACTTAGAAGTACAATGTTTGAGAATGTATTGGACTGTTTTTTATTCTTGAAAAGCTTTGAAAAGGGAATGTAATGTGAAAATTATCCAATTTAAAGATCCTTAAAAAAAGATGAATAGCAATGTTTTCACTTTTTGGGGTTTATTACCTGCAACCCGAATGAACCAGCTGTTCGCGTATGAGCAGACACGGAGGAGAAAAACAGTCAATCAATGACGAATGGGGTGAGAGAGGCTCGAACTCTCGACCTCAGGATTTCTCAGAATTGCTATGAGACCTACGCGCTAGCCAACTGCGCCACCACCCCCTTATGAGACGCAGGTCAGGAGAAACGTAAAATTACACTCAGCAATTTATCGTGTTGTTAACCAGCATTTTACGACGTACGATTTAAAAGCTGTATACATGAAATGTAAGCATGGCGAAAATGCGTATACACCACAGAAGACAAATCCTAATTATCGATTGCCACGGCCACAGCTGGGAATATTGCTTATCTATCATCTCTTCAAAAGATGAAGCTCAGGAAGCCACAGCTGATATTATTTATCAGAGCCAAGTTTCGATCTTGGGACCTGTGGGTTATGGGCCCACCACGCTTCCGCTGCGCCACTCTGATGATATTTTAATCTTCATCTTTCTATAGAATTCTTTCCGACAAAGAAACAGACGAAGGTTCCATTTTCCAAAAGTGATGAAGCTCCGGAAGCCACAGCTGATATAATTTATCAGAGCCAAGTTTCGATCTTGGGACCTGTGGGTTATGGGCCCACCACGCTTCCGCTGCGCCACTCTGATGATATTCTTGTTTTCATGTTTCTATAAAATTATTTTCGGCAAAGAAAACCAAAATCTAAGAAATTATATACTAGTGCAATCTTTGGCAGAAAACAAAATTATAGGAATTAATCTCTAGGTCCTAAGTCCGAAACTATCTGACCTGAAAAAGAAGTCAAAGGATTTGTCTGAGCCCAGGTTCGAACTGGGGACCTTTAGTGTGTGAGACTAACGTGATAACCAACTACACCACCCAGACTGAACGTCCAAAACTGATTTTAACTCGTAATTCTGAGCCACCATGGTGAATTCTAAGTCATCACTTCCAACAAAGGCTACCAGTTGTGGGCAGGCGGGTACCGATTAACCGGCACAGGCGTACAACGGAAAATAGCAGCTAACAGGTAAAACGCTGCCCTACTGTAGACAGGCCTCCCGGAAGAAGGGAATGAAGTCTCTCACTCCCTTGCAAAGCAAACGAAGATAATAAACAGAGAAAGCTGAATTGAGTCGCAAGATAAAGTCACAGTATGCACTAGTATCAGCTGATGAGATATTATATACTATATTCCTTTGCATCAATTCAGCCACTCTGTGTTATTTTATCTTAGTCATATTGGGTTATGAGATATCAATCAAGGCATCGTATGCTATATCTAGATCTGCCGTTTCTGTCTTGCTGTTACATAAAAAATGTCACTTTAATTAATACAGACACGTTTTCATAACAGCAGCGTTTGTAGTCCAACGGTTAGGATAATTGCCTTCCAAGCAATAGACCCGGGTTCGACTCCCGGCAGACGCATTATTTGTAGTGAACTTCCTCTCTGCCTTCGAAGCTTATAAAGTCCTGTCCACGTATTAAGACTTTTAAAACGGTTAAAGGTGTGTTTTGTTTTGTGTTTTTTTTAATATATTTGAATATTTCAAGGAAAAAAATATTAGTATATAATTTTTAAATATTAAATTAATTTAATCTGAGGTTTAATTTTATTATTATTTCTTTTTTCCATGTAATGTGAATGTTTCATTTAGTTAAAATTACTCTTGTCAATCCTAACAATATGTATGTCCTTGCATGTGTATAAAATATTTTTTTCAATAAGTATCAAAAGTAATATTTCTTTTGGCATAATTAAATTAGAAACAGAATTTTATTGACTTCAGAGTGTGAGACTTTCATACATGGTAATGTCTTATATATGAAAGTATGTGTATCTCAAAACAAAAATTGCACATGTATATTATAGAAGATGAGGAAGGTTACAAATAGCTAATGAAGGAATTGGTCTTCGACATGTGACAATGCCTCTAAGTTCCTATAATTCCTAACAAAGTGGAATTGTGCCAATACCAATTATTTCTATAATGAAACTTATATCCTCTTTACTCAAGAGAAGTTTCACCCTTAAGAGATGATAAGAGGAAGCATGCATGGTTAAGGGCATTGATCCTTTAGGGATCTAACATTTGTGCCATCCATTGTTGATGTTGGGCATTAACAATAAATTTAATGTTAACTTGATTGAACATATTAGTACATACCTTACACCTCTCTCAAGTTGTTATGACATTGTTTGACTTGAATGACTTGATTTTGGTGTCGTGTGGGTATCATATAGCTTATGTACCTCCAATAGTAATTTGATGATACTTTGAAAATCTAAATTAACACATTTAATCCTCCAAATAGGTCATCACATTGCTTATACAACTTGTACTACTTAAGTAGTCCAACCACACTAGCTATTAATTCATTATTGCTAATTACAATTTGGGGGTCTATGCCTACTCCCCAAAAAATATAATATCATCATCCTTAACAACTTGTTCTTGGATTTACTGTTAATGGTTGAATCAATGAAGTGTGAGTGATGACCTTAGGTCCTTATGAATCTTGGGAGTAAGAGGGTGTATCACTCTTCTTCTGAAACTTTGTTAGCCTCCTCTAAATCTTTATAGCTCCACAAGATTATTGTCTTGGATTTCTCCTACAAAATTGTGTATTTTACTTGTCACTTATTGATATGTAATTTCCTCTAGTTTCAAGTAGAAATCATGAATCAAACAATTAAAACTACTATGCTACTCGGTGTTACCAAATGACAATGTGAATGGAAGAATTGAAATGTTGTTGTAAGGAAAAATGAGGGAATGGCAAAAAATGTTGCGAAAACACAATATATACCTTAGGAAACTCCAAGAAGAGGCAAAATCTAGATGGTAGTTGCAAATGCTCTTCTACCATTTAAGTGTATTACTTAAATAATCTAGTACAAATACAAAATATTAGTTTTACCAAGTCTATATCTCCACTTTTAGCTTGTTCTTCACCTTCTTATTGCTACAACTACTTCAATTTCCCCCTCTTCTTTGTATTAGATTGCCAATGTCTTCTTATAGAGTGTTACAAGACTCCAAATGCATGTTAGAGAGTCATCTTATGTGCAATTTAAAGGGATTGGGAAAATTACAACGTTTCACATTTTTTGTTTCTTGTGTTGGGATGAAACAACACCTTCATACACACTAATAGTTTAATTTTCATAGTGTCAATTATGAAACCACCTCCATTCGAACCAGTGGTTTCATATTGTTGATTTTTGGGGGTGATTTTGGTGCCTAGAACTAATAAAGTGAATTCATCTAATGATGAGCTTTCCTCCTAGATCCCATATAGATCACACCTTCCTTCTTATAGCGATTTTGGTCCCACAAAAGCTTACTTTTGAAATATAGAAGGATTCCTCCCTTCATCTCTAAGTTTTTTGTGTCAAAATGACTCAAAGAAAATCTCCCTCACATCCCCCATTGAATTCCAAGGTGATTCCCTACACTTTAGTGCCCTGAGATAGAAGGTAGTAGAAATATATGTGTATAGGTCTCGTGTGTTTGACTAGAACTATAGAACAAAACCTCCTCTCATCTCCAAAGTGATGCTCAACACTAATAGTGCTACAAACTAGAAGGTAGGATGCCCTTGTCATGCTTTAAACCTACATATGTAAGAAGAATTATCTAATATATCTTTGTGTCCTTATGAACAAATCTATGGTGGCTACTACTTTCACAAAACATGCACTTTTCACTTACTCTTCAACCCCGTGTGATACATTTAACATGCTACAATAATTTCCATGAACTAGAATCCATTTGACAACATTAGTCTCTTCATGGTAAAACATATAAACCTATTTCCATGAATTATTATCCTTTCTATTGTAAGCCACATTATAATGCCATGAAAGATATTACAATTTGTTATACAAGTTGCAATCAATAGTTTTCCTTCCTATTGCTTTATTCTATTTGATGAAGGGCACACATAATTACAATGTTTGCAATTGATTTGAAAACGAGTCCTCATCCTACAACTATGACAAGAGTGTGCAAAATACAATAATGAATGTCATCATTGTGATGCTCTTACTTGTCCCTATGCTCGTCTATGATAAGCAAAGCACCTCCCTTGATTTTCCATACAAGTGGTATTAGTTCCTTTTCCTTGTCATATCATATAAAAATGAAATAAGATACATGCTAAAATATCATCATTTCCATGGAGAAAAATATAAATGCATATAAAACTTGACATATTCATAGTGTTGTCCATGTTACCATTTTTTCATCTTTAAAGGCTCTTATGTTTCCTCTTGAAGTAGAGTGTTTATCTCATCTACTTGATTGTATTTTTTCTCATTCTTTCAAGACAAACTTTAATCCTTTTGACGATTTACTAAAATAATATGAGGAATTTTTACCTCCCTTCAGTTACCCTTGGTTTGAGACTATCTCTTTGAGATTTCTCCAGTTTCCATGCTTCCATAAGCAAGGCCCTTGTCTTGTGGTATTTCCTTTATTATGATGGGTTGAATCATTTCTTGACCATCCTTTCCCATCATTGCTATCAACTTGGAGCCTATAACCTTGGTATGACTTTCAAACATGCTTGTTAATTTCTAGAACATCTTAAATTTCTAAATTTTGTTATAAAATGAAAAAGATATCATAGTTTTAGTGAGACTGATATAAAAAACTTTCTACAACACCAAAGATTTCAGCAACTTTGAATATAGATTTGAATGTATAATTCTTTTTTTAAATTATTTGATTTTTTGATCATATGAAAATGAACAAAATAGAGTGAAAACAATGAAAAGAACGAACAAGATGGAGAGATGAGAGAAACCAAATGCAAATGGATGATGAATGCCAACAGATTTGCACATGGTCCTCATTGCACCTCTGTTGACAAAATGCAAGAATGGTGGATGGACAACAATGGCTATTGCACATGGTTCATACCGCTTCACATTTGTATGAACCACTTTGGAGAAGGAAACATGAGCAAATGGAAGGTGAACAAAGAGATCCGAAAAACCTACTCTGATACCATATTGAAAATGAGACAGAAAGAGAGAGCTAGAGGCCTAAACACAACAATCAGTAATTCATCTTCAACACTCAAATAATTACATTCTATGGCTTTATAAATCCATTCAACTTACTAACTACCCAAACCACTAACTACCAACACATAACTAATACCTAACTAAAAACTAACATCTAGTAAATTAACATTAATATGTTAATTTATTATTTATTACATTATTCTATGTCATGCACTAATTAATTCCTAACACCCTTCTTTAGTGTTGACATAGGGACTTTGTCCTGGTGCTGCGGTATTGACAGTTAGCCTGTCTCATATTTCCCCCCTTGAATGAAAAAATTATTTGGATGTTAGTTTCAATTGATAATGCATCCAAATACAATGTTACAAATAAAAAAGCTATTACACCCTTATGTCTCCAAAATCCTTATTTCTCCATTTATATAATGTTGAAAAAATAATACAATTTCACCTTATTTCTCCTCTTAAAAAAAGATAAATTAAATTCGCAACATTGTTCACAACCATTCAAATGCCTCTATATTATGTATCAAAATGCACATTAAATATTACTATTATTCTCAAAATATTGTTGGGTTTTGTTCTCCTATTCATTAATTTTTTAGAATATTTTAAATTTATAAATTTTCTTATAAAATGAAAAAGATGTCACAATTATAGGGAGAGTGATATAAAAAACTTTCTACAACACCAAAGATTTCTGCAACTTTGAATATAGATTTCAGTATATAATTCTTTTTAAATTTTTCTAATTTTTTATATGAAAATGAATAAAACGAAGTGAAAACAATGAAAACAGTGAACAAGATGGAGAGAGGAGAGAAACCAAATGAAAATGGATGATGAATGCTGGCATATTTGCATATGGTCCACATTGTGCTTCTATTGACAAAGTGCAAACGTGGTGAATGGACAACAATGGTTGTTTCACGTGGTCTGCACTGCTTGGCCATTGTATGAATCACTTTGGAGAAGGAAACATAAGTGAATGGAAGGCAAACAAAGAGGTCTAGAAAACCTTCTCTTATACCATATAGAAAATGAGACACAAAGAGAGAGCTAGAGGCTTAAACACAACAATCAATCATTCATCTTCAACACTCAAATGATTATATTCTATGGCTTTATAGATCCATTCAACTTGCTAACTACCCAAACCACTAACTACCAAACAAAACATAACTAATAACTAACTAAAAACTAACATCTAATAAATTAACATTAACATGTCAATTTATTATTTATTACATTATTCTATGTCATGCACTAATTAATTCCTAACACCCCCCTTTAGTTTAATGTAGGGACTTTATTCTAGTACTACAATATCGATGGTTAGCATGTCTCATGTTTCCCCCCTTCAATAATTTTTTTTAATTTGGATGCATGTTTCTATAGATAATGCATCCAAATATAAAGTTACAAATAAAAACTATTACACCCTTATGGCTCCAAAATCATTATTTCTCCATTTACATAATGTTGAAAAAATAATACAATTTCACCTTATTTCTCCTCTTTAAAAAAAATAAATTAAATTGGCAACATTGTTCACAACCATTCAAACACTTCTATCTTCTACATCAAACTACACATTAAATATTAATATTATTCTCAAACTATTTCTAGATTTTATTTTCCTCTTCACTAGCTTTCCAGGACATCTTAAATTTCTAAATTTTGTTATAAAATGAGAAAGATATCACAGTTTTAGTGAGATTGATATAAAAAACTTTCTACAACTCCAAAGATTTTTGCAACTCTGAATATAACTTTGAATCTATAATTCTTTTTTTTAATTTTTCTGATTTTTTAATATGAAAATGAAAAAAATGGAGTGAAAATAATGAAAAAAGTGATCAAGATGGAGAGAGGAGAGAAACCAAATGCAGATGGATGATGAATGCTAGCAGATTTGCATGTGGTCCACACTGTGCCTCTATTGACAAAATGTAAGAATGGTGGATGGACAACAATGGCTGTTGCATGTGGTCCGCACTGCTTGATTATTAAATGAACCACTTTGGAGAAAGAAATATTAGTGAATGGAAGGTGAATAGAGAGGTCCAAAAAACCTACTCTAATACCATATTGAAAATGAGATGCAAAGAGAGAGCTAGAAGCTCAAACACAACAATCAATCATTCATCTTCAACACTCAAATGATTACATTCTATGGATTTATAGGGTATATGCAAAGAGATGAGGGGCCAAAAAGTTGTCACATGACTTTTTTGTCCCATACAAGTCAAAACACGAGCACGTTATAACGCACTTAAATTTTGCAAAAGTAAAACCCAAAATCAAAACAGGTCGTAGCTCATTTGAAGTTTTGGCAAGCATGTTTGAGCTTTCACAACATGAGTGCATTATAGAAGAAGGGTTCAAGCAATTTATAAGTGCAATTGACATTTTCACCATGCCACCTCACCAATGCCACTCTTGAGGATGTCGTGAACGAAGTGTAGAGGGTGTACCAGCTGGACAAGGTAGGGTTTGATGGTTTTTTGTAAATTTGAAAAGGAATTTTTGATTTTGCAATGTTTGATTGGATTCTTATGTTAAATTTTCAGTCAATGAGGAACCACAAAACCCTAATCCAGCAGAGGAGGCTCAAAACAACCCCCAAAACCCTCAAAAACCTCAAAACCCCCCACCTTCACGTCCTCACCATGAAAAAGACACACAAGAAAACTATTTAGGGCAAATTGAAGAAAACAAAAAACATCTTGAAACCCTAATTGAAACGTTAAATAGTCCAAGTGCAAGCACCGACCGTGGGAGATCCCTTGCCAAGTCATTAAAGGTGATTATTTCTCACATTGAATTGGTGACAAGCCAAATCACTGAATGGAATGACTATAGGGAGAGGAGTCGAAAATACTATGCTGATAAATTGTCTTACAAACAAGTGAAGGACAAAAAGATTACAAAATTTGCATTATGTTCACATTTTATCAATCCTAAAACTAGCCTAACACTAGAAGAGACTTGCAAATGGTTCCCGATTCATTGGTGTGTGAACAAAGATATATCCCAAAACTTTTGGGATAGATGGTACATGGTCTTTGATGAACGTCCTTGTAATAACAATGAGGTACCACAATATTTCTTAAGGAAACTCTATTGTGAGTTCGTCCTCAAGGAGATTCCTAATTACTTTGACATTCAAGAGTTCTAGGGCAGAGGTGGTGGCTCTGGCCAAGATAGAGAGGGGGCACATCAAGACCAGAAGTTCTACGTACCTAGACCCCTCATGAGGCCATCACATGTCTCACTCCCTTTGACTTTGAAGGAGAGTGTTGAGGTGGAGACATTGCATTCATTGAGTTCTCTCACCTAGTCTCTAGCACAACATGGAGATGATCTCACCCAAACTGATGAGGGTGAGAGAAGTAGGTGTCATTTGTCCCCACATCTTTGCAGTTCATGTGGGAACTTGTGCGATTATGGGATGCATGACTCTTGCCAGGATGCTATGACGCAGGGACAGTAGCCAGTGATGGACACCTCTGTATTGGATGATATTGTTCTCACATATATGACCTCTTACAACATACGTTTGGTATTGACTCCCAGGTTTTTTAAACAAGGTTCATCTTGATTGAATATATTTGTATTTGAAATTTGTAATTAATTTCATGTGACTATCTATATTATAAGTCAAAATTAATGTATGTAATTGTCTACACTATGAAATTCCAGGGTCAAAGTCTTCATCCTGCATCTGTTAGCTATCTAGTGTAGGGTTATGAGAAGAGGCTGAGTCAACAGGTATGTAATTTATCACTTGATCGTAAATATAGTACATATATCAATGGTAATCTTATTTAGTGACAATTTGATAATGAATGGGGAGCTTCACCACCACCTCCACGATTTCCTTGGTCCCCTAGACACAGAACCACTTTCACGAAGGTAAATTTAACCATTTGTAACCATTATGCATTTAAATAATGTTATGTATCTATTTTGGTCAAATAACCTTGAACTCTATTTTCAGATGTTGAATATGGAGACTCCTCCTCATCTTTGTCAGTTAGCGGAGGTGGGCATTATTGCAGCTGTGTTGTTTGCAAATCCTTTGACTGAGGTATGAGCCAGTAACATGTTAATGTCATTTTGTATTTCTTGTTTTATCTCATGTCATTTGATGTACATAAATGATATTCATGTTGACTCAATTTTTCTTCTTGATGCTTCTCACAGGAGGTCACAACTCCAACTCATCCAACTACAAACAAAGAGAGACAAAAGATGATCAAGAGGGATCATCAGCTAGCGGTAAGTGATTGATTACATATGTGATGTTATATATTTCATGTTTTCTATATTAATGCACATATTGTTTGATTGTATTAACAAGTGTATCTTCAAAAATCTTTGTCGAGGTCTAGTCGACAAGAGAGAGAGGATGAATCATTGATTGACTCTCCATCTTCATGGCCAAGCAAGGGCCACTGATTATTTGATAGAAGTTCATAGGAAACTAGATTTTGGGACATTTTTTTATATGCCTAGATGGCTTTGTATACATACTTTTATATGTTACCGATGTATATCGTTGAATATGCATGTATGGCTTTGTTTGTACATGCAAGCTATATGGATTTATATATAGACTAGATGTTATGTTCATGACATTATGTATATGACAATTTACATTAAATATAATATAATGATCAATTATGGTTAGAGGAATTTGGTTTTCCATGTGTCAATTGCAATTGCTTGAAAGTTTATAAATCCTTTTCAAAAAATCCATTTTGTGCATATCTTGAAATCATTGCATTCCATGAGACTGTGCATTTCTTTGAGGCATCATGTCAAACATTTCACACGCCTTGTCTATGCTTCCACACTTTGCATACATGTCTACAAGGGTAGCTGCAAATACAACATGTGACAAAATTCATATATCCTTTATGCTTTGATGGTTGTCCACACCCTGTTCTGAAGATCCCATTTTGACATAGGCAAGGAGGATGTTGGATAAGGTTGTGGAATTTGGTTTTACACGTGCCAATTGCATTTACTTGAAAGTTTCTTTTATGCATTTACTTGAAAGTTTCTAAAGCCTTTTTTGAAAAAATCCATTTTGTGCATATCTTACAATCATTGCATTCCATGAGATGACATTTCTTTGAGGCAACATGTCAAATAGTTCATTTGCCTTGTCTATGCTTCCACACTTTGCATACATGTCTCCTAGGGCAGTTGCAACTACAACATATGTCAAATTCCCATATCCTTTATGCTTTGATGGATGTCCATACCTTGTTCTGAAGATCCCATTTGGGCATAGACAAGGAGGATGCCGGCTAAGGTTGTGGAATTTGGATTTACACCCGCTAATTGCATTTTCTTGAAAGTTTCTAAAGACTTATCAAAAAACCATTTTGTGTATATCTTACAAACATTGCATTCTGTGAGACAACATTTTTTTGAGGCATCATGTCAAACAGTTCACCTACCTTGTCTATGCTTCATCACTTTGCATATGTATGTCTCATAGGACAATTGCAACTACAACATCTAATGAAATTCCCATATCCTTTATGCTTTGATGGATGTCCATACCCTATTCTGAAGATCCCATATGGGCATAGACAAGGAGGATGTTGGCTAAGGTTGTGGAATTTGGCTTTACACCTGCCAATTGCATTTGCTTGAAAGTTTCTAAAGCCTTTTTGAAAAATTCATTTTGTGCATATATCTTGCAATCATTGCATTCCATGAGACATCATTTCTTTGAGGCATCATGTCAAATAGTTCACGTGTCTTGTCTATGCTCCCACACTTTGCATACATGACTCCTAGGGTAGTTGCAACTAAAACATCTATCAAAATTCCTTTATCCTTTATTCTTTCATGGATATCCATACCTTGTCCCAAAGATCCTAATTTGGCATAGGTAGGGAAGGATGCTTGCAAAGGTTATGGAATTTGGTTAAATTACACGTGCCAATTGCATTTGCTTGAAAGTCGCTAAAGCCTTTTTGAAAAAATCCATTTTGTGCATATCTTGAAATCATTACATTCCATGAGACAACATTTCTTTGAGGCATCATCTCAAATAGTTCATGTGCCTTGTCTATGCTTCCACACTATGCATACATGTCTCCTAGGGCAGTTGCAACTACAACATATGTCAAAATTCCCATATCATTTATGCTTTGATGGATGTCCATACCCTGTTCCAAAGATCCCATATGGGCATAGACAAGGAGGATGTTGGCTAAGGTTGTGGAATTTGGCTTTACACCTGCCAATTGCATTTGCTTGAAAGTTTCTAAAGCCTTTTTGAAAAAATCCATTTTGTGCATATATCTTGCAATCATTGCATTCCATGAGCCATCATTTCTTTGAGGCATCATGTCAAATAGTTCATGTGCCTTGTCTATGCTTCCACACTTTGCATACATGACTCCTAGGGCAGTTGCAACTAAAACATCTGTCAAAATTCCTTTATCCTTTATTCTTTCATGGTTGTCCATACCTTTTCCCAAAGATCCTAATTTGGCATAGGCAGGGAAGGATGCTTGAAAAGGTTATGGAATTTGGTTTTACATGTGCCAATTGCATTTGCTTGAAAGCTTATATATCCCTTACTTTCTCATGCAAATGGATAAACTATGTTTTTATCTTATAATGGCTAATGGATGTGTACATGTTTGCTATCAATGATAATGGATGTGTTCTTTGTACAATTTTCAATAAATGTGAGGGCTGAAGTTACATTGGCTCATAAACTTTACCTTCTTGTCATTCATTACATTCAAGTAGACTTGTTTCCTCATACTCACCAGTCAATGAGTGAAGTTAGCTACAATTCACAGTAGAAATTATGTAAATACATGTAATAACAACTCTCTTATAGATCTTATGCAAATTTCTCATTACCTACGTTGACTATGTATTTGTCTTTCTCTTGTAAAATGAGAGAGAGAGAGATGTTTGGAATGATTTGCATATCCTCATTTCACCTTCTATATGGTTTCTATGCTTTGCATATCCTCATTTCACCTTTCTACATTTGCTTTACACCTGCCACTTTACATACATGTCTATCAGGGCAATTACAACTACAACATCTAACAAAATTCCCATATACTTTATGCTTTTATGGATGTGATTAGAACACATTGAATCAAGTGAGAACACCATTTCAACCTAAGGAGAGTAGAGAAAAGACCTAAAAATGAAGATTACAACATAGCTCACCACATTCTCCTCTCCCATCCGCTGACTGAGGCAAATTTAAAATCTAAAAATTCTTTGACATGGCTCCAACACCTGACAGTTATGATGCCATATCAAAGAGGGGCAAAATGTAGACACCTATAAATGCTCACAACCACATTCTATTATCATCTGCACAATAAATCAATTCAAATCGAATAAATTCCACTATTCCACCCAACACACATGTTAATTAAATAATTCATAATTATTTAATGAATATTTTCTCATCTCTCCCTATCACAAAAAATCAAATATCCATTTAAAAGACTATAGTTCACATTCACTTCACAAAAATTAAATAAATATACCTATTTGTTTAATTACTTGTTTTGTCCATTTTTTATTACTTTTGTAATCAATCATCAATTCCTCCTAAGTGTGTGCACATGGGTTAATTAACTTAAACCTAGGTTACTCCTTTCCCCCATGCTTCTAGAAGGACACTTGTCATCTCATGTATATGCATGTACATAGCAAGTGGTGCCTTGGAAGTATGGGCAAATCTTCCTTTTGTCATACTTGTCCGTCTTTCCATTATTCCTCCAATTTTAAATTCCATGTGGCAATATTGCATGGAATTTAAAATTACACTTGTCCTCTCTTCCAACTTTTAAAATTCCTCACCAAATCCAAACCATACCTTTTCATAAATAAGTCCTTACATGCCATACACCTACCCAATCATATCCATCCATCCATTCAACCATTCAATCTCATCCCTTGATCCCCCCTTGAATCTTGGAGCATCTTCCTCATGCAATATCTTTGTGCCATTTGTCCAATTCTCCTTGCTTGAGGATCCTCAAGCATTGTGAGCCCTTGATCTCCAAAATTGATCCTAGCCCTCCATCCTCACCTCCAAAAATCTATAAATTGAGCCCTTCCCATCCATTTCCAACAAGTAATTTGAATGTAATAAATTTTTGCCTCATTAAGAACTTGATATTTAACAATTAGCATATAGGCTATCATATCATAGGGAAAATCAAGAGTGTTACATAGTGATAGGGTGCAATTTAGTTAGTTTGTGCATCACTCTTTAGCCTAGTCTTGAGGTGACTTAGATTGATGAATTAGGTTGAATTAAAGGTTTGTCTAACCATCCCTTTTGGGTTCATCTCTTTGGTATTCACAGATCCTCTATTAAATACTTTGAGGGTACCAAGTGATAACTCTCCTATTGTGGTAGACATTCCTTGTTTAGATGATCCATTTCCATTTATTGGTTCTTCCTTGATGGCAAATCTGCCCCTATATGTTTCTATTGTTTTTTTCATCACTACATTCAAAGAATAGTGAGCTTGTACTAGATGTTTTCTTATTAATTCCTACATATATTCAAGTTTAGATTTAGAAGACTTTTGACATGCACCTCTTTGTATTTATCTTCTTAAAGTCATGAATTTTGTTCAAATTTGTAGTTGGACCTTCTTCAACATTATGTACTTGTCCATATCCATCAATTTGTGACTATTTGGTACATCCATTAATTTTTTTGGAGGATTAACAACAATTAAATTTAACATCTTCATTAAACCTTTGCCTATAATGATGTGTTCAAATTCAACTAATACTTGTGGTGAAGGAAGTTGTTCTTAAGAGGGATATACCATATACATGCATTGATTCCTCCTTTATTTATCTCTTTGTGAATGTGTACTTGATCCTATAGCATGGTAATGTATTAGTTGAGCTAGTCAAGGGTTCTCACCTCCAAAATATACTTAATGAGTTATACTATGTGGAGAAGAATTTACAATGATACATTATAGATCACATGGATGAAGAGTAGAGATAAGCATTAAAGTTCAAATTATATATAGAAAATTTGTAACATGACATGATGAGTATAGTGAATAATAAGTTTGATGATAACAAACTCACATAGACAATGGAGATAGAGTGAGCATGAAGAGGAGTGTCTTAATTAAAGAAGGCCTTGATGGGACAAGAGTGTCACCTCTAGAGAATACATGAAGAGTAAACTTGATTTGAAAGTACTTAAAAACAAGCATCATAGGTTGTAGTGGGAAAGGAATATGAAAGAGAAGAGGATAAGTGATTCATATGGGGATCTAGAAGGAAATACCATCATTAGATGAAGTCATTTTAGTAGGTTTTGGGCACCAAAATCACCTCTAGAACTTAGTAGTATGAAACCAATATTTATACTAGGAGCACTTTCAAAATGATCGCATTGGTTCCATAACCTCTCCTGTGGTTATGTAATCAACACAATGAAATTGAAACCACTTGTCTATGAGAAGGGGAAATTTCATCCCAACAAAAAAATAAGAATGTAAAACATTCTAGTTGACCTTGTCTCTTTGAATTGCATGTAAGAGGACGCATTAACACATGTTTGAAGCCTTCTATTACTCTATAAAATGACACTGACAATGCAAGACAACAAGGGGGAGGGAAATTAAAGTTTTTTTAGCAACAAGAAGGTGAAGAATAAGATGAAAGTGGAGATATAGATTTGGTGGGATTTTGATTTTGTACTTATACTTGTTTATTTTTTAAATACATTTGGATAGAACATTTCCCCCTTATGAGTTTCATAGATTAAATACTGTATTTGTTAGGAATTAATTAGTGCATGACATAGAATAATGTAATAAATAATAAATTAAACATGTTAATGTTAAATTATTAGATGTTAATTTTTAGTTATAAATTATTAGATTTTAGTTTTTAGTTCTTTATTAGTTATGTGTTAGTTAGTAGTTAGTGGGTTGGGTAGTTAGTAAGTTGAATGGATTTATAAATCCATAGAATGTAATCATTTCAGTGTTGAAGATGAATGATTGATTGTTGTGTTTGAGCCTCTAGCTCTCTCTTCGCGTCTCATTTTAAATATGGTATTAGAGTAGGTTTTGTTAGTGTTGGTATGTAGCAAATGATCATGCAAATACTATACACTTGTAATGTATCCTTGTTAGGGTTCGGTTGTTAATTTTTTTTGTTAACCAACAAATGAAAAATGACTTTGTAAAACCCTAACTCTAGAAGCTTCCAAAAAAAGCTTGTTATAAGCGGCTGGGATGTATGTTGCGGGAGGGAATTCATGAGATTGTAATATGTTTTGCACTGGATAATAAAATCATTGGATGGCTGAGTTTCTATGGATGTAGCCCATTTTGGGTGAACCACATTAAAATTTTGTGTTGATCTCTTTTGTGTTATTCTTCATTATTATATTTGGGTTATTTAATCTGCATATAATTGTTAATGTTTATTGCTCTGATCTGCTTGAACCCTAACAAGTGCTATCAGAGCAGGTTGTGTTCAATTATCACCTGTAGGAAGGTCTCACGGTTGAGTGGGAGTCTCATGGTTAAGTGGGAGCAATGGTGGATGAGGGTAAATTGAAGGTAGATAAATTCAATGGGCAGAACTATCAGTTATGGAAGATGCATATGGAGTATTATGTCTATCAAAAGGATTTATGGAGGCCATTGGAAGGAAAAACCAAGAAACTGGCAGCAATGACTAATGAGGATTAGGAACTTCTAGACATAAAGGCACTGGGAAGCATTTGTTTGTGTTTGGCACCATCGGTGGCATTCAATATCTCAAAAGTGAAGACAACAACTGAATTGATGGAGACATTGGCAAAGTTATATGAAAAGCCTTCCACTTCGAATAAGGTATTTCTTATGAAGTGTTTATTTAATATGAAGATGGTAGAAGGTGGATCATTTGCTGATCATTTAAATGAGTTTAACACAGTTACTAGTCATTGACTTCTGTAAATGTAAATTTTGGTGAAGAAGTTAGAGCTCTCTTGATATTATGTTCTTTGCTTGAAAGATGGAATAGTTTGGTAATGGTGGTTAGTAACTCTATTTCTAGTTCGAATACACTGAAATTTGATGATGTTGTTGGTCTTATTCTGAGTGAAGAAATTCATAGGAAAAGCTCAGGTGGATCCACATCAGGCAGTATTTTGAATGCAGAAAGCAGGGGCAGATCAAAGGAGAGAGGAAAAGGTTCTTGAGGTCATAGGAAATCATGAGGAAAATCAAAAGACAAGAGGTCCCAATCCAGAGGAAACAAGGATTGCTGGTACTGTGGGAAACCAAGTCATCTAAAAAAAGATTGCTGGTCTCGGAAGAATAAAGAAGGAGACAAACAAGAAGGCAATAAGGAGGTAAATGTGGTAAGTAATAAATCTGAAGATGATGCTTTGATTCTTTCCCTAGATAATATTTCATGCTACACCCCATAGAAGTTATTTTCTTGATTATGTCCAAGAGGATTTTAGGCTGGTTTATTTGGGAGATAATGAACCCTGTCAGATTGTTGGAAAGGGAAGATTATGATTAAGTTGTAGAATGGGAATCATTGGCTACTACAAGAGGTAATGCATGTTCCAAGGCTGAGTAGGAATTTAATTTCAGCAAGGCAGCCAGGTGATGAAGGTTGCATTGTTACTTTTAGTGATAAAAATTAGAAGGTTACAAGAGGTGCCTTAATAGTAGAAAAAGGTGTGAAAGTAGGCACCTTATATCTTTGTACAAGTCATATTGTTCCTTCTACTTTAGTTGTTGCAGAGAAAAATCAAATAGGTTTAGGAACAGTTGTTACAGGATCGCAAGCATAGATTGAAATAGTTGCTGAGGGTTCTGAGATAGCACTATGGCATAACACACTTGGACATATGAGTGAAAAAGGTATGAAGGTACTTCATTCTAAGAAAGCTTTACCAGGACTGAAATGTATTAATATGGATTTCTGTGAAAGTTGAGTTGTGTGTATGGCAAACAAAAGAGAGTTAGTTTTCACAAGGATGGGACACAAAAGAAAGATGAAAAGTTGGAGCTTGTGTATATAGATGTATGGGGACCATCTCAGGTATCTTCTCTTGATGGTTCTCAGCATTATGTTACATTCATATATGTTACAACTAGGAAGGTTTGGATTTATTTCCTTAGGCAGAAATATGATGTATTTGAAACCTTTAAGAAATGGAGAAGCTTGGTTGAGAATGAGATGGGTAAAAGATTAAAATGTCTCAGATTTGATAATGGTGGTGAGTATTGCAGCAAAGAATTTGAGGATTATTGTTCCTCTAATGGAATTCGTGGGCAAAAAATGGTTCCAGGGACTCCACAGAAAAATGGAGTGGCTAAGCGCATGAATAGGACAATAATGGAGCATGCGATTACATGTTGGGCTGCTTTTAACATGTGGGCAAAGGCTGTTAATACCATTGCATATTTAATTAAAAGAGGTCCTTCAGTTCCTTTGGGTTGTGGTATTCCAGAGGAAGAATGGACAGGTAAGAAGATGAGTTATTATTTTCTCAAAACCTTCGGATGTGAAGCATTTGCACATGTAGATTCTGAAAATAGAACCAAGATGGATGCAAAATCAAAAAAGTGTATCTTTGTTGGATATGGCATTGATGAATTTGGTTATAGGCTTTGGGATGTTGAAAATCTAAAAAATTGTGAGAAGCATGGATGTTGTATTCAATGAGAAGGTGTTGTACAAAGATCAGTTGTAGTAACATGAGAAGAAAGAAAATGATTGTGTGGTGCTGGATGATACTTTAGATAGCAATGTTCTAGTGGTTTCTCATGCTCTGCAACAACAGCATGAAATACCACAAACTCTAGTGAATGTTAGGCAGTCAACAAGGACAAGTAGACCTCCTGACAGGTTTTCTCCCTCTTTGTATTCTATTTTGTTAACAGATGATGGTGAATTAGAAGGGTATGATGAAGCTATGTAGATGGATACGCAAGTTCAGTGGGAGCATGCAATGGAAGAAGAAATGGACTCCTTGCTGAAAAATCAAACTTGGGAATAATGCAAGTTGGACAAGTAGACCTCCTGACAGGTTTTCTCCCTCTTTGAATTCTATTTTGTTAACAGATGATGGTGAATTGAAGGGTATGATGAAGCTATGTAGGTGGATACACAGGTTCAGTGGGAGCATGCAATGGAAGAAGAAATGGACTCCTTATTGAAAAATCAGACTTGGGAATTATGCAAATTGCCTGTAGGTAAAAAGGCTTTACCAAACAAATGGGTTTATAGGTTGAAAGAGGAAGATGGAGGTAAGAATAGATTTAAAGCCAAGTTAGTTGTAAAAGGATTTGCACAGAAAAAAGGGATTGATTTTGATGAGATTTTTTCTCTAGTTGTTAAGATGACTTCTATTCGTACTGCTTTAAGTATTATGACTGCTAAAGATTTGCATTTGGAACTAGATGTGAAAACTACCTTTCTCCTTGGTGATTTGGAGGAGGAGATATATATGGAACAACCCCAAGGATTTGAGGTCAAAGGTAAGGAGAAATTGGTGTACAGATTGAAGAAGAGTTTATATGGCTTGAAACAAGCACCTTGGCAATGGTACTTGAAATTTGATAATTTTATGGCTAAGCAAGGCTACAACTGGTGTATTTCTGACCATTGTGTTTATTTTATGAGTTTAGATAATGACATCTACATTATTTTATGTTTATATATTGATGACATGCTTGTAGCGGAGTCTAACATGGATCACATAAGTAAGTTAAAACAACAGTTAGCAAAATCATTTGCTATGAAGGATTTGGGGGAAACAAAACAAATCCTTGATATAAAAGTTTGTAGAGATAGGAAGATTATAAAATTGACTCTATCTCAAGTTGATTATGTTGAAAAGGTGTTGTAGAGATTCCATATGCAGAATGCAAAAGTTGTCAGCACACCTTTGCCTAGTCATTTCAAATTGACTAAGGAGATGTGTCCAAAGACACAAGACAACGAAGACAAAATGTCCAAGGTGCCATATACTTCAATTGTAGGAATTTTAATATATGTTGTAGAGGAAAACTAACGCGTTGTAGACTTAGCATAATTCAGGGGTAAACCTATATGAACAGTCCACTCTATCATTGCATTCCAACATTAAATTATCAACCAAGGAGCATAAGCTTATGATGGCACTTGCACTATATGTGCCTCCAAGACTCATATCTATCCTAAACTATCTTATCCAAACATACCTAGAGTATTCTACTTGGATGGAATTCTCAGAAATACAAAAACAGTAAAAACAACTATAGAACCCAGTGGCTACGGGTACCTGCAGCATAAGCTGTAGATAACTGTATTCAACAGGTAATTATAGAATTAACTCAAAATATCTAGAATGATAAAAGAACTTAACACTAACCTCCAGGGGACTTATAGTAAACAAAGCATGCACTTATTCATGAATCACAACTATTGGAAATAGTAATCAGAATATTTTACTAAACTCACAATACAATTTATGAAATATCAAAGAAACAACTTCAACTAGAAATGCATAAATAAATAAGGAAATAGATGAAGTGAAGACTAGTACCTTGAGTGGCCAGCTCAGGGGACGATCTCACTTAACTGGAAATCAAATCTACTTCAAATTCTCACGCATTCTTATAACACATAGTTGTATTCAATTCATATCATAAACAGGTTCTTCTTAGATTGTATTCAATAAAACATGTCTAGGTCTTCAAACATAGAAAAATAGAGTAACAGCTAGGCAAATATAAAATGAAGTAACTTGGAAAAAGAACTAACTTGACATCAAACTCATCCCTCCTAACTTATACAAAAATGGGAGAGTGTTATGTAACTACCAACTAACTTTGATCATCAATCCATCCCTAGATATTAGGATACAGGTTTGAGATCAATTTATTAATCTAACTAAACAGAGGAAGCAAAGTCCTATTCAAATAGAAATTCCTATACAATAGCTCATGTATCAAACACATAAGCTGTGGTTAGACTCCTAGAACAAGTCTTCTTCTTCTATATTTATTCTTCCATAATGATCACATTCAGCTTCAGTTGGCGCTTGACTATGACTTCCTTTAATGCCCTGTTTTGCAATGTGTTGTGAATTCTCCTCTCCTCGATGCCACGTACTCGCTGCTGCACAGGGGTTAATCCATAGAACATATGCATGCAAATAACCTTCATAATTAAACTATAAAATCTCATCTATATGCATACATACTCATGTCTAACTCATTCAATTGACAAATATTATACCATGTTTCATATTTGACAGAATAGGTTCAAGGTTTGCAGAATATATAAAAACAACATATTATGATGGTAATGTCTTGGAAAAGTATCTGGAATATCATAGGCATAAAGTCTAAAAGAATATAAAAATAACATAAAAGAAGCCAATATTTGAACCCATCATTTCCCCCCAACTAGACTTTTGCTTGACCTCAAGCAAAAACACTCAAGTAAACACCTAGGGGAAAAGATTATAATGCAAAGTAATTTGCCTAAGGTCCTCATCTTCTCTGACACGCTGTCTCTACTTGAGATAAAAACCATTATACATGCAAGTCTGTCCATCCTGATTGACTTTGCACTCCTACACTCATCACTTCTTCCTCTTGTCCAGTATGGAACTGGATAAAGGAGAATAGGAGGGTGATAAGTAAGGGGTAGCCATGCCACTCCTCTTTGCTCCAAGATTTGGATGTACCTACGCAATCTCTCAAACATATTCATGAAATTGTGGAAAGAGTGAGGTTCTTTCTTCTGTAATTCTAGGGTCAGACTATCCCATCTGCTCTGCACATGCCTCTGACAGTTCTGAATAATAGACACTACGACCTGATGTTTCCTTCTATAATCCTTGAGTCTCAAATCCATAATTACTTTACCTGGACCTTTATGAGAGAGGAGTGTTAACCATTGGATTAGGATCACATTGGGATTTAAGGATTCTTTCCTAATCTGCAGTGGCACTTTCTTTTCTTGTTTGTCATACATATCCATCAGTTCCCCTCTAAGTTGATCATTCTTGAAGTAAGATAACAATGCTCTAACTTGAAAATCACCAACATAAATCAAGGGGTTCCACTTTGTATCTTCTGCCATCAAGTAATTGTGCAAACAATATTCACATAACTGGTCTTGTTCCTCCAGACTAACTTCTTGAAATAACTAGAAAAAATTATGCCTTGAATAGATAGAAATAGACTGATCATTAATGAATCTATTAAACTGAAAACTCAGAAATTTTTCTTTAAGAAACAATTTATAAACTCTTGGTGGGGGTCTACATTCAATGATTTGAATTGCTTTGTCAATTACCTCTATCAGCTTCCCTTCCACCCTTTTCAATTTAGAATTTTTACTTTCTAATGATGCATTAAGAATTTGTTTCTCTTTCTCCTAGTTTTCCTTTTCTTGCTTGAATTTATTATTGAACTTCACCAATTCAAAACCCAAAGATAGAACAATGAAGCATGTTAGAGGTCTTATTACAGGAGGTTGTAGAATTGGAGCTTCTCTCCCCTCATTTTCCATTTTACTCTCAATCACTTGTGCCAATAGATCCATATTGGTTCCATGACCATAAGTGTAAATTTTCTCCTCCAACTCTTGTATTATTATCTCTTTTTCCCTATCCTTTTCCTCATACTGTTTCACTTGTTCTTCTAATTGTTTTATCCTATCTAGGGCTTCTTGTAGTTCTTGCCTTATATTTCTATCTTCCAACAACTCTTTTTCTTTTCCACAATCAAAAATTTCTTTAGCAGGGCTATTGGGAACTGATTTTCCCATCTTCTTTGCAATGAAAATGTCTTATGAATTAGAACCAGTGGATGAAGAAACATACCTTCTTCATTTAGCAGGTATACTGGCATCAATAAGAGCATTCTCAGGGGCATTTCCTTCCTTTTCTGAAGCTGTGTCCAACAATGTTGGATCTTGCTATTGTTGTGCTTCTTCCTTTTCTACTTCCCCTTGTTCCTCATCAACTCTTTTTCCCACATCATGCCTCTTCAGCCTTCCTGAACGCCTAGGTGTGACAATTTCTGGCTTCTATTCACTTTTTCTCTTTTTCCTCTTCTTCCTCTCCTTTCTCTCCCCTGCACCCTTCTCTTTCTCAACACCCTTATGCTTCTTCACATTCTTCTTACTCTTCTTCTTCTTAGAAGAAGTAGAAGCATCACTTCTCATAGCTCCTCTCATAGGTTTAGGGTTAGGAGATGAGGGTTCTTCTACTGTCACCGACCTAGTTTCTGGAGGAATTTCCTCCTGTGGCTCTTCCTGTTCAGGTTCAACTTCAAGTTCAACATCTGGTTCAGCTTCAAGTTCAACATCTGGTTCAACATTAGGTTCTTGTTGAGGTTCATCTACTTCCAATAATTATGAAATATCCTTGCATTGTTTAAAAGCATCCCAATTAACCTGTGGGTGTTGAATTCTCAAAACTCCTTTTAACCAACAGAGCTATCAAACAATGATGAGACAATGTAGTCTCTGTTTGCCTTTTCTGATACTCAAATGCCATTCTTTTCAACATATTATAAAGATAATTGGGAACATTAGCCAGTTTGTCATGACGCAAGTGATTCAACAACTTAAAGTGTGCAGTATACAACAAATTATGTTAACCATCACAGGTAATATATTTGATAATATATGAAGCACACTTCCCCCAAAAGAATGGAAGGGATAATCTCTTTGTACCTTGTGTGGTCGAGTCTAGGTTCCCACCACGCTTGCAAAATTCTTCCCTCGTCGTAGCTGCATCAACACAGGCTGGATACTCAAACCCTGTACGTGGTAAACTAGTGACTTGGGCAATGGCTATTTCAGAGGCATCCACAACCAATCCCCTGACCGTGGCTTTGTCATACTACAACATTGCTGCAAAATCCCTTGCCATTTCATTATCATACTCCGTTAATTTCAGAAAATAGTCTAACCACCCCACTTTGGTAAAGAGTGGTAGAACCAATACATCCTCTAATATCTCCTTATGCACCGATGGCTCTCTTCTGATGACATCACCCCCCATTGCACCTGTATTCTACACTCTTATCAATTCTTAATTCTACCTAATTTCAATTTTACCATCTTCAGAAGACTGCCTTTCAATTGTCCCCCCCCCCCCCGACTATAGCTTTTAGAGCTCTTCAATATTAAAAATTTTGAAATTAATTTTTTTTTAAATTTTAGCTCACTCACAGGGAAACTACAAGCTCACAATTTAGGGTAGGTCGACTATTGTGGAAAATGGCACATGAAAACCTTGACAACTTCTAAAAACTTGGTGGCAAAATAAAAATAAAAATGACTAACCATGTACCCCTCCCCCAACTGAAAGGTGAAGTGACCACACTTCATGAATGAATTTGCAGGGATGAAAGAGTAATGATTACATGGAAAGGGTAATATATTGTTGCATGCATGAAATAAACACAAGTAATAATGAATATAAATAGAAATTTTAAGTTAATCATTAAAGGTTACCTTATGTGCGTGCATTGAATAGTGAGCCATGGAACTGGAGATTATGTACTTGGCATTTATTAGGCATGAGCAGAGTGATATGCTTAGAGTAGATGGGAGGATGGTGGGTACGTCAGAATTAATGCGATGTGATAGATCACAATAGTTGATGTAATGGCTTGGGAATGTGATTTGAACAAGCATGCTGTAACTGTTGGATTATTGAAAATGGATGAAGCACGTGTAGAAAGAATGAAATGTGTGGGGAGAAGAATGGAATGTTGTTGAAGTATTGAAAATTTCTGGAGACACTTGTTGCTACGGGCACCTGCATTACAGGTCCTGATCGAATGTGTACAGAAACATTATACCAGGTCCCAACTGCAATAGGTCCCTATTGCATGTTAAAAATAGGGTCCTCTGAGAATGAAAAATAGGTCCCTCTGAAGTGGACTTTGGTCATCATGGATAATGTGTTGTGTGTGCATGTGATGTATAAAGCATGAAAAAATAGGTCTCAACAACAAGGGTTGAGTATTGCAACTCAACCTCTGCATCACTAAACAAGATTGGTGGATCATCATCTGATAGTGTATTAGCTGGTGTTACAGAACCTTCATCAGGAGTGCCAAGAGTACCATACTGAGTAGCTAGAGAAACAAGAAATTCATCCTTCTGAAGTGGCTTCTTATACAGTTTCAGCTTGTGTCCATTTACTAGCACTGAAAACTGAACCTCATCAATGGTCTGTAATTGGACTGCACCATTAGGAAAGACTTGTTTAATCTCATAGGGTCTCAACCAACAAGACTGAAGCTTGCCCTTGAAGTCCTTGTATCTTGAATCATAGAGTAGTGCCCAATCACCAGCAGTGAATTCTTTAGTCTTGATGTACTTGTCATGCAATTTGTCTCTTTTTTCTGTATGACCTCTATGTGATGAATGGCTTCTAACTGGATTTCATCCAGGGCATTCAAATGTTGTAGTCTATCATGTTGAGCTGTAGTCAAATCCATCCCTAATTCTACTATTGTCCTCAGGGTTTTGTATTCAAATTCGATATGCAAGATTGTTGTCTTTCCATAAACCAACTCATAAGGTGTAAACCCTGTAGTTGTCTTCCAGGTAGTTCTATATGCCCAAACAGCTTCGGGTAGCCTAGAAACCCAATCTCTTTTGTGAAGTTGTACTGTCTTTATCAAGATGTTCTCAATTTCTCTGTTTGTAACTTCAACCTGACCATTAGCCTAAGGATGGTAGGGAGTGGATTTCTTGTGTCAAATTTGATATTCCTCCACCAGTCTGGTGATTAAATCAGATGTAAATTATGGTCCTTGATCAGTCACTATCTCCCTTGGCACACCATATCTAGTGAAGATGTCCTCATACAAGAATTTGGCCACATTGCCATCTCTGGCAAACTGTAAGGCTTTAACTTCCACCCATTTAGTTAAGTAATCAGTACATACCAGGATATATTCCTTGTTGTTTGATGTAGGAGAGATAGGACCAACAAAATCCAGCCCCCACTTATCAAAAGGAGCCAATACGATTTGTGGTTGCAAAGGCATCTCATCACTTCTTGTAGGTCTTCCCATTCTCTGACATCTATCACATCTTCTAGTATACTTGACAACATCTTTATGAAGTGTTGGCTAGTAATATCCTGTTGTTAGTATTTTGAAGGCTATCCTTTTGGTTGTAAAATGTCCTCCACAAGGTTCATTATGACAGGCCTTCAATATATCAAACACCTCATCTTCTCTGATACATCTTCTCATAATATTATCTGGGCCAGAATAGAATAGGAATCCAGAAATCCAAGAATAAGGAAAACATTTGTGAACTAGCTGCCTTTTCTCCCTTGGAGAAAAGTAACATGGAATCTATCCTGAAACCAAATAATTAGCTATATCTACATACCAGGGAGTGTGTATGTTGAGAGCAAAGAGATGCTTATCAGGAAAAGAGTCATCAACCACTCCTTCCGTTGATTGTGTAGGCAAGCTAGACAGAAAATCAGCAACTACATTAGCCTTATCTAGCTTGTCAACAATTGTTATGTCAAATTCTTGTAGTAACAACAACCATATGACAAGCCTACCACCCACTATTGGCTTATTCATCAAATATCTAATTGCTGCATGATCTGTGTGTATGAACACTTTATAACTAGTAATGTAGTGTCTGAATTTGTTTATGGCATAAATAACTGCCAACATCTTTTTTTCTGTCACAGTGTAGTTTAACTCAACTCCTTGCAGATTTTTACTTACATAGTATATTGCATACTCCTTAGTTCCTTCTTGCTGGCCTAGAACTGCTCCAATGGTAAAGTCTGATGCATCTGTGTGGATGTGAAAAGGTAGTGTCCAATTTGGACCTCTGAGAACTGGAGCCTGTGTCAAGGATGCTTTTATCTTTTCAAAGGAAGTATGACAATCTGGTGTCCATTCAAATCCATTGTCCTTTGTCAACAGGGTAAACAAAGGTGCATCAATTTTACTAAAATCCTAAATGAACCTCTTGTAATAACCAACATGTCCCAGGAAGCTCCTTACATCCTTCTATTTCTGTGGAATAGGCAGGGTAGAAATAATTTCAAGCTTCTTTGGGTCAACTTGTATGCCTGCACTTGAGATAAAATGTCCCAAAACTATTCCTTGTGTCATCATCAAAAAACAATTTTCATTACTCAAAGATATGTTGTGCTCTGTGCATCTCTTCAAAACTTTCTCCAAGTTGTGTAAAGCTTCATCATATGTTTCACCATATGTGGTGAAGTCATCCATATAAATCTCCATGCTGTCATGGGCAAAATCTAAGAAAATACTAAGGACTACTCTTTGAAATGTGGCTTGAGTGTTGCACAGACCAAAGGGTAAGACATAATACACATAGGTCCCCCAAGGGCAAGTAAATGGTGTCTTATCCTGATCCTCTGGTGCAATCTTGATTTGGTTATAGCCACTAAAACCATCAAGAAAGGAAAAATATTTCTTTCTTGCCAAAGAGTCAAGAACTTGGTCAATAAATGGCAATGGAAAGTGATCTTTTTTGGTAGCAATATTTAGTTCTCTGTAATCCACACAAACCCTCCATTTGCCACCTTTCTTGGGCACTATGACCAATGGTGACACCCATTCACTGTCTGAAATGGGGTATATAAAGCCTGCATCCAAAAGCTTTTGAAGCTTAGTTTTCACAATCTCTCTGAGGATGGGGTTCATGCACCTCTGCTGCTGCCTGATAGGTCTATAGCCATCATCAATGTATATTTTGTGCATGCATAAGACAGGATCAATGCCTTTCATGTTGCTATAATCCCAAGTGAATGCTGCTAAGTGTGTATGCAATACTTCATGTAGGGATTGCTATTGTTCATCAGTCAATGCATTGTTAATAGTCAACATCTTTCCTGGCTTGATTTCTAATTGTTTGGATAGTTCTTGTACAAAAGACAAATCAAGGCTAGGTAATACTGCTAAGCATTGTTGGGGTAATAGAGCATGAAATATTTAGGATACTTCCTTTGAGGAACTAATGGGGATTATGATGCTCAAAGGGTCTTGTAAGCATGATAGACAATCCTACTGTTGCGGGTGCCTCCCACAATCATTTTGTATAATGTGGGCAATTAACTTATCTTCATCTGGAATATCCAATAAGGGGCTACATTCAATAGTCATCAAGGTTTGTAGGGAATAGCTATCCTCATCTTCCAGGGTAGGCCAAATGGTTTGCTCAAGCTCATGGAATGGTTGGGCTGGAAGATATAAAACTAATTTCTTGGTCACAGTCCCATCGGATATGATCATGTTACCAGACCTGCAACCTATAAATGCATCAGCATTGGCAAGCCATGGTCTGTCTGGTATAAGAGGATAACCAGTAAGATTAACCTTTGGTTGCAGTACTATGAAATCAATAGGGTATTCCCAAGAGTCTAATGCAATGACTAAATCCTCAATGACTCCTTCAGGTTTGACTGTAGATCTATCAGCTAATTGCAAGACTATCTGAGTAGGCCTATGGTTGTTCATTTGGAGTGTCTGCATTGTCTCCTTGGTCATGACATTAATTGCAGCACCTAAATCTATCAAAGTATTCTTAATCAGAGTCCCATTGATTTTGACATCCACCACTGGACTACTTGGATCTGTGTATTTGGGAATAGTTATGTTCCCCAATATTATGTCAGCTAGGTTGCCCAAAACATGAACTGTCTTTGGGTCTATTCTCTTTCTTCCTGGTTTCTTGATGCAGAGATCACAGATAGTCTTAGTGTAGATGGGGATATCTTTGATGGCTTGGATTAAGGAGATCTTTATGCTTATGTCTTGCAACTGGCCTATGAGGTCATTTTTAGACTATGCTAGTTATTTCTGGATAGCCAAGCATTCAGGGAAAGGTGGCTTAGGATGTGAAATGGTCTAAGGTTCCTGAGTTGATTCATGTTCCAAAGGTGGTTTATCTAAGGCCTCTTCTGTGGGTTCTTCATCTTTAAATTCTGTAATTTAGGGAGATGAAGGACCTGTAAGTTGTTTCCCTGATCTAAGATGAACATTACTCACTTCCACCCCATAGGTGGGATATTGCATCACCTCGTTGGTATAATCCTGCTGAACATGCTTGTTTTTAGGGTTAGGTGCAGGTTGGGAAAGGATTTGGGTAGACCTAGGAGGTGGATTTTGAGGTGTTGATGGTGGCATTATGGTTGGTTGTTGTGGTTCAGATGGAATCATAGGTTGCTGAAAATGTGCATTTTGCTACCATTGTTGGCCCTTGTTCCATTGAGGCTTCCATTGCTGCTGCTGAGTAGGCCACTGGGGGTTATAGTTGGGGCCTTGGAAATTTTTTTGAGGCCAAGGGTTTGGTTGTTGTTGGTTCCAACTAGTTTGTGGAGTAGGCCATTATGGGTTTTGTCATGCATTTGGATTGCCAGGTCACTGTTGAGTATTCTAAGCAGAGAAATTCTAGTTTGCAGCAGGGAAAGGTGAATTAAAATTAAGTGGATCAGAGGGCATACCTTGTCTTTGCTACCAAGGTCTCCTCTGGGCTATGAAGAACAGTTGCCCATCCTCCCCTTCAAATGGTTGTAATTTTGGCCTTTCAATCTTCTCTTGTTCGATACTGGCCACCCTTTTGCATTTACAATTGGCCTTCCTATGCCTACAACTAGGGCAATATTCAGTAAGCATTGCATCTGCCTCTTCCTGTTTCTTCTTGATGTGAAGAGTGTCTAGTTGTGCATCCATATGGATAATGATATCTTCTTTCATGTTGGTCAGCAAGTTACTAATCTCCATTCTTGAAATCCCATTGGTTGCCTTGCTTGTGATGGCTGCTCCTTCTCCCCTTCATCTTTTGGTAAAGGTTCTAGAATAATTTCTGCAAGCTCTACAAACATCTTCAAAGGGAAGTTGAGATATATCCCCTATTCCAATGAGATCGAGGGCATCTATGCAGTCATCATTAACCCCCCTCAAAAAGACCAGCTTCAGTGATTCTTCAAACAATCTATTTTGAGGATTTTTCTTCAAGGCAAACTAGAATCTTTCGACATAGTCTTTCAATGGCTCATCCTCTTTCTGTGACATCCTGAAGATGTCGTCTCTCCTCCTATCATGTCCTATGTAGTAGTCTTTATATTTTGCCAAGAATTTTGTCTTCATGGTATCCCAGTCTGGAATGACATCTTTCCCCAACCCCATAAACCATCTTAAAGTAGCATCTTTTAATGTGGCAAGGAATAGCTTGAGCCTGTAAGGATCAGTGGTGTTGTCATAACTCCTACACAAGACATCAAACTCGAACAAGAAAGTGTCAAAATCTTCAATCACCAAGCCGTAGAAAATAGGCAATGCAGAAGGTGGTATGTTTTTTAGAGTAGCAACCCGTGCTTGGTCTGGGATAGGGAATTCAAACGTTGCTTGTCCTAGAGGATCCTCCACTGCAACATCTACCATGGTTCTAAAGGTCCCTTCTGTAGTTGTGGAAGAAGCTAATGAAGATGTAGAAGGTGTTGATGAAGATGTAAGAGTAAATTCTTCTTTAGCACTTTCTACTATATAATTGATAAAGTCAATTGTTTCTTCACTATCCTGAAAATTGGAAGGGAGGAATCTGCCTTGGTTATCTCTCTACCTCTGCATACAGTGAATTTGGCTTTATATTCCAGTAGTCCTGCACAATGTTAGTATATTTTCTGGTGTTTCTTGGAAAATGAATTTATTAATCCTAATGTTGGAATCAAAATTTAAACTATGAAAGCATATGAAGACAAATGAGCCTATGAAGGTAGCACCATCCCAGCAACGACGCCAAAAATGTAGAGGAAAACTAATGCATTGTAGACTTAGCATAATTCAGGGGTAAACCTATCTAAATAGTCCACTCTATTATTGCATTCCTACATTAAATTATCAACCAAGGACCGCAAGCTTATGATGGCACTTACACTGTATGTGCCTCCAAGACTCATATCTATCCTAAACTATCTTATCCAAACATACCTAGAGTATTCTACTTGGCTAGAATTCTCAAAAATACAAAAATAGTAAAAACAACTATAGAACCTAGTGGCTACGGGTACCTGCAGCATAAGATGTAGATAACTGTATTCAATAGGTAATTACATAACTAACTCAAAATATCCAAAATGATAAAAGAACTTAACACTAACCTCCGGAGGATTTACAATAAACAAAGCATGCACTTATTCATGAATCGCAACTACTGGAAATAGTAATCAGAATATTTTACTAAACTCACAATACAATTTATGAAATATCAAATAAACGACTTTAACTAGAAATGCATAAATAAATAAGGAAATAGATGAAGTGAAGACTAACACCTTGAGTGGCCAGCTCAGGGGACGATCTCACTTAACTGGAAATCAAATCTACTTCAGATTCTCATGCATTCTTATAACACATAGTTGTATTCAATTCATATCATAAACATGATCTTCTCAGATTGTATTCAATAAAACATGTCTAGGTCTTCAAACATAGAAAAATAGAGTAACAACTAGGCAAATATAAAATGAAGCAACTTGGAAAAAGAACTAACTTGACATCAAACTCATCCCTCCTAACTTATACAAAAATGGGAGAGTGTTATGTAACTACCAACTAACTTTGATCATCAATACATCCCTAGATATCAGGGCATAGGTTTGAGATCAATTTATTAATCTAACTAAACAGAGGAAGCAGAGTCCTATTCAAACAAAAATTCCTATACAACAGCTCATGTATGAAACACATAAGTTGTGGTTAGACTCCTAGAACAAGTCTTCTTCTGTATTTATTCTTCCATAATGATCACGTTCAGCTTTAGTTGGCGCTTGACTGTGACTTCCTTTAATGCCTTGTTTTGCAATGTGCTGCGAATTCTCCTCTTCTTGATGCCACATACTCGTTGTTGCACAAGGGTTAATCCATAGAACATATGCATGCAAATAACCTTCATAATTAAACTATAAAATCTAATCTATATGCATACATACTCATGTCTAACTCATTCAATTGACAAATATTATCACCATGTTTCATATTTGATAGAATAGGTTCAAGGTTTGCAAAATATATAAAAACAACATATTATGATGGTAATGTCTTGGAAAAGTATCTAGAATATCATAGGCATAAAGTATGAAAGCATATAAAAATAACAAAAAAGAAGCCAATATTTGAACCCATCATACGCTATGGTATGCACGAGACCAAATATTGCACATGCTGTAGGAGTTGTAAGTAGGTATATGAGTAATCCCAGATTCGAGCATTGGAATGCAGTAAAATTTATTCTCAGGTATTTGAGAGGTACATCTAATAAATATTTATGTTTTGGGGGCTCTAATACTAATTTAGCAGGCTATGTGGACTCAGATTTGGCAAGGGATATTGATACCAAGAGGACTACTATAGGTTATGTCTTTACTATAGGTGGGACAACGGTGAGTTGGATCTCAAGGTTGCAAAAGGTGGTTGCTTTATCCACCACGGAGGCAGAGTATGTAGCTGCAACAGAGGCAAGCAAGGAGATGATATGGCTGCAATCTTTCATGGAAGAATTGGGCAAACAACAGGCTAATAGTTATTTGTTTACGAACAACTAGAGTGCCATACATCTTGCAAAGAATTCTACCTTGTATTCAAAGACTAAACACATATAGTTGAGATACCACTTCATCCAGTTAGTTTTGCAGGATGGACAGTTGAAGCTGGAGAAAAATCACACAAGTGAGAATCCTGCAAATATGTTCACAAAGGAAGTTACATGGGAGAAACTGATTTCCCCATTAGTTTTCATTGGCCTTCACGACTGATAATGGTGGACATAAGAAACCAACTAGACCTATAATCTAGTGGGAGTTGCAAGTGTAGCGGTGTTGTCCAGGATCAATCTCCAAGTGGGAGATTGTTTGGTGTGGAACCTGATCAGTCTCCAAGTGGGAGATTGTTGGTATGTGGCGATTGATCATGCAAATACTGTACACTCGTAACGTATCCTTTTCAGGGTTCGGGACTAGATCAGGCCCTAGCGGGGGTTCGAGGGTGGCAGCCCCCAAGAGAAGGGGTTCAGGGCCGCAACCCTCAAATTTTTTTCTCCTTTTTGGCACGTTCGGGGTCAATAGTTAATTTTTTTTGTTAATCAACAAATAAAAAATGACTTTGTAAAACCCTAATTCTAGAAGCTTCCAAAAAAGCTTGTTATAAGCAGCTGAGATGTATGTTGTGGGAGAGAATTTGTCAGATTGTAATTTGTTTTGCACTGGATAATAAAATCATTGTATGGCTGAGTTTCTATGGATGTAGCCCATTTTGGGTGAACCACGTTAAAATTTTGTGTTGATCTCTTTTGTGTTAATCTTCATTGTTATATTTGGGTTATTTAATCTACATATAGTTGTTAATGTTTATTTCTCTAATCTGCCTGAACCCTAACAATTAGATTTTGTTATGAAATCACAACCCAAAATCTAGAAAGCTAAAGGTAAGAACAAAGAGAAGATTGCAAAAGAGATCATATCAGAATAGTGTGAATAGATTGCTCACAAAATAGAAAACAATAGCATGGAAATTACCAAATACAAGCTAGGTAGTGAGTCTAAATAGACTAGAGAGAGGGGTGGAGGTGGCAACACCAACCAATAAGAAGCAAGCATCTATCAGACTAAAGATAGCAGAAGCATCTTCCCAAGATAGCTAATGGATGCTCACTTGTAGGAAGGTGACACCTCATAACCTACTCACCTAATTAAACTCACTTTATTAACATAAGAAAGCTTAATAATATGTGTAGGAAAAACCTTATGAAAATGAATAAAAAACCTACACTAACACCCCCCTTAAGTGTAGCTTAGGTGGGTGAAAAGATGAGTCCCGACAAATGAAGCTTGATGAGGTACCCATGTACAATGATACCCCCCCAAAAGAGAAGAAGGCCCTTCTAAAAAAAGGAATAGAATCCCACTCCCACAAATAGAGAGAGAACACCCCCCAGAATAGAGAGAGAGAATAGAAGGACTAAGAAGTGCCCCCCCTAAAGTGAAGCAAATGTGCCAATGGTGGAGAAGATGATCCACGCTCGCCGAACAACATTTCTCTCCTTTGGAAGACACAAAACCAAAGGTGTATGAAGAATGTATTCCCATTCTTGAAAGGAATATGAAGGAAGAAATCTCAAGATGTATGAAATCTCTGAAAATTGCTCATGTGTCTCCATGTCGATGTTTAATGATGCCATGACCAAATCAGGAGAAAGTGACAAACCAAAACTAAGTGGAAACTAAAATAGAATAGGATCCAAAGATGAAGATATCTCCTATAAAGACAAGGATGCCTCCTCCAAATGTTGCTCAATGATCTCTAAGCCAATGCCAAACTGTGACAAATACTAATATGGATCAGGTACCATAGAAGATGCTAGTACTTTTGCAAAAGATGTCAACATGAATGATGACTGAGTCAAATGTGTGGACTCATGAGTATCTACAGAAACTATCATTGTAGAAGCAAATATAGGCAAAGAAGGAATAGGAGGGTTTGAATGTGCCCTCAAAACATATGAAGAAGAATCAACTCCATCAAAGAGAAGATGAATGCAATCAATAGTGTCTCCCAAATCTGCAATGTGGGACTCCTACAAACAAAGATGAGATGTTTGGTAGGAATATGTCCCAAGCAACTATCTTTGGAAGATCAATGTGAGCCTCCTGTATCACTGAAATACTAACATATGAAGAAATAGGAGGAGGAGGAGAATAAATACAAGGTTCAAGAACTAGATCAGATGTGTGAATACCCAGGTTCAAGTAACCAAAATTCTCCTCAAAATCTAATGTCACACAAGGAGTGTGATCAACAACCAAAGGATTAGAGCCATCATCAGGTGCAAAGTCTGAAAAAGAGTATAACCGAGATGCATGATCAACCATCCCAATAGAAACAATCTCTCCACTTTCTAAGTCTCGAATGACAACTGAATCAGGTGTAAATTCCACAATCTTCCATACTCCACCATGGGTGATCTAATAAATGTAAAGAAGATTGTTTGTCAAATGAGGTACACAAAAAACATCATTGAAGGTGCCATCCCCAATATTAACAGATCCCCTTCCAATTAAATTCATGTAAGTATTTTTGCCCATCAGAATAGGTGGCATAACACAAGGCTCAAAAGAAGAGAACATGGACTGTGAAGAAGCCATATGGTGAGAAGCTCTAGAATCGAGAAGCCATCTCCCCGATACAAGACCTATAGAAGTACAAAGAGCTTTACCCTTATTTTTCTGTGACTGAGAAGAAAAACTTATATGGCCTTTTTCCTTATTAGATCTTAAATATTTGGAATGTGATGAAGAAGAAGAAGACTTAGACATTCTAGAAGGTAGACTGATATTGCTCTTCTTAAGAAGATGTTTCAGTTCATCAATATCCTTCTTATAACAAGAATGTCCTTCATGTCTAGTCCTCTTGCAATATGCACAAGTAGAGTTATCCTTCTTAGATGAGTCCTCTTTTGAAGAAGATGTGTTTTGTGCTTGATCTGTGTGTGAATTTTTCTTAGATTTCTTTTGTTTCTCGTCAGAAGGACCTGACTCTTTCTGTCCCTTAGGCTGACTAGCCAACAAGGCCTAAGTTTATGATGGCTTAATGATACCCATAGAATTAAGAAACTTTTGTTGTTCATGCATTAACATCTGAGAAAAATCTGCAAATGAAGGCATAATATATGCATCTCCCATGGTTAGCCTGTGAGTGTGAAAGCTAGAAACAAAAGTAGCAAATTCAAGACCAAGTTTGTTCAATACATTATAGATTAACTTAATGTCCTTTTTCTCAATACCACATGCTTTACATTGTGCTCTCAAATCATTAACCTTAGTTATATAATCTTGGAGGTTGCCAAAGTTCTTAGGATCAAGGCTCATCAAATCATTGTCAATCTGATAGCCTCTAACTTCATCAATTGTACTATACAATGTTTTCATTTTTTCCCAGGCATCATGTGAATTTGTACATGCTTCAATTTGAAACAAAATATCAAGGGGAACAAGGCTATGAAGACATCCAAGAGCTTTTGTATGTTCAAGCATCCATTTTATCTTTTTCTTATCATCTATGGGTTCAGTTACCTTTTGTTCAACATATGGAGTATACCCAAGTTGAATTAAGGCATTCCAAGCATGTTGATGCCATATTGCGTAATTGTAAGGTGTTAACAAAGGAACCTTAGAATGATCCATGTGAAGGAAAAGAAGAACACAAGTAACCAGATCAAACAACACCAAGAGACCCCCCTTTTCACTCAATCAAGAATCCCCCCAAAAAATGATTTGTCACTTTATAGATCAGTGCGTTTACAATGTTGGAGTTGAGTTTTCTAAAGTTTTACAATGTCCAAAATGGACCCAATTACTGAAAGTATAGAAATATCTCATAATCAAAACCTTAAAATAGAACTAATGTGTAGTGCTCAGAAAAATATCAACTTTCAAAAAAAGAATGACTTCAATCTGAGATCATATGTGAAAGTTATAGTCGTTTGAAGTTCTAAAAATTGAAATTGCATGTAAGATCTGATGAGAAAACATAATTTCTAGAAAAAAAGGATTACTTGAGCAAAAAATGGTCACACCACTGCGAATAGCACAAAATTCTACCCTTTTTCAAAAAAATTGTACTAAAAAAAACCTCCGTGTGATCGAGAACGAGCCTCTCAAAGTTTAGGTGCAAAACTAAAAATTGCAATAGTGAGGGGGTCTGCTATATCTTTCTGATTTCATTTCTACAAAATATATAAGCTACATGCAAAAAGTAACAGATACCTAGATGGTTTTTCGATGTTGCGAACAAAACGTAGAAGGTGTTTTTCTTTCTGATGTACAAAAGATGTGGATCTAATGTAAAAGAAACGCTTTTAGCAACAAAAAATGACCCCAACAACCAAAAAATGGCATGTAAAGACTGAATCAGCTACCTACGACAAGCAAAGGCATGTTTCAACTTGCAAGATTGATGAAAACATAGAATATGCAAGTCGATTGTCACATTTAAGCTCAGAAAGTCTCCAAGAAGCTCCAAAAGAACCTACAACACAAAGCCACATACAAAACCCTCCCCAAAAACTAGTATTTCTATCAAGTTTTTTTAATTCTCCAGGTCATCATCGGATGCAAGAGAAGAGCATACTCAACTTTCAAGAGCAACCAAGATCTCAAATCCTAGATCTTCTAAATGACTAACCAAAGGCATTCACCCTTTCTGATACCATGTTAAATTTTGTTATGAAATCACAACCCAAAATCTAGAAAGCTAAAGGCAAGCACAAAGAGAAGATTGCAAAAGAGATCATATCAGAATAGTCTGAATAGATTTCTCACAAAATAGAAAACAATAACATGGAAATTACCAAATACAAGCTAGGTAGTGAGTTTAAATAGACTAGAGAGGAGTGGAGGTGGCAACACCAACCAATAAGAAGCAACCTTCTATCAAACTAAATATAGCAAAAGCATCTTCCCAAGATAGTTAATGGATGCTCACTTGTAGGAAGGTGACACCTCATAACCTACTCACCTAATTAAACTCACTTTATTAACCTAAGCAAGCTTAATAATATGTGTAGGAAAAACCTTATGAAAAGGAATAAAAAACCTACACTAATAGGTTTTTTGGACCTCTCTATTTGCCTTCCATTCACTCATAATTCCTTATCCAAAGTGGTTCATATAAAAATCAAGCAGTGCGAACCACAACAACCATTGTTGTCCATCCACCATTCTTACATTTTGTCAACAGAGGCACAATGTGAACCATGTGCAAATCTACTAGCATTCAACATCCATCTGCATTTGGTTTCTCTCCTCTCTCCATCTTGATCACTCTTTACATTATTTTCACTCTATTTTTTCATTTTCATATTAAAAAATCAGAAAAATTAAAAAAATAATTATACATTCAAAGTTATATTCAGAGTTGCAAAAATCTTTGGAGTTATAGAAAGTTTTTTATATCAATCTCACTAAAACTGTGATATCTTTCTCATTTTATAAATTTTTTTAGAAATTTAAGATGTTCCAGAAAGCTAGTGAAGAGGAAAATAAATCTAGAAATAGTTTGAGAATAATATTAATATTTAATGTGTAGTTTGATGTAGAAGATATAAGCATTTGAATGGTTGTGAACAATGTTGCCAATTTAATTTCTTTTTTTTTAAGAGGAGAAATAAGGTGAAATTGTATTATTTTTTCAACATTATGTAAATGGAGAAATAAGGATTTTGGAGCCATAAGGGTGTAATAGTTTTTTATTTGTAACATTATATTTGGATGCATTTGTTATCTCATAAAGTTGCACCCTTACCAAGTTGCAGAACTTGGTACTTTAGAGGAACATGGAAATATTCCTATGGCTATGGGTCACCTAGAAATTTGAGTGAATTTCTAGAGAAGGTCGGCTTCCTAGCTTGTTATCACCTAAACTAATGACTTTGCAGAGAAAAGGGAAGGAGGAAACTTAGAAAAATAAACTGAAACTGAAAGTAAAATGGTGATACACCTAATTGAAAGGAATATGAAACTCAAATTCATGCACTTACTATAATGACAAAAAACATATTTGCACAACTTATTACTATATACTTTTGCATAAGTGTTTCACCAACATGTCCTAGTACTCAGAATTTCAAGAGGAAGATAAATTCATATCCAGAAAGAAACAATTTACACCTTTTGACACAATTTCTAACCTGCATTAATATAATTTCTGCATAAAGGCTCTAAAATATGAGACAAAGCTATAAGGAAATAAACATTACCTCACAAATAACTTGATCAATCAGTTGCTAAACAAAATAATGCAAAGAACAAGTAGGCAAAATCTTTAGTCAATAATACTCAAGGCCTTTACTGTATTTCATATCAAGTAAAATGAGTTACAAAAAATGCTCAAGTCTGAGAAAGGATTGTCAAAATCACAAGTCTCCAAAAATTGCATAATCAGAACTAGTTACAAATGAGTCACATAAGTGACTATATCCACAACTCTAAGGCAATTGCATCAAAATAGGGTCTCTAACTATTTTGGGTCAGATGTCTCCAAAAAGCCCTCAAAATAGCAAGAAGAAACTCTCCAAAAGGACTCTCTCATGTGGAAAAAGTCAAGTCATGACTTGATCCATCATAAACACTCCTAAATCTACTCCAAACTTGGTCAAACCACTCTCCAAAAAGGATAACAATCCCCTATATGCTTGGCATGTGTTTGCCAACCTCCTCCAGTCTCCCTATATGCTTGGCAAAATCAAAGGAAAGCTCATAATGAAAGCATAAGAGCATAAACTATGTATTCTATTTTTGCATTTAAAATAGCAATGTGACTTAATGATTTATAACATCATTGAAGTCAAAAGGTTTACATTTTAAATCAATGTAAAAGAGAAAACAAGGTCATGGTTTGACCATGTTGCAGTCAATGCAAACAAAATATGTGGAAACACATATTGTTTACAAGGCAAAATAACCTAAAGGGTCATGGGTATTAGTTTTCATATGTAAAGTGTAAACAAAAAGGCAAAAATGCCCATCGAACACTTTAGGGCAAAAAAAAAAAAACCCTAAAACAAGATAAGGCAAAAAAACCTAATCATTTTACATTTTGCATCATTGAGCCTGCTGCTCACCACCATAGAGGATTTGCCTTGAAATTTATGAAGGTTGCATGAAGTTCCTCGTGCTGGAACTGAGCTGAAAAAAAAAATTAGGTAGGCTTTCTTCTTCAACAAAACAATGTTTGAACAAACCTTTGTATGTTTGTTTTTTGGCATTTCTTCCTTGACTCTTTGAGGCGGCCTCTACTTTGTTTCTCTTTAACAAGCTTTGAGTTATTGATCACATATCTTGTGCACTTAGTTTCTTTTCTCCTCTGTTAGATTATGCTCATTCATGCATGATACCTTTATTTCTGCACGCTAAACCTGTGAAATGTCTGATGATTGTCCCCTTGTCTGCTGCTCCTTATCACTGTATTTTATGTCTCATAAGGGCATATGACAGACTTAAATCTCATCAGACCTCAATGCATTTTTATGAGCTGTAAGAATATGTAATCTTCTACCATTTTCCATTATCTTTTGGTTCTCTTCAGCAAGATTGAGACATTGCTTTTGACAGTAGATAAATGCTTGTATGATTCTTATCATGAAATGTAATGTTATGTTGAATGTCTTCCTTCTACAGAACCAAATGTTGCACTGCTCAAACATGCTTAGGGTTTCATGAAAAACCCTCTCTTCACTCCTGCTCACTATTATGGACCAATATTCATATCTGATTCTTATAGAACATGAGGGAGAAATGAAGTGTTTGACTACATTTTGCTGATTGTTCCCTGTATGTCTGTTGCTCACTATTTTCTTTTAACTCCCTTTAATTGTTCTTAGGCCTGTCATACTTTACACTGTATCTATGCTGCTCATGACATTTTTGACCTTTATAGATAGTTCAGAAACCATTTTGACCACTGTTATAACACTCATTAATGAATGCTTTTGAACCTGTATATGACAGTCTTCCAATCTTTGTCCTCAATCTTCTTTATATGATCTTTGTACCTCCATTACCTATAGACTTAAGTGAAGCATACTGTATTTTTGACAGGATCCTCTCTGTTAAGTGGCATTATTGTCATGATCACATGATGTTTGTCTTGGTGATACTTTTTTGATGTTACTATATCTTTGTCATAGTGCCAAAATGCTTTTATATTTCACTCTATGATTGTCTCTGTGACATTGATAATTGTCATTATTCTTTTCATGACTATCTTTTACAGTCATCTCACTATCAAACTTTTGCATTTGAGACTGCTGTTACACTGTTATTTGATGATTGCTATTTTCCATTTTGTGATTGCCCCTTGAAATTGGGGACTGCTCCTTTAAATCTTTGATCATCTGACAGTCTTTGATGACTGCTATTCATAGTCAATAGGTCTTGTGTTCTCTCCTTCTTTCTAGATTCTGGCAAGAAAACTTAATGCATAAATCTTGAGGCAGATCTCTACAATTGTGTACCATTTTTAGAAATGATGACTGCACCTATACTAGGTAGACTACTCCTTTAACAGTAACCTACAGTTCTTCTCTTGAGAGTTCAAATAGATTTCAAAACCCTCCTCTTATTATGCATACAAACCCTGTCTTGCACATGACTGTTGCATCACTGAACTCACTATGCAAGTTTCTTCATCATTAGACAATAATTATCTTGACTTTAAAAGTCTTCCTTATGACTATTCTGTGTGACCTCTATTTGTATGCAAAGAACAAGCCACTGCATTTAAACAAACTTTGTGATATTTTGTGACTCTGGAACTTGTCTTCACTTGATGCTATATTACTCTATGCAGTCCATAAAAGCCTCTTTGTTCTTATTTGCATCTCAAGTACTACCTACTTTCTACACACAATCTGTAGGCCTTTCATTTGCCTTTGTCTAATCACTCTTGAATGTTACATGACTGATGACTCTTTTCAACATCTGATTTCTAGCATATCATGATAGAATATTCAAGAATAAAAAACAACTAGTCTTGACATAAACATATTCACCTCTTCAGTAATGACACTCATATCATTATCAGCTCTTAGTACAACTCTCTGCAAGTAATTGGGTAACAAGACTCAAGAGGTGGATATGCTTACGAAAAAGATGAAAAATCTTTGTATCTAGAAACCTATCAGAATGTATAGAAAAGACTTGAAATTCCCTTAGAATGAAAAGAGGGCAGCATGTTGGGCTCAACCCTTGTGGGAGCCATATTTAACCCACATGCTAAAATCAGATAAACAAAATAGTAACATAACTTTCTCTATACCTGCAGAGGAAACAAACATATTAGGAAAATATGTGCATGTGATTGATGTTCTTGATTATCCTGTTGCTTTCTTGAAGGTCCAAGTGATACTGACGGGCTTATTGCATCTGAAAATTAGACTGTATGTTTGTAGATATATGTTACATGTTATATGATGCCTCGTCATTGCTCTAACATTAGTTTTCAACCTCTAATGCAGATAACTAGAGGCAGCAAGGAGATAACAGCTGGATGCAGGACATGCAGACAACACGAGATGACACAAGACAACACAAGCAGGACCAAGACTTGTCATTCAGGCAATGACGAGTCACCCTATAACATTTGCACATTTATTTCTTTAATTTTCTATAAATGTATAGTATTTATTTTCATTTGCAATGAATCAATTAGTCTCACGGCTTGTGTGAGACCTTATACATTTATTTTTCAAATAAAGATTACTTCTCTTCTAAAAGATTTGTACAATCTTTCAAATAAGTTATGTATCTAAAATGCAAATTGGCACTGTAATCTACATTTTTTTTATTTGTGCACATGAATATAATACAGCAACAATAAAATGTACCTTTCTCTTCCTTAAAACTTCAAAAGCTCTACCTGATTGAGCTAGTAGTGAAATTATGTAACATTTTTGGTGACATATGTTATATGTTTGCCTGCTAAACATCAAACTAGTTGCCTAGACCTTACCCATTGGGCATGGGGTCACTCAGAGACTCTAAAAACACTTGGGTAAATAGATTTCTAACTTCTGCAACTCAACAGAACAATAGTGAAAGACACCTAAAAACCTAAGCAAAAGCAAAAAGCAGAAAATAAACTATCTATCTGTGCTGAACAACACTTAGGGAAAAATAAAAAGCATCTAAACTATGGTGCAACAACACTTATTGAAAGCAAGAAACTTAACCTAATATTCACAAAGGTAGATCATACCTCAAAACACCTTTTCAGGTGTATCCCATTAACTAGGATAGGCAAGTTTTCTCCATCCATGTTTGGTAAGTGGAATGCATTATGCTCCTTGCATCCAGTGATGATAAATGGGCCACTCCACATGCGGTCAAACTTGGAGTGTTTTCCTGGCCTACTTTTCAGTTCATTGCATTTAAGCATAATGTCACCCTCTCTAAAAATTCTAGGAGTGGCTTTCTTATTAAATACTCTTTTTGTTTGAAGCTGATGATTATCCATAGCCTTCATAGCTTTATCTCTTACTTCTTCTAGCTCTATGAGTTGAGCATATCTAACAGCCATTGGATCTTCTTCTTCAAACATTTCTAACTGATTCATGATGTCAAGAGCTGGAAGCTCAACAGAAAGAGGCAACCTTGCCTCTTTACCATAAACTAGCATATATGGAGAGTTCCCAATATACCTTTTGGGAGTTATTCTATCTACCCATAAAGTAGATTTCAGCTTGGTGTGCCAGGTCCTCTGGTTATCTTCCACAATTCTTTTGATAATCCTTATCAGGTTCTTATTTGTTTATTCTTCCAAACCATTACCCTGCAGGTAATAGTTTGATGATGTATTTAAGTAAATACCATTCTTCACAGCCCAGTCACTTACTCTCAATCCAACAAAGGCTAAAGCATTGTCTAAAATGATTGATTCAGGAACTCCAAATCTGGTTACTAAATCATAATAAAAGTTTAAGACACCATTTTCATTGGCTTCTTTCAAAGCCATTGCTTCGGTCCATCTCGTGAAGTAATCTATTGTTGTGAGTACCTACCTATGACCTGCACTGGACGGTGGGTTAATGACACCTATAAAATCAATGCCCTATCTCATAAAGGGTTGTTCCACTTGAATTGGCTACAGAGGTAAAGCTGGCAGCGTTTCTTTGCCTGCAAAAATGGCACATTTTATACATTTTCTGGCCCAAGCATGGGCATCTCTAAATAAGTTGGGCCAATAATAGCTAGCTCTCATGATCTTCCATGTAGTTGTCCTTGGGGCAAAATGACCCCCAGCTGTTCCATCATGGAACTCATAAAGCACTTTGTCAACTTGATCATTATCAATACATCTTAAGAGTACACCATTCAAATCCTTTCTAAAAAGAACATCATTAACCAAGACATAAGGAATAGACTGTAATCTGAAATACCTCCTTTTAGCTCTGTCTAACCCCATTGAACACTCACCAGTTTGCAGAAAGTGAGTCATATCCTTAACCCAACGTGTTCCAACTGTTGTTGTATCATTTTGAGGCTCATCCATAGTAACCAAAACTACTTCTTCATTTTATGTTTCATTTTCAGGCCTAGTAGCAAGTTGTTCACTAAGTCCTCTTCCCCTGACAAGCTTAGTTATCTTGATATCCATGTCATATTCCATGACTTTAGTAATCCACCCAACCCTCTTCTCATTTACATCCTTGCTCAATAGAAAATCTTTCACACCAGGGTGAGCAACCATTAATGCACTTTGTTGTTAGAAACAAGATATCTAAATTTATTTAAACTCTTAACAACTGCAAGGACATGCTTTTCAATAAAACTGTACCTCTATTCATAATCTTGTAAGCCTTGACTAAAGAAGGCAATGGGCTGTTCAAAACCTTTATTCTGTTATTGTACCAAAATTGTAGAAATAATGTCTATACTACCATAAGCATACAAAATGAAATCTTTTGAAAAATTAGGATTTACCAAAGTTGGTGTTGTTGATAAGGCTTCTTTTATGGATTCAAAAATGAGCTTGGCTTCTTTTGTCCAGCTGAAAACTGCATTTTTCTTTAACATGGAAGTCAGTGGCTTCAACAAGTTTGCAATATCAGGTATAAATCTTCACAGAAAATTAATTTTGCCTATAAAACTTTACAGTCTCTTCTTGTGGTTGGGTAAAGACAGCTCCAAAATGGCCCTTACTCTTTCTGTATCAATGGTAACCCCCTATTTTGACACATGTCCTAAAATCTTACCTTCATGGACAACAAAACTACATTTCTTGGGATTGAGGGATATACCAAATTCTCTACATCTCTCAAACACTTGTCTTAAATGTGATAAATTCTCATCTGCATTCTTGGAGAATACTGTGATGTCTTCAAGGTACACAGGTACCAACTTATAAAGCAAGCCCTCAAAGGCCATATCCATAGCTCTCTGAAAAGTGGAACCAACATTAGATAATCTGAAAGGCATTCTTTTATATGCCCTGGTACCCACTTTGTAGTGAAAGAGGTCTTATGTTGGTCATCTTCTTTGACCAAAACCTAATTATAGCCTGAATAACCATCAAGTAATGAAAATCTCTTTGAACCAACTACTACTTGCAGGATTTGCTCCATTGAGAGCAATGGATAATGGTCTTTTAGAGATGCTCGATTGAGGTCTCTGAAATCAACATAGAGCCTAATTTCTCCATTCTTCTTCCTCACGGGAACAAGATTGGAGACCTAGGATGTGTGCTTGATTGGAAAAATGATATTTCCCTCAATCATCTTGGTTAACTCTTTAATCATTAGAGGCTCAAGTTTTGGGTTTAAAGGCCTTTGTTTCTGCCTAACAAGTTTTGCATTTGGCTCTAATTCTATGATATGCTGGGCAATGTGAGGATCAAACCCTTTCAAATCTGAATATTTCCAAGCAAAAACATCTTGAAATTCTTGACAAAGAGCAATAAAAGCTTTCTTATCCTCAAGTGAACAAATTTTACCAATTTTAAGGAGCTTACCTTTGAAAATTTCTAGCTCCTTATAATGTTCCTCTTTGACTTGTATGCTAGATTTGCTCTTTTTGAACTGATCATCAGTGTTGAAGATGGATTCTAATGTAACTAACCCCTTAGCAAGTTTGTTAGTCTTCAAATGAACAATCTGCTCATCATAGTGCTTCTGAATCTTGTCTTGATTCATCACTAAAAACTCATCTTCCTCTAGTAAAAATCTTAGCACCTGTTCATCACTCTCAAACACTTGCCAATGAATGTTGTTATCAGGAATAGAATGTCTAACAATAACCTTAACATAATGTTGTTCCTTTTCCTTTTTTATATCATTAGGAATATCAAATTGAGCCCCTGTTGCAGCTAACCTATCTGCATGATTGTTTTGACTTCTTGGAATAGAAATCAAGTTAAAAGCACTAAACTCTTCAATCATATCCCACACTCTATGCTTGTAGGATTTCAAAACATTTTTTTTAGTAGCATGCAACCCTCTAACTTGATTCACAATAAGTTCACTATCCCCATATACCTACAAGCAGTTGATTTTCCTCTTCCCAGCCCATTCCAATCCCTAAATCAAACCTTCATATTCAACAGTATTGTTAGTGCATGAGAAAGCAAAACAAAAAGCAAAATAATACTTGTCACCTTGTGGGGACACAAGCGTTGCACCCCCACCAGCTCCATTTCTACTCCTAGAGCCATCAAAGTACATTTTCCATAACTCATCTTATTGTTCCAATTGTTGTTCTGCACTTTTCTCAAGGTTTGGCATGACTGTTCCAGGTTCATGCAACATATAAACACCCAAACCAGCTTCATGAATGTGGTCATTAGGATTATCTACAATATTTTCTGCTGCCCACTCATTCAAAAGTACTTCTGGCACACTTTCAGCTTGCAATTCTTGAGCAGCAACAAGCTCATTATCATTAAAAACAGTGCAATTGGCATTAACTACACTTGGCACATAAGGCTCAATGTGATCGTTGGCAAGCAACTTAGATTTTATAGTCACTTTTGTTCCATATCTAGTCCTAAAAAACATGTGGGACCAATCTGAGGACAAATACCCTCCTATTTTGGTAGTGAACTCCCTTGACAAACACATGGCAAAGTATATAGGGGATTGTTTTCCTTTTTGGAGAGTGGTTTGACCAAGTTTGGAGCATATTTAGGAGTGTTTATGGTGGATCAAGTCATGACTTGAATTTTTCCACATGAGAGAGTCCTTTTGGAGAGTTTCTTCTTGCTATTTTGGGGGCTTTTTGGAGGCATCCGACCCAAAATAGTTAGAGACCCTATTTTGATGCAACTGTAAGGGCCACATATGTTTATCTCTTGCCTTACCATGATTATTGTTTGTTTGATATATTATATGTTTTGGACCAAAAAATTAGATGGTTAGCCTATGCCAGTATTCGTATTAATTTATGCTTAATTATGTTGTTATCATATTTATGCTATCTTTGTTTGAATGTGACTCATAAAATCATATTTTCATTCTTGAATAGATGCTATGACTTGTTAAGTCAATGTTTCTAGGCTAATGTATTACCAGGTTAAATGTTATGAAATTGATTGGAAACCACTCATTCTAATTAGGTGATTAATTAAGATTGATAATATTTAAAATGTCGTAGTGAGGTTTCATAGAACATGGATGATGGTTTAACACCACCTAATGCTTCGGCTATGATTTCGTTGTTAGTTTTGATGTGTGAAATTAAGTGTGCAGGTCTTACAAGTACAATAGCCGATGGGGGGCATGTGGAGAAGTAGCTTATGGATTTGTCTAGTAACCGTCTCGCTTCATCTAAAGAAGCAATGAGGCCATCCTTATGTGTTGACCCATTCACCTCGTCACCATGGGTATGGAAGACCCAGTGGCATTTGTAAGTACTTAGTGTGTTGTCACATTGTGTTTTTTTTTAATGTTCTTGCTTGTGCTATCACACGTCTAGATGTGTCAAAGTTCAGGGTCATTTGATAGATTCTATCTTCTTTTTGGGATTATTTATTTAGCTTTCTATTTTAGCAATTAATTATTCTTATTATTTTTTTTCCATGAAATTTATTTATTTTAATCATTTGGTCAATTTCTACCTAATGTGATATTGTGGTAGTCATAAACCCATAAAGTCGAATTTTATGGTCTTTTTGGATTACAACTTTAAATCCTTGGCAATGCTTTAAAATTTAGTTTTTGGGGGTTGATTTAATAAACCTTTGGAGATTTTTATTTTATTTATATTTTAATTTGTATTTTATAATAGCCATTTCTAACTTTTGAATTAGAATTAAAAAAAAAAAAATTGATTAGGCTTTTTTTGAAATGGATTTTGTTAGTGCTATTTCAATTGTTGTTAGAAAGAATTAATATAAAGTTTATATTATTTTATTTTAATCTTTTTCATTTTAGTTTTCATAAAAAAGAGAGAAAAAAGAAGAAAAGGAGTTAAGGGTTAGGGCAAAAGAAAAAAAAAAGGGGGGAGATAGTTGCAAAAAAAAAAGGGGGGGCTGGCCGTCATAGGCAAGAAAGGCATTTTTTGGGAGTTTTTCAGGCACACTGGAGTTGCAAAAATGAAGTAAATTTTCAGGGTTTCTAATATACTATTGAACCCTTATTTTTTTACTCTTCTTGGGGACTTCTATGGCTACATATGTGGGACGTTTTTAGCTACAAATGATCTCCTTAGGTGTTGTTATTGCTGAACTCCATCCCTTCCACATTGGTTGTGTTGGGCTTTATCTTCATCTTCACGTTTTCATTGAAATAAAAGGAAAGGTATTCTTCGTGCCCATTGTTTTTTTTTGTACTATTGATTTTCTTCATGGGATTTTGAAATGGAATTACATGTGTAGACTCCATTAATGGAGCATGCCTTCTTAGAGTTTTATGAACCTCTTATCTAGATGATATTGAGTTAGTTCATATTATTGTTTTGAAACTTTTATGTTGCAGCCCTGTGTATGCAGATTTCTTCCCTTAAACTTGAAACTCATTTAATTATTACTGATTTGAGTGAGTCTACTTAAGCTAATTTTTGTCAAAAGGGGGGGAGTGGGTTGAAAACCCTTGTTAACAACTGAATCATTGGCCATCCCTTTCTCAATTTGTTGCTGCTTTGAAAGCTCTCATTGTTGCTTATTTGGAAGTGGATTGGAGTGTTGTAAAAAAAAAAAAATTGCCTTACTTTGTATTGGGGGTTTTGTTGTTGCATTTTCTTATACCTTGATTCTTATAATCCTTGCAAGTTATGTGGGATTAAACCCGTTGATTTTTGTAACTAGAGTATTGTAAATTTTATGACTTTGTTATTGATTTGTGGGTATATTTATGAAATCCGTGTGTGTTCTAAGATTGTATCCTTAGAAGAGGAGCATGTTGAATTGTAGTCCATGCCTCCTTATAAAATAGTTGTGGTCTTGTGTAGGATTGTTATTGAAGTTAGAAGGTTGTTTAAACCCTTCCTAGACCTTTGTGAGCTTGTGATATAAATGTGACCCTTCTTGTATGAAGTTTATACATTATAGGCATTGTGAGTAATTCCTATGTGTAGCCAAAAATAGCTAAATTGTTCAATCTAAGTTGGAATTTGCATGTGAGACTTGTGAAAACCCAGAGATGGATCCTAGAACCTTGGAATCAAATCTATGTGTAGGTTGTTGGTGTCTAATCTTTGGTATGTGAATCCATGGCTCTTCTCCATGCTAGGGGGATGCCTAGAGTAGTGTGGTGCTCCCATATGCACTCGACGATGGTATTATGGCTGGGTGGTAGCTAACTTGCCCCCTCTTTGGTCTTGGATGGTTTCGGTAATCCTTGGTCTTGGTACAAGAGTTGGTGATAAATATGGAGCCGTAGAGATGCATCATTGATTTTGAACACAACTCTTATGGGCTTTTGGTTTGTGGTAGCTTCTTATTGTTGTCGAATAATAAAAAGTTGTACATGGTGATCTTTGTGATCCATGATCATTTATTATGATTATTTATTGATTTAATATGTTGATATTCTCATTCCATATATGTATTTGGATATGATTCTTAATTGAAATCTATAAATAAGTGTTATTCGATTGAGTATATGATGAGCTTTGTGTTGGTGTTACCATGCAAAGTAGTGTAATGCATTTACGTGTTTAGGCCTTCATTTTGCTTTATTTTCATGAATTGTAGAAAGTAAAGTTGTATGTTGGTATTGAAACGTCATAGATGCTTAAATTAATTGGCATTAAGATTTCTTTCCCAACTCTTAATTGGATGGAGTTATGCTCTTAATTATGTTCTCCTTTGTTACATGATAGGAAGCCATTGTCTTGTTTGAATAGTGATTTTGGCCAAAAAAATAAATGAAAAGAAGTGTTTTAGGTGATTTAGTTGGTTGGTTGCATTGCTAATAATTGTTTTATTTAAATATTTTATATCATATTCACCCAGCCCTAAGGGTGTAAATGTAGTGGTTCAATTTATGGTGCAGCCTTTTTAACTTGCATGGACTTGCCAAGGTATGGGAATTTGCCCCTTTTAGCTTTTGAACACTTTTAAGTTTTATAAACTTATGATTGGTGTTAAAAAGGATTTTAAGACTCTATAATTTCCATTTACCTTATTTATGGTGAGGTTGGATTGAACTGGACAAGTGCTGTTCACTTTTGTACTCTTTCTCTCTATTAGCAATTTGTTGTTTTGAGTAAGGGGACAACAGTGTTTTTGCCATAACTCTTAAATGATCATCTAGGTTGCCTCAATTTTTGGATATATTGTTCTTAACTAAGGATTAGTTATTGACTTAAAATATTATATTTTTAGATTTTGTTTACCATTCCCTATGACTAAAACTAGGGGACTATTTTACTGCAGTTTTGTAAAAGTCTGTCATGCAGTCCCTCAACCCTTTGTTGTTCTTTATCTGTTATGAGTTTTGTAAAACCCTTGGTGGGTTTTGTAATAAATTTATTCCTCTTTCTTTTTCATATTATAAGTTAGAATAATATTATGTTTTAAGAAAGTTATGGCTATTTTAGCCCAGACTGTAATTGTGTGATTACCGCCTCTTTTTGCATCATAAGACTAACTTATTTACATTGCTAGAAAGCTCTTGGGATTCTCTAACGCTATTTTGAGTGTTTGGAAGTTTTTGGAGAAATTATCATGGTGTTTGATATGAATTTCTATTTGACAGTTTATTCCCTTATGAGAATTTCTTAAACATATTGTTCTTATGTTTGGTTTCAATGGTTAATAGGATATAGAACCTGCATGGTTAGATTGTCATTCCTTCTCTTTTATAATGTCATTCATATGCAATGAATGCATGAGTATACCTCATTAATAAAACTATGAGTGTGATTTATTTTACATTGGGTTTGAATGAGAGATGTGTTTTTACCCTCCTTATTGTTGTCCTACTTATGCATTTAGTTGAAGTAATCGTAGAATGGATAATATTAAGTCTAAGTTCACTAATGATAAGAGTGCTCAAGGTGGGAATATCCTACCTTGTTAGAAGGAAATACCATGTACCATTGCTAATATATGTAAATGAATGATTGCAGTAGAAGTTGATCTTACAGATGATAGGTATGTTATCCATCTCTTAAGATAATGGTTAAGGATAGAATTGTGCTATGATTGTCTCCTAATCAACCTAACACATACATGGATCCCAATATAATGAACTGGAAGGAGAGTCATTTGGTGCCTTTCTCTCTAATTTAGCCTTTCATTAGTTTACTGTCTTTTGTCACATTATGATGCATATGGTTGGTGGGTGGAGATGCAACATCTCTCCTTTAGGGTATACATTAATTTGTGCTTCCACTTTAGAGATTGTGTTGATTTGGATATTATCACTCTTGTCTTGTGATAGAATGCAATGGTCTCCCTTGGTCTTTGTGTTACTTGCATTTCTTTTTCACATATGCAATGGAGTTGGTGATGATGATATTGAAGTGTCAACAACACTTGTGCATGTTTGTGTGCAAGGTAGCTCTATAGATGTTGTGTGTACTAAAAAAAAAAGTTTGTCTTGTTTTCAACTAGTAATGTCCAACTCTAAGGGTTGGGCAGTACAACAACTGCCTTGGAGTTGTGGATATAGTCACTTATGTGACTCATTTGTAACTAGTTCTGATTATGCAATTTTTGGAGACTTGTGATTTTGACAATCCTTTCTTAGACTTGAGCATTTTTTGTAACTCATTTTACTTGATATGAAATACAGTGAAGGCCTTGAGTATTATTGACTGAAGATTTGGCCTACTTGTTCTTTGCATTTTTGTGCTTAGCAACTGATTGATCAAGTTATTTGTGAGGTAATGTTTATTTCCTTATAGCTTTTTCTCAGATTTTAGAGCCTTTATACAAAAATTATATTAATGTAGGTTACAAATTGTGTCAAAAAGTGTAAATTATTTCTTTCTGGATGTGAAGTTATCTCCCTCTTGAAAGTTTGAGCACTAGGACCTGTTTGTGAAACACTTATGCAGAAGTATACAATAATAAGTTGTGCAAATATGTTTTCTGTCATTATAGTAAGTGCATGAATTTGAATTTCATATTCCTTTCAGTTAGGTGTATCACCCTTTTACTTTCAGTTTCAGTTTAGTTTTCTGAGTTTCCTCCTTCCCTTTTCTCTGCAAAATCATTAGTTTAGGTGATAACCAGCTAGGAAGCCGACCTTCTCCGGAGATTCACTCCAATTTCTAGGTGACCCACAACCATAGGAGTGTTTCCATGTTCCTCTAAAGTACGAAGTTCTGCAACTTGGTAAGGGTGCAACTTTATGAGATAGCAATTTTTGGCACAGTAAGGGGGTAAATCAATGATAAAACCTCCTAAGAGATTGACCTAAGTCTTTAATCACACCTACAGTGTTGACAGATGTTCCATCTAACTGGAGTACTCCCTTTTCAAGAGGCTGGTATTTCAGTCCTAATTGGCCTACAATCTGTTTTGGCATGACTGGAGTACTTGCTCCACTATCCACCATATAGTTATGTACTAGTTTATCCCCTATCAATGAGACATAAAATGGGAGAGGTTTAACACCCTTACCTAGCTGTTTATTACTGTCCTGAGGTGAATTTGTAAGGACAACCCTAGCTGAGTCAACTGTTGCATCACTAGACATTTCAAATCAGACAAAGCAAATTGTAACATGTCTTTTTGGCTTGGGATGGATAAGGAATCCCACATGGACATTGTCACATTCATTTGTTTCATATTTTCAATGATGTTGAAAGGTGAAGTGATATTTACCTTTTGATGAGACTTTGCAATAGCAAGGTCTGCTTGTATGTGAGGTTGTTCCTTGGCAGCACCTTGGACTTTTCTTTGTAAGATGTGAGGAATTTGAGATGTGGATGGTCCAGCAACTTCTTTTCCTTTGGTTGCTGATTGTTCCACTCAAAACCCCTCTTCTTAGCTCTTGTATTTGCTGCAATCAGAGAATCATCTCTATTTACTCCACAAAACTCTTCACCCTGCTAGTTTAGGAAGGCAGTATCACTTGGAGGTTGCTCCTGCTATTGGAAAGGCCCATCCTTAGATGTGCTAGGCTAAGGAACTACAATATTTTGCACCATCAATGCCTAATTAATAACTCCATTTGAGTAGGTAGCTTGACTATGTGGTTGGTTGCAAGGGAAACACCATTCATATTCTGCTGCAAGGTTATTTTGGACAGGAACAAGGTCTCTAATTGCATTAATTGGTGCAGGATTATAAGGCTGAAAAGGCCTTAGGTTTACATTTTGCCTTGTACCTAGTAATTTCCTTGGTATGGTGGCCTATTTGCTTGGTATGGCTGGTTTTGACCTTGATTTTGTGGCTGATATGGCTATCTATTCTGGGATTGTTGCTTCTTTATGTTCACTAGTTCATTTCCAAAAGTTTGAAGTATGTTTTCAATCTTTTGTTGGCTATTTTTAATCTCTTTTAGCTCTTGTGATGAGTTGGAAACAACAATCTCATCATTGCCAGCAGTTGGTAATGCTACAATAGAAGGTAAAGGGGCAAAAGATGGAATTTGCAATGGCATAGAAGGCTGGATTTCTAGAAAAATAGGCATTGGAGGCCTCAGTGCTATCTTACCAGCTTGAATCAGGCTATTTTCTGCTCTAATTGCTATTTCATAAGCATCTGGTAAACTAGTACCTCCCATCAATTGTATCATGACAGAAATGTCATTGTTAAGAGCTTTTAAACAATACAAAAAAGCATAATCTGATGAGGGTCTTACCATGACCAGAATTTTGTGCCATGTTCTCTAAAAACAAAAGTTGAAGTCCATCATTTGTTCCTGAGGAGCTCTTTTTATTGTGGTCAGCTGTTCAACCAGCGATAAGTGATCAGACTTATCTTGAAATTATTTGTGCAGTTTATCACCCAAATAATCCCATGTTCTAATGGTGGCCACTGGTAGACCCCTAAATCACTACAAGGCTTTTCCCTTCAGTGAAGCAGCTAGCAGCCTGATTGCTACATTCTCTTGGGTTACATGATGAACTCCACATAGGGAAGCCACGTCTCTAATGTGCTCAATCGGGGTAGTTTGATCCTCCCCTGTGAAAAAAAGTAGACTTTTCAAGACTGCCATGGGTATGTCATCATGTTGTGTCAAGTTCAATGGGTTGCCCCCGTCAAATGCCACAAATGGTTGATTCCTTGCCATTGGAACAACTGGAGGTGGGCTAGCTTGGACTGGTATAGAAGATGCAGGTACTGCTGGTCTAAAACTTGGTGGAGTTGAGTGAACTCTCTTTGAAATTGGGGTTCTTTCCCCAATTCTGCTTTGTCTTCTAGGTGGAGACAACTATAAATACTCAAAAGAACTCAAACTTCTGGTTTGTATCTTTTTCATAAAATAAAAATAGCACTGGTTTACCTGTTCTAATCTCAGTGAGAGTTGCCAGATATGCAAGAAAATACCTCTTAAAGGCTTAAATATGCTGGCTGCATATCAAAACCAACAATGAGCGTTAAATGTATGTATTGTTCTGATTCAAACAGTCCCACCGGGCATGCCAAAAATTGTTATCTCATAAAGTTGCACCCTTACCAAGTTGCAAAACTTGGTACTTTAGAGGAACATGGAAACACTCCTATGGCTATGGGTCACCTAGAAATTGGAGTGAATCTCTAGAGAAGGCTAGCTTCCTAGCTAGTTATCACCTAAACTAATGACTTTGTGGAGAAAAGGGAAGGAAGAAACTCAGAAAACTAAACTAAAACTGAAAGTAAAAGAGTGATACACCTAACTAAAAGGAATATGAAACTCAAATTCATGCACTTACTATAATGACAGAAAACATATTTGCACAACTTATTATTGTATACTTCTACATAAGTGTTTCACAAACACGTCCTAGTGCTCAGACTTTCAAGAGGAAGATAACTTCACATCCAGAAAGAAACAATTTACACCTTTTGACACAATTTCTAACCTGCATTAATATAATTTCTGCATAAAAGCTCTAAAATCTGAGACAAAGCTATAAGGAAATAAACATTACCTCACAAGTAACTTATCAATCAGTTGCTAAGCACAATAATGCAAAGAACAAGTAGGCAAAATCTTCAGTCAATAACACTCAAAGCCTTCACTGTATTTCATATCAAGTAAAATGAGTTACAAAAAATGCTCAAGTCTAAGAAAGGATTGTCAAAATCACAAGTCTCCAAAAATTGCATAATCAGAACTAGTTACAAATGAGTCACATAAGTGACTATATCCACAACTCCAAGGCAGTTGCATCAAAATAGGGTCTCTAACTATTTTGGGTCGGATGCCTCCAAAAAGCCCCCAAAATAGCAAGAAGAAACTCTCCAAAAGGACTCTCTCATGTGGAAAAAGTCAAGTCATGACTTGATCCACCATAAACACTCCTAAATCTGCTCCAAACTTGGTCAAACCACTCTCCAAAAAGGAAAGCAATCCCCTATATGCTTGGCATGTGTTTGACAACCTCCTCCAATCTCCCTATATGCTTGGCAAAATCAAAGGAAAGCTCATAATGAAAGCATAAGAGCATAAAGTATGTATTCTATTTTTGCATTTAAAATAGCAATGTGACTTAATGATTTATAACATCATTGATGTCAAAAGCTTTACATTTTAAGTCAATGCAAAAGAGAAAACAAGGTCATGGTTCGACCATGTTGCAGTCAATGCAAACAAAATATGTGGAAACGCATATTGTTTACAAGGCAAAATAACCTAAAGGGTTGTGGGTATTAGTTTTCATATGTAAAGTGTAAACAAAAAGGCAAAAATACCCATCGAACACTTTAGGGAAAAAAAAACCCTAAAATAAGATAAGGCAAAAAAAACTAATCATTTTACATTTTGCATCATTGAGCCTGCTGCTCACTGCCATAGAGGATTTGCCTTGAAATTTATGAAGGTTGCATGAAGTTCCTCATGCTGGATCTGAGCTGAAAAAAAAATCAGGTAGGCTTTCTTCTTCAACAAAACAATGTTTCAACAAACCTCTGTATGTTTATTTTTTGGCAATTCTTCCTTGACTCTTTGAGGCGACCTCTGCTTTGTTTCTCTTTAACAAGCTTTGAGTTATTAATCACATATCTTGTGCACTTAGTTTATTTTCTCCTCTATCAGATGATGTTCATTCATGCATGGTACCTTTTATTTCTGCACGCTAAACCTGTGAAATGCCTGATGATTGTCCCCTTGTCTGTTGCTCCTTATCACTGTATTTGCAGTCTCATAAGGGCAGATGACAGACTTAAATCTCATCAGACCTCAATGCATTTTCATGAGCTGTAAAAATCTGCAATATTCTACCATTTTCCATTATCTTTTGGCTCTCTTCAACAAGATTGAGACATTGCTTCTGACAGTAGATAAATGCCTATATGATTCTTATCATGAAATGTAATGATATGTTGAATGTCTTCCTTCTACAAAACCAAATGTTGCATTGATCAGACATGCTTAGGGTTTCATGAAAAACCCTCTCTTCACTCCTGCTCACTATTATGGACCAATATTCATATCTAATTCTTATAGAACATGAGGGAGAAATGAAGTGTTTGACTACATTTTGCTGATTGTTCCCCATATGTCTGTTGCTCAATATTTTCTTTTAACTCCCTTTAATTGTTCTTAGGCCTGTCATACTTTACACTGTATCTATGCTGTTCATGACATTTATGACCTTTATAGATAGTTCAAAAACCATCTTGACCACTGTTATAACACTCATTAATGAATGCTTTTGAACCTGCAGATGGCAATCTTCCAATCTCTATCCTCAATCTTCTTTATATGATCTCTGTACCTCCATTACCTGTAGACTTAAGTGAAGCATACTGTATTTTTGACAGGATCCTCTCTGTTAGGTGACATTCTTGTCATGATCACATGATGTTTGTCTTGGCTATGCTTTTTGATGCTACTATATCTTTTTCATAGTGCTAAAATGCTTTTATATTTCACTCTATGATTGTCTTTGTGACATTGATAATTGTCATTAGTCTTTTCATGACTATCTTTTACAGTCATCTCACTGTCAAACTTTTGCATTTGAGACTGTTGTTACACTGTTATTCGATGATTGCTATTTTCCATTTTGTGATTGCCCCTTGAAACTGGGGACTACTACTTTAAATCTTTGATCATCTGACAGTCTTTGATGATTGCTATTCACAGTCAATAGGTCTTGTGTTCTCTCCTTCTTTCTAGATTTTGGCAAGAAAACTTAATGCATAAATCTTGAGGCAAATCTCTACAACTGTTTGTACCATTTTAAAAAATGATGACTGCACCTATAGTGGGTAGACTGCTCCTTTAACATAAAAGTGTTCCTTATGACTATTCTGTGTGACCTCTATCTGTATGCAAGGAACAAGCCACTGCATTTAAACAGGCTTTGTGATACTTTGTGACTTTGGAACTTGTCTTCACTTGATGCTATATTACTATATGCAGTGCATAAAGGCCTCTTTGTTCTTATTTACATCTCAAGTACTACCTACTATCTACACACAATTTGCAGGCCTTTCATTTGCCTTTGTCTGATCACTCTTGAATGTTACATGACTGATGACTCTTTTCAACATCTGATTTCTGGCATATCATGATAGAATATTCAAGAATAAAAAACAACTAGTCTTGACATAAACATATTCACCTCTTCAGTAATGACACTCATATCATTATCAGCTCTTAGTACAACTCTCTGCAAGTAATTGGGTAACAAGACTCGAGAGGTGGATATGCTTTCGACAAAGATGAAAAATCTTTGTATTTGGAAACCTATTAGAATGTATAGAAAAGACTTGAAATTCCCTCAAAATGAAAAGAGGGTAGCATGCTGGGCTCAACCCTTGTGGGAGCCACATTTAACCCACATGCTGAAATTAGATAAACAAAATAGTAACATAACTTTCTCTATACCTACAGAGGAAACAAACATATTAGGAAAATATGTGCATGTGATTGATGTTCTTGATTATCCTGTTGCTTTCTTGAAGGTCCAAGTGATACTGACGAGTTTATTGCATCTGAAAATTAGATTGTATGTTAGTAGATATATGTCACATGTTATATGATGCCTCGTCATTGCTCTAACATCAGTTTTCATCCTCTAATGTAGATAACTAGAGGCAACAAGGAGATAACAGCTGGATGTGGGACATGTGGACAACACAGGATGATGCAAAACAACACAAGCAGGACCAAGACTCGTTATTCAAGCAATGACGAGTCACCCTATAACATTTGCACATTTATTTCTTTAATTTTCTATAAATGTATAGTATTTATTTTCATTTGCAATGAATCAGTTAGTCTCACGGCTTGTGTGAGACCTTATACATTTAATTTTCAAATAAAGATTACTTCTCTTCTAAAAGATTTGTACAATCTTTCAAATAAGTTATGCATCTAAAATGCAAATTGGCACTATAATCTGAATTTGTTTTATTTATGCACATGAATGTAATACAACAACAATAAAATGTACCTCTCTCTTTCTTAAAATTTCAAAAGCTCTACCTAATTGACCTAGTAGTGAAATTAGGTAACAGCATTATCTATAGAACATGCATCCAAATTAAAAATTTTATTGAAAGGGGAAACATGAGACATGCTAACCATCGATATTGTAGCACCAGAATAAAGTCCCTAAGTCAAAACTAAAGGGGGGTGTTAGGAATTAATTAGTGCAAGACATAGAATAATGTAATAAATAATAAATTGACATGTTAATGTTAATTTATTAGATGTTAGTTTTTAGTTAGTTATTAGTTATGTGTTATTTGGTAGTTAGTGGTTTGGGTAGTTAGCAAGTTGAATGGATCTATAAAGCCATAGAATATAATCATTTGAGTGTTGAAGATGAATGATTGATTGTTGTGTTTGAGCCTCTAGCTATCTCTTTGTGTCTCATTTTCTATATGGTATAAGAGAAGGTTTTCTAGACCTCTCTGTTTGCCTTCCATTCGCTTATGTTTCCTTCTCCAAAGTGATTCATACAATGGCCAAGCAGTGCAGACCACGTGAAACAACCATTGTTGTCCATTCACCACATTTGCACTTTGTCAATAGAAACACAATGTGGACCATGTGCAAATATGCTAGCATTCATCATCCATTTGCATTTGGTTTCTCTCCTCTCTCCATCTTGTTCACTCTTTTCATTGTTTTCACTTCATTTTATTCATTTTCATATAAAAATTTAGAAAAATTAAAAAAGAATTATACATTCAAATCTCTATTCAAAGTTGTAGAAATCTTTGGTGTTGTAGAAAGTTTTTTATATCACTCTCCCTATAATTGTGACATCTTTTTCATTTTATAAGAAAATTTATAAATTTAAAATATTCTGAAAAATTAATGAAACCCAGAAATATTTTGAGAATAATATTAATATTTAATGTGCATTTTGATACATAATATAGAGGCATTTGAATGGTTGTGAACAATGTTGCAAATTTAATTTATCTTTTTTTAAGAGGAGAAATAAGGTGAAATTGTATTATTTTTTCAACATTATATAAATGGAGAATTAAGGATTTTAGAGCCATAAGGGTGTAATAGCTTTTTTATTTGTAACATTGTATTTGGATGCATTATCAATTGAAACTAACATCCAAATAATTTTTTCATTCAAGGGGGGAAATATGAGACAGGCTAATTGTCAATACCGCATCACCAGGACAAAGTCCCTATGTCAACACTAAAGAAGGGTGTTAGGAATTAATTAGTGCATGACATAGAATAATGTAATAAATAAGAAATTAACATATTAATGTTAATTTACTAGATGTTAGTTTTTAGTTAGGTATTAGTTATGTGTTGGTAGTTAGTGGTTTGGGTAGTTAGTAAGTTGAATGGATTTATAAAGCCATAGAATGTAATTATTTGAGTGTTGAAGATGAATTACTGATTATTGTGTTTAGGCCTCTAGCTCTCTCTTTCTATCTCATTTTCAATATGGTATCAGAGTAGGTTGTTCGGATCTCTTTGTTCACCTTCCATTTGCTCATGTTTCCTTCTCCAAAGTGGTTCATACAAAAGTGAAGCGGTATGAACCACATGCAATAGCCATTGTTGTCCATCCACCATTCTTGCATTTTGTCAACAAAGGTGCAGTGAGGACCATGCGCAAATCTGTTGGCATTCATCATCCATTTGCATTTGGTTTCTCTCATCTCTCCATCTTGTTCGTTCTTTTCATTGTTTTCACTCTATTTTGTTCATTTTCATATGATCAAAAAATCAAATAATTTAAAAAAATAATCATACATTCAAATCTATATTCAAAGTTGCTGAAATCGTTGCTGTTGTAGAAAGTTTTTTATATCAGTCTCACTAAAACTATGATATCTTTTTCATTTTATAACAAAATTTAGAAATTTAAGATGTTCTAGAAAGTTGGCGAAGAGGAGAGAAGAACCTAGAAATCATTTGAGAATAATATTAATATTTAATGTGAAGTTTTATGTAGAAGATAGAGGTGTTTGAATGGTTGTGAACAATGTTGCCAATTTAATTTAGATCTTTTTTTTAAAGAGGAGAAATAAGGTGAAATTGTATTATTTTTTCAACATTATGTAAATTGAGAAATAAGGATTTTGGAGCCAGAAGGGTGTAATATCTTTTGTATTTGTAACATTTTATTTGGATGCATCATCAATAGAAATTGACATCCAAATAAAATTTTTCATTGAAGGGGGGAAATATGAGACAAACTAATCATTGATATTGCAGCACCAAAATAAAGTCCCTGTGTCAGAACTAAAGAGGGGTGTTAGGAATTAATTAGTGCATGACATAGAATAATGTAATAAATAATAAATTAGCATGTTAATATTAATTTATTAGATGTTAGATTTTAGTTAGTTATTAGTTATGTGTTAGTTGGTAGTTAGTGGTTTGAGTAGTTAGTAAGTTGAATGGATTTATAAAGCCATAGATTGTAATCATTTGAGTGTTGAAGATGAATGACTAAATGTTTTGTTGGAGCCTCTGGCTCTTTTATGTCACAATTTCTATAGTGTTTGTACAACATTGTTTTTTCTACATCTGCATTTCAATTCCTCCTTTCTCACTATGATTTGGTACACTGCCAAATAGAACATAGTTTTAATTATTTGATTTGTGATTTCTACTTGCAATTGGAGGAAATTACAAATTAATTCGTATTAGAGCCACAATTTCCTTAAGGCTTGTAGGTAGTTTTTGGGTGAGACATAAATGATTTTCTATATAGCTTTTTTTCTAGATTCTTCTCAAAAGGTTATTGGTTGCAAGGTACAACCATGAAAAAATATTAAAAGAAGAAGGTTGAAGATCTCCAAGAAATTCATGAGAAAGTATGAGTAGAGAACAAATCTCATTAGGAAAAAAGTACACCATTGGAGGAAAGAATTAAAGACTTGGATGCTAAAAAGAAGGAACCAAACTTAATTCTTTATTGGAATCCTTGAGAAAATGCATCAAGAATTTATAATAAAGAATTTATATCAAAACCCCAACATGAAGAGAAAGAGGAGTCTACACGAAAGAGTATAGCAAGACCTACTTAAGAAGAACAAACAAAAATTGAGGTATGCAAGGAAAACACCCCATGTACATGTTTCCTTCAATGGTTTTAAGTCTAGTAAATTAACAAGCATGTTTGAAAGTCATACCAAGGTTATAGGCTCCAAGTTGATAGCAATGATGGGAAAGGATGGTCAAGAAATGATTCAACCCATCATAATAAAGGAAATACCACAAGACAAGGGCCTTGCTTATGGAAGCATGGAAATTGGAGAAATCTCAAAGAGATAGTCTCAAACCAAGGGTAACTGAAGGGAGGTAAAAATTCCTCATATTATTTTAGTAAATCGTCAAAAGGATTAAAGTTTGTCTTGAAAGAATGAGAAAAAATACAATCAAGTAGATGAGATAAACACTCTACTTCAAGAGGAAACATAAGAGCCTTTAAAGATGAAAAAAATGGTAACATGGACAACACTATGAATATGTCAAGTTTTATATGCATTTATATTTTTCTCCATGGAAATGATGATATTTTAGCATGTATCTTATTTCATTTTTATATGATATGACAAGGAAAAGGAACTAATACCACTTGTATGGAAAATCAAGGGAGATGCTTTGCTTATCATAGACGAGCATAGGGACAAGTAAGAGCATCACAATGATGACATTCATTATTGTATTTTGCACACTCTTGTCATAGTTGTAGGATGAGGACTCGTTTTCAAATCAATTGCAAACATTGTAATTATGTGTGCCCTTCATCAAATAGAATAAAGCAATAGGAAGGAAAACTATTGATTGCAACTTGTATAACAAATTGTAATATCTTTCATGGCATTATAATGTGGCTTACAATAGAAAGGATAATAATTCATGGAAATAGGTTTATATGTTTTACCATGAAGAGACTAATGTTGTAAAATGGGTTCTAGTTCATGGAAATTATTGTAGCATGTTAAATGTATCACACGGGGTTGAAGAGTAAGTGAAAAGTGCATGTTTTGTGAAAGTAGTAGCCACCATAGATTTGTTCATAAGGACACAAAGATATATTAGATAATTCTTCTTACATATCTAGGTTTAAAGCATGACAAGGGCATCCTACCTTCTAGTTTGTAGCACTATTAGTGTTGAGCATCACTTTGGAGATGAGAGGAGGTTTTGTTCTATAGTTCTAGTCAAACACATGAGACCTATACACATATATTTCTACTACCTTCTATCTCAGGGCACTAAAGTGTAGGGAATCACCTTGGAATTCAATGGGGGATGTGAGGGAGATTTTCTTTGAGTCATTTTGACACAAAAAACTTAGAGATGAAGGGAGGAATCCTTCTATATTTCAAAAGTAAGCTTTTGTGGGACCAAAATCGCTATAAGAAGGAAGGTGTGATCTATATGGGATCTAGGAGGAAAGCTCATCATTAGATGAATTCACTTTATTAGTTCTAGGCACCAAAATCACCCCCAAAAATCAACAATATGAAACCACTGGTTCGAATGGAGGTGGTTTCATAATTGACACTATGAAAATTAAACTATTAGTGTGTATGAAGGTGTTGTTTCATCCCAACACAAGAAACAAAAAATGTGAAACGTTGTAATTTTCCCAATCCCTTTAAATTGCACATAAGATGACTCTCTAACATGCATTTGGAGTCTTGTAACACTCTATAAGAAGACATTGGCAATCTAATACAAAGAAGAGGGGGAAATTGAAGTAGTTGTAGCAATAAGAAGGTGAAGAACAAGCTAAAAGTGGAGATATAGACTTGGTAAAACTAATATTTTGTATTTGTACTAGATTATTTAAGTAATACACTTAAATGGTAGAAGAGCATTTGCAACTACCATCTAGATTTTGCCTCTTCTTGGAGTTTCCTAAGGTATATATTGTGTTTTCGCAACATTTTTTGCCATTCCCTCATTTTTCCTTACAACAACATTTCAATTCTTCCATTCACATTGTCATTTGGTAACACCGAGTAGCATAGTAGTTTTAATTGTTTGATTCATGATTTCTACTTGAAACTAGAGGAAATTACATATCAATAAGTGACAAGTAAAATACACAATTTTGTAGGAGAAATCCAAGACAATAATCTTGTGGAGCTATAAAGATTTAGAGGAGGCTGACAAAGTTTCAGAAGAAGAGTGATACACCCTCTTACTCCCAAGATTCATAAGGACCTAAGGTCATCACTCACACTTCATTGATTCAACCATTAACAGTAAATCCAAGAACAAGTTGTTAAGGATGATGATATTATATTTTTTGGGGAGTAGGCATAGACCCCCAAATTGTAATTAGCAATAATGAATTAATAGCTAGTGTGGTTGGACTACTTAAGTAGTACAAGTTGTATAAGCAATGTGATGACCTATTTGGAGGATTAAATGTGTTAATTTAGATTTTCAAAGTATCATCAAATTACTATTGGAGGTACATAAGCTATATGATACCCACACGACACCAAAATCAAGTCATTCAAGTCAAACAATGTCATAACAACTTGAGAGAGGTGTAAGGTATGTACTAATATGTTCAATCAAGTTAACATTAAATTTATTGTTAATGCCCAACATCAACAATGGATGGCACAAATGTTAGATCCCTAAAGGATCAATGCCCTTAACCATGCATGCTTCCTCTTATCATCTCTTAAGGGTGAAACTTCTCTTGAGTAAAGAGGATATAAGTTTCATTATAGAAATAATTGGTATTGGCACAATTCCACTTTGTTAGGAATTATAGGAACTTAGAGGCATTGTCACATGTCGAAGACCAATTCCTTCATTAGCTATTTGTAACCTTCCTCATCTTCTATAATATACATGTGCAATTTTTGTTTTGAGATACACATACTTTCATATATAAGACATTACCATGTATGAAAGTCTCACACTCTGAAGTCAATAAAATTCTGTTTCTAATTTGATTATGCCAAAAGAAATATTACTTTTGATACTTATTGAAAAAAATATTTTATACACATGCAAGGACATACATATTGTTAGGATTGACAAGAGTAATTTTAACTAAATGAAACATTCACATTACATGGAAAAAAGAAATAATAATAAAATTAAACCTCAGATTAAATTAATTTAATATTTAAATTATATACTAATATTTTTTTCCTTGAAATATTCAAATATATTAAAAAAAACACAAAACAAAACACACCTTTAACCGTTTTAAAAGTCTTAATACGTGGACAGGACTTTATAAGCTTCGAAGGCAGAGAGGAAGTTCACTACAAATAATGCGTCTGCCGGGAGTCGAACCCGGGTCTATTGCTTGGAAGGCAATTATCCTAACCGTTGGACTACAAACGCTGCTGTTATGAAAACGTGTCTGTATTAATTAAAGTGACATTTTCTATGTAACAGCAAGACAGAAACGGCAGATCTAGATATAGCATACGATGCCTTGATTGATATCTCATAACCCAATATGACTAAGATAAAATAACACAGAGTGGCTGAATTGATGCAAAGGAATATAGTATATAATATCTCATCAGCTGATACGAGTGCATACTGTGACTTTATCTTGCGACTCAATTCAGCTTTCTCTGTTTATTATCTTCGTTTGCTTTGCAAGGGAGTGAGAGACTTCATTCCCTTCTTCCGGGAGGCCTGTCTACAGTAGGGCAGCGTTTTACCTGTTAGCTGCTATTTTCCGTTGTACGCCTGTGCCGGTTAATCGGTACCCGCCTGCCCACAACTGGTAGCCTTTGTTGGAAGTGATGACTTAGAATTCACCATGGTGGCTCAGAATTACGAGTTAAAATCATTTTTGTACGTTCAGTCTGGGTGGTGTAGTTGGTTATCACGTTAGTCTCACACACTAAAGGTCCCCAGTTCGAACCTGGGCTCAGACAAATCCTTTGACTTCTTTTTCAGGTCAGATAGTTTCGGACTTAGGACCTAGAGATTAATTCCTATAATTTTGTGTTCTGCCAAAGATTGCACTAGTATATAATTTCTTAGATTTTGGTTTTCTTTGCCGAAAATAATTTTATAGAAACATAAAAACATATAATTTCTTAGATTTTGGTTTTCTTTGCCGAAAATAATTTTATAGAAACATAAAAACAAGAATATCATCAGAGTGGCGCAGCGGAAGCGTGGTGGGCCCATAACCCACAGGTCCCAAGATCGAAACTTGGCTCTGATAAATTATATCAGCTGTGGCTTCTAGAGCTTCATCACTTTTGGAAAATGGAACCTTCGTCTGTTTCTTTGTCGGAAACAATTTTATAGAAAGATGAAGTTTAAAATATCATCAGAGTGGCGCAGCGGAAGCGTGGTGGGCCCATAACCCACAGGTCCCAAGATCGAAACTTGGCTCTGATAAATAATATCAGCTGTGGCTTCCTGAGCTTCATCTTTTGAAGAGATGATAGATAAGCAATATTCCCAGCTGTGGCCGTGGCAATCGATAATTAGGATTTGTCTTCTGTGGTGTATACGCATTTTCGCCATGCTTACATTTCATGTATACAGCTTTTAAATCGTACGTCGTAAATGTTGGTTAACAACACGATAAATTGCTCAGTGTAATTTTTTGTTTCTCCTGACCTGCGTTTCATAAGGGGGTGGTGGCGCAGTTGGCAGGTCGAGAGTTCGAGCCTCTCTCACCCCATCCGTCATTGATTGACTGTTTTTCTCCTCCGTGTCTGCTCATACGCGAACAGCTGGTTCATTCGGGTTGCAGGTAATAAACCCCAAAAAGTGAAAACATTGCTATTCATCTTTTTTTAAGGATCTTTAAATTGGATAATTTTCACATTACATTCCCTTTTCAAAGCTTTTCAAGAATAAAAAACAGTCCAATACATTCTCAAACATTGTACTTCTAAGTCTCTCACCATGTAAATTGCTTTTACATTTGATTCCAAGAAAAGGTATTTCAAACTTTATACTTACAACCGTTAAAGTGCTTTTACAAGTAAACATATTGATCAACTCTCAATATAGTTGGTCAAATCTTAATTTTTACGATCGAATTCTTCACATTTTTACTTTTTATCCCCTTTCATTCTTATGTTGTAACATGGAAATTATTTAATTATTTAGATGATTTCCCTCCAAAGTGATCTTCAAGGAAACTATAAACAAAAATAGTTAAAAAAGAGACAATGAATAGAAAAGAAATACTTCGGATGCTTTTGGAGGACCAGTAAAAACCATTCCAGAGATTCAGATTCGACAATGAATAGAAAAGAAATACTTCGGATGCTTTTGGAGGACCAGTAAAAACCATTCCGGAGATTCAGATTCGACAATGAATAGAAAAGAAATACTTCGGATGCTTTTGGAGGATCAGTAAAAACCATTCCTGAGATTCAAATTCGAGGTGCTTTATAGGTTGAAGTGTATGTGATAAGATCAAGTCTATTTTATGTTTGTTCTCCTTTGAAATGTGTTGGAAGCTCACTATGAAGTATACGGGGGTAAAACAAAAGATGTGTTGTAAGTTACATGCAAAAAAGTAGGCGGGTCCAATCCATTTTATCTTGTAGAATTAAAAAGAGACGTGGCGTTTAATGCATTAAGAGACACACCTTCAAACAACTTCATGCCACGCTTGTCCATAAAAATGTTATGCTCTCTTTCATTTAATCATAAGCACATAACTTGACAAATGTAATCATAAGCAACTTGCAGGTGGTGCTTCCTTCTCACATTCTCCAAGTCATCTTTTTTTACACATTCATTCTTGTTCTTTTGCATTCCCTTATGATACATATATTCGCAATAGGTAGGATGTACACATTGTGTATTCAAAGAGCAGATAATGTTTCAAAGTCCAAATATTATGTTTTTTTGTAGTGTGAGATTGTTCTACATACGACATCTTCAACAACTTGGCCATATCCATTTACATCTACATTAGATGGTGCAATCTTTTCATGAGTTAAATGTGCAAACAAAACTTTTAGAAGTAAAAATAAATGGAATTGAAGAAATCTCCATATTGTAATAAATTTGCCTCTTCTAAAACTATATTAAAATTTTGGTAGTGCATACTATTGGTCTTGCATTAACCATGACTATCCATTTCAGCTTCCAAGAAGTACACGGGTCACTACCAGGTGTGGCGAGTCTTTGGTTCTCACAAAGAACCCTAATTTAATAGTTGAATTTGAAGCATGTAATCAAAGTAGAAGGCATACACCTCATTTATGATTTTTTCCATTTTGTCCAAGTTCTCAATTGAAATAAGAATTTACTTATTTCAATGATTTATTAAGTGTCAATCTTGCTTTGTTTGGGTTATGTTCAATTATTGCACATAATACATTAAGTTCCTTAACTAGTGTATTGTCCCTTGAATTACCAACTTAATTTAGATTAGTTAAATTAAGATGATCATATTTATAAGTTAAAAAATCCATACCCTCAACAAATTAACAAATAAGTTCAAGAACTATTCAAGAAAAATACAACTCTCAGGATCACCATGTAGTCCACACAAAATACCCACAATGGTGCTAGGATAGATTAAGTGGGATGACCTATCTAGATAACGATAATCACACAGTTCACATTATATAATGTTAACCACAACTATCCCTTGAATGTTCTATACTTCCCAAATCATGCATGGATTCTGGAATGAGGTAAATTGTTGTGGGTTTAAACTCCAAACACACAACCAAAATAAAGTAGTGGGGCAATGAGCTCACATAGTTACATAACTATGTAGTTCATCTATCCCCTCATGAAAAATAGGGGCATTGAGTTCTAAACACATGTACCAAACCTTACAAATAGATCTAACACATTTCCTAACAAGAAAAATAAAATAAAATTGGAAACTTCTACATTTGACCTTTCAAACAACTATTCTAAGAACTTTATGTGAACGTCTACATCTCCAATATGCACTTTCATGTCAAACCCAAACCGTTGGACTAACCGTTTATCCTAACCGTTGGACTACAAACGCTGTTATTATGAAATTTTTACAAAGAAGAAATTCTACTACAGAGCAGCAAGACAGAAGCGCCTAACCCAGAGCATACGATGCCATGATAAATATCTCATTTGCCGATATGAATGGATAGTGTAACTTTAATTGTTGCTAGTCAACTTGGTTTTCGCTGTTTATGATCTTTGTTTGCTTTGCAAAATATCTTTCTTAGCTCGGAGTCATGCAGACACAGTGAACGAGGCTTTGTTGAAAATAGGATTCTATCTCTTTCTCTGCTGCAACTCCATAAGTCTACAAAATATTTTTATTGAGAACATTTATTTACATGCAGCATGTCTGGGTGGTGTAGTTGGTTATCACGTTAGTCTCACACACTAAAGGTCCCCAGTTCGAACCTGGGCTCAGACAACCACTATGTAATTTTCTCTCTGCCAGATAGACTTCGATTGGATTTTAGACTTTTATTAAAAATAAAAGTTCTGTCAGATAGGCTAAGAGGTCGTTTTTAAAAAAATATGTTGCAGACGTGTAAGAGTGAGAGTATATTTATTAAACAGTTGAAAATTAATAAGGTCATCAAAGTGGCCCAGCCGAAAAATTGGTCCGCTTCTAATCCACAGGACCATGATCGAAATTTTGCTTTAATAGAAAAATGTCACTATTATCTTCCCATACTCTTCAATCGTGAACTATAATCGTTTTAGACGAGAGACATGGTCTTCTTTCAAATAGGGGTGGTGGCGCAGTTGGCTAGCGCGTAGGTCTCATAGCTTATTGAGGAATCCTGAGGTCGAGAGTTCGAGCCTCTCTCACCCCAACCAACTGCTTTGATAGATATTTTGTCGTCTGCAAACAAATTTTTGATGGTTGTACTTAAACATAGGTCGCCACCGAAAACCAAATCTGATGTTTCTAATTACTTCAGCATTTTTTAAGCCTTTCAAGAATTTCAACTTCTCATTACGTGAGATGAAGATCAAAATAGATCACTAGACCTCATGGATGCGTCTATGAAGTTTTTCTAGGAAAAAACCTTAAGTTTCTTTAATATAAAGATATACTTTTGACTTATATTGATCAAATAACGTTTTTATATAATTTATCATTAAGAAGAGGATCGAGTAGTTGTGCACCTTAACTTTGTATCTTTAAAGCTTTTAAATGGTAAGTCATTTTAGAAAAAAAAAAAAAAATTAGCACACCTTTGTAAGTGAGTTAAGAGTTTAAAACTATTGTTAAAGGTTATGGACAACAATTATGTAGCCACATTAGCCGTGTCTTTGCTAGGTTGTCTAAAAATACTCTCAAAAAGGTTAAATTGGAACATGTACATCAAGACATGTGTTATCAATCACTTTATGTACCTGTTACCCCATTCTCATGTCGGCGTTTATGTTTCCTCCCTTAGTCTTTTATTGTTGTTTCGTCCCTTTAAAAAGTTTGCGGCACTTTTAAGGACCTTTTTCCTTTTGCAATTGGCATTTTTGAACTTTTCATAACTTCTATCGACGAGTTTGAACCTCTTAAAACTCACCATTTAGCCAATGCAACTCTGAGTTGTGAACTAAGTCTCCTTTGTCGGTCTTATGTTTCATTCCTAAAACTTAAGTCATTCCTGATCGACAAATCGCAAGTTCTCCAACCCCCAATTATATCAACCTTTGTGGTTCATATGTTTTGAAAACACCGATTCCCCACTCCGTTGTCCGATCCGCATACCTTAAGCAAATCTTTCATTTATTGCCATGCACGAAGAGAAAGGCACCTATCTCTTCATCTTAAATGATAAATTTATTTTGAAATGCTCAATCACACAAATTTCATTAAAGGATTTAAAGAAACTCATTTATGAAGTGTACTGTTATACGTGATGTCCTATTCAATGAGATTTATTAAAGGATTTCTATAAAGTCGCCATCCTCACAGACATTCCATTCCATGTTGATGCTGGCGTGCTACTTCCGTGTGTTCTGGCGCAGTGTCTACTACCAACATTGTAGGCGGGCCCTTCTATCCAAGTCCACTGACTGTAATTCTCCTTCACTTGCTTTCTTCTGATGAGAATTTGAATTTTTTTAGTCACTGTAATGGGAAAGAGTATTCAAATTTCATGAATTTGAATTATTCGTTTTCCCCAAATGTTATGGGAGTCTGTTTGGTGCCCTTCGTAATCTCAGAAGCATACATTTATTGGTTGCTTAAACTGGTGAGGATGAAATACAAATATCAGGGTTTCCCGATGGCCTCCATTATTGAGAATGGCTTGACTAATGTGAGAGACACTGAGTTGGGACACATTGATTTGAAAGATTTTTGGGATAGGATATCGAATAGTAGAGGAAACTCTTCATGGCTATATATTTATAAAGCAAGCAACCACACAAATTTGGTTTTATAAGAATCAGATCAAACTTTTATGAGTTGGTGAAATAAATTTAATAGAAGCATGTGTAGCTACGAATTTTCCAACTACTACGAATCCAATTCTAAGTAATTCACCTCATAGATGTTATGATTTTTTATTTGAACTAAAAGATATGAAAAGCAATCAAATATTTTTATGTAGTTGAGAATCTTCTTCCACTAAATAAAATTAAATCTTCCATTCATAATATAATTTTAATGTTCTCCCAAAGTAGTTGTTTTCTAGTGCAAACTAATTCACAATGGAAGATATTTCTAAAGACATATAAAACTAGAACTTGCACCAAAAGGAGGTGCAATGGTTACATCGATAGAAAATTATATGTAAAGTAATATGTTAGAGAGTACAATTTGTTGAATGCATGAGAAGATATATTATTTTATTTACTAATTTTTGTAAATATTATTCTTTAATATGTTGGCACTTGTCATGTTATAAATAAAATCCCTCTTTCTCTCGATAATGGGAAAGTATGATGGTGAACATGACATAAGGTAGGTGGCAATAGCGTGCAAAGTAATGAGTGTGAGTTATGGCCTTTAACTTCCATATACAGCAGCATCTATTCATTATATTAATTAAATAAGGTTTTGAGTCTGATAATAGTGGGTAGGAAACAAAGATGGCCTCTATTGCGGGTGCTCACCACCTGGGAGGGAAGATGTTAGATGGCAAGTAAGGAAGAGAGAGGAAGGAGGAAGGGACAACGAAGTAGAGGAAGAAGAGGGTGTTGGGAGAAGACGTAGTGGTGGATTTCATAGGGTCTATAGACCAAGAAATTAAGGATCCTATGCTTCATCAATGGATGGTTTGCATTTGGGAGTTGGCAAAGGATATGGATGGTGCACCTAGAGTGAATATCCACGCAACTATGGAAAAATTGTTGTTAGATTTGAGATATACGTGTGAGCATTGGAATACTTTGATGTTGCTCAATCATTATCCAGCACTGCCATGCTTTAGAACCGCTGCAAGCTTGTACCTGCTACATGATGATATAGGGGATATGGTTCATCAAGCCAAAGTTCATTTCAACTACTATTTGGAGCATCTACACACAATCAAAAGGAGGCAGAGCTATCTACAATTGGGAGGGGTAGTAATTGCCAAGAATCTAAAAGTTGACCTATCAGAGGACATAATCTCTTTATTCTCTGAATGCTATGAATCAGAGGAGGAATCAGAGAAAGGAGTGGAGGAGAAAATTCAGGGCGAAAATATGGTATGTGAAAAATGTAAAGTGTCTCTATAGAGGTGGAAAGGCTTGCGTAATTTGCCTTCTCCCATGTTAGTTTCTCAAATTGATGATGATAGTTTATGGGTTAGTTGATTAGAGGACTGTGATAGGATGGATCTTGTTGTTTTGTTAGATATGGCTAGTATGGATTATAGTTAGTTTTTTTTTTTTTTGTTGATACTTCTATAGATAGTATGACAATGGTGACTTAAGCCTGGACATAGGGGTTTACTCCAATTTTGACAGTTCCTGGACCCAAACTAGGTTATAGTATAAAAAATCCCTCTTTGAATTAGGGTATTTAAACAACTCATGAATGTCAATATATAAGGGCAACAAGGAGTTATACTTGAAGTATTTATTTGTATATTCTTTGGAATTAGTTTTGGTACCTTTGAGACTAAATTATAGTGGTTGAATATTGAAATGACTTCTTATATCAGTATATTTTGATATGGTTAGAATCTACATTTCATGATTGAATGTCCTATTTTTCTTTGCACTATCAGTAGGCTAGTTCTTATTAGAATGTTCTCTTGTAGTCATTGGGGCATTATCTGCTCCTATCTTGTATTTGGTAATATTGTGCATGATTGTATAATTATTTCCTATAATTGCATTGTAGGTACAAATGTATACAAATGTTTATAAACACATGATTGGAAATTTGTGACTAAGGTCTCTTTTTCCTTGACTCTGAGGGTAAATACTTGAATTTGAAGTAAACATAAAAATATTTATTTCTCATCTAAAATGCAATACTTCTCTCCAAAAAATAGCATTGCTTCTCTCTAACTTTTAACCCTGTAGTTCATGATTATAATAGTATATTGAAGATAGACATGCCTCCCAAATATAACAAACACAATATAGGACATTTTAGATTGTAGAGATACTCTATAATCCAAAGTCTATCTATAATTGTGCCTCAATAGTGACTATTGATTTGCTTTCATACTAACTAATCAATAGGGAAAGAACACTGAAAAAATTAAGAAATACTTAATTTCCCTAAGTGAAATATTTATAAGCACCCTCATGTCTTCATCTCAAACCATGAATAATGCTTATGAATATATATGTTCATTATTTTTATTCATTTTCATCTATATTTTTGTTTCGCCTACTTCCTAGGAAATAGTAATAAAACTCCTTAAAGTTGGAAAATTTTCCAAATGTGAAAGGTGTAGATTCAATCCAAAGAGCTTAGAGTGCATGTACACTATCCCATACAATATTTATAACAAGGAAATTTGCACAAATTTAATTTGGTATTTGAAGAAAAATGTACATCTTTGGATGGACAAATGGGAATGGCCTATACATTTGGAAATTTGTAACTCTGTTCAATATAAAAATAAATAAATTGGGTAATGTTTTTCTTAATGGTATTAACATTGTAAAAAAAGTTTGCATTTTTATTTTAAATATAAACTCTGAGAGTAAACATAGAATTGCCTTCATTTCCATGTCAATGGATTTAAACCCACCAAGAGACCAAATGGCAAACACATCCAAAGTTCCAAGGAAAAGGAGGGTCTTTCAAATTACTAAGAAGTTCCCTTGTATTATCAATGTTAAAGATCTCAATGTCCCTTTATGTAGAAGTGTAGGTATTAGTTTCCCTTAGGGTTAGTAAAGACATGTCTAAAGCATGCAATTAATTAATGTGGCATTATAGAAACTATTAGATAGAAAAGAGTGATCTAGCCTAAAGAGTTAAACTAGGTCAAACCCTCTTCTATAAACATTGGGGCACAAAATGAGCTTGGCTTCTACTCAAGAAGGAGAGCCAAACTACAGGGGTTCTACCCTTTTGTTGTATATAGATGAGTCAACCAAATTCAACCAAGATCAAGAAAGCAAGCTAGGATAAATGGCCAAACCCTAGATGAAAAAGATCAACTTATAACTAACTGTCAGAAATAGATATCTGAAAACCACAAGCACAACAGAGATCAGGGAACATATCAAAATCTAGATCTGAGAGCAGAAATACCAAAGACTAGGGCACTTGGGCACCCTAGACCCTAATTAGGGTTTTACAGAATCTCAGGATATCACCAGACTTGTACCTGCAAGATCTGTCTTCTTCCCAAAAATTATCTTCAGAAACATGTTTCTTCGACCTTCACACAAGGAAAGAGGAAAAGGTTGTGTTTTGTATAAGGGCTTGCCTCATTCAAACCTTGTGTTGGTGTTTCCACCTCCACCACATCAATGATTAGATCCAAGAGTGTGTTCCCTAGGAGGGTAGAGGCCAGATCTGTACTAATATGAAAGAAATATGAATGAAAATAATGATGATTACCACAAGAGGTAAAACCCTAATTGATGAAGATAACTCAAGATCATACACCAACAAGGAGAGTGATGGAGAGGGCTTGAAACTTCCGTCAAGACTTGTAAACAAGCTTCAATAGAATCCACAAGTAGATAACACTTCCAAGCATGAAGAACACTTTATCATAGAAGATCAAAATATGAGAGAAAACTTGCAATTATCCATCTAGTGAACATCTCTCTAGGTGTAAAATGAATTACAAAACTCTTTTATATATGCATTCCCACTCACAAATGATGAATAGAACAATGGGGCTGACATATACAAACTAGGGAGGTGTTCTAAGTTGACACCACAAGAGAGGAGCTAAAGATCCCAACTGGGAATAGGGCGCTCAAGCGCCCTAGCTCTTTAGCCCCCAAAACTCTGAGGAGTGTCAAATGTCATGGGATTAGTCCAATCCTAAGTTTGTTTTGTCAGTTTTATTCATCGGGATCGATATTTTATCATTTTATACTCAAAAAGGTGTTAAAATAGGTCCTAATTAACAAAGGTGACATTTTAGGTCCAACCAGGTGCTAAACTAAGTGTAAAATGCTAGTGTACACATTTTGCGATGTAGCAGAAACTAACCAACATATTTCCACATTTAAATCTTATGGAAAGAAAGATGTTTTTTAATGTAGGTGAAAGGAAGCCGAGTGCATGGAAGATACTTCCTACACCAGTCTAAGTAGGAGAGGGTTGCAAAATTTTCTTAAAACCCTTGAAAAATTACAAATTCAAACTCAGATGTACCTTAAAAATGTATAAAACAGATTAACAATAAAACCATAACACAGAAATTACATGGGAAAAACCCTTACGAGATAAAAAACCCCACACTCCAAAACACAGATCAATTATATTATTCAGTAACAACAAACAAGTTACAATATAATTCCAGAGCTATGCTCTTGCAGGAGTCTTCACACTTCAAGATTCAAAAGAAATTGTAGCAGATAACGGTACTTCAACAAAATGATACACATCTCCAATATACAAGTGCTCAATATATAGGAGCTTACAATGCATTAATTAGAAACTTTCCAAATCCAACACCTAAGACTGAAGATGCATCATGGAAGGTGCTAAAAACATTGAACATGAAAAATACTAATATTCCAAGTGTCAACACATGCAAACATGCAACTGCCAATTGTTACCAAACCTACACATGCAAAACTACACCTGCCAAAATATAACTGCACCTCCAAAAAAGGCATCCTTATCATAAGGAAAGTGCTAACATGCATAACTCCACCTTTAATAGCAACTTCCAAACTTGACTCCTCCTTGAAAATAGAAATTGCATGTTGTAACTGATAGATTGAGACACTCTAATCCCAACATTCTCCCACTTGTCAAAACCTATCAAGAGTCATCTATAATCAACTACTCATGGCCCTAAGGCCCATGGAATGATACACCATATGAACTTCTTTGTGCTCACTAGCTTCATCAGTACATCTACAACATTTCTCAAAGTGTCAACCTTCTCCAATATTACCTTTCCATCTTCTACCATATCACAAACAAAATGAAACTAAACATCAATGTGCTTTGTTCTGGCATGGAAAGCGGTATTCTTTGCTAAGGAAATGGCACTTTGATTGTCGCAACATATAGTAATTTGTCATGCATCAAAACCAATATCCAACACAACCTCTTAAGCCAAATGGCTTCCTTGCAAGCATGAGTAGATGCCATGAGTGGAACCTTCTTTTGTTTCTTAAGAGATGATAGATAAGCAATATTCCCAATTGTGGCCATGGCAATTGATAATTAGGAATTTGTCTTGTGTAGTGTATACATATTTTTGCCAGGCTTAGATTTCATGTATACAAATTTTAAATCGTACGTCGTAAAATGTTGTTTAACAACACAAGAAATTGTCGAGTGTAATTCTCTCTGTATTACATGACCAGTGCTTCAGAATGGGGGTGGTGGCGCAGTTGGCTAGTGTGTAGGTCTAATAGCTATTCTGAGAAATCCTAAGGTTGAGAGTTCGAGCCTCTTGTTGCAAATATGTGCCTAATCGGTGTTGTCATTGATGTCAACATATTCTAGTTGCCATTGGTGTCAACTGTATCCTATTTTGTTGCATGTTTAGAAGACTGGAATGTTGAGGATATTGAGAAAATTAATCAAGATCAATGGATGTGGACCATACGACAGTATAGAGGGTTGTCTTAAGTAGCTCCAGTTAAGATTTGAGAGGTCCGCATGAAGATTTGAAGAAACTATAGCCATTTAAGTAGAACTAGGTTTTGCTATGATAAGAAAAGATAGAGTGATAGTAAATTGGTTCGGATTGCTCTGCATTGAAATATTATGATTTGCGGATCCATAGGCATCATTGGGAAGTCAGTGTGTATCATCATCTCTTGTGGTTCATGGTTTGGAGGTCCGCATGAAGATTTGAAGAAGCTATAGCCATCTAAGTAGAACTGGGTTTTGCTATGATAAGAAAAGATAGAGTGATAGTAAATTGGTTCGGATTGCTCTGCATTGAAATATTATGATTTGCGGATCCATAGGCATCATTGGGAAGTCAGTGTGTATCATCATCTCTTGTGGTTCATGGTTTGGAGGTCCGCAAGCAATATTTCTAATATGACAGACATGGCAGACAATGTTCTTGAGGTTTCAGATGTAGATGCAAGTGATTTTGATGATTTGGAGGAGTGCAGATGTTCTTGTTGAATTCAAGGTGCTTGTGGAGATCTTTGGATCCTGTGACTACGACGTTGAAGGTCCACATTGAAGTTTGAGCTCGTTGTTGAAGGTTTCTTCCTTGATGTTGTTGTTCTTCCCAGTCTTGGCCGACTGAATGATTCAAGCGTGTTGTAGATAACCATAGAGTAATTTTGTGAAGCATGGCATGTTGATTGAAGAAGAATTGAGTCCTAGTTATGTTTGGCTGACAGCATAGTGATTCGTCTTAAGTCAGATGTTTGTAATGCCGACCTTGATGTGTATTTCAAGGTTGATGAAGCATATAAAGGCATGTAGTTGAATTGTGGAAAATCATCTGTGTGCGAAAATGTTTAAATCCTAAGAAAGGTTTAGAAGCAGAACAGAGAAGAGGAGAAGCAAAAGAACAAGGACAGTAAAGGATGAAGAGATAATAAAGAAGAGTTTGAGGGCAAAGAAGAAGTTTAGTAAGCTTTCAATGGGACTGAACCAAGCATGGAGAAGATGCTATTTCTCAGTTCATTATTTCTGTATTAAACATAAAATCTTGTAGGCAGTGAGCCTCCTGTAGGCAGTGAGCTCTAGACAGTTAGCCCTAAGGCAAGCACCTTTCATTTCTTTTAAGTACTTTTAACAGGGTACGAATCTTGTGGGTTAACCCCCACCGTGGTTTTCCCTTAACTGGGTTTCCACATAAAAATTCTGGTGTTATGTGTGCTTAATTTGTTTATGCTCATGTGTTGTTGATTCATGATTAAATGTTTACATCATTAATTTGATTGTAAGTTGATAAAAAATACTAAAATCAAAAAAGGTTAAAATTGTGGGACAATTGATTCACCCCCCCTCTCAGTTGTCCAGACTAATTCCAACAATTGGTATCAGAGCTAGATCCTCTAAAAGAAGCTTGACCACTTGAGGAGATCCAAGATGTCAACTTATAAGAAGGAAAGTCCAAGATTTGATGGAACAAATTACTCCCTTTGGAAGGTACGCATGCAGTGTCATTTGGAATGTATGGGTGATGCCTTTTGGTCAATAACAAAGAATGAGTATAAGATTCCGAAGAATGGCCCTACTACTCTAGATGAACTCAAGGAAGCTGAATGTAATATTCAAGCCAAAGAAGCATTATTGAGTGCCCTGACTGATACAGAATTAGCAAATGTCCTAGATTTGAATACTGCCCATGAAATCTGGAAAAAGTTGGAAAATCTATATGAAGGTTACAAATATGTCAAATGTGCCAAGCTACATAGCCTGAAGGGTAAATATGAAAGGTTGGTAATGAGTGAAGATGAAAATATTACTTCCTACATGCAGAAAGTGAATGAACTTGTGACCGGTATCAGAAATGATGGTGGAGTATTGGAAGAATCAAAGATTGTTGCCAAAGTGCTCAGATCCTTACCTGCAACATACAAGCATAAAGTTGTTGCCATTTAAGAGATTAGGACAGTGACAACTGTTACAAGGGATCAGTTAGTTGGTAAGCTCTCAGCATTTGAAATGAGTGAGTTTGTTGATTCTCTTCCTAAATCTGAATCTGCATTTAAGGCCAGTGTATATGGAAAACAAAGATATGATCTGGGTGAAAGCTCTTCAGGAAGATCAAACAGATTTGCTAAGGCAAGGAAGGATCTTGAAGATGATGAAATTGAGTCTGCAAAACTTGAAGCTCTTATTGCCAAAGGAATGCCAAGAGGATCCGGTAAGTATGAAGGAAAGTTGCCATTCAAATGTTTTGCTTGTAATAAGATTGGTCATTTTACCTCAAGATGTCCAGTGAAATCTTCAAAGCCAAACCCTAACAGATATAAAGACCAGAAGAAATGTTACTATGTCCAAGAAGCTAGAGAAGGAGTCACAGATGATGAATCTGATCATGGAGGTTCCACTGAAGGTGATTGGGTGTCCATTGCTATCAAAGAAGAAGATATGGTGTCTACTAAATCTGCTAGCTGTGCAAATGTGGAAAGTGCCTTGGCTGCTCAAGTTGTTGAAAAGGATGAATGGGTGATTGATAGTGGATGTTCTCATCATATGACTGGTGATAAAAGTAAGTTTATAAGCTTTGAAAAATATGAAGGTGTCATTGTGAAATTTGGAGATAACTCAACTGGTAGAATTCGTGGCAGAGGATCCATCTCTTTTGATGGTAAGAATAACAACAATGATGTTCTGTATGTGGAAGGACTGAAGCATAATCTTCTTAGTGTTGGATAGTTGGTTGACAAGGGTTATGATCTCTGATTCAAGGATGGAAAATGTAGAATCTTGGAAAGCTCCAGAACTGAAATTGCATCTGGTACTCAAACTAGAGTTAACATCTTTCATTTAAGTAGTTCTGGCAAAAGTTGTTTGATTACTCAAACAGATCAAAGTTGGTTATGGCATAGGAGGATGTGTAATGTGAATTTTGATAATATTGTCAAGATAAGTTCTACTCAGGCTATGAGAGATTTTCCAAAACTTGTGAAACCTGATAACATGTGTAGAGAATGTCAATTGGGTAAACAAAACAAAACTTCATTCAAAGGCAAAGAATAATTTTCAAGTGGACAGTTGGAACTTGTGCATACTGATCTATGTGGTCCTGCTATAATTAGGAGCATGCAAGGAGACAGATATTTTATGTTGCTGATTGATGATTACTCTCGGATGATGTGGGTAACTTTCTTAAAAGAAAAATTAGAAGCTATTGACAAATTCAAGGTGTTCAAGGTTATGGTGGAAAATGAAATTGGTATGAAGATAAAGTGTTTGAGATCTGACAGAGGTGGAGAGTTTACCTCCTGTGAGTTTTATTCATTCTGTGAAAAGCATGGAATAAAAAGACAGTTATCTGCTCCTAGGACTCCTCAGCAAATTGGAGTTGTGGAAAGAAAAAATTGGACCATTCAAGAAGCTACCAAGACCATGATGTTGGAAGCAAATGTTCCTCAAGTCTATTGGAGAGAAGATGTGAGTATTGCTGTCTACACTCTTAACTGGGTGTAGATCAAAGGTAATTCTGGTAAGACACCTTATGAACTATGGTTTGGTTATCCTCCTACTGTGAGATATTTTAGAGTTTTTGGTAGTAAATGCTATATCAAAAGAGATGAGGATCTAGGCAAGTTTGAAGCAAGAAGTGATGAAGGAATATTTCTAGGTTACTCTACTCAAAGCAAGGCATACCGATGCTTTAACAAAAGATTGAAAAAGATTGTTGAAAGTGCAAATGTTAGAGTTGATGAGAGCAAAGAAGGACATACCAGGTCTTGCGGATATGATTCAGATGATCAAGATGAAAATCCATGTCAAGAAAGGCAAGTACAAACTCAGATTCAGATCCAGAAAATCTAGTGACTTAAGAGGATAATGCAAAAGTTGAGGAATAAGTATAAGAAATAGAAGTTCAAGCAAATACCAAAACTCCTAGGTATATAAGGATGAATCATCCTGAAAATTAGATCATAGGAAATAGAAATAAAGGTGTTCGAACTAGGAGAAGAATTGCTGAAGATCAAGAAGAGATTTGTTTGATTTCAAAGATTGGACCAAAATCAGTAAGTGAAGCCTGCAATGATGAAAACTGGGTAAAAGCAATGGAAGAAGAATTAATGTAATTTGAAAAGAATAACACTTGGGATCTTGTTTCTAGACCCGAGGACAAAAATGTGATTGGAACTAAATGGGTCTTCTGGAACAAACTAAATGAAGATGGTGAAGTTGTAAGAAACAAAGCAAGGTTGGTATGCAAAGGATATTCTCAAGTGGAAGGAATTGATTATGAAGAAACTTTTGCTCCGGTGGCAAGAATAGAGGCAGTCAGATTATTTCTTGCATTTGCTACTTATAAAGATTTCAAGGTCTATTAGATGGATGTCAAATCAACATTCCTAAACGGAGAATTAGAAGAAGTCTACATTAAGAAACCAGAAGGGTTTCAGTTGTCTAATCAGAGAGATATGGTCTGTAGGTTGAGGAAAGTATTGTATGGACTCAAACAAGCCCCAAGAGCCTAGTATGCAAGATTCGATAAGTATTTGCTAAAGCTAGGTTATAGAAAAGGCACTGCTGACAGTAATCTTTACTTCAAGATTGATCATGAGAATATTCTGATTGTTGAGGTATTTGTTGATGATATCATTTTTGGTGGAAATGAAAATATGTGCAAAACATTTGTTGATCAGATGCAGAGTGAATTTGAGATGTCCATGTTTGGTGAAATGAATTTCTTCCTAGGTCTACAAATCACTCAGTCAGATAAATGTATCTTCATATCTTAGTCTATGTGAGAGAATTGTTGAAAAAGTTTGGAATGGAGGAGTCAAAACTAGTAAGTACTCCTATGGTAACCAGATGCAAGTTAAGTAAAGATGATGATTCACCTAAGGCAGATCAGAAAAGGTATAGATCAATGATTATAGGACTGCTTTATCTGACTCAGACCAGACCTGGTATCATGAATGCAGTTGGACTTGTTGCTAGATTTCAAGTTGATCCTAGAGAATCCCATATTGTAGCAGTCAAGAGAATTTTCAGATATCTCAAAAGGGACACTTGATTATGGCTTATGGTATCCAAAGGACAATGACTTCACTCTTCATGCATATACTGATGTTGATTGGGTAGGAGATGTGGATGACAGGAAAAGTACTAGTGGTGGTGCATTCTTCTTGGGAAGAATATTCGTTTCTTGGTTGAGCAAAAAGCAAGAGGCAATATCTCTGTCTACTGCAGAGGTAGAGTACATAGTAGCAGAAAATAACTGTACTCAAGTTTTGTGGATGAAACAAATGTTGAAAGATATCAGAGTGGTATTTGAGGAGCCTGTTATAATCTTCTGTGATAATTCAAGTGAAATAAACATCTCCAAGAATCCAGTGTTGCATTCAAAAACAAACCACATATCCATCAAGTTTCATTTCTTGAGAGAAAAAGTAAGTGAGAATGAAGTCAAAATGGAGTTTGTTTCTTCAAAGGATCAGATTGTGGATATATTCACCAAGCCTCTGCCTAAGGATACTTTTGAGTATCTCAGAGAGAAGTTAGGGTTTATTACCCCTCCTTCTCAGAACTAAGATGCACTAGGGGCATCAGTCTAGTGGAATTCACAGTCATATCTTGTGATCCAGAATGATGTTAAGAAGGTACTACTCAGGGGGAGTAGTCAGCATGTAATTTTTGAGATTGGTCTGAAACAAAAAGGAGAAAAGACTGCAAATATGTGCCCTTTGCCATTGATGTCAAAGGGGGAGAGAAATCATGTGAAAAACTAGTTGCTAATGAAAGGGGGAGCAGTGAAGAAAGTAGTTGCAGAAGTGATAAGAGAAAGGGGGAGAAGTTCTTGTCTTGATGGTTGAATCGGTTTTTATTTTTCACATCATATGTTGCCATCAATGACAAAGGGGGAGATTGTTGTAAATAAGCACCTAATCGGTGTTGTCATTGATGTCAACATATTCTTGTTGCCATTGGTGTCAACTGTATCCTATTTTGTTGCCTGTTTAGAAGACTGGAATGTTGAGGATATTGAAAAAATTAATGAAGATCAATGGATGCAGACCATATGAAAGTATAGAGGATTGTCTGAAGTAGCTCCAGTTAAGATTTGAGAGGTCCGCATGAAGATTTGAAGAACCTATAGCCATATGAGTAGAACTAGGTTTTGCTATGATCAGAAGAGACAAAGTGATAGTAAATTGGTCTGGATTGCTCTGCATTGAAATATTATGATCTGCGGATCCATAAGCATCATTGGGAATTTAGTGTGTATCATCATCTCTTGTGGTTTGTGGTTTGGAGGTCCACAAGCAATCTTTCTAATATGATAGACATGGCAGACAGTGTTCTTGAGGTTCTAGATGTAGATGCAAGTGATTCTGATGATTTGGAGGAGTGTGTATGTTCTTGGTGAATTCAAAGTGCATGTGGAGATCTCTAGATCCTGTGACTGTGGTGTTGAAGGTCCGCATTGAAGTTTGAGCTTGTTGTTGAAGGTTTCTTCCTTGATTTTGTTGTTCTTCCCAGTCTTGGCCGACCGGATGATTCAAGCATGTTGCGGATAATCATAGAGCAATTTTGTGAAGCATGACATGTTGATTGAAGAAGAATTGAGTCCCAATTATGTTTGGCTGACAACATAGTGATTCACATTAAGTTAGATGTTTGTAATGTCGACCTTGATGTGTATTCCAAGGTTGATGAAGCATATAAAGGCATGTAGTTGAATTGTGGAAAATCATCCATGTGCGAAAATATTTAAATCCTGAGAAAGGTTCAGAAGCAGAGCAGAGAAGAAGAGGAGCAAAAGAACAAGGACAGTAAAGGATGAAGAGATAATAAAGAAGAGTTTGAGGGTAGAGCAGAAGTTTAGTAAGCTTTCAATGGGACTGAACCAGGCATGAAGAAGATGTTATTTCTCAATTCATTATTTCTATATTAAACATAAAATCTTGTAGGCAGTGAGCCTCTTTGACCAGTGAGCTTTAGGCAGTGATCCCTAAGGCAAGTGCCTTTCATTTCTTTTAAGTACTTTTAATAGGGTATGAATCTTGTGGGTTAACCCCCACCGTGGTTTTCCCTTAACTGGGTTTCCACGTAAAAATTCTAGTGTTATGTGTGCTCAATTTGTTTCTACTCATGTGTTGTTGATTCATGATTATATGTTTACATCATTAATCTGATTGTAAGTTGATAAAGAAGACTAAAAGCAGAAAAGGTTAAAATTATGGTACAACTGATTCACCCCCCCCTCTCAGTTGTCTAGACTAATTCCAATACCTCTCTCACCCCATTTATCATTGATGGACTATTTTTTTCCTCCGTGTCTACTCATACATTGACAGCTAGTTCATTCGTGGACAAAGTCCGTCTCTACAGGATTTTTAAAGAGTATTGCTTGAGCTAACATCGGGTTGCATGTAGTAAACCCAAAAAAGTGAAAACCTCGCTATTTATCTTTTTTTAAAGATCTTTAAATTGGATAATTTTGACAATACATTCATTTTTCAAAGCTTTTCAACAATAGAAAATAGTCCAATACATTCTCAAACATTGTACTTATGAGTCTCTCACCATGTAAATTGCTTTTACATTTAATTCCAAGGAGAGTTATTTCAAACTTTATACTTATAACCATGTAAATTGCTTTTACAAGTAAACATATTGATCAACTCTCAATATAGTTGGTCAAATATTAACGTTTACGATATAATTCTTTACATTTTTACTTTTTATCTCATTTCATTGTTATGTTCTAACAAGGAAATTATTTAATTATTTAGATGATTTATCTCCAAAGTGATCTCCAAGGAAACTATAAACAAAAGCAGTCAAAAAATAGACAATGAATAGAAAAAAAATACTATAGATACTTTCGGAGGATCAGTAAAAACCATTCTAGAGATTCAGATTCGACAATGAATAGAAAATAAATACTTCGGATGCTTTTGGAGGATCAATAAACACCATTCCTGAGATTCAAATTCAAGGTGCTTTATACGTTAAAGTGTATGTGATACGATCAAGTCTATTTTATGTTTGTTCTCCTTTGAAATGTGTTGGAAGCTCATTATGAAGTATACCGGGGTAAAACAAAAGATGTGTCGTAAGTTACATTAAAAAAAGTAGGTGGGTCCAATCCATTTTATCTTGTAAATTAAAAAGAGACATGGCATTTAATGCATTGGGAGACACACCTTCAAACAACTTCATGCCACGCTTGTCCATAAAAATGCTATGTGCTCTTTCATTTAATCATAAGCACATAACTTGACAAGTGTAATCATAAGCAACATGCAGGTGGTGCTTCCTTCTCACTTTATACAAGTCATATTTTTTTACACATTCATTCTTGTTCTTTTGCATTCCCTTATGATACATATATTCACAACAAGTAGGATGTACACATTGTGTATTCAAAGAGCAAATAATGTTTCAAAGTCCAAAGATTATGTTTTTTTCTAGTGTGAGATTGTTCTACATACGACATCTTCAACAACTTGGCCATATACATTTACATCTACATTAGATGGTGCAATCTTTTTCTCAGTTAAATGTGCAAACAAAACTTTTAGAAGTAAAAATAAATGGAATTGAAGAAATCTCCATATTGTAATAAATTTGCCTCTTCTAAAACTATATAAAAATTTTGGTAGTGCATACTATTGGGCTTGCACTAACCATGACTATCATTTTCTTGTTTTCATGTGTTCTTTGTATATCTTATGTTTAGCGAAGTTTTGCATAAATTTCTATATGAAGAATTTAAAATTGGTTAAACCTTGTAATATTTGTATTTGGTGCGATGTTTTTTTCTTTTGGGAATATACAAAAAATCATAAATGTTGAAGTAGATAGAGAATGCCAAGAAATAACTATCAAGACCATCTGCGAGAAGACCACATTACTTGTTTAGGGTCCACTTTTAATCACTCTTCCACTTTCTTTTCAACCTCAACAACCTTTGCTTCAAGGGAAATCAATGCTTCTTATAAGCATCTCAATGAAATGTTATGCACAAAATGTTAAGCATCCACAAAGGACATAGGCCACTCCAAGAAATGTTATGCACAAAATGAATTGAGTATTTGTAGTTTAGTGTAATTATTAATTTTTTGTAGGAGATAGAAATACCAAAGTAGTATATATAAATGCTAGATATGGTGAATATAATATAATTATGCCTCTTAAAAATTGCCCGCCATTCTATAGAAACATTGTTGTTTGTGAAAATTAGATTATTAATGAATTGTTCAAGCAACATGCATAAATAGAGTCTAAAATTATAGTTAATCAAATAGGTATGAGCCTCCAATGCTCACAAGTGTCATAAGAGTAAATTTCAAAAGCAATATAAAGTAATGAAAAGTGTTTTCTCAAAAAATCAAATGTGAATTATATTTTAGTTTTCTACTAGTTACAGTGAAGGAAGCATAAAATCATTAGCCTACATGGTAAAATATTTCTAGTGACATTAATATTGAATTGGTTCAACAGATTAAAATAGAAATAAGCAATCTTTTAATTGCACATTTTCTTTGGAGCTTCCAAACTAGATGAAAGTTCGCAAAGTAATCCCTCACATACCACCATATCTAGATCTTATATCTTCTCTATAGTATTCGATGAAAAAATGATAACTTATAAGACACGGATGGACATAGCCTAGTTTAATAATGGCATTAAAGGGATAAGATATTTGGTTATGATTCCCTTGAGAAGAATTTCTTCCACATACATAAGAATGTTGGGATAAGGTGCCATTAACCTTGTAAATCCCAATATTGTATTTATTCCATTTGTTATATGTAATTTGTAATTATCCATGAGGAGATGTACTAGTTTCACTGGTAGGGGTAATGTTGGAGTAACCAGAGGTAATTATGGAGTGACTTTTATTGTTGGCAAATGTAAAAAATCAAAGTAAATGAGGGTAGGCATGCTCCCTTGGAGAATATACTATTTTTGGCATGTATGACAACTGTCATAATGTTTGGTAAGTGAATCTATGACAGTTGCAAGTTGTCATAAGATTCTGAGATTCTATGATGCATATGACGGATATGTTAGTTGTATATTTGCTATATTTAGCCCAAGGTTCCTATCTTGGAAAGATACTCTTTTGTGGAATCTATGACAATTATGATGCATCATAAGATGTTGCAAGAGGCTAGATTTAGTCTTGGGCACCCAACCTTTATATGGTTGTTTTTAGACAAGTGTAAGATGCTTGTAAGATGGTAATTAATGTTTATAGGTTGGAGAATCTTAGGAGAGAGAAGGTGAATGCCTAGAATGGAGTGGAAAATATTTCTATAAGTATTTGCATGTATTTGTTGCTAGAATATAGATTTTAGGCACTCAGGTGCTGCCGGAATGTTTTCGGATTGAAGACTTGTGGAGAGAGTTGTGTAGTTGATGTATTGTACAATCTTGTTGAGATTAATACAAACTTGTGTCTCTTTCCTGGTTGAGTTTTTTACCTGCAAGGGTTTTCTTCACATAAAGACTGTGTCATTGTGTTGAGTTCTTCATGTTGGACATCTTTTCTCTAGTGGGTTTTATGTTTTGTTACAATCTCCATTATTAATGCACACTTAAGATTGTTGAAATTTATCTTGAATCATATTTTCATTGATGTAGTGTTGCTTTCATTTCTAACATTTGGTATCAGAGTTTGGCCAGCTTTGACTCTTGGGTGGTAGTGTGGAAGCTATAGCTACAGTGGGAGATTTGGTTCTATTTATTTTGCAGATCCTGTGTTGTTATTATGGTTGCATCCACCATTGCATCAACCTCTCGAATGGACATTGAGAAGTTCAATGAAATGAGGTATGAGTTGTGGAAGTTGAAAATGGAAGATTTGTTGGAAGAAAGAAACCAATGGTTGGTTGTTCAAAAAGAGAAGAAACCTGATGATGTCCCTCTGGATGAGTGGGCTAGACTGGATAAGAAGGCATGGGGAACCATCTGTTTGTGTCTTTCAGATTCTGTGCTGCTGAATGTCGCAAAGGAAGAGACTGCATACAAATTGTGGAATCGGTTGGGTGAGATCTACCAAGCCAAGAGTATGGTAAATAAACTTTATTTGAAAAGGAAGTTGTTTTCTTTGAAAATGAAACAGGGTGAGTTGGTTGTAGAGCATTTAAATTCTTTTAATTTGTTGATGAGTCAACTTGCTTTAGTAGATGTTGAAGTTGATGAGGAAGATAATGTATCTTGCTTCTTTGTTCTTTACCTAAATCATGGGAAAATGTCATTTTAGCTATCATTGCTAACCTTCCAAATCTGAAGTTGGATGCCCTTGTTGTAGTTTTATTGTCACAGGAATTGAGGAAGAAGAGTTCAGATAGTTCATGGGATGCTCTCAATGTCAGGGGAAGCTCTAAGGAAAGGGGACCAAAGGGAGATCGGAAAGGGGCTAAGGACAAGTCCAAAGGCCAGTCTAAGACTCCTGGTAAAAAGAACAGAGTTAAGTGTTGGAACTGCGATAAAAGGGGACATGTGAAGAAGGAGTGCAGAAACCCCAAGAAACAGTGGGAGAGTGCTTCAGATAAGTCCTCAAATGCAGGTGAATATGTTTTACTTTGTGCATGTAATGTTGTTTCTAATGATCACTGGTTGGTTGACTCAGGATGCTTGTTTCATATGACCCCGCATAAGGAATGGTTCTCCACAAATGAAGAATATGATGGAGGTAATTGTTAGGAACCCGTGTTTATCCCTTCTCTTTAATTTGTTAGTATAGTGTGTTGGATGCATATGCTTTGTAAGTCGTCCCGTGAGTATATTGTATTATCCCACATTCATGGGAAGTAATAGTTGTCTAGATTAGACTTAGTATATAAGTACGTGTTGAGGCCAATGAAGGCATCCATGAATTTATTGTATTGAGCTTGCTCAAAGGAGGTTGCCCCCTTGAAGTGGCCTGCGATCAATAAATTCCTTCTATGTTTCTGATGTTTTTGTTATTTCATGCATTTTTCATGATATTGTTGCAGGAGGTTCCTCTCATCTGGTATCAAAGTGCTTCCTTGGGCTCGTTGGGTGGAATTTCTACCAATTTTTTTTTCTGCAGTGGCCTCTAGGCATTGTGATTATTGTAGTAGTTCTTTCTCTTTTGCATATGTATTGTTCATTTCAATTGCAGGTTTGAATCAGGGAATAACCCTATCTGCTTAACTGTGGGAAGTGCCTGGGCATAGCCCTAACACTCATTGTGAGGAGTACCACAGGAACCCTGAAGTAGATAGCCCATTGAGAGGACCTGCCAGCGAAAAGGGCAACGACCCCTACTTGATTGACTAGTTCCCATCCGTGAGGTAAACCAAGAGCTTTTGTTTGTGGAAAAGTGGTTATCAGTTTACCTGAGCTATGGAGTGAGGGGTACTGCCCCAATACGCAAGTCATTAGACAGCATTGGTGGCCGAGTGACTCCCCTAAACCTTTAGGCAGCTGAACATACCTAGGGCCCATATCTATTATTAGCCAGAAAATTGCAAATTGAATCTGTCCAGAGCTATTTGCAGATCCTGTTACAGATCATTTCCAGAAAAAATATATATATGTTTTTTCGCCATATCTTCCTTTCTTTAGCTCCGTTTCTTCTCAAAATTCATTGGAACCCCTGGAATTTCATTCTGCATATTTCCTTCCTTAAGGACCCTATTCCAAATTCCACTTATCGAAGCCAAAAATCCCACATTTGTCTATTTTTAGGGTTTTCCATAACTTCTTCAATTCTCACCCAATAGCCTTCAAATTTTACCATAATGTTCATTTCCTATTTTTGCTCCTTTGTCCCTCTTGGACAAATTTTCCCATTCTTTCACACTGCTTTTGAAATCCCCATTTTCTGCTCCCTTGTCCCTCAGAAAGTGTCCAAACCCTAGTCAAACCCCAATTACCCATTAGAGTTTTTCCCAAATCCAAATTTTCCTTTACTAAAAAAGTTTCTATTTTTGTTTTTCTACCCATTCCCCCCAAAAAAAAATCTTCCGGCTATGGTTGTCACCCGCACAGGAGCAAAAAATATGGAGGATGAACTTGCAACCCTTAAGACCAAAGTCGAAGCTTGATTTTCCTTCCTTCAATGGTGATGACCTGACTAGATGGATATACCGGGCATAACATTATTTCAGTCTGCATAATACTTTTGATGTCAACAAAGTCCCACTTGCATCATTTCATTTGGAAAATGAAGCCCTTCAATGGTTCTGTTGGTACATCAAGGTTCGTGAAGAGCCAAAATGGACAGATTTTTGCAAACTCATTTTGCACAATTTGGCCCTAGTGCTTTTGATGACTTCACAGGAGCACTCACTAAACTTCACCAAACAAGCACTGTGAGAGAATATCAGACAGAATTTGAAAAACTAGCCAATCACACAAAGGGATTGTCTGATGAATTCTTCAGGAGTTGTTTTGTCAGTGGTCTAAAGGATGCAATCCGATCTGAGGTTAAAATGTTCCATCCCAACACAATGATGGAAGCCATAGGGTTGGCTAAGTTGGCGGAGGACAAGATCATAGCTCAACAGTGCTCCAAATCCAATTTTGTTCCATTTAGAAATATGGTTTCCCAAAAACCTCCAATCATGCCAGCTCCTAGAACAACTCCTATCAAGCATTTGACTGAAGCATAGATGCGGTCACGTAGAGAAAAAGGGCTTTGTTATAATTGTGATGAGAAATTCACTCAGGAACATAGATGTGTTGAGCAAAAGCTCTATCTCTTAGATGTGGATTCTCCACCTACAATTGAAGTTTATGAAGATGCTTAGAATACAGTAGATGATCAAGTTGAAACTCAGCAGCTGCCTATTGACCTGACTTCTCAGGAAGACCACGTAGAGATCTGTCTCCATGCTTTAGCAGGAAGCACCACCCCACAAACCATGCAGGTCAATGGTTATTTCAAGAAGCTCCCTCTTACAATACTCATTGATTCTAGTAGTACTCATAACTTCATTAACCCTCAAATCACCAAACAGGGTGATTGTTTTGTCCATCCTTGCTCCAGCTTTGAAGTCATGATTGCCAATGGGGGCACATTAACTTGCAAATGGAAGTGTCGCAATGTGTGTACCTTTATTGGAGATTATAACCTGTGCTCTGACATGTTTGTCTTGCCCTTAGGTGGATGTGATGTGGTTTTGGGCGCTCAATGGTTACGCACACTTGAACCCATCTTATGGGATTTTGCTGAACTTTGGATGTAGTTTTTGGACAATGGGCAAAAACACACATTGAAGGGCTTACAACTAGGGTCTCTCAGCATCATAAGTTCACATAGCATGGAAAATCTTCTTAAGAAGAATTCACATGGTTTCATCACTCAATTCCATTCCATTCAGATGCAACCATCAACGGTCTCCACTACTCCTTTAGATCTACAACAAATTTTAGATAGGTATGCATGTGTCTTTGTCGAACCAATGGGATTGCCACCTTCATGACTAGAGGACCACCGTATTCAGCTCCTTCCTGGAAGCATTCCTCCCAATATCAGGCCCTACCGCTACCCATTTCACCAAAAGATAGAGATTGAGATGCTCGTTCGAGACTTACTGAAGCAAGGTATTATTTGCCCTAGTACCAGTTCCTTTTCTTCACCAATTCTTCTTGTCTGAATAAAAGATGGGTCATGGTGCCTCTACATTGACTTTCGAGCATTTAATCACATCACAATCAAGTATAATTTTCTAATTCCTGTTGTGGATGAGCTTCTTGATGAGCTTCATGGCACTCATTTTTTCTCCAAGTTGGATCTTCGTTCTGGGTATCACCAAATTCGGGTTCATGAGGATGATATCCCTAAAACATCTTTTCGCACGTATGATGGCCACTATGAGTTTTTGTTCATGCCCTTTGGCCTCACTAATGATCCTTCAACATTCCAGGCATTGATGAATAAAATATTCCGGCCCTACTTGTGGAAATTCATTCTGGTCTTCTTCGATGATATCCTCATCTATAGTAAAACATGGGTTGAGCATCTCCAACATCTAGATCTCGTACTGCAACTTCTCTCTAATCATCATCTCTGTGCAAAATAGTCTAAATATGTTTTTGGCTAGGAGAAAGTGGAGTACCTCGGGTATATTGTTTCATCCCAAGGGGTTCGAGTGGATCCTACAAAAATAGATGCCATGAAAAATTCGCTGCATCATTAGACACTCAAGAGCCTCTGTGGTTTTTTAGGACTGACTAGCTATTATCACAAGTTTGTCAAGGATTACGAGAAGATTGCCGCTCCATTAACAAATATGTTGAAAAATGATACTTTTACATGGACACATGCTGCTGAGTGTGTATTTGAAAAATTGAAACAAGCTATGTGTACTACACCTGTTCTAGCTATGCCAGATTTTTCCAAGACCTTCACTATTGAGAGTGATGCTTGCGGCAATGGACTTGGTGCTGTTCTCCTTCAAGATGAACATCCCATTGCATTCACCAGCAAAGCCCTTTCTGGTTAAAATATAGTACTCTCTACATATGAGAAGGAAATGATGGCTATTTTGCATGTAGTACAGAAGTGGCAGTCATACCTACTAGGGAATCATTTCTGCATCAAGACTAATCACCAGAGTTTGAAATATTTCCTGGAACAACGGGTCTCCTCCCTAGCACAACAGAAATGGGTTAGAAAACTCATGGGTTATGACTATGAGATCACTTACACAAAGGGAAAAGACAATATTGTGGTGGATGCTCTTTCTCACACATTTGATGACCAAGCTTCTCTTTCAGCTATTTCTATGCCTGTTCCAAATTGGTTGGAATCTGTCCAGTAGGGCTATGTCAATGACTCTTCATTATCTCAAATCATCCAACAGTTGGCCAATAACCCTTCTATTGTACCGCACTACTCTTGGGATGGTGCTTCTCTGAGATACAAGGGTCGTTTGGTGCTTCCCCAGAGCACAGATCTTCAATAGGCTATCTTCTATGAACTCCATGCTTCTCCATCGGTAGGGCACTTTGGGTTCCTCAAAACTTATGAGCAGGCACGACGTAACTTCTTTTGGAAGGGAATGAAAAGGGCAATTCAACAGATGGTGGCTGAATGTGATACCTGCCAATGCAACAAGGGTGAAACGACACTCCTTCCTGGATTGCTTGAACCCTTGCCCATCCCTACATGGATTTGGATAGATATTTATATGGATTTCATTGAGGGGCTCCCTAAATATGGAGGGAAGATAGTGATCTTGGTTGTGGTTGATCAACTCTCCAAATATAGTCATTTTTGTGCCCTCAGCCATCCCTATACAACCTCCTCAGTCGCACAAATTTTTATGGACCAGATCTTCCATCTTCATAGCATCCCTTCTTCCATTGTCTCAGATCGTGATGCAACTTTCACCAATCATTTTTGGATAGAACTATTTTGCCACACTGGCACCAAACTGAAGATGATTTCTAGGTATCACCCACAAACAGATGGTCAGAATGAAATTATCAACAAATGTTTGGAAACTTATCTTCGTTGCTTCACCTTAGAACAACAACATCAGTTGACAAAGTGGCTCCCTCTCGCTGAATGGTGGTACAAAACCTCCTATCACATTGCATCTAAAACGACTCCATATGAAGTGGTCTATGGTCAGACACCGCCAGTGCTCCTTCCATACAACCCCAGCAATTCACTAGTTCAGGCAGTCGACATGGTTCTCCAAACCTGGGATTAGATTCTTCGCATCTTGCAGGACAATCTTCACATGGTAAGAAATTGAATGAAACAACAAGCAGATCAACACCGTTCTAAGCGCACTTTTCAAGTAGGTAATATGGTTTTTCTTCATCTACAACCATACAAGCAATCATCCCTGAAACTCAAAGGGTGTCATAAACTAGCTCCAAAGTTCTATGGGCCATATAAGGTTCTTCAAAAGATTGGGTCAGTTGCTTATAAATTGGAGCTTCCTCCTTCCCACGTTCATCCAGTATTTCATATCTCTTGTCTAAAGAAAGTTCTTGACACCAACATCAGAGTACAAACTATTTTACCAGAACTGGATAACGAAGGATCCATCATTTTGGAACCGGAGGCAATCCTCAATAGGCGCACTCATCAGCTTTGCTCTTGATCCATCATAGAGGTATTAATTCACTGGCACAGAATGCAACCAGAGGGTGCTACATGGGAACCACTCCTTCATATTCAGCAACAATTTCCACATCTTAAGCTTTGAGGACAAATCTTTTCTAAGAGGGAGGGGATGTTAGGAACCCGTGTTTAGCCCTTCTCTTTACTTTGTTAGTATAGTGTGTTGGACACATATGCTTTGTAAGTCGTCCCATGAGTATATTGTTTTATCCCACATTCATGGGAAGTAATAGTTTTTTAGATTAGACTTAGTATATAAGTACGTGTTGAGGCCAATGAAGGCATCCACAAATTTATTGTATTGAGCTTGCTCAAAGGAGGTTGTCCCCTCGAAGTGGCCTGCGATCAATAAATTCCTTCTGTGTTTCTGATGTTTTTGTTATTTCATGCATTTTTCATTATATTGTTGTAGGAGGTTCCTCTTAGTAATATCTACCTTGGTGACAACTCTTCATATCCAATTGTTGGGAAAGGAAAGGTATTGTTGTGTTTCAGTGATGGGAGGATTAAAACCCTCCCTGGTCTTTTGCATGTTCCTAGATTAGCTAGAAATCTGATTTTAGTTTTGAAGTTGAATGATTTGGGAATGCATGTGACTTCTGACTAGCATGGCTGTAGATTGGTAAGATGGAACTTGGTGGTAGCGAAAGGGAAGAGATTCAAAAACTTGTTTAAGCTTGAAGCCACTACAGTTTGTAATGCCTCTTATGTTTCTGAGGCTTCTAAAAACACATGTATGTTGTGGCACTGTAGATTGGGCCACACAAGCAATAATGTATTAAAAACTATTAAGAATACAAATTTGTTGGATGGTTTCTCCCATTCTGATGAGTACTTTGATTTCTGTGAGCATTGTGTGTTTGGTAAACAAAACAGAAAATTATTTCCTTCAGGAAGCAATAGAGCAAAAGAGAAGTTAGAAAATATTCATACGGATGTGTTTGGACCTGTGGATAATGAATCTATCAGAAAATCTCATTATTTTGTAACCTTCATTGATGATGTATCCAGATTGACATGGATTTATTTAATGTAGCATAAATATGAAGTTTTCACTAAGTTTAAAGAATTCAAAGTCTTAGTAGAGAACCAATTAGGTTTAAAGATAAAAATATTAAGATATGACAATGGAGGGGAATATTGCTCTAAGGAATTTGATGAGTTTTGCAAGCATGTAGGTATAATCAGACAAAAGACAACTCCATATACACCACAATAGGATGGTGTTGCAGAAAGGATGAACTGAACAATTATGGAAAGAGCCAGAAGTATGCTTAGTGATGCACAGTTTGATAAATGCTTTTGGGCAGAGGTTGTGTGTATTGCTTGCTACTTGATAAACAGATCTCCTTGTAAGGCTCTTGATTTGAAACCTTATGAAGTGTGGACATGTAAGAAACCTTCTGTTTCACATTTAAGGGTTTTTGATTGTGAGGCTTTTGTTCAGTGCCTAAGGAAAATTGATCTAAGTTGGATCCAAAGGCTAAAAAGTGTACATTCATTGGATATGGTGATAATGTCAAAGGTTATAAGCTTTGGAAGCCACTAACCCGCAGGATTATCTTTTCTAGAGATGTTATTTTCAGGGAACTTAGAGCTATTTCTAAACCTGAGCAGCCAAAAGAAAAAGAAGAAAAGGTAAAGAAGGTGTACTTTGATTTAGAGCAGCAAGATGCACCCCAGGAAGAACAGAATGATGGGTTGGGGGTGAAGAAGAAGAAGATTCAAGTAGTTCTGATGAAGATGAATCTGTTGTGACAAAAGAAGTTGGTGCAGATGATCATGCAAAAGAACAAGTAGAGTCTCTTACTCCACCCTTGAGGAGATCCACAAGACAATGGAATCGAGTTGACATGTATAGCCCACCAAATTTTTGTTGTGTATATGCTTTATTGAGTACTAATGATGAACCTAGATCCTATAGGGAAGCTATTTCTACATATGATAGTGAGTCTTGGCAGTTAACCATGCAAGAGGAGATGATGACTTTAGACTCTTGTAACACCTGGGATCTTGTTTGTTTGTCCAAAGGAAGAAAGGCCATAGGATGTAAGTGGGTCTTCAAGAAGAAGTTTGGAGCAGACAAGTCATTGGAGAAGTACAAGGCTAGACTAGTAGCCAAGAGTTACTCCTAGAGAGAGGGAGTTGATTTTGGTGAGATATTCTCTCCTGCTACTAAATTGACTTCTATTAGATTTCTCTTATCCATTTCTGTAGCTTATGATTGGGGGATTGAGAAAATGGATGTTAAGATTGTGTTCTTACATGAAGATCTTGAAGAAGAAATTTATATGCAACAACCTACAGGTTTTGAGGTAAAAGGAAAACAACATTGGGTTTGCAGGTTAAAGAGGTCTTTTTATGGTCTAAAACAGTCCCCCAGAATGTGGTATCAAAAGATTGATTCATTTATTTTAAAATTGGGTTTTGTTAGAAGCGAGGAGGATCACTGTGTTTACATTTATTGTGTTGATGATTCTATACTGGTTATTGCTTTGTATGTTGATGACATGTTGTTTTTCAACAATACTAAGGGTATAATCAGTGAGCTTAAAGCCCAACTTTCAGGTGCATTTGAGATGAAAGATCTTGGTGCTACAAGGTATATTTTGGAATGACGATCAGGAGGGATAGAGTTAACATAAAGCTTTGGTTGTCACAAAGTAAGTATGTGAGTACTATTTTGTAGAGGTTTAGTTTGCAGGACTGTAACCCAGTTAGAGTTCCTTTACCCATTGGTACTAAGCTTTCATTAGATATGTGTCCAAAGACTGAGGATAATCTTGAGGATATGTCTAATGTGCCATATGCTAGTGTTGTAGGGAGTTTGATGTATGCAATGATTTGCACTAGATCAGATATTGCCCAAGCAATGGGAGTTTTGAGAAGATTTATGTCTAACCCTGGTAGACAACATTGGAACTATGCGAAGAGGGTGTTTAAATATATTGCAGGTACTCCTGATCATTGTTTGGTTTATTTTGGTACTAATAGTGTTGATAAATCTTTGGACATATAGGGTTTTGTTGATGCAGATTGGGTAGGTGACTTGGATAGTCAAGGGTCCAATAGTGGCTATGTGTTTACTCTATTTGGAGGTGCAGTGAGTTGGAGGAGTAAGAGGCAGCCCACAGTTGCTTTGTCCACCACAGAAGTAGAGTATATAGTTTCTACTCATGTCTCTAAGGAGGCAGTTTGGTTGAGGAGACTGTGTACAGGTATTGGTTTTGATTGCAGGATCATTCAGATTGGTTGTGATAGCCAGAGTGCTATATGTTTGGCCAGGAATCCCATGTATCATGCTCATACTAAGTATGTTGATGTTCAATATCACTTTGTTCGAGAGTTGGTTGCAAATGGAGAGATTGAGCTGAAGAAGATAGACACTCAAGAGAATGTTGCAGATTCAAGCCTGTGAGCATAGAGAAGTTCGTATGGTGCAGAGAGGCTATGGGCCTTGTTTCTAGTGCCTGATTATTTTTTATTTAATTTCCTATGGGTTGATTTACAATGTATAATTTCAAGTGAGAGAATGTTGGGATAAGGTGCCATTAACCTTGTAAATACCAATATTGTATTTATTCCATTTATTATATGTAATTTGTAATTATCCATGAGGAGATGTACTAGTTTCACTGGCAGGGGTAATTTCAAAGTAACCGGAGGTAATTACGGAGTGACTTTTATTGTTGGAAAATGTAAAAACTCAAAGTAAATGAGGGTAGGCGTGCTCCCTTGGAGAATATACTATTTTTGGCATGTATGACAACTGTCATAATGTTTGGTAAGTGAATCTATGACAGCTGTAAGTTGTCATAAGATTCTGAGATTCTATGATGCATATGATGGATATGTTAGTTGTATATTTGCTATATTTAGCCCAAGGTTCCTATCTTGGAAAGATACTCTTTTATGGAATCTATGATGGTTATGACACATCATAAGATGTTGTAAGAGGCCAGATTTAGTCTTGGTCACCGAACCTTTGCATGGTTGTTTTTGAACAAGTGTAAGATGCTTGTAAGATGGTAATTAATGTTTACAGGTTGGAGAATCTTAGGAGAGAGAAGGTGAATGCCTAGAATGGAGTGGAAAACATTTCTATAAATATTTGCCATGTATTTGTTGCTAGAATATAGACTTTAGGTACTCAGGTTGATGTAGAGGCTCTAAGAAATTTATACAAACTCCCGGAACTCCCCCGTCACAATGCTTTCTTCTATCGGCCACACATTCTACTATCGCTCAGACTTCCTACCATCGGCGTAGCTTTCTTCTCATCTTCTGATGATGTGACTCATACCGATAAACTCTCCATCGGTGACACTTTCAATTGTCACCCCGATCGACAAGAACACATACTGTCAGCTCCACAATATTTCATTCACCCAACGCTCTTCTTACGCCGATGTCTTCGTCCACTTTGAACATATATTGCTTGACCTCCTATGTCGGTTCTGGCTACCTTTTGTACTGGTCAACACTTGTATCGCACAACAATGTATGTTTCAACATACAATTGTTACATACAATCAGGACATACAATTGACAACTTCCTATCGCTAGTTCCAGTCATTGTATCTTCAACTACTTTGACCGCTATAGCCGGTCCTCCCAATGTCTGTGATATATGATTGACGTATACACAGGAAATGTATCTCCTCCCTCAAGTACAATATACACAGGAATTGCCTTGCGATACATACACCAACTTTCTTCATAGGATATACACAAATTGATACTCGCAAACAAATACGATATACTCACAAACTATTACAGCATGCAATTGATGTATATACATAAAATGTATAATTGAATCTCACGCCAATAAACTCCTCTGTAACAAATCTCGCAATTTCTATTCCGCCATGACCAAGAATAAAAAGAAACAAAAATAGAAACTATTGTACAAAGCCCATTCCACTGATTTCATAGAAATCCACTAGTCGAATGGTTCTAATCGTGCATTTTGACCACAGAAAAACTAAACTCAATACAAAACAATTCTATACAGATACTATACATAGGACAATTTGATACACAGAATTTACACAGAATTCAAGATTTATAAAACATAATTGGCAGAATTTCTATTTCTTCATTCCTCCAGAGCTTCATACATTTGATAATTCCAGAAGGCGAAAAGCCAACAATCCCTTTCTCAGACACCTCTCCCTATTTTTGTATCTTCCACGCTCTTTTCTAATTTTGCTTAACCAAGTATTATCAGCAAAAACCCTAACTACTCCCACGACACCTGTTTCGCTTAAAACAACAAAACACCTAATAATACAACACATTGATTTAATCATCCACATACCCCAATGTCTAATGATGTCCAAACTAGCTTATTGGAATGCCCAACTTGTGACCTCGATTCATATGGTGGATGGTGGGGTCGGCTCTTACAAACATGAAATGTTAACACCAATTCTGCATGCACATAAAATGCATAAAACATATTACACCTTAGTATTCTCCCTCAGATGTAGAGTTAGCTTGTTAAAGGGGTGCTTCTGCACCATACTCCCCACCTTGCAAAGAACTCATGTCCCATGAGTTAAGTCTTTGACTGAATCCACCTTTATCTCCTGCTATCTCATATCTACCCCATGATCTCTGGACTGCAACCTCCTGCCATGGAACCAAATACTCATGCCTAGTACTGTAGGCTCTTCTCACACCTTGCTAGTCATTCTTTCTAACCATCATCTCTGTCTGAACATGGACAGTGGGAACCTCATTTACTGCTATGGTAGAATGAGTTTGCTTTTCAACTCTTAGAGGGCAAACAATAATCCCTACTATGATTGCATCCTTGTTATTCCAATCAACCTGTGGCTATGTACAAACTTGCTTCTGGACCTTTTGCTGATCCATCGACTCTCTGTCAGTCAGAACTAAAATCTTCTTCAAACTGTGATCTCCTCTCCTTGAGATATCCTCAACTTCCTTTGACTCTGTTGTAGGCATCCTCACAAACTCTTTCTTACCTACCAAAATAATCTTACCTATCATCTTTGCTTCAACATCTCCTTGCAATGGTATCAACAGAATAGTTCTCCCATCCTTCATGATGGTGTAGGTGTTGGCATACCCATCATACAATGCTCTCCTATCAAATTGCCATGGCCTACCCAACAATAGGTGACAACATTCCATGGGCAATATGTCGCATAAAACTCTATCCTGATATTCTCCAATCTGAAAATCAACATATGCCTGTTCATATACCAAAAGTGATTGACTATCACTTACCCAAGATGCTTTGTAAGGATTTTGATGTGGAATCCTTTCCAGTTTCAACTTATCCACCATTTCTTGAGATACCATATTATCTGTTGAACCAGAATCTATTACTACCTTGCATATTTTACCTTTGCTTTTGCATGTGGTCCTAAAAAGTGTTCTCCTTTGTAACATGTCCTTGGATGTCTTCAAGATTGTTCTCCTTAACATCAATGCTTCTCCTGTCTTAGGATACCCACACTTATCAAGAGCCTTTCCACTTTGATAAGTGTTTGATCTTGTCCCACTTTGGCCATCAGATTCTTGGACCAGATTTGTCCTCCTTTCTCCCACTGAACTTGTTGCCTTTTCTGGACATTTGAATGCTGGATGACCAATTTCATTACAATGGTAACATCTCCCAGTGAAAACAGTAGAACCTCTACCACTTCCAAATCTGCCTCTTGTTCCTTTCCATCCACTCTTGAAATCAGACTACTCTTGTCTTTTACTAGCCTCTTCGTGATGAGACTCACCATTAGGCCTCTGGTTAGAACCTCTTCCTCCAAAACTGCCTCTAAAATTTTTGCCACCTTTGCCTCTATTATGTTGTTCTCCTTTTCTTTTCAATTTCTCTTCTACTCTCAGTGCCACCTGGAAACACTTGTCGATGGTTTCTGGTGTCAAGATGGTAATCTCATCTTGTATACTGTACTTCAGGCCATTAATATACCTAGCAACTCTTCCTTTCTCATCCTCAGCATGCCCACACCTTAGAGACAATTTATGAAATTCCTCTATATAGGTGGATACATCCATATCCTTTTGCTTGAGGTTCTACATTTTTCTGTATATCTACAATTCATAATCTGCTAGTAAGAACTGAGCATTGATCCTCTCTACCATCCGACTCCAAGATGAGATCATGCTCTTGCCACCCTTCACCCTTTCTCCCTGGGTGTAGTTCCACCACGTGAGTGCAGCGACTTTCAATTTTGTTTTTGCAAACTTGACTCTTCTATTCTTCAGTACCTCCTTGTACTCGAAGTAGTTGTTCAAAGCCTCGATCCATTCAATGACTTCTTCTGCATCCATCTTTCCATTGAACATCAGAATCTCCATTCTTGATTTAGACAACTCCTTACCAAGTGATTTTATGGCCTCCTGAAATTGTTTCTGATCTACAGATATATCTATCTGTCTTGAGGTTGTTTCCTCTTCCCCATCTTCTTCTTCTCTATCAGACTCCTCGTCTGGTTTCTTACCTTTTCCTAAGGTTTTCAACTTAGCCTAGAGTGCTTTCTTGACTCCAGTTTTTATCATATCCTCCATCTCCTTGAATTTCTTGGCCACTTCAGTCGTCATCCCCTTTGGAGGCATCTAGCTAGCCCCTTCTTCACTTTCTCTGTCAGACATAAACATTCACAGATAGTACCCAAATGCTAATACACCTACAGCTCCTCAATTTTACCTGCCATCCAAATCCTTTGCTGATCTCTGATACCACTTGATGTAGAGGCTCCAAGAAATTTATACAAACTCTTGGAACTCCCCCGTCATAATGCTTTCTTCTATTGGCCACACATTATACTATCGCTCAGACTTCCTACCATCGGCGTAGTTTTCTTCTCATCTTTCGATGATGTGACTCATACCAATAAACTCTCCATCGGTGACACTTTCAATTGTCACCCTGATCGGCAAGAACACATACTGTCGGCTCCACAATATTTCATTCACCTGATGCTCTTCTTACACCGATGTCTTCATCCACTTCAAACATATATTGCTTGACCTCCTATGTCGGTTCTGGCTACCTTTTCTGCCGGTCAACACTTGTATCGCACAATAATGTATGTTTCAACATACAATTGTTACATACAATCGGGACATACAATTGACAACTTCCTATTGCCGGTTCTAGTCATTGTATCTTCAACTTCTTTGACCGCTATAGCCGGTCCTCCCAATGTCTATGATATACGATTGACGTATACAAAGGAAATGTATCTCCTCCCTCAAGTGCAATATACACAGGAATTGCCTTGCGATACATACACCAACTTTCTTCACAGGATATACACAAATTAATACTCGCAAACAAATGCGATATACTCACAAATTATTCCAGCATGCAATTGACGTATATACATAAAATGTATAATTGAATCTCACGCCAATAAACTCCTCTATAACAAATCTCACAATTTCTATTCTGCCATGACCAAGAATAAAAAGAAACAAAAATAAAAACTATTGTACAAAGCCCATTCCACTGATTTCACAGAAATCCACCAGTGGAATGGTTCTAACTGTGCATTTTGACCACAGAAAAACTAAACTCAATACAAAACAATTCTATACAGATACTATACACAGGACAATTTGATACACGCAGAATTTACACAGAATTCAGGATTTATAAAACACAATTGGCAGAATTTCTATTTCTTCATTCCTCCAGAGCTTCATACATTTGATAATTCCAGAAGGTGAAAAGCCAACAACCCCTTTCTCAGACACCTCTCCCTATTTTTGTATCTTCCACGCTCTTTTTTGATTTTGCTTAACCAAGTATTATCAACAAAAGCCCTAACTACTCCCACGACACCTGTTTGGCTTAAGACAGCAAAACACCTAATAATACGACACATTGATTTAATCATCCACATACCCCAATGTCTAATGATGTCCAAACAGGCTTATTGGAATGCCCAACTTGTGACCTTGATTCATATGGTGGATGGTGGGGTCGGCTCTTACAAACATGAAATGTTAACACCAAGTCTACATGACACATAAAATGCATAAAACATATTACACCTTAGTCTTCTCCCTCAGATGTAGAGTTAGCTTGTTGAAGGGGTGCTCCTGCACCACAGGTGCTCCCAGAATGTTGTTAAATTGAAGACTTGTGGAGAGAGTTGTGTAGTTGATGTATTGTACAATCTTGTTGAGATTAATATAAACTTGTGCCTCTTTCCTGGTGGAGTTTTTTACCCACAAGGGTTTTCTCCATGTAAACATTGTGTCATTGTGTTGAGTTCTTCATGTTTGACATCTTTTTTGTAGTGGATTTTATGTTTTGTTACAATCTCCATTGTTAATGCACACTTAAGATTGCTGAAATTTATCTTGAATCATATTTCCATTGAAGTAGTGTTGCTTTCATTTCTAACAAAGAAAAGGTTCTCATGATGGGTGGTTGTGTTGAATGTAGTCAGAAGAGACATACTCCACAATGATGCACAACAAAGCAATGATAGTCTATTTAGTAGAAACATACTACTAAAGCAAAGGTACAAGGAAGATTTGGCAAATTGATAGGAGATTGTTTTATATAGAATATGGTAGACATTTGTGTTCTTAGACACCATCTAAGGGATCATGGAAGAAGATGGAGACATGGGAGAGATGGAACACTGAAAAAGAGAGTAGATATCGAATAGAAGAGGAAACTCTTCGTGGCTATAGATTTATAAAGCAATCAACCACACAAATTTGGTTTTATAGGAACCGGATGGTGAAATAAATTTAATAGAAGCATGTGTAGCTACGAATTTTCCAACTACTACGAATCTAGTTAGTAATTCACCTCAAAAATGTTATGATTTTTTATTTGAACTAAAAGACATGAAAAAAAATCAAATATTTTTATGTAGTTGAGAATCTTCTTCCACTAAATAAAATGAAATCTTCCATTCACAATAATATTTTAATGTTCTCCCAAAGTAGTTGTTTTCTAGTGCAAACTAATTCACAATGGAAGATATTTATAAAGACTTATAAAACTAGCACTTGCACCAAAAGGAGGTGCAATGGTTACATCGATAGAAAATTATATGTAAAGTAATATTTTAGAGAGTACAATTTTTTGAATGCATGAGAAGATATATTATTTCATTTACTAATTTTTGTATATATTATTCTTTAATATGTTCACACTTGTCATGTTATAAATTGTTTAGGGCAAAATTGGGATTATTTAATGTTTAGTGTTTTAGATGTTTGAATCCTCCTTTCACCCTTAACATTCAAGGACCTAGGGTCGAGTGGCAATGCACTATCATACCCTAGGTCACTGTGAGATGTAGGGAAAATTGGATTAGGATGTTTAATTATCAATTTTCCTTCTCTTATGCTTAATTGACCACTAAAACCCTAATTTCACAAATATGATAGTAAATGGAAGAATAACAGGAAAAGCTCTTGCAAAGGGAAACAAAATATCAAATCATAGAGTACCTGTTTTTGGGGCCTTGAGGCAGAAAAGTCAGGGACACAGGAGCAGACGCCCAAGTCCAAGGCCCTGGTTTCTGTCAAGATCTAGAAAATTAGTCTGCAACTCTTTCTTGTTGTTCTGGAGATTTTCCCGTCATGGAAGTTGGAGTACTAATGAGCAGGTGCCCAAGTCCAAGGTGCTATTTTTCCTTCTGTTCTGCAATTCTGACACTTCAAGATGCCTTCCTGCAACTTCACTTTGTCCAGCTCTGCAACCTGTAACTTGCAACCATGAAAACTTTGGGAGGGGTTTGTGGTGTTTAGAGGCTTGCCTTAGTCAAGCCCCGGAGGACACTTAAGTCTTCGAACACTGTTGTCAGATAGAGAATGCGTACCCTTGTGAGGTAGAGGCAAAAACTAAAGGAAATGATGATGAAAACACAATATAATGTCACCTTGTAGTGAAGATCTCATGGGATGAAGTTGCTCTTCATTCCATGAGGAAATGGATGCTGAAATCTATAAACACAAACACATAAACCACACAATTCTGCTCTTGCAACACAATGAAAGCCTTGAATCCCCTTGAGAACACAATAGCTTACTAGTAATCATCTAGTTTACAAATGAATGCCTAATCATGCTTTTATATGCAACTACAAGCATTCCCGCCAAGATTTCATAAATTCAAACTTACCATGTCAGCCTAGGGACCAAATAACGGTCATAAACCAACACTTAAAATTTGGGCCTGACCCAAAATAGGGCAGGACTAGGGCATGGGCACCCAAGTCCTCCCCCCTATTTTGGGCAAGGTTAAGCTCAAGGGGTCCCCCTAGGCCCTATTTGCCAAGATACCTAGGGTTCATTCCATTGGGATGACAAATTATGATGCAAGATGTCCTAAATGCATGCAAAAGGCTCGAGAGCTAAACCTTATGAGGGAAAAGCCCCCAAGGGGACATTTTTTGATGTTACATTTAGCCCCCACTTTAATGCATATATAAATGTGAGGCCAATACATGCATTAAAGTACGGTCACAAACACAACAAACACGCCAAGCATGGAGAAGACACACCAATCACATAGAAAACAATAACAAGCACGCAAAACATAGAGAAGACAAGACAGTTACAGTCACGCAGAACACAAAGAAGACAGTAAATGCATAGAAGACACATTAATGCATGGAAGACAAGCATGATTTCTTTTCTTTTCTTTTTCTCATATATATATGTGCAGATGAAAGTATGGGAAAGTAAACAAACCTCCCATAATATAGTATGCACTCATTGTGCAGGTCTTTATACTGTATATATGGGGCAACACACACGCAAGACATGCAAAACCTCCCAAAATATAGGAAACACTCATCGAGCTAGTCTTTAGACTGCATATGGGGCAATAGACACGCTAAACAAAGCAAGCACGTCAAACACACACACTTGAAGACATGGAGAAAACACGATAGACAAGCGATGGAGTGTACCTATTTCTAGGTCCAACACCATCTCAGGCACATTACAGGCACACACCGACGATTGGGCTTTGCCACAACAATCACCAAAAACATGCTTAAGGGTTGAGTTAGTCACAGAACCACTCCCCGCCCCTGCAGAGGACTTTTGAAAATGCAACCCCACCCGCATCATGTAGATGCCTTACAGTGAAAAGGAAGCATGGCATACAACCCCACCCTCATCACGGAGATGCCTTATGGTGAAAAGGAGGTATGAGCTCAAAAGCATATGACCCCACCTGCATCAAGGAGATACCGTACGATGAAAAGGAGGTATACACAATAGATTTCAAGATAGATTGATTGATTGCAAACAAACTCAAGATGCAAGAAGTACTCATTGCACTAGTCTACACCTGAGGACAAGCACATTGTTAACATCTATAGTAAACAACTTACCTTATATATGCCCCCACCTTAAGGTGGTTGATATCATACATCGATATCAAGCACGTTAAGGTAGGAAGAAAACACACAAGGGAACACAAGCTCTCACAAAGCCCATGCCCCTCGGAGGTGACATATACTTTATGATCGCCAAATGTTCCCACAAACACATCCCTGCAAGAAACATGTTAGTGTCTACAACATCATGATAAACAACAACATCAATGCATATGATTAACCACACAAAGAGCCAAGGTTATACAATGAATTCAAAGTTCAAGGATAACCGTGGGGCTACATCATGAAGCTCTTCAAATCGAGTACTACCAAGGCTAGATTTAAAGACAAATAAAGGTGCACAGAGCAACAGTGTTGTTAAGGTTTGTAAATGAGATAAAAACATCATTAAAATCACTACGCGGAAAGCATGAGTGCTTCCACTAGCCAAGCGTCAAATAAAATATACAACCCCATCGTCATATTAGGAACTAAGTCCATTTTTTGATTTTTCTCAAAAGGGACACTAGGTCTACATCAATATAAATGTTTTTCATCATCCGCCTGCTAGGTAGAAACACTAGAGGAAGGGAAACAATAAATAAGAGAGGAGAAGCAAGTCTTAGGGATAGTTACGTAGGAGGGTGCCCCTAATGTTACCAACCACAACGCTATGTCCGTAAGACACAACACACAACAATGAAATCAGAGAGAGAGGCAATATAGAAGAATGATGATACAAATAGAAGAAGGTCACAACAGAGGTGGTCTCCTGGTATCCCAGACCTTACAAGAGAATTAGGGGTCATCCCAGGAGTCCTAGACAACACATAACACATCACGGGGGAAGCACATCATGAGAGAGATAGAGGGTTAGAGATACTTACCTGTAGGGTACCATTATTAAGAATATACATGTCTAGGATATCTATCATGTTATTTTGATCTTGTTGAATTAACATTAAGTGTGGGACGACAGGAAGCTTTCTTTTCTTTAAAAGGATTATATCCAATGCTGCTTGAGTAATGTGTTGAAGCGGATTCTATAGGTACTCTAATCCCTTGTTGATTTAGATCACATCCCTTACCTTCATATTCACAGTTATTATAAAGGATTTTAAATCCTCGACCATAAACGAATGTCATTTCCTTAGAAGATGGTGAAGCCTCATAGGTGTCGTAATTTGTGGTATAAGTGAGAGTATTGTTTTTATTTTCTACCAAGGGGACTTTAGGTTTCTTAGGTGCTTCAAAAGATTGCTTAGGTGAGATTGATGATCTTTTTGATGTGTCAAGGCTGTTAATTTTGTATTCTCCTATACTGCAAGGATTAAAATCCAATGGGCCCTAATCATCACCAAAGAGTGCATTCGATGTTCTAGAGTCTTGCATAACATTATTCATTGATGGATCACCTCGCAAGTTGTTTAAGCTTATATGGTTGTGAACTGGTTTTTTCTTTTCAATATGTAAACAGTTATCTGATTCAAGATCAGTATGAATAGTATGAATTTTACCTTTGAATATAAGTTTAATTAAATGATGCAAGGTGGAGGGACTACCCCCAATGCATGAATCCAAGGTCTACCAAGAATCATGTTGTAAGATAAAGAACAAGGCATGACATGAACCAGGGTAGGCACAAGCACATATCCTACTTGTATAGGTAGAGTTATAGTGCCCACGAATTGTCATCCAACATTATCAAAGCCATGAATGCCAATGCCATTTGGTTTGATTTGTGATGTGTCAGCTTTAATTTGGTGTAGTAGGTCAATGCTACAAACATTAAGAGCTAATCCATTGTCAATCATAACTTGTTTTACCAATGTTTTATTTATTGTGACAAAGATTACAAGAGGATCATATTGGTTTTGAACTTCAATTAATGGTAATTCATGTGGTTGAAAGAGTATATCCATTTTTGTCACATGCATACTATCCAATACGACTGCTACATCATTCATCTTAACAGCAGGTGGCACAATCACCTTTTGTAAAGCTTCTTGGAGCATTCCATGGTATGTAGGCGATGTTTGTATCAAATCCCAAAGAGAGATCTTAGCCAGAGTAGCGCAAAGCTGTTTGAAAAGATCATACTCTTGACCACTTTTATGAGTAAGACGAGGTGGTGGAGGGAGCATAGGTTGAGAACATGGAAGAGAGACAGGAACATGCGGTGCTTGGTTACTTTGCTTGTTATTACAGGTGTTGTATGTGTGAGAAATCACATTGTGGTGTGGTTGTTGTAACACATTTTGAACACCTTGAACCATAATCACCGGCTTTAAGCAAGAAGGTGCATTAGGTGCCCCCCGCAAAACCATCTTAGGAAAAGCGCTACCAAGTCTATTAATAAGTATCAAATTAACATTGTTTCCCTCTTTATTGCACCCAATATCCATCCCCAAAGGATTTAATGTGAGAGACCTTTTCTCATCCACTAATGCTACATCTTGGCCTGGGAGAGCAATGGGATGAGAGGAAGGTACACCATCATCATCATCATACTCTGTGGTGGAAAAAGGCTTTTCACTCTCATCTTTCTCATGAGTGTTCCTAGAGATGAATTTGGTTAAATCTTCTAATATCAAAGGATGTTCACTCACGAGGATTAGGAATTTGTCAAAATCAAGATCTTTGATAAATGCATGTAGAGATACCATAGAAAAATGACATGAAGGTGCCATTTCATTGTTTTCAATGTAAAATCATAATTTAAAAGATTTTTAAATTTGATGCAAATGACAAGTGCAAGGTTATATGCAAAAATGACCTAAATGCTTGATTTTTTTTGGTACTTTTTTCAATGCAAATGAATGAAAGAAAAGGGTGTTGTAAGGATTTTGATCAAGGGAAGAAAATTATATGTCTGATATTAGTCCAAAATATAAATCACAACACAATCTTGATGCAAATCTAAGATGACAATAAGTCAAAATATAGTGAAAATATATCAAAATGTGCGATTTTTTCACCAAATCTCGATTGAAAGGAGCATGACAAAGGGTGTTGTGAGGAAAATGATGATGGAAATAGAAGTATATCAGTAATAAAAGATACTTAATGATAATATATCCATCACAACACATTTTTAGTGCCACTTAAGGTCAAACCCTAGTGAAAATATAGCAAAAATATGCTATTTTTCACAGTTTTTCAACTCCAAGACCTAGAAAAAGGGGTGTTGTAATGAATTTTAGGAAGTAGAGAAAATAAAATAAATTATACCAGTCACCTCAATCCATAAAATTTATCACAACACACTTGGACTGCAAACTAGGCCAAACCCTAGGGCCAAAAATAGCAAAAATATGCAGTTTTTCGCCAAATTTTCAATACAACAGCCTGTTAAAAAGGTTTTGTGAAGATTTTTAGGAGGGGAAGGAAGTTATTACCCTGATAAAAACCAATTAATTCAAAAAATACCCTTCACAACATGCCTATGGTGCAAATCTAGAGAGTCGATAAGGCAAAAACTAGTGAAAATCGTTGTTTTGGAAGCCCTAGGTTTGAGATCTTGACACAAAATGTTATATGAATGATTTGAGGTCTTATTTATGATGGAAATTAAATACTCTCAGATATGAAAATTAATTCCAAGCCCTCATATGCAAAATGCCAATGCAAATCTAATGAAAATACATGAAAATTGCTAGTTTTTTTGTTGAAATTTTCTATGCAAAAATGCAAATATTTTAAATCTAAATGCAAATTTACACAAAAATGCAAGAATAAAGCCAAATTTTAATTTGAATGAGCCTCTAAAATTAGTAGAAAAATCTGAAAGAAGATTTTGCCTACTAACCCTAATTTTGGAATTACTAGGTTTAATGAAAATTGTCAAAATTTCTACAAAACCCTAGCAAATTAATGATGCAAATGTAATGCAAATTATTGAATTTTTATATTTTTATGTATTTTATATCAGATCTGATGCAAAAATCATAAATTAGGGAAATTTAGAAAGAATTGATACCAATTAGTAAGCCTAACAATGTAATTTTTTTGAATTTTTCAAAATTTTCAATTTTTGTTGATTTTTTCTCAATGCAATAAAATGAATGACTATATGAATGAATTAAATCAATCCAAATCTAAAGAAAAACACTTAAAAATTTGCAATTAAGTCTAAAAACATGGGTTCACCAAAATGTTTAGGGTAAAATTGGGATTGTTTAATGTTTAGTGTTTTAGATGTTTGAATCCTCCTTTCACCCTTAACATTCAAGGACCTAGGGTTGAGTGGCAATGCACTATCATACCTTAAGTCATTGTGAGATGTAGGGAAATTTAGATTAGGATGTTTAATTATCAATTTTCCTTCTCTTGTGCTTAATTGACCATTAAAACCTTGATTTTGCAAATACGACAGTAAACGGAAGAATAACAGGAAAAGCTCTTGCAGAGGGAAACAAAATATCAAATCACAGAGTACCTATTTTTGGGGCCCCAAGGTAGAAAAGTTAGGGACACAGGAGCAGGCACCCAAGTCCAAGGCCCTAGTTTCTGTTGAGATCTAGAAAATCAGTCTGCAATTCTTTCCTACTGTTCTAGAGATTTTCTCGTCACGGAAGCTGGAGGACTAATGAGCGGGCGCCCAAGTCCAGGGTGCTATTTTTCCTTCTATTCTACAATTTTGACACTTCAAGATGCCTTCCTGCAACTTCACTTTGTCCAGCTCTGCAACTTGTAACCTACAACCATGAAAACTTTGGGAGGGGGTTGTGGTGTTTAGAGGCTTGCCTCAGTCAGGCCCCAGAGGACACTTAAGTTTCTGAACACCGTTGTCAGATAGAGAGTGTGTGCCCTTGTGAGGCAGAGGCAAAAACTAAAGGAAATGATGATGAAAACACAATATAATGTCACCTTGTAGTGAAGATCTAATGGGAGGAAGATGCTTTTCATTCCATGAGGAAATGGATGCTCAAATCTGTAAACACAAACACATAAACCACACAATTCTGCTCTTGCAACACAATGAAAGCCTTGAATCACCTTGAGAACACAATAGCTTGCTAGTAATCATCTAGTTTCCAAATGAATGCCTAATCATGCTTTTATATGCAACTACAAGCATTCCTACCAAGATTTCGTAAATTCAAACTTATCGTGTCAGCCTAGGGACCAAATAATGATCATAAACTGACACTTAAAATTTGGGCTTGACCAAAAATAGGGTAGGACTAGGGTGTGGGTGCCCAAGTCCTCCCCCCTATTTTGGGCAGGGTTAAGCTCAAGGGGTCCCCCTAGGCCCTATTTGCCAAGATACCTAGGGTTCATTCCATTGGGATGCCAAATTATGATGCAAGATGTCCTAAATGCATGCAAAAGGCCCAAGAGCTAAACCTTATGAGGGAAAAGGCCCTAAGGGGACATTTTCTAACGTTACAGAAATAAAATCTCTCTTTCTCTTGATAATGGGAAATTATGATGGTGAACAGGACATAAGGTAGGTGGAAGTAGCGTGCAAAGTAATGAGTGTGAGTTATGGCCTTTAACTTCCATATGCAGCAATGTTTATTCATTATATTCATTAAAGAAGGTTTTGAGTCTGACAATCATGGGTAGGAAACAAAGATGTCCTCTGCTACGGGTGCTCACCACCTGGGAGGGAGGATGTTAGATGTCAAGTAAGGAAAAGAGAGGAAGGAGGAAGGGACAACAAAGTAGACGAAGAAGAGGGTGTTGGGAGAAGACGTAGTGGTGGATTTCATGGGGTCTGTAGAGCATGAAATTAAGGATCCGATCCTTTGTCAATGGATGGTTCACATTTGGGAGTTGGCAAAGGATATGGATGGTGTGCCTGGAGTGAATATCTACACAACTATGGAAAAATTGTTGTTAGACCTAGTATATAAGTGTGAGCATTGGAATACGTTTGACGTTACTCAATCATTGTCCAGTGCTGCCATGCTTTCTACTGTTGCAAGCTTGTACCTGCTGCATGACGATATAGGGGATATATTTCATCAAGCTAAAGTTCATTTCAAATGCTATTTGGAGCTTCTACACACATTCAAAAGGAGGTAGATTTGTTTGCAATTGGAAGTGGAGGTAATTGCCAAGAATCTGAAAGTTGACCTATCGGAGTACACAAATCCCTTTATTCTCTGAATGCTATGACTCAGAGCAGGAATCAGAGAAAGGAGTGGAGGAAAACATTTGGGGCAAAAATATGGTATGTGAAAATATAAATGTGTCTCTGTAGAGGTGGAAAGGCCTACGTAATTTGCCTTCTCCCCTGTTAGTTTCTCAAACTAATGATGATAGTTTATGGGTTAGTTGATTAGTGGACTATGATAGGATGGATCTTGTCATTTTGTTAGATATGGATAGTATGGATTATAGTTAGTTTTTTTGTTGACACTTCTATAGATAGTATGACAATGGTGGCTTCAGCCTGGACATAGGGGTTTACCCCAATTTTGACGGTTCTTAGACCTAAACTAGGTTATAGTATCAAAAAAATCCCTCTTTGAATTAGGGTATTTAAACAACTCATGAATGCAGATATATAAAGGCAAAAAGGAGTTATACTTGAAGTATTTATTTGTATATTCTTTGGAATTAGTTTTGGAACCTTTGAGACTAAATTATAGTGGTTGAATATTGAAATGACTTCTTATATCAGGATATTTGTTATTATTAGAATCTACATTTCATGATTGAATGTCCTGTTATTTTTGCACTATTAGTAGCTTGGTTCTTATTGGAATGTTCTCCTGTAGCCATTGGAGCATTATCTACTTTTATCTTGTATTTGGTAATATTGTGCATGATTGTATAACTGTTGCCTATAATTGCATTGTAGGTAGCAATGTATACAAATGTTTATAAACACATGATTAGAAATTTGTGACTAAGGTCTCTTTTTCCTTGACTCTGAGGGTAAATACTTAAATTTGAAGTAAACATAACAATATTTATTTCTCATCTAAAATGCAATACTTTTCTCCAAAAAATAGCAATACTTCTCTCCAACTTTTAACCATGTAGCTCATGATTATAAAACTAGCACTTGCATCAAAAGGAGGTGCAATGGTTACATTGATAGAAAATTATATGTCAAGTAATATGTTAGAGAGTACAATTTGATGAATACATGACAAGATATATTATTTTATTTACTAATTTTTGTATATATTATTCTTTAATATGTTGGCACTTGTCATGTTATAAATAAAATCCCTCTTTCTCTCGATAATGGGAAAGTATGATGGCGAACAGGACATAAGGCAGGTGGCACTAGCATGGAAAGTAATGAGTGCGAGTTATGGCCTTTAACATCCATTTTGAGCATTGTCTATTCATTATATTCATTAAAGAAGATTTGGAGTCCGACAATTGTGGGTAGGAAACAAAGATGGCCTCTGTTGCGAGTGCTCACCACATGGGAGGGAGGAGTTAGATGGTAGGTAAGAAAGAGAGAGGAAGGAGGAAGAGACAAAAAAATAGATGAAGAAGAGCGTGTCAAGAGAAGATGTAGTGGTGGATTTCATGGGGTCTGTAGACCAACAAATTAAGGATATGGTGCTTCGTCATTGGATGGTTCACATTTGGGAGTTTGTGAAGGATATGGATGGTGTGCCTGGAGTGAATATCTGTGTATCTATGGAAAAACTATTGTTAGACCTGGGATATATGTGTGAGCATTGGAATACGTTTGACGTTGCTAAATCATTGTCCAGTGTTGACATGCTTTCTACTGCTGCAAGCTTGTATCTGTTGCATGATGATATAGGGGATATAGTTCATCAAGCCAAAATTCATTTCAATTACTATTTGGAGCATCTACACACATTCAAAAGGAGACAGATCTTCCTTCAATTGGAAGTGGAGTTAATTTCCAAGAATTTGAAAGTTGACCTATAAGAGGACATAATCCCTTTAATCTCTGAATGCTATGACTCAAAGGAGGAATCAGAGAAAGGAGTGGAGGAAAACATTCAGGGCAAAAAAATGGTATGTGAAAAATGTAAATGTGTCTCTGTACTATTGCATTCTCCTTCATTTTATAAACAGAGAGTAGATGAGGTTGACAGGCATGATTTACCATAGTATACACATACATACATACCTAAGAAGAATTATCTATTGTTGTAACCTCATCTAGAGATAATGCAATGAAAGTTGACTCTTTTATTTTTTCTTGTAAATCATGTTTTTCCACCTTAGCAAGACAACTTGCCCATTCCCATCCACTATTTATTGACCAATGTGTGTTAGGAAAGTTAGGAATACCCATAAAAGATAATAAACTATTATATTCTAGGTAGTTTGTCATAGGACGGCCTCTGGTCGACAAAATATGAAAAACAACATCCAACTGAACAATTTTTGCCATTTGTAATTCTCACATCATCATTCCAAATTGAGCTTCAATTAAACCTCCACTTGCATGAATCTTTGCCTTTCTTTGCATATGTGCATCATATTCGAGGGAATTATTTACATGAAGACATTCTTCCTTTGTTTTCCATCTTATCTCTAATTTTTCGTGTCCATCTATGATTTGTTTTTCATAAACTATACCACTATGTTTTTCTATGGTGTCAAGTTTTAGCTGCAACCTCTTGTCCCTATGATATTTCCAATTGCAAATATTACACTTGCATTTTGTTGGAGGTTCGTCTTTGTTTGCATTCTCCACCAGTTCAATGAATGGGTACTTTGACATCCAATCAATCTAAAAATTCCTTGACATATGCCACTCACACCCCTTTTTTGATTTGGCTTTTCTTTTGTTAGAAATGAAAGGCACAACTACGCAAATGGAAATCTGATTCAAATGTAATTTCTGCAATCTTAACTGTGTATTACCAATGGAGATTGTAACATGTAAATGAAAATATGCAAACCTAGAAACATGCAAAATAGAAAATTGAACACAACACAGTGTTTATGTGGAGAAAACCCTTGCGGGTAAAAAACTCCACCAGGAAAGAGGTACAAGTTTGTATTAATCTATTAAAGATTTGTACAATACAATCACCATCCAACCCTCTCCACTAGTCTTCAATCTGACATCATTCTGGTGGCACCTGAGTACCTAAAATCTCACACACAACAACAAATACAATGACAAATATTTATAGAGGAGTTTTCCCTCCAATTTGGGTGTCCACTTTCTCTCTCCTCCAACAACCCCACATGCAAGCATTAAATGGTGTCTACATGCAACCACAAAGTGGCAATAACTTGCCCATGCAAGGTTAGGCGCCCAGGTCCAAGAATAGCATGTAAAAGCATCTTATGATGCGTCATAACCATCATAGATACCACTAACAAAGAATCTTCCCAATATAGACAACTGGGTCTAATAATAGCAACCATAACTAATAATGGGTGTCGCATGCTTATGACAACTTGCAGCTGTCATAAATCCACTTACACCACATTATGACAAGTTGTCATGCAAGATAAAAATAGAAAATTCTCCAAGGGGAATGCCTACCCTCATTTACTCATGAGTTTTACATTTTCCATTAGTAAATATTACTCTGTAACTCCTACCGGTAACTCCAAAATAACCACTGTCAATGAGACTACCTCATTCCCTTATGGCTAATTACAAATTAACAAATAATATTTGGGATAAATACAATATTGGAATTTACAATGTTAATGGCACCTTATTCCAACATTCTCCCACTTACATTATACATTGTAAATCAACCCATAGGAAAACAAATGACATATAATCAAGCACTAGAAACAAGACCCATGGCCTCTCTGCACCACACGAACTTCTCTATGCTCACAGGCTTGGTCAATGAATCTGCAACATTCCCCTAAGTGTCTATATTCTTCAGCTCAATCTGTCCATTCCCAACCAACTCTTGAACAAAGTGATACTAAACATCAACATGCTTAGTTCGGCATGATACATAGGATTCTTGGCCAAACGTATAGCACTTTGGCTATCACAACCAATCTGAATGATCCTACAATCAAATCCAATACCTGTACACAGTCTCCTCAACCAAACTACCTTCTTAGAGACATGGGTAGAAACCATATACTCTACTTCTATGGTGGACAAAGCAACTGTGGGATGCCTCTTACTCATCCAACTCACTGCTCCTCCAAATAGAGTAAACACATAGCCACTAGTGGACCTTCGACTATCCAAGTCACCTACCCAATCTGAATCAACAAAACCCTGTATGTCCAAAGATTTATCAACACTATTAGTACCAAAGTAAAACAAACAATAATCAGGAGTACCTGCAAGATAATTAAGCACCCTCTTCACATAATTTCAATGTTGTCTACCAGGGTTAGACATAAATCTGCTCAAAACTCCCACTGCTTGGGCAATATCTGGCCTAGTGCAAACCATTGTATACATCAAACTCCCTACAACACTAGCATAAGGCACATTAGACATATCCTCAAGATCATCCTCAGTCTTTGGACACATATCTAATGAAATCTTAGTACCAATGGGTAAAGGAAATCTAACTGGGTTACAGTCCTGCATACTAAATCTTTGCAAAATAGTATTCACATACTTACTTTGTGACAACCAAAGCTTTCTGTTACCTCTGTCCCTTTTGATATCCATTCCCAGAATATACCTTGTAGCTCCAAGATCCTTCATGTCAAATGCACCTAAAAGTTGGGCTTTAAGCTCACTGATCATACCCTTAGTATTGCTAAAAAATAACATGTCATCAACATACAATGCAATAACTAGTATAGAATCATCAACACAATAAATGTAAACACAGTGATCATCCTCGCTTCTAACAAAACCCAATTTCAACACAAATGAATCAAACTTTTGATACCACACTCTTGGGGATTGTTTTAAACCATAGAGAGACTTCTTTAACCTACAGACCCATTTTTCTTTCCCTTTTACCTCAAAACCTATAGGTTGTTGCATTTAAATTTCTTCCTCAAGATCTCCATGCAAGAATGCAGTCTTAACATCCATTTTTTCAATCTCCCAATCATAAGCTGCAGCAATGGATAAAAGAAATCTAATAGAAGTCAATTTAGCAACAAGAGAGAATATCTCACCAAAATCAACTCCCTCTCTGGGAGTAGCCCTTGGCTACTAGTCTAGCCTTGTACTTCTCCAATGAACCGTCTGCTCCAAAAATTTTCTTGAAGACCCACTTACAACCTATTGGCTTTCTTCCTTTGGGCAAATGAACAAGATCTCAGGTGTTACAAGAGTCTAAAGCCATCATCTCCTCCTGTATAGTTAACTGCCAAGACTCACTATCATCTGAAAGAATAGCTTCCCTGTAGGATCTAGGCTCATCATTAGTACTCAATAAAGAAAATACACAATAGAAATTTGGTGGGCTATACCTGCTAATTGGATTCTGTTGTCTTGTGGATCTCGTCAAGGGTGGAGTAAGAGTCTCAACTTGTTCTTCTGCATGATCATTTGTACCAACTTCTTCTATAACAACATATTCATCTTCATCAGAACTACTTGAAATCTTCTTCTTCTTCTTCTTCACTCCCCAATCCATCATTCTATTCTTCCTAAGGTGCATCTTGTTGCTCTAACTCAAAGTGCACTCTCTTTACCTTTTCATCTTTTTCTTTTGGATGCTTAGGTTCAAAAATAGCTCTAAGTTCCTTGAAAATAACATCTCTAGAATAGATAATCTTATGGGTTAGTGGATTCCAAAGCATATAACCTTTGACATTATCACCATATCCAATGAACCTACACTTTTTAGCTTTTGGATCCAACTTAGATTGCTTTTCCTTAGTCACATGAACAAAAGCCTCACAAAAAAACCCTTAAATGTGAAACAAAAGGTTTCTTACTTGTCCAAACTTCATAAGGTGTCGAATCAAGAGCCTTACAAGGAGATCTATTAACCAAGTAGCAAGCAGTACACGACCTCTACCCAAAAGCATTTATCCAACTGTGCATCACTCAACATACTTTTGGCCCTTTCCATGATTGTTCGGTTCATCCTTTCTGCAACACCATTATGTTGTGGTGTATACAGAGTTATCTTTTGTCTGAGAATACCTGCATGCTTGCAAAACTCATCAAATTCCTTAGAGCAATGTTCCCCTCCATTGTCATATCTTAATATTTTTATCTTCAACCCTGATTGGTTCTCTACTAAGACTTTAAATTTCTTAAACTTAGTGAAAACTTCATATTTATGTTTCATAAAATAAATCCATGTAAATATGGACACATCATCAATGAAGGTGACAACATAACGAGATTTTCTGATAGAATCATTATCCACAGGTCCAAACACATCCGTATGAATAATTTCCAACTTCTTGTTTGCTCTATTGCTTCCTAAAGGAAATGATTTTCTATTTTGTTTACCAAACACACAATGCTCACATAAATCAAAGTACTCATCAGAATAAGATAAACTGTCCAAGAAATCTTTATTCTTAATAGTTTTCAAAACATTATTGCGAGTGTGGCCCAATCTATGGTGCCACAACATACATGTATTTTTAGTACTAGCCTCAGATACATAGGAGGCATTACAAATTGTAGTGGCTTCAAGCTTGAACAGGTTTCCCAATCTCTTCCCCTTCGCTACCACCAAATTCCCTCTCACCAATCTGCAGCCATGCTTGTCAAAAGTCACATGCGTTCCCAAATCATTCAGCTTTGAAATAGAAATCAAATTTCTAGCTAATCCACAAACATGATAAACATCAAGGAGGGTTTTAATTCTCCCATAACTTAAACACAATAGTACCTTGCCTTTCCCAACTATCAGATATGTAGAGTTATCTCCAAGGTAGATGTTACCTCCATCATATTCCTCATATGTGGGGTCATATAAAATGAGCATCTTGAGTCAACCAAACAATTTTCATTAGAAACAACATTGCATGCAAAACTAAAACATCTTCACCTACATTCAAGGACTTATCCAAAGCACTCTCCCACTATTTCTTAGGGTCCTTGCACTCCTTCACATGTCCCCTTTTACCATAGTTCCAACACTTAACTCTGTTCTTCTCTCTAGGAGTCTTAGACCGGCCCTTGGACTTGTCCTTAGCCCCTTTCTGATCTCCTTTTGGTCCTCTTTCCCTAGACCCCCTTGACACTAAGAGCATCCCCTGAACTATCTAAACTCTTCTTCCTCAATTCTTGTGACAGTAGCACTGAAACAAGAGCATCCAAGTTCAGATCCACAAGGTTAGCAGTGATATCAAGAATAACATTCTCCCAAGACTCAGGTAAAGAACAAAGAAGTAAGATACATTTATCTTCCTCACTAACATCAACATCTACTGAAGCAAGCTGAATCAACAACAAATTAAAAGAATTTAAATGATCTGCAACTAAATCACCCTCTCATTTTCATGGAAAACAATTTTTTTTTAGATAGAGTTTATTTACCATACTCTTGGCTTAATATATTTCACCCAACCGATTTCGCAACTTGTGTGCAGTCTCTTCCTTTACAACATTCAACAAGACATAATCTAACAGACACAAACGAATGGTTCCCCATGCTTTCTTATCTAACCTTTCTCATTCATCCGAAGAGACTTCATTGGGTTTCTTCTCTCTTTTTGAACAACCAACCACTAGTTTCTTTCTTCATACAAATCCTCCATTTTTAGCTTCCACAACTCATACCCCATTCTGTTGAAATTCTCAATGTCCAAACGAGAGGTTGATGCAACGGTGGATCTAGCCATAATATCAACACAAGATCTACAAGACAAACACAACCAAATCTCCCACTGTAGCTACAAGTTCCACACTACCACCAAAGAGTAAAAGTTGGCCAGGCTCTGATACCAAATGTTAGAAATGAAAAGCACAACTACACAAATGGAAATCTAATTCAAATGTAATTTATGCAATCTTAACTGTGTATTACCAATGGAGATTGTAACATGCAAATGAAAATATGCAAACCCAGAAACATGCAAAATAGAAAACTAAACACAACATAGTGTTTACGTGGAGAAAATCCTTGTAGGTAAAAAACTCCACCAGGAAAGAGGCACAATCTTGTATTAATCTGTAAATGATTTGTACAATACAATCACTATCAAACCCTCTCCACCAGTCTTCAATCTGACAGCATTCTGACAGCACATGGGTACCTAAAATCTCACACACAACAACAAATACAATGACCAATATTTGTAGAGGAGTTTTCCCTCCAATTTGGGCGTCAACTTTCTCTCTCCTCCAACAACCCCACATGCAAGCATTAAATGGTGTCTACATGCAACCACCAAGTGGCAATAACTTGCCCATGCAAGGTTGGGCACCCAGGTCCAATAATAGCATGCAAAAGCATCTTATGACGCATCCTAATCGTCATAGATACCACTAACAAAGAATCTTCTCAATATGGACACCTAGGTCTAATAATAGCAACCACAACTAATAATGGGTGTCGCATGCATCATACATACATGAAATCTTATGACAACTTGCAGCTTCCATAAATCCACTTACACCACATTATGACAAGTTGTCATGCAAGCTAAAAATAATAGATTCTCCAAGGGGAACACCTACCCTCATTTACTCATGAGTTTTACATTTACCAACAATAAATATTACTCCATAACTCCTGCCAATAACTCTGAAATAACCACTATCAATGAGACTACCTCATTCCCTTATGGATAATTACAAATTAACAAATAATAAATGGGATAAATATAATATTGGAATTTACAAGGTTAATGGCACCTTATTCCAACATCTTTTCCCCTTGTGTGCACTTGCAAGATCTTCATCTTCATTAACTTATATAACTTCATTATCACTTGTTGAGTTTGATTTATTCAATTATCATTCAGGCTACCTTAGGTATTCCTTGGAACATCATCTATGGTGTTGTCATCATTCCTGCTACCTTGGATATTCTAAGTGGATCATCATCTGTGGCATTGTCATCATTCTCGCTACCTTGGGTATTCCCTGGAACATCATTTATGGAATTGTCATCGTTCTTGCAACCTTGGGTATTCCTTGGAATATCATATGTGGCATTGTGATCCAAGTCAATAGATGGTATAGGTTCTAATGTTATAGCTCCATCAAATGGACTGCCAACATTGCCAAAATACGACTTTATGTTTCTCCATTTTGATTACCTCCCTTCACCACCCTCAGCAAACTTCTTCTTGCTCGACATCTCTCACGAATTAAAAGCTATAGAAAAAATATCATTTTGTTCAAGAAGGAATCATAGATGATAGAATATAGATCCCTGGGTTCTAGATTAAGATATCTCCCTTGTCCTAACTCCTACTCAATAACATTTGTAACAATGAAACCAAAAAAAGACATAAATAATCAACATGAATCTTATATTATTACATAGTAAAGAAATGATCACTTACCTTTCAGTGACTCGCCAATGCCCATAGTTGTAACTTCTCTATGATCCGAAATGAATCGAGGATTTGAGAGCTTAGAGTTGAACATAATGTGTAAAGGATTAATTAGAGTTTCTTGAATGCATTTATATCAATCCATATTTGGTGAATACCCTAGAATTTTCAAATGGTAGGGTAATAATTTGGCAAATTCTGCATACTATTAATAGGTCACCTATAAATGTTGGGCAAAATGGACCTCGATCAAACACATATGTTGTAATTTTCTAGGTGAATATGGCCCTGGGATTAGCATGGAGTTATAATGGTATTGGTAAAATTGGTCCTCATACATGTGAACCATTTAATGCTATTGGTGAATATGTGGGTGAATTAAAACATGCCTCCAAAATTCTAGGCAAATCACCATTAGAAGTGCGTAGTATACCGTGGCAAAAATACTAATTATAAATGACTCATAAATTAATTGGGTTGTGAATTGAAATGTATTTGACTGAAAATCTAAAAAATATGGGTGAATTGGTCCCCCATCTGTTACAATGTATTCGCCAATTTGCAATTGGTGGATATGAACTATTCTCCAATTGGCGAAGATTTGCCACTAAAAAAATCTCTGCTTCAATATTTCCTACATCTATATCCATTTGTCCATCCCCCTTCTCAGCAGACTACTCTCCCTATTGTCCCTTATGAGAAAATGAAGCTTATTTGCAAACTTTGCAAATTTGCTGGAGGATTATCTCCTTTATTTTGTTCATCTTGATCTTCAAGATTTCATCCATCATCTTGTAGTGCCTCTGTATCTAGCAGATTTGCTTGAGGATTATCTTCCTCTTCTTCTTGAGTAGTCTCCTCTTAGGATCTTTCACCTTCTTTATGTTGTTGAGGGGGAGTAGTGTCTTTTTCAGGTGAATCCTCAAGAATGGCAATAACAGGACCCTGTGATGGATGAGGTACAATTGTAACTTCTTCCTCATGTTTTCTCTTAGCCTCATCACCTTTGTCATCTTGTGGTACTTGTAGAGGTTGTTTTTTGAGATATAACTTGTTGCTTAGGATCTTCTCCTTGTCTTAGAAATTGATCTATTGCTTCTCTTTTTCGGAGAACATGAGCCATGGGTTTTTCCCCTAATCCTGCTACAACTCCTAATTATATAGCCATGTATGTGATGCTAGCTTGTCTCAAAGCCTCTTTTACAATACCTACCATCTCTTCTGGAGAGTCATTATCAAGAGCTCCCCTCATTCTTGAGATATTGGAGTCTTTTTTACCTTTCTTATATGTCTTTGTCTCAGAGGAAGCTGGTTCTTTAGATACCTTCATCTTATTTTTCCTTCCTTTACCTTTAGATTTTCCTAATTGAGCAATTCATGCATCCAACTAAGACTTACTAAAGTCCAAAACTGGTTGATGGATGGAATCCAAAGACAAATCTTCTCTTAATGACCAATTTATAGTAGGCAATGGGTAGTTATCAACTTTATGGAGGTCAAAGGTAGGATTTAAGGTGTGGCCATCATCAAATAGCTCCTTAGGGACATCTTCCCTTATTCCAAACTCTCTCAACTAGAAGGTAATTAATCTATAGTAGCTTCTCTTCCTAACCTCAAAATCATCTTTATAATTAGCCTAAAAATCTTTCAAAGAATGTGCATGCTAAAAAGGCATTGTAGCAAAGAGTTTCTTGAGTTTACTGATAGGGTCAAAACTCTTCCTAGGTAGATATGTTTTGAGGTTAAATACCTCTAACTCTTCATTTGCTACCTTTGTAGCATTTATGGAAGGACATGGATAAAATACCAATTCAAATGGATATTTTACTCCTTTGTGTTTTCCTGATAACTTAAGATGAACTTCACTTATTTGTCTAGAAAACTCCATCAGGATTATCTTATCACTACAATGTCTAGGGAGGAGGAACAATGCCTTATCAAATCCTGAGATTCTTATATAAGTTGACCTTGGGAACTCAATAAACCATTGTCCCCATGCTCTTACCAACTCCATGGCCTCTTTTGACATTCTCTTTCCAAGATCCCCTATTAATTGGTTGATTATTGCATATAGGAAAGCATCATTTACCCTTTTGAAATGTTTTTCAGCTTGTTTAAGCTCCAAATGAGGGTAAAATTCCCAAACATTACTTTGTCTTGGGGCTTCTCCTCTTATCCCTTTGGTAGTTAACCCTAGGAAATTTATCATTCTTGCAGCTAGATAAACAATATAAGAAGTCATATAGAATTTATTACTAGTTATTATTGTGATCAGCTGAGCATGAATCTTATCAGATACAATCTAACCCTAGTCCAAGAAATTCTCATTCTTCAATATCACATTGATGAATTGGAACATCCATGTGCTATAAGGCTTATTATCCTCCTTGCCTAAAGCTCTATTCAACATGGTGACTATATCACCAACCTCTGATTGAAATTATACCCTTGTTAGCTTAGCTGGGATCTTGGAGATAGATTTTCTCTCCACTTTAAGCCATTGTCTATTCAAATGTTTCAAGTGGTCTATGGTGTTATACTCAAATGCTATTCTGGCTTAATCTTCTATCGGCATACCCAACCGCCCATAGGGTGGAAAATCAAAAATTGTTTTGATCATAGTAGGGGTTATTTCTATGATTGTTGTGTCATAAGAATCATAACATTTCTTCTCTACTGGGTGATAGTGTTGTGCAACTGCAAGTATTAATTTAGGACATTGTATTGAAATTGAAAAATAGGCAACATGAGCTAGTCTTGAATTTGCTATATTCTTTGCCCTTGGAGTAGCATCCTCACTGAATGTATCTTGCTTGAACTACTCTAGGTCCATATGACCTAACTCTATATCAGTAATATTCATCAAATTAGAGGTGAATTTGGAAGCCTTAGGTACTCCCTAAAATTAATACTTCATGGTGAGAGGCAGCTTTTTCAATCTTCTTATCTATCTTCTCAATCATTTGAAGTGCCTACAAAAACAAGAAAATCCATTATAAGCACCAATCTAGCAATAAAATCCATAAAATTTGTGAAATTCAAAGTATTTTAACCTTTGGCAAAATTTTAGGTCTCAAGTAGACAGAGGAACATGGAACCAAAGTGCTCGAGTTCCAAAGAAACATGGGATTTTGACAAGTCTTCAACAAAAGTGGGGATCGACTTCTTGTGGGGAACCAAAACATCAGAACCTAGTGCAAAAGTGATGGTGGGTTACAAAATCTCGCAAGGGTTTTCTATTGTAGTAGGGGATTCAGGAGTTCAAGGAACTCAATGATCCCCATACTTTTGGATGTACTAGTTCTAATGCACAACTTTTGTCAGAACTTCAGGTTCTAGAGGAACGTAGTATCAAATGGGCCAAACGATGGGAAATGGGAAAGCAAAAGGACTTGGAAATTTGGAACATTCCAAAGTTCCTCCAGGATCTGAATCCCTGAAAGGCATGATTTTCAAAACTCAGTTATGGTTAAATTTTAGGAGGTCTAGGAAAGACAAGATTCTCTGACTTAAAATCTAGGGTCTACGACAGACAAAGAATCTAAACTGGGTTGACTTATTGATAGCATCTATGGCCTAACTAAATTTAAACCTACCAAAGTGTGCAAAAACAATTCTAAATCCTAAAACCTAATCCTAAAATGATAAATAAAACCAAGAAACGGATAGAAAACCCAAACCCCGATTCTAAACAGAATTGGGTTTAGGAGAACAAAAAAACAATAAACAAACATGAAGGAGAGGGAAGGAAAATCACAAAAAAAATAGCAAACCAAACAAAAATGAAAACAACAAATGCCAACTTGGAGAAGCGAAGAGTGGTAGGAAATGAAGCAGTAGAGGAAAAAGTTTTGTGTCAAACTGTAAACCTGAACCATGAATTTCCACACAAAGATCACCAAATCACTTCGCGAATTGATGCAATTTGAGAATGAGGGGGTTGTAGGGCTTGATGCACACTAAAAATCAAATCTTGCGAATGCACAGTGCAAAAAAATTGGTAAAAATTGATTAAATATGACAGTGTTAATTCAATTCATGCATAATAAATGTAGACAACATGACGGGAGCAGAACTTTAGGTGGAACTTAGACTTCGAAACTTGGTTTTAGAGATCCAAATTCTACGGTAACCCAAATTTATGAAACACAACAAAGGAAGAAGGAAAAGAAAATTGGGGCTGGTGATTCGGAAGGAATCGAAACCTCAGAACAAAGGCTGGATCGGGAGTATAGGCCGGACTCGGGATCCCGAGAGTTTGACAAATCCCAAAAACTAGAGAAAAAGGCATAAAATTCTGAGGAAAAATGCTAGAGATGAACCTAAGGAAAAATGAAAAGGACCCAAAGGTGGGGGGGAACACAAAACACCTAAGGAAGACCAAGAACAAAGAAAAAAAGGAAACAAAAATCAGGGGTCCCCAAGTTATTCAAGTAAAAAAGATAGGGTGTGTATGCAAGACATAACATGGTCCCTGTTACCTATTTGTGCCTCTTTGGCCCAAATAGTCAACATGGGAGTCTTAGGACTGTTCTGAAGTCTCAGACCTTGGTTTTTGAGGTTTTAAGCCTCATTTGCATAGTAATGTTTCTAGGTAGTAGGTCACTCTTTTGGTCATTTTCCTTTGGCATTAGAGTTTGTTAATATTTTGACAAGGTGAATGGTGGTTTGTAATCCACTTTTGCTTCAAGAAAAATAAAACCCCTTTTATCATGCAAAAATAGCACATTTTAGAAGCTAAAGGTAAAACATTTCATAGGTTCTAAAACCTTAAATACTCCAAAAAGTACATACACTCTTTGGAGGGAGTATTATTTCAAATAGAGGTTGATATCTTTGATGTTCTTGACTATTTTTAGGGTTTCTTTAGGGTATTGAAAGGGGTATTAGGGTTTTCTAAACTAATATGTAGGTTTTCAACTCACGAATGGAGTACATTACCTATTATAGAGACCCCAAAACTCGCACACATCATGAAGTTGTAAAAAAAATCTTGGAGAGGCATGAAGATATTTACCAGTGACAGGCTCTTTGGAGGTCATAGGAGAGGTGTTTAGAAGGAGGAATACATGACTTTGTGATGGCAGGTATGAAGAAATATGCACATTGGACAGAGATTTGGAAGCCTTTAACAACATTGTTGACTTTGTGTAAGGCAGTGAATGAAGAGGTTGAGATCCATTTCAAAGGATGCAATGATGTAATAGGCAGTTTTTATATGAGGACCAAAGACTAAGACAACATGAAAACCGTCTTAGGGAGATCAAAAATCATGAAAGACAGAGAATATTATGAAGAACAGATGGTAACAAGGTGATACCTTCTTTGTAAGGAATAAAGGACAGTTTGATAGTAAATATATGAAGCTTCATAGGGGCTGTGCATTCTCAGATAGAGACAGAGCCAATGCAGAGGTAAGGATTTACTAGGTGACAACCTAAGGAGTTACTGTATTGTAAATGGTCTGAGACAAAGGTATATGTATTGGATAGCCATTGAGTATGTAACTTGACAAGCATAAGAGATATCTTGTTGAACAAAGAAGGGGTATGACAAAGCTATGAAGAATGTACAGAGAAAATTAGACATGTATATGCAGATATTTGTGAAGAAATACAAAGATCTAGGTTTCACCAGGAGATAGGGGAATACATTGACATGAGACAGTGTAACAATCAAATACTTAGAAGACAATAAAGACATAAAAGAGCATGCATGAGAGCAATAGAGCAGCAATCATAAGAGAAGGAGTAGCAACACTCAAGCATAAATAGAACAGTCATCAGAGGCTCATGAAGGACAAACAAGGACTCTAATAAGCCTGGCAGAGAACCAATATAGAGAAAACATGGGTTTTGATCAGTCCTCGAGAGGATAGTTGCAAGGGTTATGCTTGTTTGCAGTGGTCTTCTTTTCTTCATGGAAGTTTGAGGTTTACAAATCATCTAAAGAAGCTTGTCAAGCTTGAATAGGTCTTTGGAGCATCTAAAAGGCCTATAAGACCCATTAGCATGCAGTATATAGTAAAAGGGGCTTTTGAAGATTGTTGAAGATTAAACTATAGCAGACATGGAGAGTGTAGTAGAAAAGAGATTATAAAGGCTATCTAAAGATGCACGGAGACAGTCATAAGGTAGATGTGATAGCAAGACTTCAAGAAGACAGTCATGCAGTTTTGTTGGAACTTTCAAATGTTTTGAAGGCATTTTCTTGGCTCTCAAACATCAGAAAGCCTAGGAACAAGGCGGTGGTTTGAGACAGTGCTACCTGAGAAAAGAACAGTTATTTTCATACACCTATGAGAAGAAGAAGGTATGTAGAATGCAAAGACATTTAACAATGAGCAGTCAAAAGATCATTGTAAATTCAAATCAAACTTATAATCTCTGACTTGGATATCTTCTGAATGTTGGATATTTGTATTGCAGACTTAATTTATTACTTTCTTTTGTTTAGCAGATGCAATTTCCACTTCTCATACACTTCTGATTTCTGTGTCGATCTGTGTTATTGTAGGGCAAAAATGTTGATATATATATTAGTAATGGTAGGAGTCACATCTGTGATAGACGTGACTCCTCAAGGAGTCACGTCTATCACAGGGGTGAATTCGTCATTTTTCATTATTTTAGCAATTGCTAATCACCGTTTAAATGTAATCGGTGTTTATATCATTCAATCATGCTATATTCACATGTATTTAACATAGCTTATATTCATGCGTTATCTGATCGAAGCTACAAACAACTCAACACTCCCTCTTAGCTCGGGAAGATAACAATATCACAATAATCTCTGTGAATATCAATTATCTGATCTGTAATGAATTACTCAAAGTGATTTAATATCACATAACTCATGATATATAGTATCACCTATCTCGTGATACGTAGCATCACCTACCTCGTGATACTAAAGGATATACTATACTCGAGAACATTACATTCTCCTTATATATCCTAGTTATGGTATGTGCACTGACATTAAGTCACATAATGTCTACCATAACTTAATCATGATAACTCCATGATTCATACAAATATCAAGTCACATGATATTAGTTTAATGAACATTATAAGATCGTCACCTTATAATGTTAGGTACAAGTGTAGATTATCCAAAAGTCGTCACTTTTAGAAATAAACATAGGATGGGTAGGCCCATTATGTCATAGAGTCACACATATGACACAAGAAGTTTACACATTAAACATTAGTACAAATCAATTAGAGTCTTACATTTCAATCATACCAAGATTTTTCCTGAAGTATTCAACTTTCACCTTGAGGAGTGGTTTGGTAAGAATATCTGCAGTTTGATCTCCTGTACTGATATACTCCAACTGAATCACATTCCTTTCCACCATATCATGCACATAGTGATGAGGAATCTCAATATGTTTAGATCTATCATGGAATACTGGATTCACGGATAGCTTAATACAACTTTGATTGTCACAGTGAATGATAGTTGGTTTAAGAGGTTTACCAAATAATCCTACAAGCAATTCTCTAAGCCATACTGCCTCTCTAGCAGCCATAGAAGCTGCAACATATTCGGCTCTTGTAGAACTCTAAGCAACTAAAGACTATTTTCTACTGATCCATGATATCATTGCTGACCCTAAACTGAAACAACATCCAGAGGTGCTCTTCCAGTCAATTACACTTCTAGCCCAATCTAAATCTATGAATCTATGTAGATCTAAGTCAACCTTTTCATATTTTAAGCCATAATTTAGAGTACCTTGAAGGTATCTCATTATATGCTTCACAGCCACAAGATGTATCTCCTTGGGCTCACACATAAACTGACTTAAGGCATTTACAACATAGTAGATATCAGGTCTGGTATTGACGAAATACATCAAGGATCCAATTATCTGTCTGTAAAGAGTGGGATCTGCCAACGGAGAATCTGCTGCTGCTTCCTTCAATTTATGAAGATTTGTTTCCATGGGGGAAGACATAGGTCTACATTCCATCATACCAAACCTTTTTAATATATCAATTGTGTACTTCCCTTGGTTTAGAATAATACAGTCTGATTTCTGCCATACTTCCAGTCCAAGGAAGTAGTGTAATAGACCTAAGTCCTTCATGTCAAATTTTGAAGCTAGATCTTTCTTACAGTGATCAATAAGATGATCTTCTCTTGTAATCAATTGATCATCAACATATAATATCAATATTAACATATCACCTTTTCTTTGTTTGAAGTAGAGATTTGGGTCTGCATCATTCTTTGAGAAGCCTAATCTCAAGAGGTAATTGTCAATTCTTTCATACCAGGCTCTGGGGGCCTGTTTAAGTCCATATAGAGCTTTCTTTAATTTACATACATGGGATCCTGCATTGTGAATCTCAAATCCTTCGGGTTGCTCTAAGTAAACCTCTTCTTCAATGGTTCCATTTAAGAAAGCAATTTTTACGTCCATTTGATGGACTTTCCACCCTTTGGCTACTGCAATAGCTAGAACTGCCCTGACTGATGTATATCGAGCAACTAGAGTGAAGGTTTTGTCGTAATCAATTCCTTTCTTTTGTGAAAATCCTCTGGCTATAAATCTTGCTTTGTATTTCCCTATACTGCCATCTGCAGCATGTTTGATTTTAAATAGCCATTTTGAAGAAACACTAGATTTCCCTTTTGGTCTATGTACTATATCCCACACATCATTCTTCAGGATGGACTGATACTCCTTTGTCATGGCATCCTTCCATACTTGGTGCTTAAGAGCTTCTATAGCACTAGAAGGTTCTGATTTAATGAATTCACTCATTAAAGCTACATAACTAGAGAATCACTTAGGTCTTGTGCTTTCCCTAAAAATCCCTGATGGAGCGGCATAATTTTTAGCTTCTTCCATTGTTTTGGTGGCCCAGAGTGGTCTTTTCTTGGGATTTTCTAGTGATGTGATTTGTTCATGGTTTACATCTTCCTCAGGATACTCCTTCTGAAACTTAGGTGTAGGATCCTCTTCTATGCCTGAGTTGGAAGTTTGAATTTTTGTCTCGATATAATTTCTGGCTCTTTTGAAAGCTATGCTTCCTCAAAAATCACATGTCTGCTTAGTTCAATCTGTCTTTGACCAGGTATATATATTCTATAAGCTTTTGATGTTTGACTATAGCCTACAAAGATGCCTTTTCTCCCAGAAGGTTCTAGCTTAGTTCTTTTCTCTTTGGGCACATGAATGTAAACAGGACAACCAAATATCCTTAAATGACTAATGTCTAGTTTTGTGCCAATGAAGGCTTCTTTAGGAGTTTTGTCATCAATATGAGAGTGAGGACATCTGTTCTATATATAGACAGCAGTACTAGATGCTTTTGCCCAAAGTGAAGTGTCTATATTCTGATCAAGTAACATAGCCCTAGCAGCTTCTACAATGGTTCTATTTTTTCTTTCTGCAACTCCATTTTGTTGAGGATTATAAGGTACAGTAAACTCCCTCTTAATCCCAGTGTTTTTACAAAAGTCTTTAAAAATGTCTGAAGTATATTCACTCCCATTATCTGTTCTTAAGGTTTTGATTTTTCTCCCGGAAGAGTTTTCAGTAATGGATTTGAATTCCTTAAATCTTTTAAGGATTTCTTGTGATTCTTTACATTGAAGAAAATAGATCCATGTCTTTATGGAGAAGTCATCAACGAAGATTACATAGTATAGAAACCCACCTAAGGAGGGTACAGACATGGGTCCACATAAATCTGAGTGGACTAGTTCTAATACGTTATTTGTTTTGCTAGAACTATTTTGAAAGGACCCCTTTGTATTTTTCCCTAAGGCACACCCCTTGCATACCCCTGAATTGCATTGTTTGAGTTTGGGTAACCCTGTAACTAGTCTTTCCATGGAAGATAGGGCACGAAAATTTAGGTATCCTAGTCTTCTATGCCATATTTCATTAGAGTCTATAGTTTCATGAATTAGGGCTAGATTTGGTTCTGTACATAACTCGTACAAGTACCCTTGTCTATGACCTATGGTTTTGGCTTTCTTAATAGTAGAATTCTTTGGCCATGCCAATACTTTGCTATCCATAAAGGTCACCCTATATCCATTATCTTCAAGTGCAGATATGAAGACTAGATTTCTTTTGATGCCTGGGACAAACAATACTCCAGTAAGTTGGATGGAGATGCCAATCTTTAATTTGAGGGTGCATGTGCCAACACCCTTGACTGGATGTACAAAGTTATCTCCAATTGTTACTTCTTCGTTAGTCTCTTCTACCATGGTGTCTAGTAGCTCCCTGAACCCTGTGATGTGTCTTGATGAACCACTATCTATAATCCAGGTGTTGGATTTATTTGTTACTTGGTTTGAAAGTGCAGAGTAGAATACATATTTCTCAGATTCATGCTCCTTTATTTTGGCATAAGATGCTTGTTGCTTGGTTATGTCAGGACATCTAACTGCATAGTGTCCATATTGGTCGCATCTGAAACATTGGATGCGAGAAATGTCTTTCTTGAATGAAACTTTCCCGTGATGATTTTTCCTCTTCTTGAAGTGTTTCTTCTTCTCTTTCTTGTGAGAGTTTGTATTTAGAACATGAAGATCTTCATCTATATTTATCTTTTTTGACCCTTTCTTTGTCTGTCTAGATTCTTCTTGAAGACAGTCTGATCTTAGGCGGTCAAATTTTAGAAATTTAGACCTTGCACTAATGCCTTGAACAAATGTCTCCCAGGAATTTGGGAGACCATCTAGGGCAATAAGTGTTAGTTCCTTGCTTTCAATTTGGTACCCAAGTGTTGATAGTTGATCCCTTAGTACAGATATCTCATAAAGTATGCAGATAGATTCTCCTTTGTTCATACTTATATGATTTATTTCTCTCTTTAGGGCTAAGGTTCTGCTGGAGTTATTAATTTCACAATTGCTTTCAAGTGACTTAAACATATGATATGCAGTCTCATGTTTTGTCAGAATTGGCACGATATGATCTCTAACTCCATCAACTATGATTTTCATGGCTTTGTCATTTCCTTCAATCCATGTCATTTTATCAGGATCATTCTCTGGTTCCATTTTGTTTTCTCTCACAAATGAATCAACTTTATTTTCTTTTAGTATCATCATAATTCTAAATTTCCATGATGAGAAGTTATTTCCTCCTTCCAATCTGTCTTCGAATCGGATTGCTGCTGCCATTTGAGAAATGAGATGTATTAAATCTAAATTTCTCAAGTTTAATTTTCTGCCTGGATTCTGCTTAACTTGGCTCTAATACCATGTAAATTCAAATCGAACTTATAATCTCTGACTTGGATATCTTTTGAATGTTGGATATTTGTATTGCAGACTTAATTTATTACTTTCTTTTGTTTAGCAGATGCAATTTCCACTTCTCATACACTTCTGATTTCTGTGTCGATCTGTGTTATTGCAGGGCAAAAATGTTGATATATATATTAGTAATGGTAAGAGTCACATCTGTGATAGACGTGACTCCTCAAGGAGTCACGTCTATCACATGTGTGAATTCATCATTTTTCATTGTTTTAGCGATTGCTAATCACCGTTTAAATGTAATCAATGTTTATATCATTCGATCATGCTATATTCACGTTTATTGAACGTAGCTTATATTCATGCATTATCTGATCGAAGCTACAAACAACTCAACAATCATTGTTTTCATTTTGTGCATAAGCAAGAGCTTGAAGATAGTCATCTCTTATTAACCTAGCAGAGGACTGCATTGACAGTCCTTAAGGACTGTGTGATAAGAACAGTCAAGAAGCCTACAGGGATAGTGTGAAGAGACTAGAGTTGTAGGGTTTGTATGACTACCTATGAGGTCATCAAGTAATTAATGGGGTTTACTATGCACTTTTAAGGGCCCGAGTCATGTCAAGGATCACATAATGATTGCATGGGTTTTGTCAAGGATCTGATAAAGTGGTCTTAGGTTTTTGTCAAGTTTTTGTCTTGATCAGTGATCTTAGGAGTCATGAAGGTTTTAGTCAATGATGATCATGATATTTGTAAGCCTATGATGGTCTTAGGAGCATCTGTGGTTTCCTTTTTGTTTGCAAAACCCGATCCTCATTATGTAGGTTCAGTATGAAGATGTTGTCAAGTACACTAGTGTGACACTCAAAGCATTTGAGGACTCAAGATATGGTAGTAGACAAGCTTGTGAAAAGGTCATGAAAGGAAGAAGAACTGCATAACAGTCATCAACAAACAAAAAATAGTCATCCAATCCTAAAGAGTATGAAGAGATAGTTGGGACTGTCCAAATGTAGAAATGAAGCAGTGCATAACAGCAGTCTTTGTCCTCAAATGGTAGAGAGCAACAGTCTACATGATCAAAACCCTAGCAATATCTATGACAAAGGATTTTTAGACAGAGATGTCCAAAAGTTATAGAGACATAGAGCAGTTCTAGAGATATGCAAGGTCTAAACAATGAACAGTAACATAGTATTATCATAGCGAGTGGATAAAGGGACTGTGTGGCTTAGTTTTTTTTATTACAACCTTCATTTCTAGCATGAAACTAGGTTCTGGGATCAGTGTAATGAGAAGAATGAAGATAGTAGCAGAGGTCTACTAAGAAGATACAATGGAAAGTCATCATGAGGAAGGCTTACTTGAGCAGAAGAAAGATGTGAGAGTTGCAAGACTGTGAGGACAGTGATTTACTAACAGAGATTCATTTGACAATGGCAAATGATAGTAGAACACTATCTCATATATCAGTATGCAGAGATCAGCAAGGTCTACAACCAAAAGGCCAGAGAACAATAGGTCTGCATGCTGGGTCATGGGAGTCAGTGAATACAATGACCTATGAGAGGAATGTCCCAAAGAAATGACACCATATTGAAGACTAATAAATAGTTTATTGTATGTTTTGTAGCCATATCCAATCAAGAAGTGTTGTGGGACAGTGTATATAATATCACCGAACCTTGCTTAAACCCAATGGAACTTATGGTATCTTACAAAGGCTCTGTGAAAGAAGGTAAGGATGCAGCATTATCACAAAAGTATCATTTTTGCATCATTTGATGAAAGTAAAGGAGGAAAAAACAATTACAAAAGGGACTGTCATTAGGGTCATACAGTGCTCTAGGAAATAGTCCTAACTATAGACAGTCATACAGTGTCTTGAAGAAGATTACAGTTACACTAAAACATGAGATATACAGTGGTCTCCTATTTGGAACAGTCACAATAAAGGATGAAACAGTGCCATCTTGACAAAGAATGATAGTGACAACTCCTAAAAATAGTCACCCTTGTATCCTAACGTCTTCAAGACTGAGATCTTCTTCATCAAGTGACAATCATGTGGTTTTTAACAAGAGGACAGTCATATTGAATCTTCTGGTTTTGAATCTTCTTAATACATGGGCACATTGCAATTACAATAAGGCTTCATGAGGCAGTTTGAGGAGTATTTGTGAGTTTCAAGAGCACTATGTAGTCATTTATGAGGAAGTTGGGTAGTTGGATGGTCATTATGGGCAGTTATGATCAGTTAGGTGATAGGGACTACAGTTAGAGCTTCTCAAGGACAATTTGAGGGCATCTAGGAGCAGTTCCAACACTCTCCAAGTATCTAGGACCACTACCAACAACCGGAGCACATTCCTAGGAGTGATGGAGTCAACCAACTCATGGCAAAGATACCAAGTCAAGCATGAAACCTCTTGGGCGTGCAAAATAGGTTGGCTTATTTTTGAGCCTTGTAACTTAGTCAAAAATGGTACATATTTTCTCTCCTGTGTTTGTGGTGAGATATAGGACCCTTAGGCTTCATTTTTATAGGGTTCTTTCATGTTTTGAGGCTCTACAAGCTCTAAAACAACATTGTAACTCAAAACAACAATGTAATATCAAAGTAAAGTTTTCACATGGGTACTCAGCTATATTTTTACCTTTCAATCAAAATAATCAAGCTATTTTGCCTTCTCAATACTGGATATTGTGTGATAACTGCATGAAATTATTGATATTTCATTGTGATGATAATGTTTATCCTTGGTTCTACTCTAGTTTCTCATTGCCTTTATGCAGAAGTGCATGTTTGTGCAGGTCATAGTTTGTGTTCTACTAGTTCTATGCAGAATTCAGCTGTGAAGTCAAACATTTGAGCCTCTAAGAAGGTCACTTGTTGTTCCTCTTGAGTTTTGCCATAAACTTCAAAGCCTCTCTATGAAATACTTATGCAAACATGTCAAAACTGAGTTGTGTATGCTGTAGTGAGTTTTATTCAACACATTGTGTGTCAAAACAACAGTACAAATCCTTAATTTTTGGTGTATCACCATAGTAGTAAGTTATAGGTTCAGATTTATGTCATTTTTTATCCTTTTTCCTAGCAAAAGGTAGTAGTTTAGAGTTAGTATTTAGGTGATAAACCAAGGGAACCAGTCCTCTCTGGAGATTCACTCCAACCTACGGGCAACCCACAGGCCCCTGGAGTGTTTCCATGTTTCACTAGGTGACTGAGTTCTCACAACTCAGTGAGGGTGCACACTTCAATGATAACAGTCCCAATGTAATAAAACATGGGGGGAATTAGCTCTGATGAGAGAGAAACTAGAGACGGTTTTGAAAAAGAGAAACCAGAGATGGTTTTGAAGAAGAGCTCTTGAAAGGAATAGATGAAATCGCCAAATCCACACCACTCCTAGGGAAACTACCTTAGGTATGAAATCCATCACAGGGGAAATGAGATAAGAAGGCCTATCATCTTGTGAGTCATAATAACCAACAATCAAGTGGTTAGTGAGGGCATTCTGCCATCACGCAGTCAAGCTCACCTCGCGACAAGAATGACAATCAAAAGCCATGTATTCAATGACAAAGCATTGTCTATAGTAGAAGGGGAGGCCCTCATAATCAAGCAAATGAGTCCATGACCTATCCTTCACCATCAAAACAATATCCCCAAGAAGAGCATTGGAGGTACTGATATCCACTAGAATACGTGCAAAAGTAGAATGGCTCGTGAGGTTAGTGGTTGCATCAACCTTAAAAAATGACTAATAGCATTGCCAATGGCCTCATAACAAGACTCAACCCTAAATTGAAGAGGGAAATGGAGAGGTATAACCTAAACATGCTTGATATTGAGTGGTTCCAATAGAAATTTGAAAGAGGTAGACCATGACTTGAGTGAGGGGGAATGCTTTCCCCACATCCACAATCGGTGATCCAAAATCAAATCCCTGCCATGTGATGATTTGAATGTCACAATAATGAAACCCCTATCACATGGGTACAACTCAATTTTTCCTTCAATAAGAGGCTGCCAAGAGTCCAAAACCCACATGTGCAAGTTTGGAAGAGAGGGCCACAAGCTAGTAAATCTGTAAACCAAGCCATGAGAAGCATAAAAGAGGTCATTATCAATCACAACTTGATCACACACTATGATACGGGAGGATTGAGAGAAGGGGATGGGTTGAGTTTTGTCATGTGGAGAGTGAGATGGGACCCCTTTCCATAGGATGTAGGGGAACCACAAGCCAGACCCATTGCATGAGCATAACCATTTTTTGAATAAGGGGAAGCAAGATGCTTCATGCCACTAGCACAACCACCATTTCCAGCCCCTGAAACCATAAATAACACAATGGTGTTGGACCTATTTCACCCACTTGTTGCATGCATTCTATTGGTAAATTTATGGGTTATTTCAAGCTCTTTGATTGTTTAGTATAATTTTTTTCTAATTTTCTAATTTGAGTTTTGGTCTAGAAAATTTGAAAGGCTTTTCTAGATTTTTTCAAAACTAAAAAATATTTATAAATTAAAAGTAAATATTTTAATTTTAAATTTACTCAATTTTTATTTTTAATTTAATTTGATTAAGGTTTTTTAAGACTATTTTCTTCCACAATATTATAATTATAATTTATTTTATTTTTAAATTAATTTTTATTTAATTTGAATTAATTTTTTTAATTAATTTCAATTAAAATATTTTTAATATAGTTTTTAATTTGGTTGAAGATGTTCTATAGATATTACTTGTCATAGCCCTGTTATGCATTATTGTGGTATTCATTTAACTTTGTAGAATAGAGAACCTGGAAAGATTTAGTTGGAGTATGAACAAAGGTCTGACCTCTTTCATTGAGAATTGGAAGTCTCCTTTCTCTCATCCAACCACCAAAGAAATCTGGTACCAGATTCCTCCACTTCTCACTTGGTTCTTGTGGAAGGAAAGAAACAACCGAATCTTCAGGGAATCCACTAAAAATGCTCAGGAAGTCTTTTGTGTCTTCTCCAAACTCTTATCTAAAAATGTTTCACATTGTAAATTGAACTCTATTGAAGCCCTACCTAACAATCAAGAATCCAATATTCTCAATAGGTGGAATGTTTCTCTTCAAAACTACAAGGTTGATAACTCTAAGAGGCTACTCGTATGAATACTAAATGGATTCCTCCCACTGAAGGATGGACCAAACTAAACTTTGATGGGGCTGCAAGGGTAACCCTGGAGCTGCTAGTGGAGGGGGGGTTTTAAGATCCTTAAAGGTGAACTTGTTGCTGCCTATGATGGTGGATTAGGGATAAATACCAACAATGTTGTTGAAGCTATAACATTGTTATGGGGTATTAAAATAGCCCTTTCAATGAGAATTAAAAATCTGCAGATTGAAGGAGATTTGAAGCTCATCATTGATGTTGTTCTTGGTAAAGTGGGTGTGGGGTGGTAGATTGTTGATGTCATCCATGACATAAAAAGCCTCCTCATGGGTCTAGATAGATTTGAATTGAGACATATATACGAAGAAGGTAATGGTGTTATAGATGCTATGGCTAATTTTGGAATTAATTTTAATTCCAAAAGATGTTGGAGGGACTTAAGTAATCTCCCTAGTAATATTAAGGACCTACTTCATTTAAAGGCACAACCTTTCCTATCCTAATGGGTTTGTTCTATATGGATATTACTAATTTAGAATATATTTATTATATATTCTATATACTCATTTGAGAGTTTGTATTGCTAATCGTTTCTCCAAAGTTGATTGTAGTGTTGTGCTGACTAGGTAGGTGGACACCTACATTTACTTAAGCCAACTCATGGAGCCCCCATGGACTTGGATGATGTGGAAGATGTTGACTAGGAAGGTGGATAACCACATTTACCTAAGCCAACTCATCGAGCTTCCATGGTATTGGATGATGTGGAAGATGAGATATTTTCAAATTTTGGTGGCACCTCTCTCCAATGATCATTGTCTAGACGAAGATCATAAATATGGTAATTATGAAAAATGATGTGAAGGGGAATGGGAGGTAAATTCTAGTATCTTCCTCTGATTATGGTGTAGGTTTCATAATTACAAGCTGCTTCATTTGAAACAAAAGATGGGTAAAGAGTGGTGTTTTATCTTTCACCATTCTCACATTTTTCTATAGTTCGACCACCTTCTATTTAGTGTTCTCTTCTTTAAGGGCTTCATTGTCGGGAGACACGGTTAGAACTGAACCCGTTTCTTGTGATGAGTTTAAAGATGATGAAATTTTGTGGTGTGTCTACTATGAGGGAGGGATTACTCCTTTCCTTAAAGGCTTGTGTAGACACTCAAAATTGTCTCATCTCACATTTAGGCATTTTATCATATTCTCGCATTTCCATTGCATCTCTACATCACATGCATTATCTTGTCTAACACACTTGCAAGCAAACCCTAATCGTTTCCTCTATTTGTCTCCGTCTTTCTTCGTGATTAATTAAATAAATTTTATTTGTTTAATTAATCACCTCTCATTCTTCTATCTTCTTCTCTTTCATTCATCTATCTCCTATTAATAAATAAATAATATTTTAATTATTTAATTATTATCCATTTCTTCTAATAAAGAAATAAAATTCACATTTTATTTATTTATCTTGCATAACATATGAATTAAATAAATTCAATCATTTATTTAATTTATATTCATCACCACTTCTCTCACAAAATGAATTAAATAAATATATTTAATTCATTTGTGTGCACTCTCCAAAATCCTCCATCGTTGATCTCCTTATTTCCTCTCCACCATTGATCAAGTACCTTCTAAAAACACTCAACTCTCTCACTTAAGCCCTAAAATCACTCATTTGTAACCCTTGGTCATTGCATTTGGAATAAGAGTCTATCATTTGTGAGCGAAGTAAGAATATTTGCATTTTGGATTTTATGCATTCATGACAATGGCCAGGCAACATACATGATCTGCATCATTTTCATGGAATCCCTTGTTGCATGTTGAATCTTTATCATTTTTCATGAATCTACCCTTGCATGCTTGAAATCTTCTTTGCATTCTTGATCATTCTCATGGCAGCTTCAATGGATTCGGTTGCATGGAGAAGCAACCCACATTTTAAACAAGGAATCGTCCAACCCAGGTGATATCATTTAGTTTGCATGTCTTTATTTCATTTTGTGTTTGATTTCTTGAGATTGGGTTGAAATCTGATCTTTTTTTGTTTGATCTGGTTGAATTCCACCCATCACAAAATGGCATGCATGATGGGACCATTCGTCTAGTCTATTTTTATTACTAAAAATTTGATTTTTTGAGTTCACGTTCAGGCAAAAGCACATTTGGGGTGAAAAGTTGCATTTGAGTGACATAAACTCACTTTTAAAGGATCCAAAATCACATATGGTTGGGGGAAACTTGCCTCTGGTCAATCAATAGGTGCATTTGGTGAACAACCGGTTGCATGCATCACATTTGGTTTAGGTCTAGGTATTTATGGCTGACTTGAATTTTTCTTGCAGGTTTTCATCATTTGGGTCTTTGCATGTAGTTTGCATGTCATCTTAGATTCAATCTTATGCCTTCTAAGTCATTTTAAGTAGTTTTCTTGAAAGATCTTTAACTGGCATTTAGCATAATCCACAATCTCTTGTATTTTCACAAAAAATTGAACATGGGTATGACAAAATCCTTCTTTTTAGGCGTTCTAGGACCTCATATTTCACATGCAGAGACATGCAAGATGTTTTTGGTGCTAGGATTTTATAATGCTACAGGTGGAATGCGCATTTGATCAAGAACGCGTTGCATCTGAGCAATATAAGATCGCATCTGAGTAATGGAAACTCGCAGCCAGATGGTAAGTTATCGCATATGGTAAGTTTTGTATGTGCATTTGATGCACATAAAATTGCCTTTGGTTATTTCTATACACATTTGGTCTCTGTTTCTTAAAAATTAGGGTTTTTTGGAAAACTGATGGTTTCTCTATGCGGCTTGTAATTTTTGCATGTCCAAGATTGGAGGCAAACAAATTACTGGTGTGTTTTCTGTAGGTCCAAGTGGTCAAAGGATTCATCTTTTACCACTAGAGTAGGCACATTTCGTTTGGTGCTTAAAATTAACATTGTCTTCTTTGTGCCTGCTTTTCCTTTTGTTTGTTTGCTTGTCTAGTATGATTGTAACCAGATTTAGCAATGAAAGTATCCTCTCCCCCTGCCTAACCAATGGATCTGGGGTGCATGAGAAATCATTGCTAACTCTAGGCAGGCCTGCCTTCACATTGTGAGAAGGGGACGACCCAGGTAGAAACAGGTCAAAGTCAGACCATTCCAATCTGCTTAATAAATAATGTGTTTGTGCCAAAGTCGCAAGCGACAGGTGTTGTTCCGCTATGCCGATGAATGTTTCCCCCAAAATCCCGTAGAGCCTAACCTCTGCGGGCTAGGAAGCCTCCATTAACAGAGAAAATCGCCGCACGCATAGCCACCCGAACATAAATCTAAACTAAAAACTATGTTTTAGAGCCAAAAAACCCTATCTGTTGGTACAAGAGGACAACTGATTATGCCTCTAATAGCCGTCCCACATTTTTGTAGCTTATGGAAGAGATAACAAGGTACCTCAAGATCTGCATGTCTTGAGGACCTGGAACTTGGTGTGCCTGAGAAGTGAGTGCACTGTAAGGGGGAGCCCGTGCCCCAAGTTCCTAGAGCTATACACCATAAGTAGGCGCAGCTGGGTAAAACCAACTGGGAACCCAATAGGTATAGTCCTTGCCTAGCCATAGGTTGTAAAGTTTGAGCATGGATTATGTGTGAATTTTTGCCATTGTCTTCTCTGCCAAATTCACCAAAAACAATGCCTAAAACCAAAACCTACAACAAAAATTGCATTTTAACCATGCAAAATCACCTTTGAACAACAGCCACTCACATCTGATCAATAGACAATCGCTTATGAACATCTCCTAGTCACCTTTGGTCCTTAGGAAATTGCCTTTGGTTAGCACACTTTCCTGCAAAACTCGCCTTTGATCAACAACCAGTCACCTATGAACTACAACCACTCGCCTTTGACCAACATCTAGTCACCTATGAGCCTTAGCCACTCGCATCTAACTAACAGATGATCACATCTAAAGCACAGAGCATCGCCTTTGGTCCTTAGAACATCGCCTTTGGTTAGCACAGTTTGTTTGCAAAATGCGCCTTTAGTCTTTGCAAACTCACCTTTGAATATCAGTAGCTCACCTTTGGCTAGATTTCTGTCGCCTATGAGGTATTGTCGGTCGCTTATGTACAGTAGCCTGTTGCTTATGCACAATCCCCAGTCGCCTTTCATTTAGCTTCCATCGCTTATGAATTGTAGAAAATCACCTCTGGAGTATCCTTAGTCGCCTTTGCATTATTGCCAGTCGCATCTAAAGCACAAAGCATTGCATTTGGTTTTCCATAGCCTACAAACTATCCTCCTAGTCAGAATCCCATTCAGTCAACTTGTCACAACAAACCTGGTCATTTACAGTCATCAAATCATCCCAGTCAATTGTCTAACAACAATCAAACTAAACAAGCATCAATTAATCAACCTCTCTTTTGACTTTGGTCAGCTCATCTTTAGCCAATCTTTTTCATCAATCAATCAATCACCCAATCAATCAATCTGCCCATCCAAAATCAGACACATCAATTAGTTTGACCAAGTCAAAATCAGCCACCAATCAAATCACCCAATCATCAAAATCTGATCAATCCATCCTAATCAATCAAATTGAAATCCAACCATCCATCCCTCAAACTAGGAGCCAATACAAGGTAGCTATGGAAGCCAACCTCAAATAGTTCCAATCCACTCCCCTCAAGGATGCTACAAAATTCACAACTGGCATGCCACCTGATGTTTTTGTACCTGAGGGTTATACCATTGGGCAATCATCCTCATTAATCTTGCCTCAACAACTACATTTTGAACCCTCATCTTCTACAATGATGCCATAGCCTTTACTTGTCTATGATGATTCATCAGATGAAGACCTACAAGATTCCAAGGCTTTGCAACATGCAAATAAAATAATAAAAGCTAACCAAGAACAAATCCTTTTACAATTGATCCAAGCCAAAGTCAAACTACCTAGCGACTTTGATGTCTCTACAATCTGTAAAGAGAACCCCACCCATGTTACTACAGAGACCCCTACTGTTGTTGTCACTATGTCTACCAAGTCGAGCATACCTTCCACACCATCCTTGTCCATCCAACCCACTCATACACCCCAAACATTATCTGCACCTATGAGACCTAGTGTGTCACATGCTGCAACATCCATTGAGTCATTATTGACCACATCTTATGCTCTTACCTCCACAGTCTCTAATATGAGTGGATCCTCTGTTCGTATGTTGGCTTCCATTCCATCTACTTCCATGAGTACCATTTCCACTCAAGTCAGTCAAGCCCCACCTATGTCCAACCTGAATGTGTCGCATGTTGGGTCATCCTGAATACCTAGTACCACCTCATATATCCTCGTACCACCTAGTCAACCAATCCAAACCTCATATATCCCAGTACCACCTAGTCAACCAATCCAAACCTCATATATCCCTGTACCACCTAGTCAACCAATTCAAACCTCACATATCATCATACCCCCTAGTCAACCCATTCAAACCCCACATGTCACATATAATCCAAATATGACCCTCATAGATCAACCTTTCATATCAAACGCATCTTCTAACATCTCATATGTTGATCAACTACTTTCCCTTGGACAACAAGCACCTCATGTCACTCCACCACTCATCTCCCAAGGTCCATTGATCTTGACACAACCCCCATCTTATACCAACACCACCTTTGGCTCACATGCGATACCAGCCTATACTATCAACCCAACACCAAATTCATACACATCATCCCCACTTGGTAGTCATATTCAAAACACTTTTATCCAACCTCAAGACACATATGGTCCATCATATGATCCATCACAACAACATTCATTGAGTCATCAATTGACCTATCATATCCCTCCACCAAGTCACCAGGATCCTATGCAACAAAATCAATCAATTCTATCCCAATATGATCAGCAACTCCAACAAATGGAACAAAAAATGACAGACATGAGCATGGGCCAAAACAAGAAAACATTTTCCTTTGAGGATGTATTCCCATATCCCTTCAACAAATCATTACAAATGATACCATTTCCCCCACACTTTGAAGTACCACAATTCGATAAATATAAGGAGAAACAAGACCCAAACGATCATCTTCATACCTTCTATGTCTCTTGTCTCGATGTGGCCTATAATGACACATATCTTTTACGACTCTTCCCTCGAAGTCTAGGGGGGTAGGCCATGGAATGGTTTTCTCACTTGCCTCCGGGCATCAAAACCTTTAAGGAACTGGCACACAAATTTGTATCTCACTTTGTGTTTAACATAGAGCATGAAGTCACCATGAATGATCTTGTTAACAACAAACAATGCAACGGTGAAGCCTTGTCATTCTTTCTACAATGATGGAGAAACATGGCCAGTAAACTCTCCTAGCATATGCCTGAAAAGCAACAAGTGGACATCTTTGTTCAAAACCTCCATCCTGAGTTGTCATTCCAACTACAAATGCACAGTGTCACCTCCTTTGATGAGATTATATCTAAAGGAACCAACATCGAAAAAGCATTAATCATAAAGGGCCTCATTAAAATCTTTAAAGAAAACAAGGATAATCCATAGTCCTCCAATAACAAATCTCATTTTTGGAATAAGAATAAAAATGCCGTAAATGATGGAGTTGTAGATGCAAAGAACATACAAGCTATACAAGGACCTGTTTGGGTCCAACCAACACCTAACACATCACCTTTCTTAGCCCGTGATCAAATGAATACAAAACCAACACCAAGACGCAAATTTACCCTGTTGGGAGACCCAGTTGAGATCATTCTTAGAAAACTAATCCAAGCAAGAAACATCACTTTACCTGAAGTCAAATCAAATGAAGAGCCACAATTTAAACCTCCTTGGTACAAGGACAATGAGTATTGTGAATATCACAGGGTAAAGGGACATAATACCGCTGGCTACATGAAACTTAAGCACTTGATTCAAAACCTCATTGATCAAGGACTTGTTAATGTTACAGCACCAACGCAGACATCTAACTATGACCTGGATGCGTTTAAGAATCCCCTTCCTTCGCATGATAAAGTAAGTGCTCCCAATACTGGGAAGAATGTCAATTACACTTATGAGTCCACCATTGGCCGTATCAAGAAATCTCGAATATCCACTATTACGATAAGAGGAAAAACATCTAATTGCGCTGTCACTACTTGTTGCAGCCGCGTAACCATTTAAGGAGTACCTCCACCTGCCATTCGTCCAAACCTTGACTATAGTATCCTTGACCATTTGGGTAAAACCCCTGCTCATATCTCCATTTTAGAGCTATTGCGTATATCTCCCACTTGTAAAGCTATCCTCGATAAATCCCTGCAAGAGTCCATGGTACCAAATGATATAGGAACGACGCAATTCCAAGCTATGATGGCAAGTATCGCATCCCCTCATCACTTGACTTTCTCTGGTGGAGAGCTCACATCCTCCGACCCATCCCACCATGATGCCCTCCATATCGAAGTGTCCATTAAATGTTGTGTTAAACAGGTGCTAGTAGATGGTGGAGCCGGACTTAACATATGTTCCTTGAAATTGGTGAGATTGCAAGGATACACTAAGGATTTTATTGACGCCACCAAAAGAATAACAATTAAGTCTTATGATCATGGAGAAAGAGATTTAGAGGGGATCATCTTGCTACCCATAAGAGTTGGTCCTGTTACTACTACTACTAAATGCCAAGTCCTCGATGTTGAGTTACCTTGTAATATTATCCTTGGTCATCCTTGGATCCACGCCTTAAAGGTAGTCTCATCTACATATCATCAATGACTAAAATTCCCTTATGATGGTGTGGAAATATGATCCCTGCAGATCCTAATGCCTTTGAATATTGCCGAGCCTTTCAAGCGACCCATCAAAATCCTAATCATATACCCAGCAATACTAATGCCTGTTGCAAGTATGTGCCTAATCGATGTTGTCATTGATGTCAACATATCTTTGTTGTCATTGGTGTCAACTATGTCCTATTCTATTACTTGTTTAGAAGCTTTGTATGTTGAGGGTATTGAGAAAATTGGCCCTCCAGAAGATAAAAGTGAGTTACAGTGAAGTGCAGTATAGATAGTGAGTTGTATGTTGAAGAACAGTCCGATAGATTGCTCCGCATTTCTTGTTGGTTGAATATCTTGGTCGATGGATTGGAAGTTATTTAAAGGGATGCCTAAAGATGCCAAATCCTCAGTTTGAGCCTCTGATGTGAAGAATTAAGAGAGTTGCATTCACCAGAGTAAAACTTGCTTTCTCTGATTATTCTTTGGTGACAAGGAGAAAGTATTTTGCTTCGCATTCCTCCACAATAAAGCATTTTTCTCTGTGGTTCTAGAGGGAAGTCTGGGATGATGATAAGTGCCTACAATTGTAGTGGTTCATGTTTTGGTGGTCCGTAAGCTATCTTTATTTTATGTCAGTTGAAGATAGTGAAGTTCATGTGTTCCAGTGAGAAGATTCCTATGGCTAAAGTGGTTAAGATTCATGCAGTTGCTCCTAATGATTATAACATGCTTGTGGATGTCTCATAATCATGTTCCTATCTTAAAATTGGTTTGCGTTAAGGAATTGAGATCGTGTTTGAATATTGTTCCTAGATAATGTAGCATGTAACTAGTCTTAGCCGACTTGGTTAATTCCAGTAATTATAGAGATTCCTTGAAGATTGTGGAAGTGTGTTGTGGCATGGAAGATCGTGTTTGAGTCCCATCTAAGGCGTGGTATGATCTGCATACATCTTTACTTCATTTCCTTTGCATAATGTTGTAATAGGTCGGGACCTATTTTGTAAATGCTTGTAATGCCGACCTTGGATATTGCTCCAATGGTTGATGATGGTAATGCCGACCTTGATGATCATTCCAAGGTTGATGAAGTGTATAAATACTTGTGATTGAGTCATGGAAAAGGTGTCCTTGAGCGAGAATGGGAAAATAAGGAAAATGGGCGAGGAGATAAGGTAAAGCAAGGTAGAGCAGAGAAGAGGACTGATTGTTCTTCAATGTTTTAATCTTAGACATGAAGAAGATGGTGATTGTGGTAGTGAGCCTGGCAGTGAGCCACTAGTAGGGTTTAACATCCCTTATTGTAATCTTTCTAGGTTTAGGGTTGAGGCAATGAGCCTACTAGACCTAGCTGTACTTCATGGCAGTGAGCCAGTATGTTCTGGGCCCATGGAGTGACCAAGCCTGAACATCATTTTTCAAAGATTGCAATATATTTTGAGAGCTAATCCTCTTCATGGTTTTTCCCCACCTTGGGGTTTTCCATGTAAAAATCTGGTGTCTCTTGTGTATAATGTTACATCTGTGTTTAAGTTTCTCATTTCATGCATTCATTGTTATATCATAATAATTGTGGATAAGTGATTAATGTGTAAATGAAGAAGTGTTTAAGTTTTGTGACAACTGATTCACCCCCCCTCTCAGTTGTCCGACGCATTTCAACAATTGGTATCAAAGCTAAGTTCCTCTAAAGAAAGTCTAACAGCTCGAGGAAGATCCAAAAATGTCTTATAAGAAGGAAGCGTTGCATTTTGATGGGATGAACTATGCTCTTTGGAAGGCACGAATGAAAAGTCATCTTCTTTGTCTTGGTTACAAAGTATGGAAAGCTACAGAAACAAAATACACCTTGCCTCAGAATGGTTTGAAGACTGAAGACAAAATCAAGGAATATGGAGTGGATGTCAAAGCAAAAGATGCTTTGTTAAGTTCATTGAATGACACAGTACTGACAAAAGTGGTGGATCTTGAAACTGCAAATGAGGTATTGGAAAAGATGAAACATCTGTATGAGGGAGATGATTCTGTGAAAGAGGCCAAGCTACAAAGTCTGAAGGTGAAATATGAAAGTTTGAAGATGAATGAAGATGTAAACATAATAGCCTTTATGCAAAGAGTTGATGAACTTGTCAATGGAATAAAAGGTATGGGGGGAACTCTCAGTGATAAGGAAGTTGTAATGAAAATTCTCAGATCACTGCCAAAGTCCTATAGTCACAAGGTAGCTGCAATTGAAAAATTTATGCAAGTAAAAGATATTGACAGAGATCAGTTGCTTGGTAAGCTTACTACCTTTGTAATGAGAGAGTTTGGTGATGCCCTGCCAAAAGTAGAGACTACCTTCAAAGCTAGTACTTATGGGAAAACTTCTAGATCAGAAAAGTACAAGGTAGAATCAGATGACGAGTTTGATGAAATTGAAGCCAACTTTGTGGATAGATTGCAAAGAGGATCCAGTAAGTTTAAAGGTAAATTACCTTTCAAGTGTTTTTCCTGTGGTAAAGTAGGCCACTTTGCTTCCAGATATCATGAAAGAATTGAAAGAAATAGGAAAATACATGAGAATAGGCCTAGGATTCAAAAGAAATGTTATTATGTTGAAGATTTTGATGATGATGGAGTATCAGATAATGGTGAACCAAATAATGCTAGTACTTCTGGTAATAAATGCTTGTTTTGTTGGCAAGAGACACTTCTATGCATGACAGGTGTTGTCATTGATGGCAACTAAGATTATTCCACCCATCTGCATAACACAATTTGTTCATACCGGAAGTCAGAATCAGAATTTATCTAAGTTCGGGAAGTCAGAAACAGAGCAGGTGACAAGGTCCCGTATCTTGGTCCGGATCTCTCCGATGGTAAATCAGAGTTTGTTACAAATCTGAGGGAGTCATAAGAATTGTTAGGATAATCTATTCTAGATTTTTGGCCTCCGATGATGAAGGATTCAAAATTTATTAGCATATGAGTATCTGGTTAACAGTTTGACAGAGTAGACAGAAGAAGAACAGGCCAACCTTGTAATTGATTTTGGTTCCAGATGTATGGAAGTTATTGGTTGGACAAGTTGTGATGATTAGTGATAGTGGCCAACCTAATTGATGATTTGTGAGTGCAAGTTTTGGTCTGATTACAAGTTGTACATGGATTTAGCTAACAGAGCAGAATCTTCAATAAAGTTCTAAGTGTTCTTGAAGCCGACTGAAAAGTGGTTGAAGATCAGGATGCAGATATATATAGCTGATGGATTTGAATGATTTTGGTGTGTGTGTGTTGCGAATAAGGAGTAAGTGTGAAAAGGACAGATAGGAGTGCAAAAGGAAGAGATCTAAGATCTGGATTATGGCAGAGCAGTAAACAAGGTAGAACAAAGATGAAGTGTATCAAGTCAGTATTTTGTGCTTAACCGAAACTGAATCCTTGCATTGGTTGATGCTAATTATCAGTTCAAATTCATTGTAATCTTCTTACTATAGGCAGTGAGCCTTCTTTTGAGCAGTGAGCTCTGGGCAGTGAGCCTGAATGCATGTGCATTCCCAATTGTAATACTTTTAACAGAGTATAATCTTTATGGGTTAACCCCCACCATGGTTTTTTTCTTAACCAGGTTTCCACGTCAAAAATCATTGTGTGATGTGTGTTTAGTTGTTTCTACTCATGTGTTGATGACTCATGCTTTAAATGTTTTAATCAATTCTAAGTGATATTGTTGCAATTGATAAAGTTTTTGGACAACTGATTCACCCCCCTCTCAGTTGTTCTACCTAATTCTAACAATTGGTAATAGAGCCTGGTTCCTTTGAAAAAGGTTAATAGCTTAAGGAAGATCTGGGAAGGCAGTAAAATGGATGAATATAACCTTCAAGGGCAACTTAATCTCACTCTAGAAGATCTTGAGCAGTCTAGAGCAGAAGTCCAAGAGCTGCAAGAGAACCTCAAAAATGCTGAAGACTTCATTGAGATTTTGAAAGAAAAATTGAGCAAATCCAATGAGAAGAGGAAGGAACAACCTCTTCAACTGGGAAATCATTATGAGAACAACAAGGATGAGGCTCTAAAAGAGAAGACAAAGGAATGTGAGAAGTTAGCCAAAGAAGTTGTTGCCCTAAAACATGAGATGGAATTGTTGCATGTATGGGCCTAACCGGTGTTGTCATTGATGTCAACATACTCATGTTGCATTAATGAGAAGGATTGGATGAGCAGAGAGGAGCAATAGAGACAGTGAAGTGGAGATCCCAGCTAAAGTGCAAATTAGAGGTTGTGGTTCAAAGGGTTTGCAGATACGAGTCTTGAGATGATCCAGTCAAGTTTTCAGAGGTCCGCATGAAGATTTGAAGAAGTTATGGCCGCTCAAGTAGAACCAATTCCGGTAGGTGTTCAGAGGTGATAGAGTGACATAGATAGGTCCGGTGGGATCCGAAAATATATTATCCCATTCTACGGATTTGAGGGAGTGTTGAGGACATCCTTGTGAAGTATCAACTCGATTGGTTTGTGGTTTGAAGGTCCGAAAGTGCCTATTCCTTTGTGACAGTGATGACAGACTATGTTCTTGATGTTCAGGATGAAGGAGAGAAGAATTCCAGTAGGCAGATGAAGTGTGGATGTTCTTGGTGATTCAAGAAAGGTTGTGGTGATCCTTGGATCATGTCCAATTCATGTTGATGGTCCGCATTGAAGTTAGAGTTTGCATTTGAAGAATAACCACCGGATGTTGGTGTTCTTCCTAAGACTGGCTGACCGGATGTATTACACATCTTGTGGATGTTCTTGTAGGTGTTTGCCGACTTAGATGATTGTTCCTAAGTCGATGCCTTGTATAAATAAGGGATTGTGAAGTCATTCCAAAGTGTGTCTTGTGTGGATGTGTGTGTGGTAGCGAGGAAGAGAGCGAAAGGTAGAGCAGAAGTTTTTGGGCTTAAATGGAACTGATCCAAGCATGGTAAAGATGCTATTCTCCAGTTCACGTTTGTGATACTTGTTACTTTATAGACAGTGTGTCTATTGTAGGTAGTGGGCCTCTTGTGAGCAGTGTGCTCAGGTAGTGAGCCCTAATTGGCATGTGCCATTTTGTTCTTTCTATTATTCTAACAGAGAATACTTTTTGGGTTAATCACCCCGTGGTTTTTCCCTTGACCGGGTTTTCCACATCAAAATCTTGGTGTCTCATGTGTTGATGTGTTTTTGCTCTTGTGTTAATGCTTTATGCCTCCATGGTTGATTAATTATTATGCTATTGAATAACAAAGTGGATTTAAGTGTTTAATTGAGAGCAAGTTTTGGACAACTGATTCACCCCCCCTCTCAGTTGTTTGTCCTGAATCCAACAATTGGTATCAGAGCCAAGTTCCTCTAAAAGAGCTTAACCGCTTGAGGAGATCCAATATGTCATCTTACAAGAAGGATAGTCTAAAGTTTGATGGAACCAATTTTAAGCTCTGGAAAGGTCGCATGAAATGTCACCTGAGATGTATGGGAATGGCGTACTAGACCATGGCTACAACACAATATGTACCTCCACAGGGTGGTCTGAAAACCCTAAATGAAATCACAGACGCTGAAAACAATCTGCGGACTATAGAGGCTCTTATAAGCACATTATCTGACTCAGAGCTCTCAAATGTTATTGACCTACCAACTGCTTTTGAGATTTGGCAAAAACTGGAACTTCTGCATGAAGGAGACAAGTATGTCAAAAGTGCAAGGTTACAAAGTCTGAAAGGAATATTCAAAAATCTAAAGATGAGAGAAGATGAAAATATCACTACCTTTATGCCAAGAGTAAATGAGCTTGTTTGTGGAATTAGAAATGCTGGTGGAGTCTTGGATGAAGATGAGATTGTTGGCAAAATTCTCAGATCCCTTCCTGCTTCTTACAAAATCAAGGCAGCTGCCATTGAAGAATTCAGAGCCCATACAACTGTCACAAGAGATCAATTGGCTGCATTTGAAATGTCCGAGTTCGGAGATGACCCCCCCAAGACTGAATCTACATTTAGAGCTAGTGCCTCTATAAAAGGTAAACAAAGGTTTGATCCGGGAGAGAATTCTTCAAGGAAACTATCTTGGTATGAAAAAGCAAGAAAAGACATGGAAGTAGAAGAAGCAGAAATAGTTCAACTTGAAGCTCTCTTTGTAAAAAGACTACCAAGAGGATCTGGTAAGTATGAAGGAAAATTGCCCTTTAAGTGTTTTAACTGCAATAAGATTGGTCATTTTGCTTCAAGGTGTCTGGAAAGATTTTCAAGGCCAAATCCTAACACACCAAGGTTCCAAAAGAATTGTTAGTATGTTCATGAAGAAGATGATAATGAAGGAGTAACAGATGATGAATCAGAAACAAGAAACAAATCTAGAAGTGAGTGGGTGTTTATTGCCATCAAGGAAGAAGATCCAATGCCCTCTAAATCTGTCAATCCTAAAGTTGTAGAAAGAACTCTAGCTGCCCAAGTTGAAGAAAAGGATGATTGGGTCATTGACAGCGGATGCTCTCACCATATGACAGGTGACAAAAATAAGTTTTTAGATTTGGAAAGGTATGAAGGAGGATTGGTAAAGTTTGGTGATAATTCTGCTGGTAGAATTAGAGGTAGGGGAACTATTTCTTTTGATGGAAAGAACAAAACCGGTAATGTACTGTATGTTGAAGGATTGAAGCACAATCTTCTCAGTGTTGGATAGTTGGTGGACAAAAGCTATGATCTCCGGTTCAAGAATGGAAAATGCAGGATCTTTGAAAGTTTTGAAACAAAGATTGCATCCGGTACTCAAACAAAAGGTAATATCTTTCATTTAGTTGGTACTGGTAAAAGTTGTCTGTTTGTACAAGTTGATCAGAGTTGGTTATGGCATAGAAGGATGTGTCATGTGAATTTTGATAATATCATCAAGATAAGCAATACTCAAGCTGTAAGAGACCTTCCAAAATTGGTAAAACCTACAAATAGTTTGTGCAAAGAATGTCAGTTGGGGAAACAAAGCAGAATCTTATTTAAAAGCAAGGATCAATTTTCTATCAGATTATTGGACTTAGTTCATACTGATCTATGTGGTCCGACAAGAATCAAGAGTGTGCAAGGTGATAGATATTTCATGCTATTAATTGATGACCATTCCCGGATGATGTGGGTTACCTTTCTAAAAGAGAAATTAGAATCTTTTGAGAAGTTCAAAATTTTCAAGGCTATGGTAGAAAATGAAACTGGATTAAAATTGAAATGTCTGAGGTCTGATAGAGGTGGTGAATTCACATTCGGTGAGTTCATAGATTTTTGTGAGAAGCATGGTATAAAGAGACAGTTGTTTGCTCCTAGGACTCCACAACAAAATGGAGTAGTGGAGAGAAAGAACCGGACCATCCAGGAAGCATCTAGGATAATGATGATGGAAGCAAACGTTCCTCAGATGTTTTGGAGAGAAGCTGTCAGCACTGCAGTCTATACTCTCAATCAAGTTCAAATCAGAATCAATACCAGTAAGACTCCTTATGAACTTTGGTTTGACATCACTCCTACTGTGAGGTATTTCAGAGTGTTTGGTAGCAAATGTTACATTAAAAGAGATGAAGATCTAAGCAAGTTTGATGCTAGAAGTGATGAAGGAATATTCTTGGGTTACTCCACTCAAAGCAAAGCATACCGGTGTTATAATAAGAGACTAAGAAAGATGATAGAAAGTACAAATGTGAAGGTTGATGAAGGAATTGAGAAACCTTCAAGGTTTTATGAATATGATGAAGATGATCAGAATGGTGTTTTGATTCAAGGAGCCCAAACTCCTTCCGGTACTTAGAATCAAACAAATCTGGTAATTCAGGGAGAAGAGATGAGTCATAATGAGCCTGATCAAGAATTAGAAGTGCAGGAAACTCCCAAAGTTCCCAGGTATGTAAGACTGAACCACTCTGAAGATCATATCATAGGTGATAAAAGCAAAGGTGTGCAAAGAAGAAGAAGAATTGCTCAAAACTTAAATGAGTATTGTCTGATTTCAAGGATTGAACCTAAGACAGTAAATGAAGCTTGCAATGATGAAAACTAGACTAAAGCAATGGAGGAAGAGCTGATGCAAATTGAGAAAAATCACACTTGGGATCTTGTTCCTAGACCTAGAGACAAGAATGTGATTGGAACCAAATGGGTCTTCCAGAACAAACTGAATGAAGTTGGTGATGTAATCAGAAATAAAGCCAGATTGGTCTGCAAGGGCTACTCTCAAATAGGAGTTGATTTTGAAGAAACTTTTGCTCGAGTGGCAAGAATTGAAGCAGTCAGATTATTTCTTGCTTATGCTGCCTTCAAGGACTTCAAAGTATATCAGATGGATGTCAAGTCTGCCTTCCTGAATGGTGACTTGGAAGAAGAAGTATACATTGATCAACCGGATGGATTTCAATTGTTTGATCATGGTGATATGGTCTGCAAGTTGAAGAAAGCTCTGTATGGACTAAAGCAAGCCCCAAGAGGCTGGTATGAAAGGTTGGATAAGCATCTTTTGAAGATTGGTTTCAACAAAGGTACTACTGACAGTAATTTGTATTTCAAAATTGATCATGAAAACATCTTGATTGTTTAAGTGTTTGTTGATGATATCATTTTTGGAGGAAGAGATAGTATGTGTAAAACGTTTGCAAATCAAATGAAAAATGAGTTTGAGATGTCCATGCTTGGTGAAATGAATTTCTTCTTGGGTCTACAAATCACTCAAACCAAGAAAGGAATCTTCATTTCTCAGACTAAATATGTGAAAGAATTGTTGAAGAAATTTGGGATGGAAGACTCAAAACCAATGCATACTCCTATGGCTACCAGATGTAAATTGAGCAAAGATGATGATTCTCCTAAGGATGATCAGACAAAGTATAGGTCAATGATTGGAGGATTGTTGTATCTCACTCAAACTAGACCAGACATTATGCAGGTTGTTGGTCTTGTTGCTAGATTCCAGGCTGATCCCAGAGAATCTCATGTCATGGCAATCAAGAGGATTTTTAGATATCTAAAAGGGATAATTGAGTATGGTTTGTGGTATCCTAGAGATCATGATTTCTCTCTTCATGCATATACAGATGCAGATTGGGTAGGAGATGTGGATGACCAGAAGAGTACCAGTGGTGGAACATTCTTTTTGGGAAAGAGATTGGTTTCTTGGCTAAGCAAGAAATAAGAGGCAATATCTCTGTCTACAACTGAAGCAGAATACATTGCTGTAGCAGGTAGTTGCACTCAAGTTTTGTGGATGAAGCAGATGCTAAGAGATATTAAAGTAGAATATGAGGAGCCTATCACTATATTCTGTGATAATTCAAGTGCAATAAATATATCTAAGAATCCGGTGTTGCATTCTAAGACTAAGCATATATCTATCAAGTTTCACTTTCTGAGAGAGCAAGTGAACAAGGATGAAGTCAGACTGGAGTTTGTGCCCTCCAAGGATTAGATTGCAGATATCTTTACTAAACCTCTTCCCAAGGACTCTTTTGAGTATCTCAGGGAGAAGTTAGGGGTTATTGCCTCTCCGGTGATGAATTAAGGTGCACTGGTGTGCATCAGTCCGGTGGATTTCACAGTCACATCTTGTGATCCGGATTGGTGATGGGGAGCTGCTACTCAGGGGGAGCAGCTGGTATGATTCTGATATGTTGGAGTTGCAAGTATGAGCCCTTTTCCATTGATGTCAAAGGGGGAGAGAAGACATGTGAAAAATAAGTGGTTGATGATCAAAGGGGGAGCAGTAAAGGAAGAGAAGACATGTGAATGGTTGTTGCTGATAAGGGGAGTTGTGACAGTAAGGAGAAGTTCTTGTCTTGATGGTTTTTCACATCATATGTTGCCATCAATGACAAAGGGGGAGATTGTTGCATGTGTGGGCCTAACCGGTGTTGTCATTGATGTCAACATACTCATGTTGCATTAATGAGAAGGATTGGACGAGCAGAGAGGAGCAATGGAGACAGTGAAGTGGAGATCCCAGCTAAAGTGCAGATCAGAGGTTACAGTTCAAAGGGTTTGTAGATATGAGTCTTGAGATGATCCAGTCAAGTTTTCAGAGGTCCGCATGAAGATCTGAAGAAGTTATGGCCGCTCAAGTAGAACCAGTTCTGGCAGGTGTTCAGAGGTGACAGAGTGACACAGATAGGTCCGGTGGGATCCAGAAATGTATTATCCCATTCTGTGGATTTGAGGGAGTGTTGAGGACATCCTTGTGAAGTGTCAACTTGATTGGTTCGTGGTTTGAAGGTCCAGAAGTGCCTATTCCTTTGTGATAGTGATGACAGACTGTGTTCTTGATGTTTCAGATGGAGAGAAGAATTTCAGTAGGCGGATGAAGTGTGGATGTTCTTGGTGATTCAGGAAAGGTTGTGGTGATCTTTGGATCATGTCCAGTTCATGTTGATGGTCCACATTGAAGTTAGAGTTCACATTTGAAGAATAACCACCAGATGTTGGTGTTCTTCCTAAGACTAGCCGACTGGATGTATTACACGTCTTGCGGATGTTCTTGTAGGTGTTTGCTGACTTAGATGATTGTTCCTAAGTTGATGCCTTGTATAAATAAGGGATTGTGAAGTCATTCCAAAGTGTGTCTTGTGTGGATGTGTGTGTGGTAGCGAGGAAGAGAGTGAAAGGCAGAGCAGAAGTTTTTGGGCTTAAATGGAACTGATCCAAGCATGGTAAAGATGCTATTCTCCAGTTCACGTTTGTGATACTTGTTACTTTGTAGACAGTGTGTCTCTTGTAGGTAGTGGGCCTCTTGTGAGCAGTGTGCTTGGGCACTGAGCCCTAATTGGCATGTGCCATTTTGTTCTTTCTATTCTTCTAACAGAGAATACTTTTTGGGTTGATCACCCCGTGGTTTTTCCCTTGACCGGGTTTTCCACATCAAAATCTTGGTGTCTCATGTGTTGATGTGTTTCTGCTCTTGTGTTAATGCTTTATGCTTCCATGGTTGATTAATTATTATGCTATTGAATAACAAAGTGGATTTAAGTGTTTAATTGAGAGCAAGTTTTGGACAACTGATTCACCCCCTCTCTTAGTTGTCTGTCTTGAATCCAACAAGAATCTGGGGTGATGAGGCTAACTAAAGAAATTGAAGATAGAAAGAAAACTGAAGAAAACCTGAATCAAAATCTAAAAGAAAGAACTAAAGAATGCTGCAGATTGGACGAAATTGCTGGCCTCCTAGAGTCTAATCTACATGAAAGCAGAGACAATGAGAGAACTTGAAAGGCAAATTGTCATTCTCAGACATGACCTAGAACTTGCAAATGAATACAAGGAGAAGTTCAAGATAAGCTCAGCTAAACTTGAAGCACTGCTTGAAGGATAGAAAAAGGTTGATGACAAGCATGTTCTTGGATATGAGAAAGGTGAAAGCTCTAGATCTAGACAAAGAAATTTTCAATCAAGGAATGGGAGAAACAGACTTAGAAGACCTCTGGTAAGACAGCCTAATGCTCAAAGATATCCATCATTTAATGGAAATTGCTTTAATTACAATAAATTTTGTCATATAGCTACTCGGTGCAGAAGCAAAGTAAATCAAAATGGTCCATCCTTCTCTGGTCAATGCTTCAAGTGTAAGAGGTATGGTCATAGATCAAATGAATGCAAAAGTATGATAATGAATAACTCTAGAGAAAATGGTAACTCTTTCAATGGTTACTACTTTACTTGCAATGGATATGGACACATGGCTAATCAGTGCAGATCAAGAGGAAATTGGGCATATAAGCAAAGAAATGTTGTTTACTTTAATTGCAATAGATCTGGTCATACTGCAAGATTCTGCAGAAGTAGGAATAATGAAAGAAGAGGTCTGGCAAATAGAAAATTGGATGAGCAGAGACAAGACAAAGACAAAAGAAAAATTGATGTGAATGAGATCCAGAATGAAATTAGTAAGACATGGGTTAAGAAAATAAGTGAGAACAATAGTAATGAGTCCACACCAGAATCTGGTGCTGATAATTCCTCCAGGAATTAAATTTAGAGCTCTGGCTCAGGGGGAGCTGCATTGAAAATTAAATTCACCCAGCTAGCAAGTGGGTGCCTGGATCTGGCACAATGAGAGAAGATAGTTTGAATTTTTTTCAGAACTTTTGGAAGCATTTCTGGAAGAAAAGATGTTGATATGGAAATTTGCGGAGTGATTCATGAAGAATTGTTCAAGAAATTGAGTAACCGGATGAAGTTAGGGTAGTGCATTTATTACAAAGGTAAATTAGGCTTTGCGGAGCATAAAAAGGTGTTCACTCCTCATTTGAAGCACTTTGCACTCAAAGAAAACAAGAAGAATAGTGTTTGAGCTAAGATTACAAGGAATTGAAGTTTGACCGACAAATTTATCCGTCAACCCTAATCTCGTGAAAAATGTATTTATTTGTGAAGATTTGAACTTTTAATATTTTTGCAATGGCTACACCTTTGGTTGTTGACATTACTGAAAGGCCTCGACCCAAATTTAAGAAACATCCACACAAATCTATAGAAGTCGACCCATTAGTTGCATTTTCAAGTGTTCTGTATGGTGTGCTGCACACTGAAGATATTAGGGTTTATATTCATGCAAACATAGATGAATTTGGGGACTCAAGGTATGTAGATTTGTTTGAGAGTCATCTCAGGGATGAAAATCACAACCTTAAACTAGAGTATAAGGCACTACTTGATAAACATTTTATTTAGATTATGGGGTTTCCAACATTTGATGAAGATGAGTGGGTCCAGTATGTATTGAGTTAGATGCATGATGAATTCATATGGCTGTTAAAACCATTCAAGATTACTAAGGATGTTATTAGAATTGTGACTAGGTTAAACTCAACCAGTGGATTACCCATGTTGAAATCTGTGAAAAACCAAATTGTTACCAATGCAACTGGTGCAAAGTTTGACAAAAGGGCAATGACCATAAATGACATTATAGAACCGGATGTGAAGTTTTCTTCCATGGTGATTGGCTACAAGATCTAGCACTCTAGTAGAGAGAATTTAGTCTCTAGAACTGCCATATATGTAGCATATCAAATGTTGAAGAAGAATGTAGATTATGACCTATGTGAGCTATTATAGAACCAGCTGATTGAAAACCTAAACAAAATCAAGAAAGATAAGAAAAACACTTTTAAATATGGTACATTGGTTCTATACCTATTTTTCTAGTATATGAATGAAGTACTTGGAGTATAGGGTGTTCACTAGACTAATGATGAGCCAGTTGCCATTCAAATCAGAAATCATCTTCGCAGCATTGGTGATTATAAAGCTTAGAAAACTGCAATCTAGGGATACCTCAAGACTTTTTAGGGTATGATGCATTCAAGGGAAAGAATCCATAAATCAATTATTGAGAAGTACAAGAATGAAATATGTTTTATGGATGACACTGATCAGTGCCTAATGGAAGCAGTGGAACCCAGAACTATTTGGATCATGCCCATGGGGTATGAAGTAGATGGAAAAATATTGAACATGTATGCTCAACATCTTCTAAGCAAACCAAAAGACACAATAGTTGAAATATTTGGGACATAGGAGGAGCTAAGTTTAAAACTACATACTGAGCTCAGAGAACCTGAAACCAACAGAAAATTAAGAAAAGGAGTTGAGCAGTTGGCCAAGAATCTAGGTCTCACAAAGGAAGTCATGAGGCAATTCCAGGAGAGAACTAAAAAGGCTGAGAAGGAGAAGCAGGATAAGAAACAAGGAAGTGCTCTAGTAGGACCATCCTCCACATCAAGGACCACTAGAAGCTCTGCTGCTACCCCTATTCCTTCAAAACTTGCCAATCCTAAGCTACTGGAAGGAAAATCATCCAGAAAAGAAGGAAAAAGAGTAAAAATAAAGGCCACAAGAACCTATAAGAGCACAAAAGTTGATGAAGAAAGAACATATTCTAATGTTGAGATAAAAGAGTTGAAAGCCTCTGGAACAAAAGCTGCCAAAATGTCTAAGGAGAAGCCCTCCGAAAGAAAAAAGACAAACAAAAGGTAGAAGATAGATACATATGTTGAGAAGCCCACAATCTCCGTGGAAGATGTAATAAAATTAGTCATTGTGGATGGAAATTTGAAACCCATGACTAAATTTTATGATGAATATAGTGACACAGATAAGAGGGTGTTGGAGGAAGCAACTGTTAGATATCTGAATATCTATAATAAGATCCTGATTGAAATAACTTTTGAGATCCTTCCAAGTCTTGCAAATACTTTGGAGTTGAGGATAGAAAATGCAAAAAGCAAGGATATAGAGCTTAGAGAGCATGTACTGATAAAACTATGCCCTCAAATCACTCAAGTTCAAATGAGTAAGATATTCAAAGATGTGAAGGATGAATTTAGGAGCAAGAAGAGAATGAACAAACTAATGCTTGGAGAATTGGACCAAATAGTTAATGAAACACAGGAAATACTTCTAAGTGCATTGAAGAGACATAATCTTCCATTTGTTGAGGAGGAGGCCGATGATAAGATTCTGGATGTTGAAAAGATGGAAATTGATGAGCAACAAACCAAGGTTGATGACTCCTATGTTCCGGAAGAGGAACAAATAAACAAAGAAGATACAGAGATGGTAGACCAATCTGATGATGCAAGAGATACTCCAACTTCTCCTGATCAATTTGGAAATGAAGACAGTGTTGAGATTACTGCTGCTACACAAAATCCTTCTAAATAGATTTCAGATGGTAAGGACACGGGAAAGAATTCCCCTGCAGATGGCATAGTGAAAGGTAAAACAGAGGAAGAGAAAGAAGAAAGTAAGGAAGATAAAATAGAAGAAGATGGTGCAAATGTTGATGCATATGAACAAATCAGTCCTGATACTAACAATGAAAAATCTCAAGGAAAGGAAGGTGGTTCAAGAATTGTGGCAAGAGACACTATAGATGCAGTAAAAGGTCTCCTGAGTAAAGAAATGCTTGAGTTTGATGAACCGGAGCTATTTCAAGGACCGATCAATCTAGATGCTCTCTCTCCAGTTCAAGTAATGAAAATAGCATCCTTCACACAAGCCAAGGCAAGAGAAAAGATGTGGAAATCTCACATTGAGGACAGTGAATTGCTAGGCCTTGCAATCGGAGTATTGGAGAAGATAATACCAACCCTCCAAAAGAACCCATCTGACTCTCCCTCCAGACATCTAAAGAATCTTGTAAATTTCATAAGTACACATTTTGAGTCTTTTGAGAAGTCTGCAGAAACTAAAGTCAAAAGTGAATTTTTGGATAAGAAATTTAGTGAAATAAAGAGCCAAATAAGGAATGATAGGATGATACTTGGTATCAGTATAAAAAGCATTCAAAATTTTCTAAGTGATGGAGGTGATATATACAAATTTTGTCTATCCTGGCCTAAAGTCAGTAAGGATATTGAGAAAAAGCTAAAGGAGCAAGAACAAAAATTGTCAAATCTATCTCAAAATTTTGATCCTCTAATAGTTTCTCCTACAAATCAGGAATGCCAAGTAATTAGCTTGATCAATGAAATAAAGAAGCTTGTTAAAGAAAAAGGAAATATTGTGAGGAGAATGTGTGAGCTCTGGGGATTAATTGCCGCCAAGTTAGAAACAACGTTTAATGCATTTTCAGAAGCTCAAACTGCAGTTGAGACAAGTGATCCTCCAGATCTGACAAAGGCAGAAGCATATGCATTTCTTCTGAGTGGACACATCTCAATTTTAGATGGTATGAAAAGAAGTTGGGCCTCTAAACTTGAGAAATTGAAAAATAGTTTTGCAGATATTCTCAAGTTCATGTAAATATAACATAATGATTGGGTGTACATATGCGGCACTATATTTTTTAGAATTTTGGCTTGCAGACACCATCCTTTGCCATTGATGTCAAAGGGGGAGTGAAGAATAGTGAAAAATGATAAATCTAGCAAAGGGGGAGCTTTGGAAACAATGGAAAGCAAGTGTATAGAGCAAGGGGGAGTAGCATCGACACTTAGTCATTTTTCACTAAGTGTTGCCATCAATGCCAAAGGGGAGATTGTTGGCAAGAGACACTTCTACACATGACAGGTGTTGTCATTGATGGTAACTAAGATTATTCCACCCATCCACATAACACAATTTGTTCATACTGGAAGTCAGAAACAAAGTAGGTGACAGGGTCCTATATCTTGGTTTGAATCTCTCCGGTGGTAAATCAGAGTTTGTTTCAGATCTGAGGGAGTTATAAGCATTGTCAGGATAATCTAAATCCATAGTTTTGGCCTCCGGTGATGAAGGATTCAAAAGTTATTAGCATCTGAGTATCAAGTTAATAGTTTGACAGAGTAGACAGAAGAAGAACAGGCTGACCTTGTAATTGATTTTGGTTCTGGATGTATGGAATTTGTTGGTTGGACAAGTTGTGATGATCAGTGATAGTAGCTGACTTGATTGCTGATTTGTGAGTGCAAGTTTTGGTCCGCGTTACAAGTTGTACATGGATTTAGCTGACATAGCATAATCTTCAATAAGTTCTAAGTGTTCTTGAAGCCGACTGAAAAGTGGTTGAAGATCAGGATGTGGATATATATAGCTGATGGATTTGAATTATTTTGGTGCATGTGTGTGTTGCAAATATGGAGTAAGTGTGAAAAGGACAGATAGGAGTGCAAAAGGAAGAGATCTAAGATCTGAATTATGGTAAAGCAGTAAACAGGGTAGAACAAAGATGAATGTATCAAGTCAGTATTCTATGCTTAACTGAAACTGAATCCTTGCATTGGTTGATGCTAATTATTAGTTCAAATTCATTGTAATATTCTTACTATAGGCAATGATCCTTCTTTTGAGCAGTGAGCTCTGGGCAGTGAGCCTGAATGCATGTGCATTCCCAATTGTAATACTTTTAACAGAGTATAATCTTTGTGGGTTAACCCCCACCGTGTTTTTTCCCTTAACTGGGTTTCCACGTCAAAAATCATTGTGTCATGTGTGTTTAGTTATTTTTGCTCATGTGTTGATGACTCATGCTTTAAATGTTTTAATCAGTTCTAAGTGATATTGTTGCAATTGATAAAGTTTTTGGACAACTAATTCACCCCCCCTCTCAATTGTTCTGCCTAATTCTAACATGTTTATTGCTATTAAAGAAGAACTTGTGTCTACTAATTCTTCTAGCCGTATGAAGAAAGAAAAACTAGTGGAAAGTGCTTTGGCTACTCAGGTTGTTGAAGACAAAGATGAATGGGTTATTGATAGTGGCTGCTCTCACCACATGACTAGTGACAAAAGTAAGTTTGTGAGTTTGGAAAGATATGATGGTGGACTGGTTAGGTTTGGGGATGATATAGCTGGTAAGATTTGTGGAAAAGGATCTATTTCTTTTGATGACAAACATAATACTGAATATGTCTTGTATGTGAAAGGATTAAAGCACAATCTTTTGATTGTAGGTTAGATGTGTGACAAAGGTTATGGCCTAAGCTTCAAGGACAATGGATGCAAGATCAGGGAAAGCTCCAGAACAATCATTGCAACTAGTAAGAAGACTAGAGGTAATATCTATCACTTGAAAGGAACTGATAATTATTGTTTGTTGGCTTAGACTAATGAAAGTTGGCTATGGCATAGAAGGTTGTGTCACATTAATTTTGACAACATTATGAAGATAAGTACTGCACGTGCTGTTAGAGATTTGCCCAAGCTTGTGAAGTGTACTAATCCTATTTGCAAGGAGTGTCAATTTGGGAAACAAACAAGAACAAGTTTCAAAAGCAAGGATCAATCAGTTGATGGATTACTAGAACTAGTGCATACATACTTATGTGGACCTAGTAAGACGTTTGCAAGGAGACAGGTATTTTATGTTGCTTATTGATGATTATTCTAGAATGACTTGGGTTATCTTTTTGAAAGAAAAATCAGAAGCTCTGGATAAGTTTAAGGCATTTAAGGCAATGGTTGAAAATGAGATGGATTTGAAGATCAAATGTTTAAGGTCTGATAGAGGAGGAGAGTTCACATCAAATGAATTCAATTTATTTTGTGAAGAACATGGGATAAAGAGATAGTTATCTACACCTAGAACTCCACAACAAAATGGAGTCATTGAAAGAAAGAATAGAACAATTCAAGAAGCTGCTAGAACCATGATGAAGGAAGCTGATCTTCTAGAAGTATATTGGAGAGAGACAATTCACACTGCTGTATATATCCTAAATAGAGTCCAAGTCAAAAGTAATAGTTCTAAGACTCCTTATGAATTGTGGTATGGTAAAATTCCTACTGTGAAATATCTCAAAGTTTTTGGTAGCAAATGCTATATCAAAAGAGAAGAAGATCTAGGAAAATTTGATGCTAGGTGTGATGAAGGAATCTTCCTTGGTTAGTCAACCAAGAGAAAGGCCTACCGATGTTATAATAAGAGGCTAATAAGATCATTGAGAGTGCAAATGTCAAAGTTGATGAAAGCAAGGAAAGGTCTCTAGATTCAAGTGGATATGAATCAGATAAACCAGATGTTTCAGAAGTGGTGCAGCATGAAGACAACGCAGATGAAGAGAATCAAGCTCTAGAAAGGGCTACCAAGACACCAAGGCATTTAAAACTTAATCATTCTGAAGATCAAATCATAGGAGATAAAAGTAAAGGAATCCTGACTAGAAGAAGAGCTGCAGAAGAACAAGTAAAATTCTATCTAATTTCCAAGATTGAACGTAAGACTGTGAATGAAGCTTGCAATGATGAGAATTGAGTAAAGCTATGAAAGAAGAATTGATGCAGATAGAGAAGAATTAGATCTGGGATCTTGTTCCCAGACCAGAAGACAAAAATGTAATTGGTGCCAAGTGGGTTTTCAAAAACAAGATGAATGAGAATGCTGAAGTAGTAAGAAACAAAGCAAGGTTGGTATGCAAATGATACTCTCAAGTTAAAGGAATATATTTTGAGGAAACATTTCCACCAGTGGCAAGGATTGAAGCTATAAGAATATTTTTGGCATTTGTAGCCTACAAATATTTTAAGGTATATTAGATGGATGTAAAGTCTACATTCTTGAATGGAGAGTTGGAATAATAAGTCTATATTGAACAACCGGAAGGATTCCAGTCATCAGATCAGGGTGACATGGTATGCAGATTGAAGAGGGCTTTGTATGGATTAAAACAAGCCCCCAGGGCATGGTATGCATAGTTGGATAGGTATCTGATATAGATAGGGTTTAGTAAAGGTACTACAGACATCAATCTCTACTTCAAGATCAATGATGAACGAATCCTAATTGTAGCAGTTTTTGTTGATGACATTATCTTTGGAGGCAATGAAGGTATGTGCACAGTTTTTGCCTGTGAAATGCAAAGTGAATTTGAAATGTCCATGTTTAGTGAGATGAATTTCTATTTGGGGCTACAAATAAATCAATCAGATAAAGGTATCTTCATTTCTCAGTCTAAGTATGTGAAAGAGTTGCTAAAGAAGTTTGGGATGGAAGACTCTAAATCGGTAAATACTCCCATGATAGTTGGTTGTAAATTGAGAAAAAATGATGATTCACCTATGGCAGATCAGAAAAGGTATAGATCTATGATTGGAGGATTACTTTATCTGCCCTAAACTAGACCTGACATAATGCATGCATTTTGTCTTGTGGAAAGATTTCAAGCAGAGCCCAAGCAGTCACATATGATGGAAATCAAGAGAATTCTGAGATATTTGAAAGGCACAATAGATTATGGTTTGTGGTATCCAAAAGACAATGATTTCACTCTCAGTGCATACACTAATGCAAATTGGGCCGGAGATATGGATGACAGGAAAAGTACAAGTGGAGGTGCATTCTTTTTGGGAAAAAGGTTGGTATCTTGGTTGAGCAAGCAACATGATTCAATATCCCTGTCTACTGCAGAAGCATAATACATTGCAACAACATGTAGTTGCACTCAAGTATTATGGATAAAGCAGACTTTGAAGGACATCAGAGTTATGTATGAAGATCCAGTTGCAATGTTTTGTGACAATACAAGTGCCATAAACATATCAAAGAATCCAATAATGCATTCAAGGACAAAGCACATATCCATAAGATACCACTTTCTAAAGAAAAGGTGACTAGAATGAAGTCAAGTTGGAGTATGTATCTACAAAAGACCAGATTGCAGACATTTTCACCAAACCTCTACCTAAGGATACTTTTGAGTATCTCAGAGAAAAGTTAGGGGTTATTACCCCTCCTACTCTAAATTAAGATGCACAAGAGTGCATCAGTCCGATGGTGCTTCTTCAGTTCCAGATTGATGCTTTTAGGGCTACTTCTCAGGGGGAGTAGTTAGTGAGTTCAGAAGAGAAATTGAATCAGAGCAGAAGAGTGCAAGTATGTACCCTTTGCCATTGATGTCAAAGGGGGAGAGAAGTCATGTGAAAAACTCAAAAAGAAAGAGTGCAGATGTGTAAAAAGATAGGGGGATAATCTTGGTCAGAAAGAAAGAGTGCAGATGTGTAAAGAGATAGGGGGAGAATCCTGTCTTGATGGTTGTTGCAGTTTTTCACATCGTATGTTGCCATCAATGACAAAGGGGTAGATAATTGCAAGTAGGTGCCTAATTGGTGTTTTCATTGATGTCAACATATCTTTGTTTTCATTGGTGTCAACTATGTCCTATTCTATTACTTGTTTAGAAGCTTTGTATGTTGAGGATATTGAGAAAATTGGCCCTCCAGAAGATACAAGTGAGTTACAGTGAAGTGCAGTATAGACAATGAGTTGTATGCTGAAGAACAGTATGATAGATTGCTCTGCATTTCTCACTGGTTGAATATCTTGGTCTATGGATTGGAAGTTATTTAAAGGGATGCTTGAAGATGCTAAATCCTGAATTTGAGCCTCTTGTGTGAAGAATTAAGAGATTTGCATTCACCAGAGTAAAACTTGCTTTCTCTGATTATTCTTTGGTGGTAGGGAGAAAATATTTTGCTTCGCATTCCTCCACAATAAAGTATTTTTCTTTGCGGTTCTAGAGGGAAGTCTGGGATGATGATAAGTGCCTACAATTACAGTGGTTCATGTTTTGGTGGTCTGCAAGCTATCTTTCTTTTATGTTAGTTGAAGACAATGAAGTTCATGTGTTCTGGTGAGAAGATTCCTATGGATGAAGTGGTTAAGGTTCATGTGGTTGCTCCTAATGATTATAACATGCTTGTGGATGTCTCCTAATCATGTTCCTATATTAACATTGGACCATGTTAAGGAATTGAGATCGTGTTTGAAGATTATTCCCAGATAATGTAACGTGTAACCAGTCTTAGCCGACTTGGTTAATTCTAGTAATTACAGAGATTCCTTGAAGATTGTGAAAGTGTGTTGTGGCATGGAAGATCATGTTTGAGTCCCAACTAAGGCGTGGCATGATCCACATACATCTTTACTTCATTTCCTTTGCATAATGTTGTAATAGGTCAGGACCTATTTTGTAAATGTTTGTAATGTCGACCTTGGAGATTGCTCCAGTGGTTGATGATTGTAATGCTGACCTTGATGATCATTCCAAGGTTGATGAAGTGTATAAATACTTGTGATTGAGTCATGGAAAATGTGTCCTTGAGTTAGAATGGGAAAATAAGGAAAATAGGCAAGGAGATAAGGCAGAGCAGGGTAGAGCAGAGAAGAGAACCGATTGTTCTTCAATGTTTTAATCTCAGACATGAAGAAGATGGTGATTGTGACAGTGAGTCGCTAGTAGGGTTGAACAACCCTTATTGTAATCTTTCTAAGTTTAGGGTTGAGGCAGTGAGCTTGCTAGACCTAGCTGTACTTCATGGCAGTGAGCCAGTATGTTTTGGGCCTGTGGAGTGACCAAGCTTGAACATCATTTTTCAGAGATTACAATATATTTTGAGAGCTAATCGTCTCTATGGTTTTTCCCCACCTTGGGGTTTTCCATGTAAAAATCTGGTGTCTCTTGTGTATAATGTTGCATCTGTGTTTAAGTTTCTGATTTCATGCATTCATTGTTATATCATAATAATTGTGGATAAGTGATTAATGTATAAATGAAGAAGTGTTTAAGTTTTGTGAGAACTGACTCACCCCCCCTCTCATTTGTCTGGTGCATTTCAACAAGGCCCATCCATCTTTGTCCTATGTGGATCCATTTGATCTAGCCAAGACATACACTAGCAAGGCTATTCCCAAGATTGAAATCAAAGAATGAGGACTTGGCGAGTATAGTTTACAGGATTCCTTTTGTGTAGGAGCCATGCCTTTGTCTCCCAAATCATATGGTAAACTACCTATCTCCAAACCTGGTTCATCCAAAACCACTATCACCATCTCTCCAACTGTATTTATCCAATCAAGGTTACTTGATGACGAAGATGTGGATAGTGATATTTCATCTTGGGTTTTCTACGATGAAAATGATCAAGTTGCTTTAGAAGAGGAATGATACAATAATGGGTTCAGGATCATTAAGAATATGGGCTAGAAAGGCAAGCGAGGACTAGGGTTGCAAGAACAAGGCCCTTTGGAACCTATCATAGTTACTAAGAAGTACAATAGATAGGGTCTAGGGTATGGAAAGGAGGTCCCGCCTTCCGTAGACATTAAGTTTATCCTCGATGAAGTAGCCAAAGCCTTTCCTGTAGAAGATGCAACTAGTCAGGATACCATTGATGACTCTTCTTTCTACATCACCGAACTATTCCAAGAAGCCTCCATTTTCATGTTGTCATCTACCTCATCATCCACACCCCTAGACCTTCAACTTGTTTACCCTAACCTAATTGATTGGGACCAATAGGGGGCACCTATCTTGGACACCTTCTAGAACGACAAGGCCATAGCAGAATTCATGGGTTTAAGAAAAGGTTTACCTTTGGGGGACTACAAAGTTGGATTCATGATTAACCTTCCTTAGCTGACATACTTCGGTGGAAGTGTCAAATCCTCCATTCACAAAAGTGAAATAAATAAAATAAAAAAAGAAAAGTCACCAGGTAAAAACTGTAAGGCACCTCTTGACTATAAAAAAAATAAAAATAAAGGACGTATCCAAGGTTGAAAACCTCTCTGAGGTGCCCGAGGATGGAGGATTCAACCTTCTTGTGACCCGCACACATCAAGAGTGATCATATTTGTTGGTAGAGGATTCTAAAAAAATCAATCTAGGCACAACACATAACCCAAAAGTCACCTTTCTAGCAGCGTCACTAGTAGATGAAGAGAATGTTAACTTTACAACATTTTTCATGAAAATGGCAATAAATTTTGCATGGACTTACGTAGATATGCTGGGTCTATATCCTTCACTAGTAGTGCACCATCTAGTAGTATCCCCAAATGCCAAGCCGGTCAAACAAAAGCTGCGAAAAATGCATCCCCAAATAGCTCTTCTAGTCAAGACAGAAATTTAGAATCTTTTAGATGCCAAATTTATTAAGCCCATTGACTCTCCTGAGTGGGTTTGCAATCTTGTGCCTGTTGCAAAGCTAGATGGACGAATCTGATGCTGTAACGACTTTAGAGATCTCAACAAGGCTTGCCCTAAGGATGACTTTTCATTACCAAGGATTGACACAATTGTCGATCTCACAGCTAGTCATGAAATGATTTCACTGATGGATGGGTCCTCTGGGTATAATCAGATTAGAATTGCAGAAGAGGACCAACATAAAACTTCTTTTATCTATCCATGGGGTACCTACTGTTGGGTGGTCATGCCTTTTGGTCTCAAGAATGCAGGTGCAACATACCAATGAGCTATGCCTATTATTTTTCATGACCTCTTCCATACCATCATGGAAGACTATGTGGATGACATCTTGGGAAAGTCTAAAACAAGAGAAGTCCACCTACAAGTATTGGAACAGATTTTTGACAGGTTGGAAAAATATCAAGTCAGGCTAAATCTAAAAAAATGTATCTTTGGTGTAACCTCTGATAAATTATTGGGCTACATAGTCTCTAGAAGATGTATTAAGGTTGATCCTACCAAGGTAAAAGCTATAGTAACCATGCATCCTCTGTCAAATTTGAAACAACTACGTAGCCTCCAAGGTAGCCTACAATCTATCTGCAAATTCATTGCATAGCTCGCAGATAAATGCCATCCTTTCCAACACTTGCTCCAGAAAGGAGAGACCTTTAAATGGGATGAAAAATGTCAATAAGCTTTTGATCAGATCAAAGAGTATCTAGCAACACCACCTGTGTTAGTGCCACCTGTCTCCGATCAACCTTTACTCTTGTATACATCTTCAACAGTAATTTCCTTGGGCGCTCTATTGGCTTAGAATGATGACACAGGAAAAGAACATGCCATTTACTACATAAGTAGGACTCTTGTGGGTTATGAGCTAGATTATACAACTGTAGAAAAAGCATGCTTAGCTATAGTGTTTGCCTCTCAAAAAATTGTGACATTACATGCTAAATAAAACAACAAAGCTCATATCTAGATTTGACCCACTCAAATATCTTCTTTCTAAAGCACCACTTACTAGAAGGATAGCAAAATGGGTGATGATCCTTAGTGAGTTTGATATTCAATATGTTGATCAGAAACCTATCAAGGGACAAGTCATAGCCGATCAACTAGCAGAATTTCTGATAACAGACACCTAGCCTATCCATTCTACTTTTCCTGATGAAGAAATATTCAGTGTCTCTTCTTCTGAAATGTGGCAGTTGTACTTTGCGGTTCCTAACTTAACATGGATCAGGAGTTAGAATCCTCTTTATCACCCCCCAAGGTGATTGTATTCTAAAATCCTATAGAATTGCCTTCCCTTGCACTAATAACATAGCAGAGTGGGAAGCCCTGATCACAGGCTTACGCATGGCTGTCCAGTGGGATATCAAAGAGCTGCAAGTATTTGGAGATTCCCAGCTTGTAATTAAACAAGTCCAATATAAGAACTAAACAAAAGACGAGAAGCTCCTTCCTTACAAGCTAATGGTTGATGACTTAAGGAAGTATTTCTCTAAGATAACAATTGAGCAGATCCCTAGGATAAATAATAAGGTAGCCGATGCTATGGCAACCATTGGGTGTCTCCTAGACATGCCCGCCAATACTCAAAGGTACAAATTCTTGGTAGAGCAGCTCCTAATTCTAGCATTCAAAGTGCCTCAATCAGAGCTTATCTATGAAATAGTTGGTCCCAACTCCCCCTGGTACCATGATATCTCAGCAATGGTACTTTCCCTAGCCAACTTTCCAACACCCAGCGTAAAACCTTCACTCAACGAGCCTCTCGCTATACTATACTTGCTAAAACCCTTTACCGTAAGAGTCTCGATGGTATCCTCCTTAGGTGTCTTGACTCGATAGAGGTTGAAGTTGCTTTACGAGAGATATACGAGGGTGCCTATGGATCGCATTCTGATGGTCCTAGACTTGTTAAAAAACTTCTAAGAGTGGGTTACTATTGGCCCACCATGGAGCAGGACGCTCAATAGTTTGCCAGAAGATGTCTTCAATGTCAAAAGCATGGGGACCTGATACATGCCCCAGCACAAGAGATCTAGCCTCTTACTATTCCTTGGTCATTTTCACAATGGGGTTTTGACCTCATAGGTAAGACCAATCCACCCTCTTCTAATGGCCATAAGTTTATTATTACTGCTATAGAATATTTCATCAAATGGGTGGAAGCCATTCCTATGACCTACGTCACCGGAAAACAGATTTCCAAGTTTATTCTCCACTATATAATTTGCCGATATGGTATCCCACAAGCCATCATTACTGACAATGGGTGCCCATTTAAGAACCAGGAGGTCCGTGATTTGTGTAACAAATTCTGTTTCCAACACAGATTTTCCACACCCTACTACCCTCAGAGCAATGGTCAAGCTAAGGCCTCTAACAAGACCATCATAAAAAATCCTTTAGAAGACAGTCAATGAGGCTGGCCATGATTGGCACCTCCAACTAAACCCTGCATTATGGGCCTATCACACAAGTGTCAGAACTCCTACTGGCACAACCCCCTACATCCTTGTCTATGGTACTAATGCCATTCTTCCTATCGAGGTCGAGATCCCCTCATTGCAAGTCTCGCTCCATCATATTATCTTTGATGAAGAGTATAGAACAACCCGTCTAAATGAGTTAGAGCTATTGGATGAAAGATGAATCACAACGCTTAATCATCTACAAGTTTACCAAAATCATCTTCGTCGTAGCTATAAAAAAAAGATTAAAGAAAGAAGGTTCCAGGTGGGCGACCTAGTCCTAAAAGAGAATCAGAGAAACCAGTAGCAATGAGAGAAACAGGGAAAATTTGAGCGAAATTGGCTAGGGCTCTTTGTCATCACATTAATGTTTGGGTCTGAAGCTTACACTCTTGCAACACCTGAAGGCATCCCCCTAGATGAACCACTCAACAGTGTTCATCTTAAAATTTTTTATCCTTGATCCTTGCATCCTCTATCTGCAAAAAATACAAAAAAAAATAAAAAAAGAAAAAAGAAAAAAAATACAAAAAAAAACAATCCAATAGTGAAAACCACTTCAGTGGCGCTTTGGGTTAGCATCCAATGGTGAAAACTTGGCAAACAAGTGCCTTGGATAGGTACCATAGTGAAAACTTGGCAAATAGGTGCTATGGTAAAACCAGCTCTCACCATCTACTTCGCTACCTATTTAATCCCTGTCGTGCTATATCATTTCATCCATCCTCTGATAGCCTCATCCATCCATGTCTAAGTCGTTCATCTCATTTATCATCCCTGTTCCTTACTACTATCATGGCTTGGAAATTGTGGAAGTTAATATATCGTTTGCAACCACAGGCTCCCATATGAGTCAACTACGACCATCCCAGTCCATAGCAAATTTCCATGCCCTTTGTACATAACCAAATTTCTTCCCACAATGGGGGCACTTGCTTGCGCTTTGATGTTGGGTGAATGCTTTGAAGCATCATGGTCAATCGTATAATGTCTTGAAAAAATCCAAAAAAATGATATAATGTCTTGAAAATTTCCAAAAAAATCATATAATGTCCTAAAAAATCCAAAAAAAATTGTATAATGTCCTGAAAAAATCCCAAAAAATCGTATAATGTCCTGAAAAAATCCAAAAAAATCGTATAATGTCCTGAAAAAATTTAAAAAAATCGTATAATGTCATGAAAAAATCCAAAAAAATTGTATAAAGTCCTAAAAAAAATCCATAACAATTATAAAATGTTCTGAAACAAAATTCAAAAGACATTCCAAACACCTTCAAATCACCAACACAAACCAAACTCCGTTGTCACTGCATCCAAATCACATCAACCATCCCCATCACCATCCCATAATAAATCAAAACTACATATCATTTCTATCGTTAAGTGCCTTGATCCCGTGGACACGGGTATGTAGGCAGCCTAGTGTATGAAGGAAATACCCAGATTCAAGCACAAGACGATCCCCCTCCTCTATCTTTCATCTTTCCTCTGCTCATCTTTCTCACCATTTCATCTCATCTTCTTCTATCCTTCATCTCTCACATCATCAATAAACACCCAGAACTACATATTCATCATGTCTCATCATCATCGTGTGGTGCTTTGATCCCGTGGATACGGGTATGTAGGCAGTCTAGAATGCAAAGGAAGTATCCAATACGCAAGTACTAGTGATTCATTTCTTCCATCCCTCGGTCATCTTTTCTTTCTTCCGCCTTCTTCTCTTTGACTAACTCAAGCAAAACCAAACTATGCAACTAGCGATAACTCAAGTACTTATCAGATTAGGGTTTAACCGAGGTCCTTTGTTCGCATGTCTTACTCCAACATATGCTATGTCTACCAACCATATCAGCCTTCAATAGGATATAACTTTCCTTTTAACAAGGTGCTATCTATCCAATCCATTCAAGAGCAATCTAGATTTGGCAAGAGAATATGATGGCAAGGTCCTTTGTTTTTCTTTTGATTTATCTTTTGTTCCTTTCTAATACCTAGTCAAGACTGCCTTGATCTATCATATCTTGGTATGTTGCGATGAAGTATGGACTGGGGCATGGTCATTTGCTTTCGTATGCTGTGTTTGTGGGATGATCTTATTCTCTACTATGCCTAATGGTATCTTGTACGTGTTGGGATTAGCATCTTGTATATCAATATCTTTTGCATCTGAGAAGCTAAACAATCTCTTATGCACTAAGACTACTCTATGCTAAGACTATTTCCCATACATATAACCAAGAAGGTTCATTATGTCTAGTGGAAATAAGCTCAAACCTTTTTCTTACAGAGTCAAAGTCTGTCCCAAGCGGCTAATATTCATATCTTGTATCTTGACAAGGTTGTATTAATTTGTCCTGCATTAGATACTCGACACCTTGGTCCTTATAGCCTGGTGCATAATATCTAGAGCTATATCAAACATAAGGATTGCATTTCTCCAATGTCTTATGCAACCATTCGAAGCTCCCTTTTTTCCATCCATCATTGCATTCCTGACTTGATCAACGGTTTCGTCATCATCTTTCCTTTTATCATCTTTCTTTCGCTCCTCTTCTCCTTCGCCTTCCTCATCATCCCACCTTCTTCCTGCAAAACAAGTGTGTTAGACATAGTAGTATCATACATCATATCATATTATTAACATACATCATTATCTACATAAATTATAAGCATTTACCATCTATTTATCACTTAGGCAATTATGCATCCATTCACGTATCCATAAGCATATTCATTATATTCATTATATGCATTCCAAAATCATCGTATCATCATTACCACATCATAAATATAAACATGTACTCATTATAAGCATTTCATAATCACGATAACATCATAATCACATCACACACATAAACATCCATGTCATGGATATAAGCATCAAATCATCCATACATATAGGTCCATAAGTCTCAACATCCATAGCATAAAAACATATAAAAATCACAAAAATAGCAATACATATCCATAAATTATGTGCATGTAGAATCATGTCATCATATATATAAATCATCCATCCATGTATGTCATATGAGTCAATATACAAGTGTCTGTCATATACAAAAAATATATAAATCTGGCTATCAATGAGCCATCCAAAACTATTTATGTACAATAGGCACGCAGGCCTCAAAAATGATACACAATATATACAAAGCTAGCTATCCCTGCTATCTCGAGAGGCTTCTCCTCGAGGAGGCCTCACCTTGGTCTCTGCCTCCTCTGCCTGCTCCTCCTGCCCCACCTGTGTCCCTTTGTTGGGGAGGTCCCATAACTGATGCCACTGATCTAGAGCCCCCTGTTTGCCTTGAGGCTGACGTCCCCAACCGACTCCTATAACTAGGTTGCCTCTGATCGGATAGAGCTGCCCGGTGGTATAGTCCCCTGTAATAATTAGCCTTGCTCTGAGCTCTCGCGACCTCACCCTACAATCGGCTCATCTCTATAACCATGAAGAGTGTAGCCTGATCCGCGCCCAAGGTGGCTACAACAACATACCTCTCAAAAATCAACTACCGAGTCCTCTATACAATAGTGTCCCTCTCAGCAGTAAGGGCCTATACCCCTCTATAATGAAGTATCTCTCTTAGTTGTGACCCTAGCTAGGGCCTCGTCATCTGGTGTAGTCTGCGTTGCCTGCTGCCCCTGTGCCTGTAACTGCACTATCTGTGCCTGATACATCTCCACATGTCCTCTAGCATGTCTCATCGCTACTAATGCTTGTCCCTATCTGTTGCAGTATGTCTCAACTAGGTCCGTAGCCATGCCCCCCGAGCCAACTCTATGTCTAGCTGCCGCCTGTGTCTAGTTGCTACATCACCATCTCCTTCACCTCCAACAATCTGTTGTGGCTGGGGTGGCATCTAAACCTGTCTAGGGACCGACCCTAGTATCTATCCATAGACCCCTGGTGCTACTGCTACTATGGGAGCTGCCACAACTCCCACCGGTGGTGCTCGTCTCTATCCTCTAACTTTGCCCCACCTAGGAGCGTGCACAGCTACCTCTCCTTGCTCTCCTAGCACGATCAATCTAGAAGGTCTGTGCAATATCCAATAAGAGTCATACTCTAGAGTCATCCCTGCATCTGCTGGCTCACCTATCTAGTCCCAAATAACTAGCTGTAATCCCTCCAAATCTGCTAGGGCAACATCTACAATGATCTCAGGGCCCCAATCTGGAATCTCCCGCCATGTCTGCCCAAAGATAGCATCGGCCACTGGCTCACCCCAGGGCAAGCCAAACTGTCTCAGAACTCTCTCAAGCAAGTATCTCTCAATGACATATATGCTGCGTCCAAATAGATAACAAGACTACCTAGCATGTAATAGCTCTGGAACATCATCGTCCCAGCTGTCACAGCCCTGCCATGGTCTCCAAATGAACTGGTCCATCTCATCAAAAGTCCTCCTCCAATATACTAGAGCATGTAGTTGCATGTATGTGGTGACTCCTCCATATATGTGTCCATACGGCTGCCCAGGTGCTCGCTGTCTCAACCCCATCGGTCTCGTCACTGCTATGTGCTTAAAAGCCCAGACATGTAATAGAGTAACTCCTGCTGACATGCTAGACCTGCATTGTAAGCATAGTCATGTAAGTATCTATATAGCTAACCTAGTATGCAAGGGGCCCATGCATATTTGGTCCCGTACTTGACATACTCTCTAGCACAGTCCCCCATCCTACTAGGAATCCGCGAGCTCACCGATCTGGCACCAAAAATATTATGACCACCACCACAACTCTCTGTAGCCGATCACATAGTCTCCTCATGGTCTACATGGGCACCTCAGGATCATCATCCTCTATCTCTACAGTCCTAAGTAATCGATGTAATGTTGTCAGCCCATGATCTACATGGGCACCTCAGGATCATCATCCTCTATCTCTACAGTCCTAAGTAATTGATGTAATGTTGTCAGCCCATGATCAGGATCATAGTCTACCGGATCACCCTCTATAGGTACGCGCAAAATACGCCACACATCCTCTAGCATGATAGTGGCCTCACCTATAGGAAGTAAGAAAGAACTATACTCACTGCGCCATCTCTCTACCAATGTAGTCATCATGGCAGTATGTGCTCTCACTGGTATGATCTCTACCGCACGATCCAAACTGACGATCTCAAGAAATAAGTGCTCCTTTACATCCAGCTAATGAACTAGCCATAGGTCTGAAGGATGTACCTCTTGTGATAGTAACAGTTGCAACATAGACTGCACCCATAAAATATTGACCTAGCATTTTTGACATTTTTTTGCAAAAAAGACAAATAACGAATAAAACTGCTAAGTTTGACCAAAAGTGAGTACTTTTGACCATAGGTGACTTTTGCCTGACCATATGCGGCTAGATTTACCATTTGTGGTGTGCTCTCGCTCCTATGCGCATACATTTACCATATGCAAGCTTTTGTTATTCAGATGTGACATTATTTGCCAAATGCACATGCCAACGACCCAAAACTTAGTTTTCAACCATATGCGCATTACAACAACTACATGTGATGCTCTATTAATCATATGCGAAGCATTTAATAATATGCGACGCCCTGCTATTCATATGAAACATTTTCTGCCATATGCACATGACATACTCTCAAAACCTAAATATTTGACCATATGCACATTCAAATTTGCATATGCGACCAGTTTCACCAGATGTGACTTTCTGTCGCTCATATGCGCACTACCTAGACACTATGCATCTCTGGTGGCACAAACCTATTAATGATAATTTGACTCAAAATAAATGCACATTTAGAAGGATTTTCGACACATACCAGTAGAGTCCCTCCTGCTCTTTGTCCATAGGTCCTCACCCTCTTGGCCCAGTGATCTAAACGTGGAATCGGCATCCTGGAAGCTCAAAATGACTCTCAAACACTCACATAGGCTCAAAACCACAAAATCTCTACAATAAAATGGCACAAATGATCTTCAAATAACTATTGGACAATACTTATACAGTCCTAACCCTAATTAGTTCTTCTGAGCCAAAAAGCCCTAATTATCTGTGCCTATTCTTCTGCTATTTTCTTGTCGTGAGTCAACCCAATGTTTGCCCTATAGCCTGGATTTCCTCTCAAGGGGGCATCATCCACCAGTTTCATGGGGCATAGCCTGTTTATCCAACACATCATATCTTCTTTGAAACAACGCCCTAACGGACATCATCTCAAAGAGGGGCAAAATGTAGACACTCAAAATTGGGTCATCTCGCATTTAGGCATTTTATCATATTCTCACATTTCCATTGCATCTCTACATCACATGCATCATCTTGTCTAACACACTTGCAAGCAAACCCTAATCGTTTCCTCTATTTGTCTATGTCTTTCTTCATGATTAATTAACTACATTTTATTTGTTTAATTAATCACCTCTCATTCTTCTATCTTCTTCTCTTCCATTCATCTATCTCCTATTAATAATGAAATACTATTTTAATTATTTAATTATTATCCATTTCTTCTAATAATAAATAAAATTCACATTTTATTTATTTATCTTGCATAACATATGAATTACATAAATTCAATCATTTATTTAATTTATATTCATCACCACTTCTCTCACAAAATGAATTAAATAAATATATTTAATTCATTTGCATGCACTCTCCAAAATCCTCCACTGTCGATCTCCTTATTTCCTCTCCACCATTGATCGAGTACCTTCTAAAAACACTCAACTCTCACTTAAAATCCCTAAAATAACTCATTTGTAACCCTTGGTCATTGCATTTGGAATAAGAGTCTATCATTTGTGAGCAAATTGAGAATATTTGCATTTTGGATTTTATGCATTCACGACAATGGCAAGGCAACATACTTGATCTGCATCATTTTCATGGAATCCCTTGTTGCATGTTGAATCTTTACCATTTTTCATGAATCTACCCTTGCATGCTCGAAATCTTCTTTGCATTCTTGAGAAGCAACCCACATTTTAAACAAGGAATCATCCATCCCATGTGATATCATTTAGTTTGCATGTCTTTATTTCGTTTTGGGTTTGATTTCTTGAGATTGGGTTGAAATATGATCTTTGTTTGTTTGATCTGGTTGAATTCCACCCATCACAGCTTGAATGGTTTTGATAAAAATCTGTCGGTTCAGTTTGCAGTGTTGTGGGATAATTGACAGGTTCAAGTGGGGGGTATCCAATTTGAAGTGAATGAGGAGATAATCACCCAAGACACTGGAATGTCATGTAAGGGAAGGAATCTAGAAAAAAACAAAGCAAGGTTTAGGATAATGATAGTATGGCTTTCTTCTTTAAAGAAGACAAAACTCTGGTGAAGTTGCAAGGGGGTTTCGAAAGAGACAAGTTGCTCTCTCCATGGGACAAGCTATGTTATGTGTTGATGAAGTATATTACTTTAGAGGGCCACTATAAATGTTTTTATCACTACCACTTTGCCCTTCTCAACCATTTTAGGCACAAGGTTCTTATTATTTTTCCCTTCTATCTACTGTCGGCTTTGGAATCCTCTATAAAAGCCGCTAAGGATGCTCTTGCCAAAAACCCTAATTTTATTGTTGTCCCCTTACACCAAGGCTTGATCCTTCGCCTTTATCACTTTCTTTTGGCTCTTTGCCCCTAAATCTCATTAAAGGTTGTCTTGTTGAGGATTCTCATAAGAAGGGTCTGGAGGGAAAGGATCCTTGTTCTCCTACTAAGGTGGGATATTCCTCTAAGGGTAAGAAAAATATTTTACAAGGTGACTCAGATGCCCCCTCAGGTAAAAAGACCAATTCCCCTACTTCTATTGGGTCCCCCTCACCTCATTCTAAATAGAAAAAGAAAGTGTTAATTTTGGGTGATTCCCTGGCTGATGATGTCACCGAGGGCCAAATTGAGGAACCAAGTTTAAAGCCCTCCTCTTCTTCCATTATTAATTCCTTTACATGTACCCCTGGTTCCTCTTCTCAGAAAGAGGTGGCTATGGCACTTTGCAATATGAAAAATAGCCTGGTGGGATCCCAGTATAATAAGAAGCTATCGGTGAAGAGAAGCCTTATTGATCCCATGAAGAAGTCTAAGGCTAAGAAACCTAAGGGAGACCCTATTTAGTATAAGGAGGAGGAGAGTACATTTGTGGGAACTGTTTTGTTCAGCCCTAAAGGGAAACCCAAGGTTGAGAAGGTGTCTACTATGGATCATACTAATGTTGTGGTTATGGAGAAGGAGATTTATAAGGGTACTGGCCCACTAATAGGGTGAAGTTTGGAGACCAAAAATCTAGGAATCTGAGTATTAAGTGATCCAACAGGTTTGCAAGAACTCAAACTCCTAAACTCTAAATTTTAGAGTCCAATGACTCTTCCCAGGAGGAAGAGGTGGAGATTCAGAAAGTGGTTCTTACCCTGAAAGTGGAGGATTTTCAGGAAGGAGCTAGTCTGTTCATGGAATTGAACACCTCTTATTATGATTCTAAAGATGCTAAGTCTTGAAGATGCAGACCTAGCAAAGGAGTTTGTTCCTCTTCATTCACACGCCTCTCACCTATCTCACCCCTCGGCCTTTAATTATTTCAGGCTTTCCAAGCCACGTGCTTCCTCTCATCTTTTTTCCCTGCCTTCCAATCAGGTCCCCCCTTTTAACTTCATCCATAATTGGGAAGAAAAGTTGGTTATCAACTTGTCTAACGTACCTCTAGACCCCCTCACCTTCAACTTTTTAAAAAGAGGTTTAAGTTTTGCAATCACTCCACCCTTCATTCCTTACGTTGATTTTTTAATTGAGATAGAAAATGCGATTCGTTCTCTTCCTAAGAACATTGCAGAAGAAATCAGGAAAGACTGCGTTGTTGTGCTTAGGCATGCTAAGCCTCCCAAGTGTAATGTTCCCATTGTGGAGCTTCGCGCCTTTAAGTCTCTATTGAACAACAATGACCTCGTAATTGTCAAGGCAGACAAAGGTAATGCCGCTTTCATCATGAACAAGAATGACTATATATCTAAGATGCTTGACCTCCTTTCCGATGGCAGTAGCTTTAAAATCTTAACTCACAACCCTGTCTCCAAAATTTTGAAGAAAGTTAAGTCTGCCATTTCTGTGTGCTCTTTCGATGATTCCATGAAGAAACGTCTCTTGCCCTCCAAAGCATCCACTCCTTGTATCTATGGTGTTCCAAAAATCCACAAGTCTGGCATTCCTCTTCATCCTATTGTTGACACCATAGGCTCACCCACCTACAAGCTTGTCGCCTTCCTAGGTAAGCTCATCTCTCCTCTAGTGGGTAAGTCGAGTTCTTTCATCAAGAACTCAACCCATTTTGTAGACTTCATCAAAGATAAAAAGTTGGAAGATAATGATCTACTAGTTAGCTTTGATGTGGTCTCCCTATTCACCAAGGTCCCCATCCCAGACTCCATCAAAATAATTAGATGTAAGACCAATGATGAGATTGCCTCCTTGGTTGACCTGTGCCTTTGATCTAACGTTTTTACCTTCTAAGGAGTAGTCTATGAGAAACTTGATGGAGTAGCCATGGGATCTCCTCTCTCCCCAGTTGTTGCCAACCTTTTCATGGAGCACTTTGAAGATGTCACCCTCCACTCCTTTCCCCTCAAACCCAAACGGTGGAAATGATATGTTGATGACACCAACATATGTTGGCCCCATGGCCTTGACAAACTTGAAGAATTCCACTCACACCTTAACCACATTGCTCCTTGCATCTCCTTTACTAAAGAACTTGAATCTAATAACCAACTCCCTTTCCTTGACATTCTGCTCATAAAAAAACCAGATGACTCCATAGGTTGATGTGTGTACTACAAAGCTACCCACATTGACCTTTACCTTCACTCCTCTTCACATCACCACCCTACCCATAAAGCTGGTATCCTTAAAACTCTAACCACTTGATGAGTGCCAAGTTGGACTCATGAAATACATTTTTTTGCCTCTCTTTTTCTCCTTCCTAAGTCCATCTTTCCTAATGTCTGCACCCAGATAAGCTAGCAAGATTGTTCTATTTAATGATTAATTGAGATAGATTACTTAAGATTATAATTTCTGATTGAGTGACTAATGTGCATGGAATTGATGGAAAAATGCAGAAACTTCTCTCTTTTTGAATCAACAGGTGTAGATGCGAGGAACAACAATTTTGTGCATCTCCGGAGATAGTCTTCAATGATCTCTAGAGACAATACCAAAGTACCATAACACTTGAAGTTTTGAAGAAATGAGGAAAGCCTCTCCGGAGCTGGACGGGAATCTGGGGCATCTCCAGAGCTGAACAAAGAAGTCGAAACGGTATCTTCGGAGCTACAGACATCTCCAGAGTTGCGAACAGGGATAGATATCTCTAGTGCCACCTCAGAGCAAGGCATATTTCCAGCATAAGCTGCCGACCAGGCACTCTCAGCAGTGATTTTAATACCCCTCATTTCAATCAAATCATCACCTGAGTGGTGAAGGGTCATCTTTAGTTAAATTGCTGGAGTTTTATCTTTTCAAAGTTTTTGCATGAGTTACGGATGGAACTGATTCAATATCCTTATTTTCATGGCCTCGATGCCTAAATGTATTAAGACTCAAACTTAGACTTCTGAGTGGACTTCTGTTCCACTCAAGTCTACTTTTATTGCATGACTATTTTCCATAGTTAGACAGTTAAGTACAATAAAGAGATGGGTGTCATCTCATAGAAGAACTGGTAGATAAGATCAGTGATATGTCATCACTCATCTTCATATATACTTATAGAAACAATAGAAGAAATACAATGATTGATTTATTCTGATTCTCAATAATCTCTATTCGGTGATATCAAATATCTTTCATGAATGTAAAGCATATGGAATTGGTTTGAATTTAGTTGTGATCTTCTTTTGTGTTGATTCTCTACTGTAGCCTTCAGCCCCAAGGGTGCGAAGCAAGGGCCCACTCTCACCACCAAGGCAGGAGGCTAGTACCACTGTTTTATTACTTTAGATTTTGTTGTGAAAAGTATTTACTAATTTTAATATATAGATGCATGTTACTGTTTTAAGATTGCTTTGAGTGAATTTCCTATTTAATTCTGTTTAGCATTCCTTAAAGTCATTTAGTAAGTAGACAGATTAATCTTTTCCAATTAGTAGAAACTGTTGAGATTAGCTAGGAAGACTGGTAACTATAGAATCCCTAGTTACAGATAGCCGAGGACACAGCGCCTAGATTTTTGACATCTAAAAATAGATTAAATGATGAGGTACAACGACACCTTGCCATTTTTGGCACCGTTGCTAGGGATATCTTGTGTTAATTAGGGAAACTAAGTTAAAATAGTTTTAGGATAGATCTGTATGGTTAGAGCTAGAGATTTAAAAGGAAGATATATTAAGCAGACACCCCAATAACAAGCCATAGGGGAAAGTAGTGGGGTGGTACAAGATCTTGTTGAGGAGAGAAACCTAGAACCTACTTTGGAACCTGCATCTCAAAACAACAATCCCTTAGATCCTCTAAATTTTCCACTTGCTGATTATATCTAGGAATTACAAAAAAAGTTTCAGGTAGATCCTTTGATAGAACCTAATTTCCTAGAACCTCAGGGAGAAGAACCAGTACTAAACATGGATAATGATAATCATAAAGAAGAAGAAAATCAGGCTCCAAGAACCTTCTCATATCCTATTGTTTTGGCTGCTGGAGACAATGCTCCTATGAAGAATATCTCACCAGCACACTTGCCAAATTTCAGAGGACTTTCTTCTGAGGATCCAGATTAGTTTTTGTTTGAATTCAAACTAGTCTGCCAAACTTATGATTATGGATCAGATAACCAAAAACTCAAACTGTTCCCTTCAACTCTGAAAGATTCTACGATGAGATGGTTTATGGGTTTACCCCAGAATTCTATTCATTCTTGGGATTAGATGGAAACAGAGTTTTTGGAAAAATACCAAGATTACTGCAGATCTAGTAATAAAAATGAAGAATTGTTTAATATTAGGCAGGGGGAGGAAGAGACCTTAGAGGACTATGTGGATAGGTTTAATTTTGCCTTGAGAAGGTATGGCAACCCAGTGGATCACTCCTTGGCTAGAACCCTATTTGTAAAAGGATTAGATAAAGAACCAAAATAGGCACTGGATCTAATGGGAAAAGGGAACATCAACAAAATGGAAATACCTGATATAGAAGAACTTTGTAGGAACTATTCTAGAACCCAAAATGGAGTGAGGTCATCCAAAACTTTTAAAGGGAAAAATGAAATAGGATAGTTGATGGAGGAGATTGCAAATCTAAAAATAGATATTCTAGTCCAATTAAATACCACATTGGATGGAATTCAAGAAAAAACTAGAACAACTGAACAAAACAGAGTAACTAAACTACTCTCCATCTATTGTCCTAGGTGTAGAAACAAACATCTGTTGAGAGAATGCCCTTTGGACAAATCAGAGATTTGTCAGATCTGTGATAGGGAACATCCTACCAGTCAATGTAGTCAACTTCCAGCATTGAAAAGATTGAGTATAAAGAATGTTGTAATAGAAGAGGAGTTGAACTATGTGGGACAAAAATAAACTGGGAATTTCCCCTATAATCAGTATCCAAACCAACCTTCTTACATGAGTCCTTCTAATTGGGGAAATAACCAGTGGAATCCAACTTGGCATGGGCCTCAAAATAATCCTCCTTGGGGACAACAGGATTGGCCAAGTCAACATTGGCAAAACTAAAATTGGCAAAATCAACCTTGGGGAAATCAATAGTGGCCACCACAGTTTGGATCACAAAACATGCAAACTCAATGGGGTTCTCAACAGGGATATAAGCAACAATACCAGGGACAACCTAGACGTTTCCAACCTCAACAACAAGCTTTACTAACTGGACCCTCCAACACACAAGGTCAATCAAAAAATGAACTAGTTAGCCAACCACCTTTACCAGCTCAACCTATAGCAAACCCATGGAATAAACAGGGAGCAACTATTTACATGACAGAGCAAGAAAATCTGGCTGGAATTAATGCTATATATCCAAATAATCTCCAGCTGCATTCTAGGAAATCATTCCCAAGACCATCTCTTCCAACTATAGTTGAAGTAAGCAATGATGAGGAACCTGAAAATCCATCCACTCAACCCCCGGAGGAGATTACTAATGAAAAAGTGCTAGAAGAATCATCCTTGGACAACTCCAGAGTTGCTCCTAAAAGATCGACTCCAGAGAACATTCCTAAACACAATTCTGACAAGAGCTCCGGAGATGCTCCAGAGATGGAAAAACTAGCACCATATCCAGAACGGCTTAAACAATATGTTCCCCAGAAAAAGATCTTACAAAAACAAGTCCAAACCAACCTTGAATCAGAACTTTTACAAGAAATCAAGCAACTAAACATTGAAATTCCTCTTCTCCAGGCAATCAAAGATGTACTAGAGCTAAATCAATTCATTAAACAATATTGTATCAAAACGTAGGGCAGGAAGAAAAACTTTCCCTCCATAATACAGGTGGAAGACAAAGTAGTAGATCTATTGATGGGAGAAATTCTCCTCCCAAAATATGGAGACCCTAGAAGTCCTGTCATAACTGTTTTCATCTCAGGGGTAGAAATTTCAAATGTTCTGGTTGATCTGGGAGCAACAATTAATGTGATGACAGTTCACACAATGGACAAATTAGCTCTATCAGGTATCCAATCCACAACTACAATTCTTCAACTTGCTGACCAGTCAGTAGCTATTCCAAAAGGAGTAATCACTGATGTACCAGTTGTGATAGATTCATGGGAATTTCCAGTGGATTTCTTGATATAAGAACATAGAAACCAGAGAAATGCTTATCCACTGATTTTAGGAAGACCATGGTTGGCTACAATAGCAGCATCTATTGATTGTCGAACTAGAGATATGGTCATTTCTAATGGGATAGATTTGAAGAAAATATCTCTGTATCCTCCAGCTAAACCATCAATGCATTATACAAGAAGAGTATGGGTGGATGAGCCAGAGAACAATGACAACAGTGCCTCAGTAGCTATGGTAACCATCAAGGAACATCTAAGAGAATTAGAAGAAGAAATATACTATGATACAACAGAAGACTTCACTCACATCCTAATCAATAAGGATGTGATGGAACTCGCCCAAGATTCTAGGAGAGAACTTCTTACTTCTTCTCATTGCACCCTTGCAAATATCATTCCTTGTGGAGAAACCTTTTACAGAGACTTAGCCACTTTCCACATGTTGCTTCCACATTCTTGTCCTCTCAATACCATGAATCCAATGTATGGATTAACTACATCTATGGATCAAATCACAAAATAGGTTATGCTTTTACCAGGGAAAACACTTAATATCAATACTTAGTTAACAACAAATCAGGAAGAATCACTTATCCAACTTCTGGTTTCCCATTCAACATCTTTTGCCTGGGAATACCAAGATATGAAAGGCATACCTCTTGAGATCTATACCCATCATATATACACTGAGGATATTAAACCTGTCAGACAGCCCCAGAGAAGATTGAATCCTGCTTTAAAGGACATTGTCAAAACTGAAATAGAGAAATTACTTCAAGAAGGGTTCATATATCCAATCTCAGACAGTCAATGGGTCTCACCCCTTGTCATAGTACCTAAGAAAAATGGGAAATGGAGGGTGTGTATTGATTATAGAGAACTAAACAAGGCCACAAAAAAGGACTACTTTCCCTTACCATTCATTAACCAAGTTCTGGACAACCTTGCTAGGAGAAAGTATTTTTCTTTTCTAGATGGATTCAGTGGGTATAATCAAATTTAGGTAGCACCTGAAGACCAGAACAAAACCACCTTCACATGCTCTTGGGGAACTTTTGCTTACAAAGTCCTTCCCTTTGGACTATGCAATGCCCCAGCTACATTTTAGAGACTTGTTTTAGCTATTTTTGCTGAACTAGCCAATGACTGCATAGAGGTCTATATGGATGACTTTACAGTGTATGGGGATAATTTTGAAGAATCTCTCACAAACCTTGAGAAAGTACTAAAATGCTGTGAGAAAAATCAATTGTCCCTTAGCCATGAAAAGTGCTTCATGATGGTTGAGGAAGGAATTGTTTTGGGACACCACATTTCAGAGAAAGGGATCAAAGTGGATCAAAATAAGATAGAAGTGATCACACAGTTGCCTTCACCCAAAAATCAAACAGATGTTAGAAGTTTTTTGGGTCATGCAGGCTACTATAGGAGGTTCATAGAAAATTTCAACAGAATAGCTGCTCCCCTGTTTACCCTGCTTAACAAAGACATAGAATTTCTATGGATAGAAGATTGTCAATCAACATTTGAAACCTTGAAAGAGAAGTTTACTGTCACACCAATTTTACGAGGACCTAATTGGACTTTACCATTTCACATACAGACTAATGCTTCAAATGAGTCCATTGGGGCAATTTTAGGACAAAAGGAGGAAGGAGAAAGTATGCATGCCATTTATTACATCAGCAAAAACCTTACCTCTGCAAAAAGAAATTACACCACAACTGAAAAAGAATTCTTGGCAGTCATCTATGCTATAAACAAATTTAGGCATTATATCACTGGATATAAGATATTTGTACACACTGATCATGCAGCCATCAAGTACCTAATGAATAAACCAGTAGTGGGTGGAGGGATCATCAGGTGGTTATTGTTACTGCAGGAATTTGATATTACCATAGTTGATAATCCAGGAAAGTTTAATTTGGTTGCTAATTTTACGTTAAGATTGCATACAGGAGGAGAAAACCAACCAGTGGAGGACAAGATCCCAGATGAACATCTTTTTACTATATCCTCTACTGTACCTTGGTTTGCTGACATAGATAATCTTTTAGCTACAGGCTTGTATCCATCCCATTTTACTTCAAAACAAAGAAAATGTTTAGTTAAAGAAAGTTTATCTTACAAATGGTTGAATGGTTTACTATTTAAATGTGGTCCTGATTTCATTCTACGCAGGTGTTTAAAGACTGATGAGATTTTTGATTTGTTGAGAGCATGTCATGATGAACCATCCAGTGGCCATTACTCTTTCCACCGGATAGTCCACAAGATCCTTGGAGCTGGTTACTACTGGCCCTCTCGTCATAAGGATACAAAGAAGTATGTGCAGCACTGTGACCAGTACCAATGGATGGGACAACCAACCTTTACCTAGGACATGTTATTGCATCCTCAAGTCATGATGGAACCATTTGAGCAGTGGGGTCTAGACTTTGTGGGACCAATTTCTCCACCGTCATCAGGCAAGGAGTACATTCTAGTATGCACAGACTATGTTACTAAGTGGGATGAGGTTCAAGCATTACAATTTGCAAGAGAAGAAAAAGTTGCTGATTTCCTTTACAATAAGATTTTCTTAAGATTTGGAGCCCCAAGATCAATAGTTTCAAACAGAGGACCTTAGTTTACTTCACAGGTAATCAAAGCATTCACATATTTATATCAAGTCAATCACAGAAAATCTTCACCCTACCATCCTCGAGCAAATGGACAGGTAGAAATAACTAATAGGAAACTTGAAAATATTCTGACAAGGACAGTAGCAATGAATAGAAAAGATTGGGCTAGCAGATTACCTGAAGTAGTTTGGGCTTACAATACCACTTGGAAGTCCACAACAAAGTTCTCACCATATGAATTGGTTTATGGGAAAAAATCTATTTTGTCTATAGAATTTGAACTCCAGACACTTAAAATTGTATTGGATGTTGGTCTACCAATGTCTATAGCTCAATAGAACAGAATTCTTCAGCTCAATGAGTTAGATGAAATTTGAATAGAGGTCATTCAGCAAACAGAACTGGTTCAGTATCAGAGGAAGCAATGGCATGACCAACACATCAAGAGGAGGACATTTCAACAAGGTGATTGGGTTCTTCTTTATGATTTTAAATTCAAAGAGTTCAAGGGGAAATTACAAACTCATTGGATGGGTCCTTATCAAATAAAGGAAGTGTTTGAAAATGGAACTGTATTATTAAAACCTATTGATGGAAGCACAGATACATTTTTAGTAAATGGTCACTGAATCAGACTCTATAAAAGGCCATCTACTAAAGAGGAGTTTCTTCATGATTTGTGTTTTGATACAAGGGATACCTCCTCTGTCACAGTGTTGCATTGAAAAAAAAAAGGAAGGTTGAAAACCAGCAAATGGTGGCCTTCTAAAAAAAAAAATAAGGAAGGTTGAAAACTAGCAAATGGCGGCCTTCTAAAAAAAAAAAATAGAGGAAGATGGAAAACTAGTAAAATGGCTGTCTTTCTTGACCAAGGGAGTTGAAAACTAGTAAATGACGATTCCCTTCTTCAGGACAGTTGAAAACAATCAAGCTACAGAGATGATCAGGTGCCAGGATTTAGTCAAATGCACCTCCAGTGCTTCCCAAACTAGGAGCACCTCCGACGCTTTCCAACTAGGAGCACCTCCGGCACTCTGTCAATAAAGAAGTCAGTCTCAATAATAAGGGAGGGGACCCACCTCTCCAGGCGGTAAAGTAGACACATCACATGATGAAGTCATCATGACTCATCCCCTACTTTATCACAAAGAATAAATTTAATTAACACAATAATCATTTGCAAGAGTATTCACAAAGTTGGCACTGACATCACCCAAGGAGCGTGGATTCTCGAACCACTCAGTGCAATGATTGCAGGTCATGTACAAATGGAGTAGTGGGTGTCATCTCAAGCTGCTGCTTAATTGCCACGATGCGTGTAGTCTCCAACAATGACGTAGCATCTCTGTCGTGTACATCACCCTCATCATTAAAACTAATCCAGGTAATTCTATCTTTAATTAATCATTATTAGCAATTGTCTTGTCTTTTTGTTTTGGGTGCCACCACGATGACACGTCCTTCTGCCATCATCTCCTTTCCCAAATTTGTGCATGCCGCTAGCTGTGTGGTACTACCACCTTGACTCCCAAGTGCCCTATCAGTCTGCTGCATTTATGACTGCCTCGGTACCCTATCTAGTCTGCAAGTCTTGCATAAGCCAAAACAGCAAAAAATCCTAACCCTCATTCAAACTTCTGGAATAGACTGAAGCATAAGGTAAATTGAACACATCTCTGAAGCATACAGAGTGAATTGAGCAGTACTCCGGCACCTACGGAGTCAAGAGGAACGGGCAAATTGTAGTAAGGAGGGTAAGAAATTAAGCACAGAAGGTGGATTCAGTTTAAACAATGGGGGTAAAGAAAAAGTCTGAGCCAGAGAGTGATGCGGGTCTTCTGAGAGATGAAGCTGCAGCAAACATTCTAAGAACTGCAGGGTGGCTAGACTTTCTAGAAAAATTTGAAGGGTTTCAGGAAGATGTTGTGGATGAATTCCTCAAAAATTTAAGGGACAATCAGACAGCTGTCTGAGGAGTCCAAATCAATTTCTCCTCAGCCACTATCAGCCAAATTTCTAGACTTCCCGAACAAGGTGAGAGGTTTTATCACTTGAAAACCTTATACACTGATTTAATTAAGAATTTCTCTGTTCGTGGTGAACCTCAATTCAATTACATTCAAATAAAAATGAAGTCAAAGGAATTCTTAGGTCCACCCTTCCAAACCCTTGGCAATCTTTGCCACCTGGCTGATGAAATATTTTACTTGTGATGGTCAATTCTCTCTAGTTTTAGGACCAATCATGAAAATGTTGATTTTTCTAAGGCATGGGAATGCACACCCTGAGTTTAGCATAAACATTCCCAATTTCCTGTATTCTGCCATCAAGGCAACAACAGAAAAATATCAGCAAAATAATGGTCCAATAAAACATCATGGCCTCATTTTTCTTGTAGTCAAACACCACTTCCTGTCTCAGGCCAATGGGGAAGAATTATGGCAAAAATTTCTTGAGCAGAATCCCCAAAATAGAGAATTAGAAATGGCACAGCCAGGAGGTGAGGGTGCCCCTACTCACCAAGAAGAAGAAAATGAGCCTTCAACCTCCTCCATTGCTGTTCAAATAGGAAGGAAGTCCTCACAGGAGGCAACCTCATCTGCAGCCCCTATTCCGGACAAGAAGAAGAAAGGAAAAGAAATTATAGAGTCTGCTCCTACACAAACCCCATATATGACCTGATCAGTTAGGAGAAAAATGACTCTCACTGAAGAACCTTTCCCTAGGGAATTAGCAGGGGAGAAGTCAGGACAACAAACATACAAAACTTGGGCTGAAGAACCATCTGATGATTCAGATGAGATTCCTCTAGTCAGAAGGAGAAAACAAAGAGAAGCTTCCCCTGTACCATCTGTTCATCTGGGGTCAAGCCCAATTTCATAACCATCATGTGCTCTAGAGGTAGAACACATACAGACTCTTGCTATTTCCTCAGATTTTGAGGATGAGAGACCTGCTCCGGAGGCACCTGCCCCACCTCTGCTTCAGAGAGGCAGGAGGAAAAGACAGCTCTCATAGACTGAGAAAGACACTACCCTCCTAGCTAAGGTACTCCTAGGTTTCAGAACATGTGAGGATAGGGCTGGGCCTTCATCGGTTCCAGCAGAAGCAGAGGAACCCCAAGAGGACCCTCAGGACAGGCAGTTTGCAAAAGAAAATGAAACAGAGCAAATGGCCATGGACACCCCTGATGATCAAGAGACAACAAGAGAAGCAGAAACATAAATCTTCTCTCATCCCTCTGATTAGGAGGATGTGGAAATTTCAAAAGAACAGCAAATGATGGAAGAAATTGAAAATTTAAAGAGATTACTATGGGGGAAGAATTTGATTATTACTGACCTCAAGAAGGTTAGAGTAGAGGTGGAAATGGAGCAAAAACAAATCATTGCAAATCTACAAATAGAACTCCAAAGCAAAGACAAGATCATCCAAGAAAAAGAGGCAGAATTAGAGGCCTAGAGAATTGAGAAAGAAGCAGAGTTAGAGGCACATAAAGTTGAGGCAACCAAACTGTTGCAAGAGAAAGAGAAAGAGGCAGCACAGAGTGTTTATGAGCTCACGATGGCTAGAGACAATAGTCTCACAATAATGGCAGCCTTGATTGAGAAGATACAAAGCCAGGATAGACAGTTAACTTGGGCCAATAACAAACTGGATGACCAAGAGGAATATATTCAAGAATTGGCTGGCCCAAGGGCAACCAATGAACAGGAAATCCAAACAGATGCATATGTGGGTCCAATCCCCATTGACATTCCTAAAGCCCTGTTCCATTGGGAGATAAAGTGTAAAGAATATGAGGCTTCCAAGCCTATGTTGCAGTTGCAAAGGGCAATCACTGCCAAAACAAAGAGAATAGCAACTCTGGAAGGCAAAATCATTAAAATGGCCTTCCTTTCTTCAGAAATTATATCCTGTAGACCTCCAAGTGCTAGCTATTCTATGTTCTTACAAGAAAGAGTCCTGCAGAGGAAATTCTCTTTAGTCCTATATGACCTGGTTGAAGATACAGAGACAACAGAAGGATTCATGACAGCTTATACAAGAAGTAATGATGAGGACAAGAACTTCCTAAGTGAATTATACCTACATGGGTTCTGTGTTAATGATATAACCTTCATTCTTAATCATTTTGTGGGGGAATGCTAGCTTAAGGCATTTATGTCCCTAATGAGGAATCACCAGATATGGAATTATCATCTTCAAAAAGATTTAAAAACAGACCTCTTCATCAGAAAGGAATGTCCCAATCCCAATGCTTTTAAGACTCAATTCGGGTCCCTTATCTATCATCTTGAGAATAAGAACAAAATTTTGCCATTATACCTAAAAAGTTTGCAAGAATGCTCCATCGATTTTGGTCTTTTTATGGTCAATTCAACAAACCCAGTACTTGCTGGAGCAAAGAAGAGATGGAATATTTTGACCCCAGAGCATAAATTAAGAGAGGTGGTCACCCCTGCAAACTTAAGATTATTCATGAGAAAAGCAAAATTGATATCCAAAATGATGGATAATCATAAGCAGGAATGGATAGGTGGACGGTTCAAGCCCCCTCTAATAATTGAACCACTCCATGTCTGGGCTGAACAGATAGAAGATGAAAAATTACAGGGCTGGATGAAGCAAGTTGACGAATACAGAGGCAATGGTAATATCAACCGCACAACTTGGACCACCTATGCACAGGATTATAGCCTGACTGACAAGTTGTTTCGCTAGAATAAATCTAGAATGTGAGAAGCAGGAGGACCTGCCAAACCTTAGGTATGGGGGGATGATGAGTGCCAAGTTGCACTCATGAAATACATCTTTTTGCCTCTCTTTTTCTCCTTCCTAAGTCCATATTTCCTAATGTCTACACCCAAATAAGCTAGCAAGATCGTTCTATTTAATGATTAACTGAGATAGATTACTTAAGATTATAATTTCTGATTGAGTGACTAATGTGCATGGAATTGATGGAAAAATGTAGAAACTTCTCTTTTTGAATCAACAGGTGTAGATGCCAGGAACATCAATTTTGTGCATCTCTGGAGATAGTCTTTAATGATCTCCGGAGACAATATCAAGTACCATGACACCTGAAGTTTTGAAGAAATGAGGAAAGCCTCTCTGGAGCTGGATGGGAGTCTAGAGCATCTTCGGAGCTGAACAAAGAAATCGAAATGGTATCTCCGGAGCTACAAACATATCTCTGGAGTTGCGGACAGGGACAGATATCTCCGGCGCCACCTCAGAGCAGGGCATATTTCCAGCATAAGCTACCAACCAGGCACTCTCAGCAGTGATCTTAATACCCCTCATTTTAATTAAATCATCACTTGAGTGGTGAAGGGTCATCTTTAGTTAAACTGCTGGAGTTTTATCTTTTCAAAGTTTTTGCATGAGTTATGGATGGAACTAATTCAATATCCTTATTTTCAGGGCCTCGATGCCCAAATGTATTAAGACTCAAACTTAGACTTCTGAGTGGACTTCTGTTCCACTCAAGTCTACTTTTATTGCATGACTATTTTCCATAGTTAGACAGTTAAGTACAATAAAGAGATGGGTGTCATCTCATAGAAGAACTAGTAGATAAGATCAGTGATATGTCATCACTCATCTTCATATATACTTATAGAAATAGTAGAAGAAATACAATGATTGATTTATTCTAATTCTCAATAATCTTTGTTCGGTGATATCAAATAGCTTTCATGAATGCAAAGCGTATGGAATTGGTTTGAATTTAGTTGTGATCTTCTTTTGTGCTGATTCTCTACTGTAGCCTTCAGCCCCAAGGGTGCGGAGCAAGGGCCCACTCTCACCACCAAGGCAAGAGGCTAGTACCACTATTGTATTACTTAAGATTTTGTTGTGAAAAGTATTTACTAATTTTAATAGATAGATGCATGTTACTGTTTTAAGATTGCTTTGAGTGAATTTCCTGTTTAATTATGTTTAGCAGTCCTTAAAGTCATTTAGTAAGTAGACAGATTAATCTTTTCCAATTAGTAGAAACTATTGAGATTAGCTAGGAAGACTAGTAACTATAGAATCCCTAGTTGTAGATAGCCAAGGACATAGCCCCTAGATTTTTGACATCTGAAAACAGATTAAATGATGAGGTACAATGACACCTTATCACCACTAGGGCTTTTCGTGTTTGTGACAGTGATCACTTAGACCAAGAGCTAGCCCACCTTTCCAAAGTTTTTGACTTAAATGGATACAAGAGGAAACACATCTCTAGAGCTTTCAAGCAAGCCAAGACCCACCTCAACTCCAAGGCCAAAGAAGATTTCATCCCTCTAGCCACCCTCCCCTACATTGAAGGCATTTCCAATAAAATTTCTAAGATCCTTCTTAAAAGGGGCCTCTAATGCACTTTCAAACCCTTTTCCAATGTGAGAAACTGGATCCCTTCTCCTAAAGACCCCTTGAACCTCTTGCTCTGCTCCAGAGTCTACAAGATTGTTTGCTCTTGTGGTACTCCCTACATTGGTGAGACTGGCCATTCCTTTTGCACTAGAATTAAAGAACATAGTGCAGACATCAGGCATGAACGGGTCCACAAATTTGTCCTTGCCGAACACTCGTCCTTAACCAAACACCATATCTGCCCTGAAGACACTCAAATCTTAGCCAATGAGGACAACTTCTTCAAGAGGAAACTTAAGGAGGCCATTGAGATTAATAAACACCCGTCTAATCTCAATTGGGATGATGGTTGGAAGTTAAGTTTCTCATGGAATCCCTTATTAACCCACCTCAGAAACTCCTCCCACCCCCATCCTTGACCTCCTTTCTTCCCCTCCTCTCCTCTTCTCCTCTTTCTCCCCTTTCCCTTCCCCCTTTCCCCTCTAACCTTCCACCCATGCCCTCCTTCCCTCCTCCTTGCTCTCCTCTTTCCCTTTGCTTTCTCTCATCTTCTTGTTGGTCCTTCTTGCCCTTTTCCTCCGTGTTTCTCCCCCCCCCTCTTGGATCTGGTTTTCTTTCCACCACCTTGAGTCCCCATGCCTCCTTGCCCCCCATTCTCTCCACCCCCCTCTATCTCGGGTGACCTATCTCCCTCTTTTGTTTCCTTGCCTTTAGTTTTGCTTAGCTTTCATCCTTCTCTGGTCCTTCCGTGCTACCTTTTGTTTGCTAGTTCTCCTTATCCTTTTGCTCTTCTCTTTTCCTCCTTGGATCTCATGGTTACTTCTCTCATCTTAGTGTGCTTCTCTGTTCCTATTGAATGCCTCTCCTTGTTGTTTTGTCTCTCTTCCCCCTTTTTGTTTGGCTTTGTTGTATTCTCTCCTTAGCTCTTTGACGTACATTTGTCCTTACATACACGTATTTACTCCTTTTTTATTCCTACATATATATATATATATATATTTATATTTTTCTTTATCTATCTATATATATATATATATATATATTCATTTGCTCGTTAATGTGTTGTACCTTGTTTCTCCTCCTTTTCTCAATGCCTTGTGTTGCCCCTTTTGGTTGGTCTGTGTTTCTTCCTTCTTTCTTATTCTCTTGGTTCTTTTGCCTCTTGTCTTACCATCTCCTAGAACTTTTGCTTGATGGTCCCCCCCTTTGACTTAACTTTAGTTCCTCCCCTTCGAGATCTTTGTTTTCCTTTTATGACCTTATTTTAGTTCTATTTTCCTTTTTATCCTTCCCCCTTTCCCTTTCTATATTTCTTATCTAGTATGATCTCTTCTATGTAGTTGTTTCTTACCCTCTGGTTTTTCTTTTGATATTTCTTCCTTTAGTGCGTCTATTTTTCTAGGCTTAATTTTCCTGATGTTCTCCAACCTATGGTTCTCACTTGGTTTTTTCCTTCTTGTTCTGTGCTTCCTTCTTTGGTTATGTCCTTTAGCTCTTATCCTCTTTGCTTTTTTTTTCCCCTTGCAATTCCTAGTTCTCTCTCATTAGGAACCTTATGGCTTGGTTTTCTATTTTTGTTTGTTTGTTCTTTTGTCATCATGTTTTTTGTTACTCTCATTCTCGTGGTTTCATACATATTTATTTCATTTCACTCTTTTTCTTTTTCCTTTTAACAAATGAGGGTTAAATACACTCATTTTTTGTTTTCTTTCCTTTTTATTTTTGACCGTCTTTCACTCGGTCTCACCCATTTATTTACTCATTTGGATAAAAAAAATTTCTCGTGTACATTCTTGTTAATTTTGATTCATTTATTTATTTATTTATTTGGTGTGTTCTTTTTTCTTTTTTTTCTTATATTTTATTTCCTGGCTTTTTAGTTTGGTTAGTTTCTTGTACTTGTGTAGTCTTTGGTTTGCTTGTGTGTTTAGTTAAGTTTCTTTTTTATCCTTCCCTTTAGTTTCTTGGTCCCTGTTTCTCTTTCCATCCCCCCCTTCTTTTCAACCTGCCTGGTCTACAATTATCCATTATTATTCTCTTCTCTTGGCTTTATATTCTCCTCATGATGGATCATGGAGTATGATCCTAAACGTTGAGATAAAAAAACTCACACAGTTTAATCCAGAAGCACTCACTTATATTATCATGGACTGTGGAAATCTGATGTCTATTAGAGTCTATTCTTGTTTAGGAGTTCTCGAAGTGTGATTAGGTTGCTGCGGAGGTTGTTGAGCGGAAGTCGAAGGTTGTGTCTCTGGAAGGAAAACTAAAGGTGATGGCTACTCTTAGCTCGAAGGTTATGCACATGTCTGCCACTACGTTGTCAGTGCTGTAGGATCTTCAACTCAAGAGACATGGTTTAGATGCTAACACTTTTGTCAATTATGAGGAAATGTATAGATTCCTCAATTATGTCTGGAGTCAATTATTCTCCTAAGTTTCCTACCTGTTTTGTTTCTAGTTTTTGGTTATGGTTTATGCTTAAGACTCTGATCCATAGTATGGTTTACTACTGGTAGTGTTCTATTGTTATGTTGTTCATGGCTTGTTTGTGGCCTATATTGCTATGCCCCTGTGGCTTTTTTGTTAAAGGGATCAACACCTTGGTTTGCTGCTTACCGTAATAAAAAACTATCATTTTATTTATATCAAAATTTACTTTAAGTTAAAAAGCTTTTTCCAAGGAATTTACTTTAAAACATTCAAATTTCCATATAATGTAGTCTTATTAAATTATTGTCACAATCCCTCTTTAGAAATTTAACACACAAAAAAAGAATCAATACATAGGCATGACAAGGGTAGGGAATGGTAGTAGTGGCCATGGTAGATTTATTTATTTAAAGAAAGTGGAGGGATGAGGATGGCACCCCTTTACCTATTTTTTTTCTCACAAGATGAAGGGAGAGGGGATGGTGACCCTCCCTCTAGGAGTCATTCCCCACAAGGGGCCACATCCTTGAGTGGCTATGCTCTCTAAGAGGTTTCGTCCCTAGAGGGCTATCAACTTGTTGTGACCCAGTTGTTTTGGTCCTTGAACCTACATTATTATTTCCCAAAATCCATAAAAAAATCCAAATTGATCCCCCTTTGTGGTTTGCCATGTTCCTACCAGGAACTCATCAGCAAGTTCTTAGTGACCAAGAAATCACCGACGAGTTCCTGATCTAGCCCAAATCACAGACGAAGTGGAATGGGGGTTAAGAAAGGAAGAATGAAGAAATAGAAAGTTTCTAAGGCATGGTAAGAGAAAGAAAGGAGGAAAGACTAGGAAATTCCCAAATGTTACTAATGAGCTCTAAAGTGCTGACAACGGATTCTTAAAGCTTTTAAAGTGTTGTAAAAGTTTTTTTCCCACCTAGTGACTGTAAAGTGCATCCTTGCCAACCAACGATCACCATTAATGCATAGGGTGACCAGGATGAGGGTGGATAGCATTAAATGTGGAAAGTACATAGGTTGATGAAGATTTATTGTTGCTTTTAGGTGCCCTAGGTTGTTTTCCCACCCAGAATAAGTATTATTGTAATGTATATTTACATGAAATGAATATGAAGTATGTTTTGGCACTAGGTGAGTTGGTGTGATTTAATGCTAAGGTAGATAGGTAGGTATTTTGTGCCCAAATGCAGCATTGAAGTTTCTACTATATATACAAGTTCTATGGACGTGATGAGGGCTGGTCTTTTGGCCATTCTTCAAATGACAAGTGTGTAGGGTGGCTAGGGTTGTAACTAGTGATAGTTATAGTTCTTCAAGAGTAGTGATTGAAATTGCATGAAGATTATAATGCAAAATTTAATATCCACTTTGAATGTCTCTATTGAACATTGCATGTATTTTTTCAAAGAATCCTAAAATCGTAGCTAGGGTTCCTCTTGCCATGTTTTATGGTGTGAATGTAATCATGGATTTGAAGAATTTGATAGGTTCTTAATGCATTGCAAGTGTTGTAATGATCATTTCTGTGTTGCATATGGATGAATATATTGTAGGAATGGATTACTAAGCATGTTTATTGTCTGATATTGAGTTCTATGCATCTTGGTATTTCAGATAGGTGACCACATGATCTTTTTATTGTTGTTTTCCTTTGATAAACTGTATACTCTGCAACCCCTTGAATAGGCACCAGTCTGAAAGGTGTTTGATCACCCACACACTTTTAAAATTAAATCTAATCCATTGAGTGTGAAGTAGAAGTAGTCAAATTTGTATGCTTTGTGTGATTCTACATTGTAACTAGGGAATATTATTTGTGAGCTTTTTCAAGTTTCATTCCAATGAATCTAAAGTGCATACCAACATCTTGTATTCATGCAAGAGTGTTTTTTATCAGCTTAAATAGAGGTCTTGTATTGTAGCAAGATTTTTTAGTCTAGTGACTATATTAGGGATTAAAACAACAACCTGGGTATTGCTACAATGATATACTTTTAGTGTTTTATGATTTTTTATCCCTATTTAGGGTTAAATTTAGGGATAACCTCCTTGGATTAGCTGAGCTAGAAGTGAGGAGGAGATTAGCCACTCCTAAAATTTGGCCTAGATTCATCCTCATCTTGTTGATGAGTCATTATCTAGCCTCCTTGATGACATCCCTAGCCTCAAAGGTCTAAAAACATTCTAGGGTTTTGGATCCATGTTTTTGGGACCCAACATTTGGCGTCATTGTTGGGGACTTAGTTACTTCTGGTTGTGATTATTAATGTTCTACATCACAGTGAAAATTTAGGTATTTTCTTCCCACCTGGGAAGTGGTGACTCTGTTTAATCAAACCCTAGAATTAGTTTACAACAAAGAAATAAATTTTATAATGGATAGAAGAAGAAGGTCCCAAGGTCGGGACATGACGATTTCTCATGAAGCACAAAAAATTAGAGAAATAGATGGAGAACAAGGTATTCTACAGTGTTACCTCAAATAAATGCCCAAGATCAAGTAGGTACTTTTGGAAGAAATGATGCATTCTTAGATGTGATAGACCCTTTTTAGTATACATCTGAGGATTCTGCTGATAATATGCAAAGAACAAATAGAAGAGTAGATAGAGATGAACATGAGGTTCAAAGAAATAAGAACATTATTTGAAGGGGAAGTAGAGATAGATCTTGTGATGCGAACATGAGAATGTTTGAAATGCCCAATACAAATGAAGAGACATTTTAGGTTGCTCAACATCCTACTTCACCTACTAGGTCACTCAAAATTAACATGGTAACATTCCCAATGATAATGAACATCTAGGACAACCTAATGCTGATGAAAGGGAAAGGACTTTTGATGATGAGCTGGACTTTCTTGACGATATCAGACAAAGGTAGAGAGAAGTGTAGGCCCTACTTGAATTGCAACAAGCTCAACTTACACAAAACGCTTAACAACAGAATCAACCTCAAGATTAAAATGACCCTGTTCAGCCCATAGCACATCACTAGAAGCATCAACATATTAGGAAGTAGGGTAGGAACCCAAATCATATGCACTAGATACAAAATCAGTGATATGGAAATGTTTTGAATCCTAAACCTACATTTAGAAGACAGGCTTAGAGGTTTCCTCCACCCAAGTAGCCTTTGGGAGTAGAAAGGTATAAATAATTAGATTTTTTTAGTATACCTAATTTTCCTAACCCAATGCCAAATGAGATAAGATGGAAAATTTCAAAGTTTCAGGGAAACAATATAGTCACAGGTGAAGAACATTTAAGGTATTTCATCAATGTCATGGATGAGCATGAAATAGAATATGAAGATTTGATGATGAAATTATTTGTGCATTCATTAGAAGAGAGTGCCAAAGAATGGTTAAAGAGTCTCCTAGACAATAATATTGATTAATGGGAGGATTTCATGAGGGTCTTTATGTTACAATATGGGGATAGTATTGATCCTAGATTTACCATACATGAACTCACAACTATCAAGAAAGGAATAAATATGTTTAGTGTTGTATTGTAGTGCATTTGACTCTAAAATTGGTTATTGTCTAAGGGATAAGAGTCCTCGAAAATTGAGGAAAGTTTATTATATTGATATAAACATAAAGAGCAATATGAGAGCTTTAGGAAAGCATGTGAAGAGGTATGATGTAAAGATATCCTAGCTAGATAGGGAAGCCATGAACAAGCCTCTCACCACTAAGGATACGTTGGACAAACTCATGGAGTTCATGAAGGACTTGTCTTAAAAAGTAGCACAAAATGAAAAAGGGTTTCCACCACAAGGTGCTGCAAGACACTTCAATGAGGGTCAAAGGTTGAACAACAGGCCCTACAATATTGATTGGTCCAAGAGACTGCAACAAAATGAGAGGCAGACAACCCCTATGCAGGTCAATTTCAAGCAGCCTAAGAGGGATACACCTAATCCATTGAGGAAGGATCAAATCAACTTACAAGAGATTTCACCTTGGTTTAAGGCATGCTATCTCCCACATGACTCATCAAATTGTGCAGTTGCTCACTCAATGAGCAGAGAAGAATTTCCAAATGAATAAGGTGTTGCTAAGTACTATGAGGATGAAATAAATCTATCTGATATTAAATGTTATGGGAAACTGGATGAGGATGTTGGTTTTGATAGTTATAGTGAAGATCGTGTTTACCAACATGATTATAGTGTTGGTTCTAAAAAATATGAATTGTGTGCTCATGATTTTGAGCACTTAGGAGATCTCATGCACAAGTGGACTGGATGGTGAGAAAGAAAAGCATAAAATAAATGTGGAGAAGAGGGACAACGATACTCCTAAAAATAATATCCTAGAAAAGAATAAAACTCTATCACAACCATCAACATCAAAAAATAAATATGTGCAGAAAGCTCCAACATGTGTGGTGCAACCAACTATTGCATCCATCCCAAAAGTGCACAATCTAAAGAATGATTACAAAGAAGGTCAACCCCAAATACCAAGGGAACAAGGAAAAAGAAAGGAAAAAGTAATTGAGTTGAAAGGTATGGACATTTCATCTAGTCAATTATTACTTTTCTATTGAACACACTAGGATACTAAGAGGGGGGGTGAATCAGTATCCAAACAAACTTCAAATCCTTTGGAGCAGATTAAAACTTAAACATTATAGAGTTATCATAAGCATAAAAGATCAACACCATGTACACCAACACATAACACCAGATATATGTGAAAAACCCCAAAAGGGGAAAAACCACGGTGAGGATTAACTCAAAATATATGAAGCTCAAAAATATTACAAATTTGTTTTAGGGCTACAAGCCAAGGAAGCTACTACTCCCCATTGACTTTGTTTTAAGGCTACAACCCAAGGAAGCTACTACTCCCTGAAGACTTTGTTTTAGGATCACTCACAAGGAAGCTACAACTCCCTGCTGATTTTGTTTTAGGGCTACAACCCAAGGAAGCAACTACTCCCTGAACTGAGAATGAACTCAAAGATGATTGCAGTATGATAGTCCTTCTACTGCCTAAAAAATGACATTGAAGCTCACACCTTTGATGATTGCAATTCTATCTCTTCACTCCTCTTTTGATGATTGGATCAATAGGCACACTCTTCACTTCCCTCCTGTCACAAAAATGTCTTCAAGATGAATCAGGACAACCCTTATTGCTTCTGCTCTTTCTTCTTCAATCGCACATCATAATGCATATCATGCTCTTTACACACTCATATTCGCAATCATACCACACCTAGATCAACTAGGTTTACAATATATACATGACATTACATTGATTACATTACAAGTCAGCCAATACAACAAGAATATTACAATTTACAAGTTGGCCAGAGATCACACAACATGAAGCATGTAGAGGGCAAGCCCTAACATGAACAAAATGCAACATTAAGAAGAGAAACACACCTTGTGGATCCCAACACATGATTAACCTAGTCCTAAGCATCATTCACAACAACATCCTTCAAGGAATAACATCCGCATGTCATGCTCATTTGAAATAGGCCACCCTTCAGAAAGAACACATGAAGCTTGTAGCACTTTGACCATAACAACTTGGAGGTACTCATGAAAGATTGAACATTTCTTGTACTTCTCCCAAATGAGTCGGCAGGACCTATACACTATCTCCAAACACTCCTTGAACTCTACATAACAACAAATTTGTGGCACATATCATCAACATCCATTAGTTGGCCTTAACAACAATAACTCTTCACAAACTAACTTGAAAACTTTGCGCGGTACTGGAAACTTGAAAGATTTGAATGTGCATCAAACCTAAGAAGCATAGAGACATGTAAAATGTCCACATAAACTCATATGACCGATTTATACATTCTCCAACTAGCACAAGTATTCAAACATATGCCCTGAGAACAATTAGGCATCAGGAACCATCTGTAGTACACTGTCATTTGAAAATTGAACTTGTGGACATCTAAATCACTTGATACTCATATGGATACTCATATGGTTCTAAAAAATATGAATTGTGTGCTCATGATTTTGAGCACTTAGGAGATCTCATGCACAAGTGGACTGGATGGTGAGAAAGAAAAGCATAAAATAAATGTGGAGAAGAGGGACAACGATACTCCTAAAAATAATATCCTAGAAAAGAATAAAACTCTATCACAACCATCAACATCAAAAAATAAATATGTGCAGAAAGCTCCAACATGTGTGGTGCAACCAACTATTGCATCCATCCCAAAAGTGCACAATCTAAAGAATGATTACAAAGAAGGTCAACCCCAAATACCAAGGGAACAAGGAAAAAGAAAGGAAAAAGTAATTGAGTTGAAAGGTATGGACATTTCATCTAGTCAATTATTACTTTTCTATTGAACACACTAGGATACTAAGAGGGGGGGTGAATCAGTATCCAAACAAACTTCAAATCCTTTGGAGCAGATTAAAACTTAAACATTATAGAGTTATCATAAGCATAAAAGATCAACACCATGTACACCAACACATAACACCAGATATATGTGAAAAACCCCAAAAGGGGAAAAACCACGGTGAGGATTAACTCAAAATATATGAAGCTCAAAAAGATTACAAATTTGTTTTAGGGCTACAAGCCAAGGAAGCTACTACTCCCCATTGACTTTGTTTTAAGGCTACAACCCAAGGAAGCTACTACTCCCTGAAGACTTTGTTTTAGGATCACTCACAAGGAAGCTACAACTCCCTGCTGATTTTGTTTTAGGGCTACAACCCAAGGAAGCAACTACTCCCTGAACTGAGAATGAACTCAAAGATGATTGCAGTATGATAGTCCTTCTACTGCCTAAAAAATGACATTGAAGCTCACACCTTTGATGATTGCAATTCTATCTCTTCACTCCTCTTTTGATGATTGGATCAATAGGCACACTCTTCACTTCCCTCCTGTCACAAAAATGTCTTCAAGATGAATCAGGACAACCCTTATTGCTTCTGCTCTTTCTTCTTCAATCGCACATCATAATGCATATCATGCTCTTTACACACTCATATTCGCAATCATACCACACCTAGATCAACTAGGTTTACAATATATACATGACATTACATTGATTACATTACAAGTCAGCCAATACAACAAGAATATTACAATTTACAAGTTGGCCAGAGATCACACAACATGAAGCATGTAGAGGGCAAGCCCTAACATGAACAAAATGCAACATTAAGAAGAGAAACACACCTTGTGGATCCCAACACATGATTAACCTAGTCCTAAGCATCATTCACAACAACATCCTTCAAGGAATAACATCCGCATGTCATGCTCATTTGAAATAGGCCACCCTTCAGAAAGAACACATGAAGCTTGTAGCACTTCGACCATAACAACTTGGAGGTACTCATGAAAGATTGAACATTTCTTGTACTTCTCCCAAATGAGTCGGCAGGACCTATACACTATCTCCAAACACTCCTTGAACTCTACATAACAACAAATTTGTGGCACATATCATCAACATCCATTAGTTGGCCTTAACAACAATAACTCTTCACAAACTAACTTGAAAACTTTGCGCGGTACTGGAAACTTGAAAGATTTGAATGTGCATCAAACCTAAGAAGCATAGAGACATGTAAAATGTCCACATAAACTCATATGACCGATTTATACATTCTCCAACTAGCACAAGTATTCAAACATATGCCCTGAGAACAATTAGGCATCAGGAACCATCTGTAGTACACTGTCATTTGAAAATTGAACTTGTGGACATCTAAATCACTTGATACTCATATGGATGCACTCATACACTACTCTAAACATATCCTCAAAACTGCACAACCATATCTATCAGTGTGGAGGAATATAGAGCATTCCAACAATCCTTCATCATCACCTCATTCTACCAGAGCATAGATCAGAAAGCTATCACTTATAACTTTCACTATAGAGGAGAAAATGACATGAGACTTTGGATTTAGCACCTTTACAACATACTAAACTTTAAATTCTAAACTGCATGATCATATCTTCAAATGCGGAGGAATGTGGAATATTTTACTTGTTGGTGTAATTAAATATTTAATTACACTTTATTAAGTTGACTTAGGGATAATTTTAGTCTTAGGTTATTCTTAAGTCATATTAGGGTTTTTCTCTAACTTGCAAATATAAAAGCAAGTTCTCTCATGTAATTCATTAATCCAATTCATTAATTGCATCCAATATTGTGCAAATTATTCCTCTTTACTTTTTTCTCTTGTGGAAGGTTAATCCTAGGTTTTGCAGGTGATCCTGGTGTTTCAAGTTAATCACCAAGATCACCTGCAAAACCTAGGATTAACCTTCCACAAGAGAAAAAAGAAAAGAGGAATAATTTGCACAATATTAGATGCAATTAATGAATTGGATTAATGAATTACATGAGAGAACTTGCTTTTATATTTGCAAGTTAGAGAAAAACCCTAATATGATTTAAGAATAACCTAAGACTAAAATTAGCCTTAAATCAACTTAATAGATGTAATTAAATATTTAATTACACCAACACCCCCACCCATAAGTTCAACTTAGGGAGAAATGAAAAACATGCAACTAATGCAAGAATGGGTCCCGGCTACAAGGCCGTGTTAGGTACCCATGAACAACAAGAATCTCTCATAAAGTGGAGAGAAAGAAGAAAGACCCAATGGGAGAAAACTCCTCTCCAAAAGAGAAAAAATACAACAAGTACATGGACATGTGATGGAAGGACTAACACTAAGACCCCCCTAGAACTGAATCCATCACAAAAGTACAATCATGAATGCCACCATAAGAGAGGAAGAAGAGAGAAGGTCTGGTGACCTCCCCAGAAGGAGAAGGATGAAACCCCATGTGAGGAAATGCTCCCTCCCAAAATAGAGATGAGAAGAGAGACCATGCAGCCACTCCTCAAAATGACTCCTGCAATGCTGGAAGATGATCGACACTGAATAAAAATGAAGACCCATGAACGTCAAACAACATTTCTCCCCTTGGGAAGAAATAAAACTACAAATGTGTGCATGTAATGTCTTCCCATTCCGAATATGAATATACATAAAGACAATAATGATGCTCCTGAAAACTGCTCAAATGTCTCCAATCCACTACCAAATTGTGACTGAAGAAGAGGAGGATGAAGAACAATCTTTGAAGTAGATGATGGTGATGCAACTCCATCAAAGCTATCATCAAAGAGAAGACAAATGTCCTCAATATGGTCCTCCAAATTTGCAAGGTGGGACTCTACAAACAACAATGAAATATTTGGTAGATATGTGTCCCAATGAGCTATCTTTGGAAGACTGATAATGTCCTGCTCCAAAGAATCTGATGTAGCAACAAGTAATAAAGATGTCATCTCGATAAGATGAGAAGGAGAAGCAAGTGAAGTCTCTATGTCACCTGAACTAGCAAAACTTGTCAAATATGCAAGCTCCTCAACTGTATCATCATCAAAAGGTATGCAATCTGCATCATCAAGGGGTATGTGTAAATCCATAGCAAGATCATCTGGGAATGGAGAGATATGTGGGTCTCCAAAGATCTCCCAAATGCTAGTCCAAAGAGCACTTGGGCACTCAATATGTGAGATAGAACACATAGTGTCATAATCAACACTAGAACCAATCAATCCTACAATATGATCAATATAATTTCCCCATGAAAACTTCATAATAGATTAATGTTTTGGGGAAGCATCCTTACACCAAGTGGCTATGTGCCCAATTTTGTAGTAATTTATGTACTTTAAGATTATACCTTCATAATCCAAGGTTTGTGTCCAACTGTGACCATTCGCACTCAAGATGATCTCAGCAGGGAGGGCTTTGGAGATATCCAGCTCTACCAAAATCCTAGCATAGGTTGTGTGGATGAAGTCTTTTGAATTTGCATCAGTAGAAATGAAGCCACCCAGAGTATTTTTGATCACTGAAAAACAAGACTCAAACCAAAAGTGAAGGGGAAGATTTGGGAGTTGAACCCAGATCAGCATAACTAAAATAGATTCAGTGGTCGGATTAAAATTTAGGTGCCAAGATTTTAAAAGTGGCTTGCTTTCTCTCCATGACCAGAAGTAATTGAGAATGGCATTTTTATCTTTCTTGCTGTCAAAGACCACAATGAAAAAACCTTTGGCACTTGGATAAATTTCCAAATTCTTTTCCATTATAGGGATCCAAGATTTAGATATCCAATCATGGAGCTTAGGTAGACTGGGCCAGAAATTACTAAATCTACCTATCAAACCATTCTTTGAGAAAAACTCTTCATTTTCATGTAGCTCCTTCAATAAATTGTCATCAAAATGTAGTTTCAAGGGAATATCAGAGCAATGCACCACCTGCCTATTATTTATACCTGGGTGTTTCATGCCAGATCTAGATTTTTGAGGCCGACACCAAGCTGAAAATCCTGTACCGGCACACCATCATCTACTGTCACTCCTTTTACAACATCCAAAAAAGACTTCACCCTAGAAGCCTGCAACAATGGGGATTCATGGAGAGGAGTAGGCAACTTCGTGGCTTGCCTGCCGCCAAGAGATGCTTCAAGCTCAGACAAGGAGTTCAAACTAGTGGCCAGAATTTCCATCAAACCACCTAAAACAACCTGTGAATCCTTTGCAATGACATTCGTCACTGAAGGAGCCACCATCAAGGAAGAATCAATAGAAACATTACCACACTTAGCAGCGGCGACCGAAGAAACCCTAGGGTTAAGAGTAGAGGAAGTTTTTGAGAACTTCTGCATTTTCGGCAGTGAGCGAAAGCTATAAAATATTAGCCCTAAGTCAACTTAATAAAGTGTAATTAAATATTTAATTACACCAACACCACCTCCCCCCCCCTAATAAGTGCAACTTAGGGAGAAATTAAAAACATGCAACTAATGCAAGAATGGGTCCTGGCTACAAGGCCATGTAAGGTACCCATGAACAACAAGAATCTCTCATAAAGTGGAGAGAAAGGAGAAAAACCTAGTGGGAGAAAGCTCCTCTCCAAAAGAGAGAAAATACAAGTACATGAACATGTGATGGAAGAAGGATTAACACAAAGAACCCCCAAGAATTGAATCCATCACAAAAGTACAATCATGAATGCCCCCTATAAGAGAGGAAGAAGATAGAAGGTCCGGTGACCCCCCATAAAGGAGAAGGATGAAACCCCATGCGAGGAAACGCTCCCTCCCAAAATAGAGATGAAAAGAGAGACCATGTAGTTACTCCTCAAGATGACTCCTACAGCGCTAGAAGATGCTTGACACTGAATAAAAATGAAGACCCATGAACGTCGAACAACATTTCTCCCCTTGGGAAGAAATAGAACTGCAGATGTGTGCATAATGTCTTCCCATTCTGAATATGAATATAAAGGAAGAAGGATAAATGTCTTTGAACTCTGCACATGATCCAAAGACAACAATGATGCTCCTAAAAACTGCTCAAATGTCTCTAATCCACTGCCAAACTGTGACTGAAGAAGAGGAGGATGAAGAACAATCTCTGAAGTAGATGATGGTGATGCAACTCCATCGAAGCTATCATCAAAGAGAAGACAAATGTCCTCAATATAGTCCTCCAAATCTGCAAGGTGGGACTCTACAAACAACAATGAAATATTTGGTAGATATGTGTCCCAATGAGCTATCTCTGGAAGATAGATAATGTCCTGCTACAAATAATCTGATGTAGCAATAGGTAATAAAGATGTGATCTCGATAAGAGGAGAAGGAGAAGCAAGTGAAGTTTCTATGTCACCTGAACTAGCAAAACCTGTCAAATATGCAAGCTCCTCAATTGTATCATCATCACAAGGTATGCAATCTGCATCATCAAGGGGTATGTGGAAATCCATAGCAGGATCATCTAGGAATGGAGAGATATGTGGGTCTCCAAAGATCTCCCAAATGCTAGTCCAAAGAGTGCGTGGGCACTCAATATGTGAGATAGAACACATAGTGTCATAATCAACACTAGAACAAATCAATCCTACAATATGATCAATATAATTTTCCCATGCAGATTTCCTCCTAGGTGTATTTGGTTCAGGTATGAGTCCATAAAGATAAGGCAAAAGATTAAGCCACTTGAGATGTGTCAAGATGCCTTTTTGCCAAGACTCATAATTATCCTTACCCAATGTTACCACAGAAGGGTGAATAGAAAAACCCATGATATATCCTCAAATAAATTAGATTAGAGATCAACAATCTAAATATGTATTAATGCTGATAAATGAAGCCCAACAAAACAAACAGAACTTCTCCATGTGCCAAAATGTCTAGAATATCAAATAGAAGCCATAAAATTGACAAACTAAATAAAGAATATTTGGGGCTGAATCTGGAAAAAGTGCATAGATTGATGTGTAGAACTCCTCAATACCTTTCCAACGTCGAAACAATCATGAAAATCAAAGATCGTGGCATAAAGATACAAGCTCGGAGGCCAAAAATGGTATCTAGAATTCAAACAAAAATAAATGTCACCGAGAAAAAAAAAATGGAAAAACTACCTATACCATTGGATTGTGCTCGAAACCAGCTTTCTGACGCCTATTTGTTTGCAAAAATCTGATTTCGTTTGCTCAAGATATGGTAAAACAAAAAATAGCCCCTCTGAAGCACAAATCAGGGCAAAAAATGGCCCCTGCTGCTAAAGTGGGTGGAACTGCCACCAAATTTGAAGAAATTACTAAAATATAAGCCACTACTAAAAACATGGCATGGATCCTGAGACACATGCATACAACAGATAATATAATAGTTTTTTTTAATTTTAAAAAAATTATAATAAAAATTGAACACATGTTTTTTTAATTAAATTTTTTTTTTAAAAATAATAATAAATGGTGTGGGGGGGCCACATAGCCACCCCACAGCCCTAAGAATAGGGTTTGCATGCCTTAAAGAGGCCTGCACCTTATTATTAGGATGGTAGACTACCTAAGGCAGCGCTGTAGGCCTGCACCTGCAGGCACAGGTACAGGGGCCTGCGCAGGGAAATATGTAGGCACCTTGGTACCTTTAATTTTTTTAACCTTTTTTTAAAACAATAAAAAACCCTGTGTTTTTTTTTAATTTTTGAGTTTTTTTTGCAGGAAAAAAAAATTATTTGAAAAAATTTCACCTCAAAATGCGTGTTGGGTAGGTGCAATTTTTTTGCCCTAGATGAGCCCGAGGCCAATTTCGACAATTTAACAGTCGATCGTAAGGTTTTTGGGCCTTCTAAACATGATGGAAGGGTTAGATTTGATCCAAAATTCTCTAAAAATTAGCTTTCCTCTGGATCTCAAAAAAAGCACCCACTAAAACCCTTGCAGATATGGCCTACGAAGCTCAAATAAAGCCAAATACAAGGCTAATTTGACTATTTCGACTGCTCTGAATCCAATGGAATACTCCATTTTACACAAAAACACACTGTGCAAATGGCTCTTGCTTGAATTTTTCTCCAAATTTGAGAAGGGGCTTGCAGATCTGCTCTGATACCATTTGAGAGTTTATGATTAACTCAAAATACTAGGATCACCTGCAAAACCAAGGATTAACCTTCCACAAGAGAAAAAAGTAAAGAGGAATAATTTACACAATATTAATGAATTAGATTAATGAATTACATGAGAGAACTTGCTTTTATATTTGCAAGTTAGAGAAAAACCCTAATATGACTTAAGAATAACCTAAGACTAAAATTAGCCCTAAGTCAACTTAATAAAGTGTAATTAAATATTTAATTACACCAACACCCCCCCATAAGTGCAACTTAGGGAGAAATGAAAAACATGCAACTAATGCAAGAATGGGTCCCGACTACAAGGCCAGTGGGAGAAAACTTCTCTCCAAAAGAGAAAAAATACAATTATATGAACATGTGATGGAAGAAGGATTAACACTAAGACCCCCCAAGAATTAAATCCATCACAAAAGTACAATCATGAATGTCGCCCATAAGAGAGGAAGAACCCAGAAAGGAGAAGGATGAAACCCCATGCAAGTAAATGTTCCCTCCCAAAATAGAGATGAGAAGAGAGACCATGCAGCCACTCCTCAAGATGACTCATGTAGTGCTCGAAGATGCTCAACACTGAATAAAAATGGAGACCATGAACATCGAACAACATTTCTCCCCTTGGGAAGAAATAGAACTGTAGATTTGTGCATAATGTCTTCCCATTCCAAATATGAATATATAGGAAGAAGGATAAATGTCTTTGAACTTTGTACATGATCCAAGGGCAACAATGATGCTCCTAAAAATTGTTCAAATATCTCCAATCCACTGCCAAACTATGATTGAAGAAGAGGAGGATGAAGAACAATAGCTGAAGTAGATGATGGTGATACAACTCCATCAAACCTATCATCAAAGTGAAGACAAATATCCTCAATATGGTCCTCCAAATCTACAAGGTGAGACTTTAGAAACAATAATGAAATATTTGGTAGATATGTGTCCCACTGAGCTATCTTTGGAAGACTGATAATGTCCTGCTGCAAAGAATCTGATGTAGCAACAGGTAATAAAGATGTGATCTCGATAAGAGGAGAAGGAGAAGCAAGTGAAGTCTATATGTCACCTGAACTAGCAAAACCTATCAAATATGCAAGCTCCTCAATTGTATCATCATCACAAGGTATGCAATCTGCATCATCAAGGGGTATGTGGAAATCCATAGAAGAATCATCTAGGAATGAAGAGATATGCACGGGTCTCCAAAGATCTCCCAAATGCTAGTCCAAAGTGGACGTGGGCACTCAATATGTGTGATAGAACACATAGTGTCATAATCAACACTAGAACCAATCAATCCTACAATATGATCAATATAATTTCCCCATGCAGATTTCCTCCCAAGTGTATCTGGTTCAAGTATGAGTCCATAAAGATAAGGCAAAAGATTAAGCCACCTGAGATGTATCAAGATGCCTTTTTGCCAAGACTCATAATTATCCTTAGCCAATGTTACCACAAAAGGGTGAATAGAAAAACCCATGATATATCCTCAAATAAATCAGATTAGAGATCAACAATTTGAATATGTATTAATGTTGATAAATGAAGCCCAACAAAACAAACAAAACTTCTCTAGGTGCCAAAATGCCCAAAATATCAAATAGAAGCCATAAAATTGACAAACTAAATAAAGAATACATGGGGCTAAATCTGGAAAAAGTGCATGGATTGTTGTGTAGAACTCTTCAGTACCTTTCCAATGCCACAAGAATCATAAAAATCAGAGATCGTGGCACAAAGATACGAGCTCAGAGGCCAAAAATGGTATCTGGACTTCAAACAGTAATAAATGTCACCAAAAGAAAAATCTAGAAAAAATACCTACACCGCTGGATTATGCGTGGAACCATCTTTCCGACACCTATTTGTTTGCAAAAATCTGACTCCGTTTGTTCAAGATATGGTAAAACAAAAAACAACCCCTCTGAAGCACAAATTAGGGCAAAAAATGACCCCTATTGCTAAAGTTGGTGGAACTGCTGCCAGATTTGGAGAGACTGCTAAAATATAAGCCACTACTAAAAAACATGGCATGGATCCTGAGACACATGCATACAACAGATAATATAATAGTTTTTTTCTTAATTTAAAAAAACTATTAAAAAAATTGAAGGCATGTTTTTTTATTAAAATAAATTTTTAAAAAAATAATAAAGGGTGTGGGGGGCCACATAGCCACCCCACAACTCTAAGAATAGGGTTTGCAAGCCTTAAAGAGGCTTGCATCCTATTATTAGGGTGGTAGATTGCCCAAGGCAGCGCTGGAGGCCTACACCTGCAGGCACAGGTACATGGGCCTGCGCAGGGTACTGTGCAGGCACCTTGGTACCTTTAATTTTTTTTAACCCTTTTTTTTAAAACAATAAAAACCCTACGTTTTTTTTTTGAATTTTTGAATTTTTTTTGCAGGAAAAAAAAATTATTTGAAAAAATTTCACCTCGAAATGCATGCTGGGTAGGTGCAAATTATTTTTGCCCTAGATGAGCCCGAGGCCGATTTCGATAATTTAATAGTCGATCGTAAGGTTTTTGAGCCTTCTGAGTACGATGGCAGGGTTGGATTTGACCCAAAATGCTCTGAAAATTAGCTTTCCTCTAGATCTCAAAAAAAAGCACTCACTGAAACCCTTGCAGATCTAGCCTACAAAGCTCAAATAAAGCCAAATAAAAGGCTAATCTGACTATTTCGACTGCTCTAAATCCAATGGGATACTCCATTTTACACAGAAACACACCCATCAAATGACTCTTTCTTGAATTTTTCTCCAAATCTGAGAAGGGGCTTGCAGATCTACTCTAATACCATGTGAGTTTATGATTAACTCGAAATACTAGGATCACCTGCAAAACCTAGGATTAACCTTCCACAAGAGAAAAAAATAAAGAGGAATAATTTGCACAATATTGGATGCAATTAATGAATTGGATTAATGAATTGCATGAGAGAACTTGGTTTTATATTTGCAAGTTAGAGAAAAACCCTAATATGACTTAAGAATAACCTAAGACTAAAATTATCCCTAAGTCAACTTAATAAAGTGTAATTAAATATTTAATTACACCAACACCCCCCATAAGTGCAACTTAGGGAGAGATGGAAAACATGAAACTAATGCAAGAATGGGTCCCGACTACAAGGCCATGTTAGGTACCCATGAATAACAAGAATCTCTCATAAAGTGGAGAGAAAAGAGAAAAATCCAGTGGGAGAAAACTCCTCTCCAAAAGAGAGAAAATACAACAAGTACATGAACATGTGATGGAAGAAGGACTAACACTAAGATTACTAAGCAGTCTTCTAGGCAACTTCCTGTAACATAAATCTTTACCAACATCCAGGGGCCAGAATCTTCTTATAGCAACAAATACTTCCCTAGGAACAATAGGAAGGATCATACAACATGCTACAAGTCATTAGCAACATCTTCTTATCCTCAGCATAGCTTCTAATTCCCATCTTAATATATTATCATGAAATCATCTCTACTAACCACAAACATGCTCAATACAATTTTACTTGACATTAATCAAGGCATGACATCCAACCATGAACATCAACAACCAATCATGAATATAGTATATCATCATCATAAGCATCCAAGCATAGTGTCCAAACTAGGTGTTGTCATGAACCACACAACCACATTAGTGACAACCATATTGAGTGTTGACATCAATGAAAACCACACAACCATAGGTGTAACTATCTCCCCCTTTGGAATTGATGGCAAGACACACCTGCTCATTCTCCCCCTTTGACATCAAGGACAAAGGAAAAATTCTTCTCCCCCTTAGGTCACAAACTCTCCTTTTCAACCTTCCCCCATGCCAGCAACAACCACTACCTGCTCCCTCTGAGAGGTGGCCACCATCAGCCCAGGAAAAAGATATAGTCTGAATTACTCATCCTAGACAGATGCACCACTATGCATCTAGCAAGGAGGGGAAATTACCCCTAACCTCTGCCAAAGATACTCAAAAGTATCCTTTGCAAGAGCCTTTGTGAAAATATCTGCAATCTGATCCTTTGTTGGAACATATTCTAATTGTTATGTCGTAAAATGCCCCGCTAGGACTTTTACCTCCTAAGTTTAGCTCTTGGGTCCCTTGGCATGTTAGAATTGACTCCCAAGACAAAATGGCCTAAAACCTATGTCAATTGGGGCTTGAGGGACATTGTTGAGCCTTAACCCTAACTCAAAATAGGTCTTGGGGCAAGGGTGCTCGCGCCCTTGTCCTGCCCTATTTTGTCGAGGTCCCAAATTTGAATGTCAGTTTTGTGACCGTTAAAAGGTTTCCTTGCCGACATCTTAAGTTTGAATTATGAAAATTGTAGTGGGAATGCATATATAAGAATGTTTAGGACTTCATTTGTAAAATAGATGGATAATGCAAACTTGTGATCTTATGCTTAGGATATTCAAGACTTTCATTGTGTTACAGAGCAGACTTGTGTTGTTATTGTGTTTTTTTGTTGCAGATTTGGCTTCATAATTCTATCTCCTCATGGCATGAAAGAGTTTCATCTCCATGAGAGCTACACCTATGAGGTGATATCTATTTGTGTTTGAATCAATCATTTATCAATTTGTTTTTGCCTCTATTCTGCAAGGATACACACTCTCTATCTAACAATGGTGTTGGAAGGCTTGAATGCCATTCCGAGGCTTGACTGAGGCAAGCTCCTAAACACCACAATCCCCAACCCCTCTTCTTGTGATTGCAGGTGATAGGTATTAGATCATGAAGAGTGGAGTTGCAGAGCATAAGGATTTTAGATCTGGTGGAAAGAAGCAAAAAGGAGCACAGTCAAGGCTTGGGCACTAGTCCCTTTGCTCTTCAGGTTTGCAGAGGTTGCAATCTCTGGAACATGGATAATCAGTGGAAGAAGGAGTCTGAAAACCCCCAAAGAAACCACTACATTAGGCTTCGAGGGCAAATCTCTTTGCCCCTAACATTTCAAGATCCAAAACTTTAAAATCTAGCGTGTATTTGATCTTCATTTAGGATCTCTATGTGCGAGCATTTGTTAGAATTCGTCTATTTGCTTAGGATTTTGCATAATTAGGATTTTGAGCATAATTGGGCTTAAATTAACACATTAATCATCAATTTCCAAATTTCCCTATAATTACAAGTGACAACCAACATGTAGGTGAATCCTCTTGTAGAAGTTGTGATTCAACTCGGTTAACTGTCCTTGAATGTGTGTAGTGAAAGGAGGATCTAGCTAAACAATCCTATCAAACTCTCATCCCCCTTTTTCATACATAACATTTTGGTGAACCCATGTTTTTATTACCTTTTGCACCTTGCTAAATGTTGTACTTCAGATTTGCATTTATTCATTTCATTCTCATCCTATTGCATTTGAAAATCTACAAAAAAGTTGGCATCTTAGGCTTGCATTAGGGCATAGTTTGCATTAATTTCATTGCATTTCATCTAATCTCTAATTTTTACATCAGATTTGATATAAATTACAGTAGTACATCATTTTATAATCATTTTCATTGTATTTTCATACTTCATTTGTTAGAATTTGCTTGAAATTGTGCATTTTTCATATATCATAGTCTTTGCAATAGCTAGGGTTTGTAGTTAAAATCTTGTTTCAGATTTTGCTACTCCTTTAAACACTCTTTTAGGTCTGATTTCAGATTTTAGGGTTTCATTATAGTGTGTTCTTGCATTTTTATCTCAATTTTTGCATTTACACACTGTGTATTTCAACAACTATACCTTCATCCTAGGGTTTGTTCTATTAGTTTGTGCATTGAGTGTTGTATGCTTTTGCACGAGTCTTATAACCCACTACCCTAATAGAAATATCCCTTTAATGAGAAGTATTATACTAATGGGTTCTAGTGCTCCTGATAGCAACGATTCGCCTACATCAAAAAATCCATTGAACACCTTCTTTACAAAAGGAGAAACACAAACTTTGCAATACATTATACCTCCTACAACTACAATGGAAGAACAAGTATTTCATGATGTTGAGAATCCTATTGATGTGATAGCACATGTACCTAATGAGCAAATAAACAAACTTGATAAAGAACTAGCTAATTTTCAAGCATTTATGGAAAATGAAAGAATAGTGAAAGAAGTTGTGCCTATTGTTCACAACATAAGAGAGTTGATAAAAGAAGGAAAAGATGGTGTTAACATGCTTTGAGGCTTAATGCAAATAGTGCATCATAATGTTATGCTGGTGACTGAATGTGCAAATATTATTAATAACATGTCATAACCATCTCATACACAAGTATCGACACCTATATCGGCTACTGGAATGTCTACTTTTATATCAACAATTCTCACCACTAATGCACATGCTTGTAGTAATGCTACCACTAGTATTGGAGTATCTAATGGCACTAATTCACAAAATTACAAGGCTGTGGGATTAAACTATCAAAATCAACCACCTAGGGTGACTTCTTTTATGAATAATCACTCTCAATCACCAATCAATCTCACGTATTCTCAACCACCTTTCACTTACAACTATTCTCAACCACCCTTCACTCACAATTACTCTCAACCACCTTTCATTACCACTCACAATCAATCTCTTTAAAATTTAATGACCACAGCTTCAAATTCTCAAACATCTCCTAATGATGCCCTCTTAAACCAACTCTTACAAGGCATGACTTCTTTACAACAAAAGGTGATAAGCCTAACAAATTCTTCACAACCTAATATACCAATTTATCATGCTCGTAATCCTTTACCTTATGCAATCTTGAGAACTCCTATGCTTGAGAAGTTTGAAACTCCTCGCTTTGAAAAATATGGTGGAAAAGGTGATCCTAATACTCATGTGGCAGCATTCACGACTATGTGTAGTGATTTCTACTCTGAAGTGGAATTGTTAGCAAAACGTTTCCCACAATCTCTCAAAGATACTGCTTTGGAGTGGTTTTGCTTTTTACCTCTGAATTCAATACACTCTTTCTCTCAGCTAGTTAATCAATTCTTACAACATTTTCAAGCAAACATTGAACCTCAAGTCTCTTTGATTGATTTAGTTCATTGTAAACAAGGTCCAAAAGAGAAATTAACTGAGTTTATTAGTTGATATCAATCTCTTTATGCAAAAATTCAATACTAGATGAATGATGAGGATGTTCAGAAGGTATTTATTACAAATCTACAACCTAACATTTGTGATAATATCCTCTTGATGAAGTATAACTCTTTTCAACATTTATGCGCAACCCTTCGTGATTACCAAATTTTGTCTAGTCACTATGAAAAACAAAACTCATTGGCTCAAGTTGGTCAATCCATAGTTGGACCTTCACAAAACAACTTTAAGAGGAATAATAAGAGTTTCATCAAGGTTAATGGGTAGAATTCAAACAATTTTTCACAAGTGTCCGCTATCACTAATCCGAAGAGGGCACCGTTTCAGTATCGACAACAACAAAGACAGTTCACTCTGATATTTGACTCCTTACACTCTGTCATGAATCAAGCAGTGAGTAATAATCTCTTGAAGATTCCTTGATTTTAAACCATTGGATAATAGTGTTGGATTTAGGACAGACAACTGAGAGGGGGGGTGAATCAGTTTTTCAAAACTTGCTTCCAATTAAACACTTAAATCCACTTTGTTATTCAGCAACATAATAATTAATCAATCATGAAAACATAAAGCATTAACTCAAGAGTAGAAACACATCAACACATGAAACACCAAGATTTTGACATGGAAAACCTGGTTAAGGGAAAAATCACAGGGTGATTAACCCAAGAATGTATTCTTTGTTAGAAGAATAGAAAGAATAGGATGGCACATGCCAATTAGGGCTCACTACCTGAGCACACTGCTCACAAGAGGCTCACTGTCTACAAGAGACACACTGTCTACAAAGTAACAAGTATCACAAACTTGAACTGGAGAATAGCATCTTTACCATGCTTGAATCAGTTTCATTTAAGCCTAAAAACTTTTGCTCTGCCTTTCACTCTCTTCTTCGCTACCACACTCTCATCTTCACAAGACACCCTTTGGAATGACTTCACAATCCCTTATTTATACAAGGAATCAACTTAAGAATAATCATCTAAGTCGGCAAGCACCTACAAAAACATCTACAAGACGTGTAATACATCTGGTCGATCAGTCTCAGGAAGAACACCTTCATCTGATGGTTATTCTTCAAATGCGAACTCTAATTTCAATGCGGACCACCAACATAAACTGGACATGATCCAAAGATCACCACAACCTTTCCTGAATCACCAAGAACATCCACACTTCATCTGCTTACTGGAATTCTTCTCTCCTTCATCTGGAACTTCAAGAACACAGTCTGTCATCACTGTCACAAAGGAATAAGTGCTTCCGAACCTTTAAACCACGAACCAATCGAGTTGACACTTCACAAGGACGTCCTAAACACTCCCTCAAATCTACAGAATGGGATAAAGCATTTCTGGATCTCACCGGACCTATCTGTGTCACTCTGTCACCTCTCAACACCTACCAGACCTAGTTTCACTTGAGTAGCCATAACTTCTTCAGATCTTCATGCGGACCTCTGAAATCTTGACTGGATCAACTCAAGACACATATCTACAAACCCTTTGAACCACATCCTCTGATCTACATCTTAGCTAGGATCTTCACTTCTCTGTCTCCATTGCTCCTCTCTGCTCATCCAATCCTTCTCATCAATGCAACATGAGTATGTTGACATCAATGACAACACCAGTTAGACCCATACTTGCAACAATCTCCCCCTTTCTCATTGATGGCAACATATGATGTGAAAAATTGTTTTAACCATCAAGATAGAAACTTCTCCTTACTGTCACAACTCCCCCTATCAAAAACAACCATTCACATGTCTTCTCTTCCTTTACTGCTCCCCCTTTGATCATCAACCACTTGTTTTTCACATGTCTTCTCTCCCCTTTTGACATCAATGGCAAAGGGCTCATACTTGCAACTCCAACACTTCAGAATCATACCATCTGCTCCCCCTGAGTAGCAGCTCCCCATCACCAATCCGGATCACAAGATATGACTGTGATATCCACCAGACTGATGCACAACAATGCACCTTAGTTCATCACCGAAGGGGCAATAACCCCTAACTTCTCCTTGAGATACTCAAAAGAGTCCTTAGCTAGAGGTTTAGTAAAGATGTCTGCAATCTGATCCTTGGAAGGCACAAACTCCAATCTGACTTCATTCTTGTTCACTTGCTCTCTCAGAAAGTGAAACTTGATAGATATATGCTTAGTCTTAGAATGCAACACCAGATTCTTAGAAATATTTATTGCACTTGAATTATCATAGAAGATTGTGATAGGCTCCTCATACTCTACTTTAATATCTCTTAGCATCTGCTTCATCCACAAAACTTGAGTGCAACTACCTGTTGCTGCAATGTATTTTGCTTCAGTTGTAGACAGAGATATTGCCTCCAATCTCTTTCCCAAAAAGAATGCTCCACCACTGGTACTCTTCCAGTCATCCACATCTCCTACCCAATCTGCATCTGTATATGCATGAAGAGGGAAATCATGATCTCTAGGATACCACAAACCATACTCAACTATCCCTTTTAGATATCTAAAAATCCTCTTGATTGCCATGACATGAGATTCTCTGGGATCAACTTGAAATCTAGCAACAAGACCAACAGCCTGCATAATGTCTGGTCTAGTTTGAGTGAGATACAACAGTCCTCTAATCATTGACCTATACTTTGTCTGATTAGCCTTAGGAGAATCATCTTTGCTCAATTTACATCTGGTTGCCATAGGAGTATGCATTGGTTTTGAGTCTTCCATCCCAAATTTCTTCAACAACTCTTTCACATATTTAGTCTGAGAAATGAAGATTCCTTTCTTTGTTTGAGTGGTTTGTAGACCCAAGAAGAAATTCATTTCACCAAGCATGGACATCTCAAACTCATTTTTCATTTGATTTGCAAAAGTTTTACACATACTATCTCTTCCTCCAAAAATGATATCATCAACAAACGCTTTAACAATCAAGATGTTTTCATGATCAATTTTGAAATACAAATTACTGTCAGTAGTACCTTTGTTGAAACCAATCTTCAAAAGATGATTATCCAACCTTTCATACCAGGCTCTTGGGGCTTGCTTTAGTCCATACAAGGATTTCTTCAATTTGCAGACCATATCACCATGATCAGATAATTGAAATCCATCCAGATGCTCAATGTATACTTCTTCCAAGTCACCATTCAGGAAGGTAGACTTGACATCCATCTGATATACTTTGAAGTCCTTGAAGGTAGCAAAAGCAAGAAATTGTCTGATTGCTTCAATTCTTGCCACCGGAGAAAAAGTTTCTTCAAAATCAATTCCTTATATTTGAGAGTAACCCTTGCAGACCAATCTGGCTTTATTTCTGATTACTTCACCAACTTCATTCAGTTTGTTCCAGAAGACCCATTTGGTTCCAATCACATTCTTGTCTCTAGGTCTGGGAACAAGATCCCAGTGTGATTTGTCTTAATTTGCATCAGCTCTTCCTCCATTGCTTTAGTCTAGTTTTCATCATTGCAAGCTTCATTTACTATCTTAGGTTCAATCTTTGAAATCAGACAATACTCATCTGAATCTTGAGCAATTCTTCTTCTTATTTGAACACCTTTGCTTTGATCACCTATGATCTGATCTTTAGAGTGGTTCAGTCTTACATACTTGGGAACTTTGGGAGTTTCCTACACTTCTAATTCTTGATCAGGCTCATTATGACTCATCTCTTCTTCTTGAATTACTAGATCTATTTGATTCTGAATATCAGAAGGAGTTTGGGCTCCTTGAATTAGAACACCATTTTGATAATCTTCATCATATTCATAAAACCTTGAAGGTTTCTCAATTCCTTCATCAACCTTCACATTTGTACTTTCTATAATCTTTCTCAGTCTCTTGTTATAACACCGGTATGCTTTGCTTTGAGTGGAGTAACCCAAGAATATTCCTTCATCACTTCTAGCATCAAACTTGCCTACATCTTCATCTCTTTTAATATAACATTTGCTACCAAAGACTCTGAAATACCTCACAGTAGGACTGATGCCAAACCAAAGTTCATAAGGAGTCTTACCAGTATTGCTTCTAATTTGAACTCGATTGAGAGTATAGACTGCAGTGCTGACAACTTCTCTCCAAAAGATCTGAGGAACATTTTCTTCTATCATCATTGTCCTAGATGCTTCCTGGATGGTCCGGTTCTTTCTCTCCACCACTCCATTCTGCTATGGAGTCCTAGGAGTAGACAATTGTCTCTTTATTCCTTGCTTCTCACAAAATTCTATGAACTCACTAGATGTGAATTCTCCACCTCTATCAGACCTCAGAAATTTCAATTTTAATCCAGTTTCATTCTCTACCATAGCCTTGAATATTTTGAATTTCCCAAAAGCTTCTAATTTTTCTTTTAGAAAAGTAACCCACATCATCCAGGAATGGTCATCAATTAATAACATAAAGTATCTATCCCCTTGCACACTCTTGATTCTTGTCGAACCACATAGATCAGTATGAACTAATTCCAATAATCTGGTAGAAGATTGATACTTGCTTTTGAATGAGACTCTGCTTTGTTTCCCCAACTGACATTCTTTGCACAAACTATTTGTAGGTTTCACCAATTTTGGAAGATCTCTTACAGCCTGAGTATTGCTTATCTTGATGATATTATCAAAATTCACATGACATATCCTTCTATGCCATAACCAACTCTGATCAACTTGCACAAACAAACAACTTTTACCAGTTCCAACTAAATGAAAGATATTACCTTTTTTTTGAGTACCGGATGCAATCTCTGTTCCGAAGCTTTCAAAGATTTTGCATTTTCCATTCTTGAACCGGAGATCATAGCTTTTGTCCACCAACTATCCAACACTGAGAAGATTGTACTTTAATCCTTCAACATACAGTACATTACCGGTTTTGTTCTTTCCATCAAAAGAAGTAGTTCCCCTACCTCTGATTCTACCAGCAGAATTATCACCAAACTTTACTACTCCTCCTTCATACCTTTCCAAATCTAAGAACTTATTTTTGTCACCTGTCATATGGTGACAGTATCCACTGTCAATGACCCAATCATCCTTTTCTTCAACTTGGGCAGCCAGAGCTTTATGATTGATAGATACAGAGGATATTGGTTCTTCATCTTTGATGGCAATAAACACCCATTCATTTCCAGATTTGTTTCCTATTTTTGATTCATCATCTGTTACTCCTTCATTATCATCTTCTTCATGAACATAGTAACAATTCTTTTGGAACCTTGATCTGTTAGGATTTGGCCTTGAAAATCTTTCCGGGCACCTTGAGGCAAAATGACCAATCTTATTGTAGTTAAAACACTTAAAAGGCAATTTTTCTTCATACTTACCAGATCCTCTTAGCAGTCTTTTTGCAATAAGGGCTTCAAGTTGAGCAATTTCAGCTTCTTCTTCTTGCAGGTCTTTTCTTGCTTTTTCATACCATGAAAGATTCCTTGATGAGTTCTCTCCCGGATCAAACCTTTGTTTACCTTTTAGAGAGGCACTAGCTTTGAATGTAGATTCAGTCTTGGGGGGTCATCTCCAAACTTGGTCATTTCAAATGCAGCCAATTTTCCAGCCAATTGATCTCTTGTGACAGTTGTATGGGCTCTGAATTCTTCAATGGTAGAAACCTTGGTTTTATAAGAAGCAGGAAGGGATCTGACAATTTTGCCAACAATTTCATCTTCATCCAAGACTCCACCAGCATTTCTAATTCCACAAACAAGCTTATTTACTCTTGGCATAAAAGTAGAGATATTCTCATCTTCTCTCATCTTCAGATTTTCAAATTTGCCTTTCAGACTTTGTAACCTTGCACATTTAACAAACTTGTCTCCTTCATGCATAAGTTCCAATTTCTCCAAAATTTCATAAGCAGTTGGTAGGTCAACAACATTTGAAAGCTTTGTATCAGATAATGCACTTAGAAGAGCTTCTACAGTCCGCAGATTATTTTCAGCATCTGTGATTTCATTTAGGGTTTTCGGACCACCCTGTGGAGGAGTATACTTTGTTGAAGCCATGATCCAGTACTGCATTCCCATACATTGCAAGTGACACTTCATGTGACTTTTCCAAAGATTAAAATTTGTTCCATCAAACTTCAAACTATCCTTCTTGTAGGACGACATCCTGGATCTCCTCAAGCGGTTAGGCTCTTTTCAGAGGAACTTAGCTCTGATACCAATTGTTGGATTTAGGACACACAACTGAGAGGGGGGGGTGAATCAGTTGTTCAAAACTTGCTTCCAATTAAACACTTAAATCCACTTTCTTATTTAGCAACATAATAATTAATCAATCATGAAAACATAAAGCATTAACTCAAGAGCAGAAACACATCAACACATGAAACACCAAGATTTTGACGTGGAAAACCTGGTTAAGGGAAAAACCATAGGGTGATTAACCTAAGAATGTATTCTCTGTTAGAAGAATAGAAAGAACAAGATGGCACATGCCAATTAGGGCTCACTGCCCAAGCACACTGCTCACAAGAGGCTCACTGCCTACAAGAGACACACTATCTACAAAGTAACAAGTATCACAAAATTGAACTGGAGAATAGCATCTTTACCATGCTTGAATCAATTCCATTTAAGCCCAAAAACTTATGCTCTGCCTTTCGCTCTCTTCTTCGCTACCACACTCTCATCTTCACAAGACACCCTTTGGAATGACTTCACAATCCCTTATTTATACAAGGCATCGACTTAGGAATAATCATCTAAGTCGGCAAGCACCTACAAGAACATCCGCAAGACGTGTAATACATCCGGTCGGCCAGTCTCAGGAAGAACACCTTCATCCGGCGGTTATTCTTCAAATGCAAACTCTAATTTTAATGTGGACCACCAACATGAATTGGACATGATCCAAAGATCACCACAACCTTTCCTGAATCACCAAGAACATCCACACTTCATCTGCTTACTGGAATTCTTCTCTCCTTCATCTGGAACTTCAAGAACACAGTCTGTCATCACTGTCACAAAGGAATAAGTGCTTCCGGACCTTCAAACCATGAACCAATTGAGTTGACACTTCACAAGGATGTCCTAAACACTCCCTCAAATCTGTAGAATGTGATAAAGTATTTTCAGATCTCACTGGACCTATCTGTGTCACTCTGTCACCTCTGAACACCTGCCGGAACCAGTTTCACTTAAGTAGCCATAACTTCTTCAGATCTTCATGCGGACCTCTGAAATCTTGACTGGATCAACTTAAGACACATATCTACAAACCCTTTGAACTGCATCCTCTGATCTACATCTTAGCTAGGATCTTCACTTCTCTATCTCCATTGCTCCTCTCTACTCATCCAATCCTTCTCATCAATGCAACATGAGTATGTTGACATCAATGACAACACCAATTAGACCCATACTTGCAACAAATAGTAGAATGCAAGCACCTCACTTCGATGCTAATGTTTTTGTCATTATCATCAGCAACAAGGACATGATACTGAATGATGTATGCATCTTTAACATGAAATACAAGACCTCATTGATTTGAATGTTATACAAGTAACTAGTGTCAATGATAATGGAAATAAGTCAGTTGCTCCTCTGAATCAAAACTTACAAATCTTTAAAAATTCAGTGCCTGATTGTGCAAATGAAAAGTAGGGAATAATAGAGCATGTGGGACTGAATCATAGATCCCACATGTTTTTTGTCCATTTTTTTGGTTCACCAAAACGTACTCACATTATAATGTGAGCACATTTTGTCAAGCATGGAAAGTTTAAGTGCTTTCATGCATGGAAAGTCTTCAGTGTTGTCGTGGATGGAATGTTATAAGTGTTTTAAGTGCATGGAAAGTGGGGAGGGAGGTACAGAGGTGAGAGAGAGAGGGTAGGAGGTATAGAGGGGAGGGAGAGGGTAAGAGGTAAAGAAGGTAGAGAGAGATAGAGAGAGAGGAGATGAGGTGAAGAGGGGAGGGAAAGAGATAAAGATAGATAGGTCCTGCTTTTGACATGCAACCCTAAACCCCTAAACCCTAAATAATGCCCCTAAACCCTAAACCCAAGCAACCCTAAACATCTAAACCCTAAATAATGCCCCTGAACCCTAAACCCAAGCAACCCTAAACCTCTATCTCTCTATCTCTATCATCTCTCTACCTCTCAATCTCTCTCACTATGTCTCTAGCCATGTCCCTCACTCTCTATCTCCCTATCTCTCTCCTCGATATCCTCTATATCTCCCTATTTGTCCTCTCTCTCTAAACCCTATACCTCTAAACCTTAACCCCTAAACCCTAAACCCTAAACCCTAAATAATGCCACTAAATCTTAACCCGTAACCCCTAAACCCTAAACCCTAAACCCTAAACCCAAGCAACTCTAAACCTCTATCTCCCTAGATCTCTGCCCATCTCCCTATCTCTATCGTCCCTCTACCTCTTAATCTCTCTCTCTCTCTCTATGTCTCTAGCCATGTCCCTCATTCTCTATCTCCCTATCTCTCCCCTTAGTCTCCTCTAGATCTCCCTATCAATCCTCTTTCTCCCTCTCTAAACCCTAAACCCCTAAACCTCTAAACCTTAACCCCTAACCCCTAAACCATAAACCCTAAATAATGCCCCTAAACCCTAACCCCTAACTCCTAAATGCTAAACCCTAAACCTGAGACCCTAAACCCCAAACCCCTAAACCCTAAACCCAATCAACCCTAAACCTCTATCTCCCTATCTCTCCCCTATCTCCTTATCTCTATTGTCCCTCTACCTCTCAATCTCTCTCCCTATGTCTTTGGACACGTCCCTTACTCTCTATCTCCCTATCTCTCCCCTAGTATTTCTCCTCTATCTCTCCCAATCTCTATCAGTCCCTTCTCTCGATCGACTATCTCTCTAAACCCTAAACCCTAACCCCTACCCCTAAACCCTCAACCCTAAACCTGAGAAACCCTAAACCCCTAAGCCCTAACCCCTAAATAATTCCCCTGAACCCTAACCCCTAAACCCTAAAACCTAAACTTGAGCAACCTTAAAATCATAAACTCTAAATAATACCCCTAAACCCTAAACCACACACTCTCTCCAAACCCCTAAACCCTAAATAATTCATGTAAACCCTAACCCCTAACCCCTAAACTCTAAACCCAAGCAACTCTAAACATCTATCTTCCTATCTCTATCATCCTTCTACCTCTCAATCTCTCTCCCTATCTCTTTGGACATCTCACTCACTCTCTATCTCCCTATCTCTCCCCTCTATCTCCTCTATCTCTCCCTATCTGCCTCCTCTCTCTCTACCTATCTATCTCTCCCTATCTCCCTATCTCTTGCCTCTCTCTCTCCCCTATCATTTATCTATCTCCCTATCTCCCCCTCTATCTCTCCCTCTCCCTTATTAATGAAGGAAATGGAACCAAGAAAACTCTCTCTCTCTCTCTCTCTCTCTCTCTCTCTCTCTCTCTCTCTCTCTCTCTCTCTCTCTCTCTCTCTCTCTCTCTCTCTCTCTCTCTCTCTCTCTCTCTCTCTCTCTCTCTCTCTCTCTCTCTCTCTCTCTCTCTCTCTCTCTCTCTCTCTCTCTCTCTCTCTCTCTCCCTTATCAACAAAGGAAATGGAAACAAGAAAACTAGGACATGCAAAGAGGGATGAGGATATAAATTGGGAGGATGAAATGGAAACAAAATAAAATGAAAGTTCATTGGATGGGAAGAATAATGAAAGGAGAGGTGGAAAATAGTAAAATAGGGAAAAATTAGTGGGATCTAAAGGGAAATTGGAAAGGAAAAGGAAAACTAGGAAAGCTAGGAAAAGGAAAACTAGGAGGTAGATAGGTGAGAGAGAGAGAGGGTAGCATGTATAGAGGGGAGGGAGAGGGAGGTAGAGAGAGAGGATGGCAGGTAGAGAGGGGCGGGAAGTAGAGAGTGAGAGAGAGGGTAGGGGGTAGAGAGGGGAGGGAAGTAGAGAGTGAGAGAGAGGGTAGGAGGTAAAGAGGTTAGAGAGAGAGGAGGGGATGGAGAGACCTAGAGGGGAGGGAGAGAGAGAATAATAGAGAGGGGTAAGAAGGAAGGGAGTGAGATGATTTTATTTCACCATAACACAAGCGTGTTATAATGTGCTCATGTTATGATTTGCTTTGGTAATTTGCAAGACTTTGGCTTGGATTTACCTAGGGCTTCCAAACCAGAGGATTAGACTATGTTTTGGATGTCCAAAGATGTGTTTTTCTAGATTGTAACAAAAGCTACATAATCTATAGTGTGCACCCCATCAGGTTTGTATCTGTTTCAATGACAAGTCAAACAAATACCACCATAATCTTAAGCTCTCTCTTAGCTTTCTAACCATATAATTTTTTTCACGTTTTGAATATGTTAAGGATTTCATCTTTAATTTCTTTTGTTAGTGTATCTATTTTTGGTCAAAAACTAGTGTGTGGTATTTTTAACTTGTTTTTAACCGCTCATCAATATTTTAAATAAATTACATTTTTAGAAACTAGACTCCATTCTACACATTAAAAAAAATAGACTTTTGATTAGTTTTCAAAAAATTTAGGGGGGAGCACACTCAATTTTATGTGCACAATCAATATCATATACTTTTGCCTAAATACAGTTTATTAATTCCTTACTTTGCTCAACCAGTGAGAGTGCACATTCAAGCAATAATTCAATTAAGAGATTTAAGTAATAATTCAATTAAGAGATTTATTTATTCGATCGCGTACACATAAAAATGCTATAAAACGGGTTTTTATCTTTTGTCCCATATTTCATTCATAATTTCTCAATATAAATCTAGATCTACACTTATGATTGCAAGCATGTTTATAATTCTCACCCATTGTACTTGTGATCTCCTTATTTATTTTTATATAAAGTTTCTCTTTAATATACCACTAATTTATGATCAACTTGATTTGATAACAACTTTAAAAATAGAAATTTCATTCCACCTTCATTTTTGAATATAATTTTCTACTAATACATTTTTATAAAATTTTATTTTTTATGAGTTCAAAATACAATATATTTTATGTTAAAATATTAATAATTGATAATAACCATAAACATCTTTTTCATTTTATTAATTATTGTTATAGTTTTCTCTATTTTCCACCCATGTCTTCCATCATTATAGATAAGGTAAAAGGATAAAACAATCCATTAATATTATTGTATTTAAGTTCTTCTCTAATATCTCAATCATAAAAGACATAGTCATAACATAAAAATGATCAATGAGAACACTTACAAAAACAATCATTACTTAAGTAAAAAGGCTTTGACCTCGGTAATTTTGTTTACTTAAGTTTCCTAAAAAACCTAAAAGAACTTTTGATAGTCGCTTATAATTTGACAACATTTTATTAAACATAACTAATTTAAAATTAACTTAACTAGTTTAATGTAAAAGTTGCACACTTATGTACTACACCCCAACACTCTTTTTTTATAAAAATTCTATATGGCTTACTCTATTTTATGTAAAAATTGCATAGCACAACTTGTTTTTATGTAAAAAAAATTCACACCTCACAACTTATTTTTATATAATTTTTTTCTAAAATATACCATTAATTTATGATAAACTTGACTTGACAACAACTTTAAATATTGAAATTTCATTCCACCTTCACTTTTGAATATAATTTTTTATGAATATATTTTTATAAAATTTTATTTTTGATGAGTTCAAAATACAATATATTTTAAGTTAAAATATTAATAATTGATAATACCATAAACATCTTTATCATTTTATTAATTATTGTTATAGTTTTATTTGTTTTCCACCCATCTTCCATCAGTATAGATAAGGTAAAAGGATAAAACAATCCATTAATACAATATATTTTATGTTAAAATATTAATAATTGATAATACCATAAACATCTTTATCATTCTATTAATTATTGTTATAGTTTTATCTGTTTTCCACCCATCTTCCATCATTATAGATAAGGTAAAAGGATAAAACAATCCATTAATATTATTGTATTTAAGTTCTTCTTTAATATCTACAAAAGAAATAGTCATAAAATAAAATTTATATATGAGAACACTTGTAAACACACTCATTACTTAAGTAAAAAGGCTTTGACCTAGGTAGACTTTGTTTACTTAAGTTGCTTAAAAATCCTAAAAGAACTTTTGATAGTCCCTTATAATTTGACAATATTTTATTAAACATAATTAGTTTAAAATTAACTTAACTAGTTTAATGTATAAGCTACACACTTATATATACTACACCAAATGCTTAAATTTGACAGTTGTATAGTTGTATTTAGGCATTTTAGCTGTAAAATACAATTGAAATTTTGAAAATCTACTGTATCATATGAAAGGAGAGATTTTGGACAAACTGTCAATTTATATAGGATTATGATGATAGATATATTTGGTTTTTATATAATTTACTTATACTAAGGTGTGTCATAGTATTTCAAAGGCAAAGGCAAAGGCAAAATTGAATAGATAACTATCATAAAAAAATTGCTTGACAAGCAAGGTTGATGTCAAATTTAAGCCGTGATCTACACCCCACCACTCTTTTTTGTATAAAAATCCTATACCACTTACTCTATTTTATATAAAAATTGCATAATGTAAAAAAAAACACCCCTCACCACTTATTTTTATATAAAATTTAGAAATCACCTTTTATTTTTATATAAAATTTCTCTATAATATACCACTAATTTATGATCAACTTGAGTTGAAAAAAACTTTAAAAATAGAAATTTCATTCCACCTTCACTTTTGAATATAATTTTCTACTAATAAATTTTTATAAATTTTTATTTTTGATGAGTTCAAAATACAATATTTTTTATGTTAAAATATTAATAATACATAATAACCACAAACATCTTTTTCATTTTATTAATTATTGTTATAGTTTTCTTTATTTTCCACCCATCTTCCATCATTATAGATAAGGTAAAAGGATAAAACAATCTACTAATATTATTGTATTTAAGTTCTTCTATAATATCTCAATTATAAAAGACATAATCATAACATACAATTGATCTATGAGAACACTTACAAAAACACTCATTACTTAAGTAAAAGGACTTTGATTTAGATAGACTTTGTTTACTTAAGTTGCCAAAAGAAACTAAAAGAACTTTGGCAATTACTTATAATTTGACAACATTTTATTAAATATTCCAAGAGTTCTATATTTCTCCTATAATTCTTTATAATTTCAAAACACAATATATCTTAATGTTAATTCAATGTGGACGCAATCAAAATACTCATGGCACCTAGACATGACTCTTAGTCATACGCTTTCCAACCCCTCCAAGAAGGGTTGGGACCAAACTGCTCATGGTTGGTCTCAACCATCTTGCCTGCCTTCAGCCTCTTCTGATCCTTGTGACCGGCCTTTGGCTAGCCAAATTCTAGAAAGCTTCCTTGTCCTACTTTTTCCATCTCTCTTGTTTGTGACACTTAGTCTCTTTTGAAGAAGAAAATGAAGAGGGTGTGGTTACTAGCTGGAAGCCTATTTCTGATAACCTAGACCCTACTGATATTTAGGGAAATTCAGATGATTGTGATCCACCTCTTACTAGTATTTTAGCTCTCACCACTAAATGGATTTGTCTTTTGTCTCTTCATATTGGATAAAACTTTAACTTGTGTGAACTTCCAATGATTTCTAACTTTTACAAGGTTTCTAGACATTTGATTTATCTTTTGCATGCAAGCTGATGTATTTGCAGGCGTCCATCTTAATTTGTTTCACAAACTGATGTATTTGTGGACATGTTTAGTAAATATTCTTTCAAAGAACATGTTAAAGTAAGTTACTTATTTTCTTTCTATTACAAAGGGGAAATTTACTGATTACATTTTTGAGTTTTGTTTATGCAGACCAAGGCAGGAGATGCAACAAAGAAGAAGAAATAATGCTCCAAGATACCATAAAGCGTAGTTAAAAGACTCCAATATTGTAGAGAAAGGATAGTAACAAAAAGATAGTCATAAAAGGCCCTATGTGATAGTCAAGAGAGCGAAACATAAACATAAGCTATGGCTTTGTTCATGTAATACAAAAGGCAGTGCTCATGTAGAGAGTTTCAGAAGGACACCTTGGTCATAAGATAGCAAAGATAGTCATTGTCAAATGTAAGGAATACTAAAGGGCAAAAGACTTATTCATGATAAAGACACCAGCCAAGGGACTGATTAACTTATGAGTATGATAGTCACTATAAAGAAATGACAACCATGACTTAGAGACTACGAGGCCAGAGTAGGGGAAGTAAATATGTGTCAACAAAGTATGGCTTAGTAAAGAGACTTTAGGTGGTAGTTACTTTCAATTATGTAGGATACCATACTCCTACGCCCAACAATGTAAAGGAAAACAATTGCACACATGTCCTATTTGTAGCAAGGTAGTTGTGAGGCAATGAGGACTAATTGAAGAGGATTCAGGGGGTAAGTGCAAAAAGGTGGGGGGCCAAAAAGTGGCCAATTTTTTTTCAAAAAAAATTAATACATAACGCGAGCGCGTTATAACGCGCTCGTGTTATGGTTCGGTAATGACAAGCCTAAGGCTCAGAAAAACCAAACCATAATGCGCTCGCATTATAACACAAGCACATTATGTTTAATTATATATATAAAAATAGAGCATTTCTACTCATTTTATTTCTTTATTTTCCTCTACACCCACATCCTGCAAACCCTAAGGAGCGTGCTTGCATTTTTGAAGACTCAATTAAACACCAAAATCTTATCGATTCATCGCCAAAATGCCGCCACGACGTCAAGCAGGCTAAAGGAGTGAGTTCTATTTATTTTTTTGTTTGAATTTGTTTCTAAATAGGTAGGTTTGAGTTGATTTTTGATGTAAATTTCCTTAATTGTCAGGAAATGTTAATGCACCTCCTCCTCCTCGTCCTTAAAATCCATAAAATCCTGAAGAGGAAATACCTGCCGAAGAACAACCCAAACAACAAACTGCTCCATCCATTCCTCAACATGCCCCTGGAACACAAGAAAATCTAATGGGGCAAATTGAAAACAATAAAAAAGAAATTGAAGACATAATTGCAAGGTTGAAAGATCCTTCAACTTCAACCTTGCATAGGTCCACGCTTGCTCAATCTCTTGAATCTATGTTATCAAATGTAGATTCAATTAACAAGCAAATATCTAGTTGGTCAGATAAGAGGAGAGAGTTTAGAGAGTATTATGTAGACAAGCTATCATATGAAGATGTGAAAAAGTTACAAATTACAAAATTGGGCTTGTGTTCCATTTTCACAAACCCACAAACAAATCAACCTCCACCCATTACATGCAAGAGGTTCTCTATCCATTGGTACAACAACCAAGCGATAAGGGACAATTTTGGGCAGAGGTGGTGGATGGTTTTTGACCATCCTCCATGCAATAATAATGAGGTCCTGTAATACTTTTTGAGGAAACTCTACTACGAGTTTGTCCTCAATAAAGTGCCAAACTATTTTGATATGTGGAACTTCCAGGGTAGAGGTGGGGGGTCAGCACAAGATAGACCAAGGGCACGTGTTGAGCCACAGCGGCCAGTGAGATGAGTAATCAGCAGACCAACCCATGAGCATGTTTCTATCCCTTCCATTGTGAAGGAGAGTGTTGAGGTCGATACACATCAGTCCATTAGTGCCTTGACCCAGAGCATCATAGAGCATGCCAGTCCTGTAGCATAGCATGGGTTGGGAGATAGTGTGAGGAGTAGGGTCCCACCCCATGCTTGTCAGACTTGCGGGTCAGCCTGTGGTTATGACCCCATGGATAGCCAGGATGCAGGTGCACATGCTACATCTGCAGCTAAGCAGATGTTGATGACAGATACCCTCCTGAGTGAGACTTTTAGCCTTGATACTCAGGTAAATATTAGCAAGTTCATTAAATTTAATTTATTAAATTTAATTTTTGAAATGCAAGATTAACTAATTTAGTTTGATGATTTTAATGAAATTTCAGGGTCATAGCGTTGTTGCAGTTTTCAGTGGTTCTCCACCTACATATTACACTACATCATCTACTGTTGGGGTATGTAAGTAGTAAACAATTATAAATATTACATGTGAATAGCATCATTATATGAATGGTATTCTAATATCTGATTTTAGATGTTGAATAGGTTAATATTGGAGATTTCACAATAACACCTGCCAGCGGTGGTAGACTTCAAAGATTCATGGAGGTAATAAAATAAATAGTTTAATGAATGAATTGTACTTACCATATTTTTGTATGTGACTTGTGTGCTTTATTGTGTGTACTTTCATGTTTAGGTGAACGTGTGTGTATGTTAGGAGCCATGATTTGCATCACTATTATAGTTTTCGTAACTAAATAATGTTGTTTTATTTCTAGATGATGCAAGCTGCGGAGACACCTCTCGATGTTCATAGGGCAATGGATCATGGTGTGACCTCTGTGATTCATAGCTCCATGCCATTGACAGGGGTATGAGGCAGATTAGTAAATTTCAATTTACATTCATTGTTATAGTTGTTTATTTTTGAAAAATCAAAAGATTATTGATTTGAAGTTTAATTTCTATCTGGATGGTTTCTATAGGACATGACATCACCATAGCCTATTCCTGCTACTAAGGCAAGTGAGGAGACATATTATATGGTAGCGGTAAGTGATTATTTTGTTAAATGTTTCATTTTTTATAACATGTAATTTCTATATATTAATGTCTATACTTTTTATTGTAACAACTAAAGATGCAGGAAGAACTAAATAGGAGCAGCCCTCAGGTTCGTAGTAGACCACCCACATATGCGTCTCCATCCCTTAGAAGATCAAAGGCTGCCCGTGATATATTCTCTTCACCAGCCAGAGGGAAATGACTTTTTATTGTGTTCCTTTGTTGTATGCCTATATGGCATTTGTGGACATATATTTTGTATTGCATATAGTTGACATTGTATGCCTATATGGCATTCTTGTAAGCCTATATGGCTATTTTGTATATATGTTATACTTATATCGATAGATATTGATGTATGCCTATATGGATATTTGGTTAATACAAATTTTTTTATTGATGGCGTCCATACTTGCATTATAAATCTACATTTGAATGGATATTTGTAGATGGCTACTTCAAATATTTAAAGTCCAATTGTATTACATAGGATGTTTGTTGATCCAATAAGCCAGCTATTGTTATTCAAGTATCACCTAAACCTCGTTTTAGAACTAAAAGATAAAAATTGTATTTAAAATAAAAATGAATCATCATGTTGAACAGAAAATATTCATAGTCTTTATGAGTTGCTCAATTGAAAATATTCAAATGAGTATGCTGATCCATATTCTTTATGAGTTGGTCAATTGAAAATATTTCTTAATTTCTTGTTATTAAACCATATTAGGATGTAAAGAGTATGTTTGTTGTTTTGAATAAGATAGTCAAAATCATATGCTTATGAGCACCTGATGACCATTGTGGTTATTAAATGTAATTCCTCTTGCATATAAGGTGAGGTTATGAGATTACATCGAGTCTTACCTAATTTTAGTATGCAACATAACATTGGGGCTATAGGCTTCCATAAGTCATCAACAATCAAGGTTCAAGGTTGTCATTGAAGTCAAAGGGTCAAGGTTGTTTGTCATTAATGTCAAGGTTGATGCCATGATGTTGATAAGGTGATACAGTGGTTCAAGGTAGGTGATGGTCATGAGGTGCATGATGTTGTGAATATGGTTTTCATGATAAGGTCTCTTAATTTATGTTGATGTTGCACAAGACAAACATGGTTCATATGATGCAAGGTTCATGTTCATGGTGGATGTGGTTTTGTTCATGCAAGGTTTTGTTGTGAATATGGTTTTCATGATAAGGTCTATCTTGAAAGGTTGATATGATGCAAGGTTCATATTCATGGTGGATGTGGTTTTGTTATTGCAATAAGAAGTTAGAGAAGACACAAGCTTTCATAATCATAATCTTATTGATAGTTAGGGTTTGCATATTGGCTATTAAACCCTAAAAAGAATCTACTTTTCTTAAGACTTTAAAACCCTCAATTGCTTATCGTGTGTAAAGTGCACTTTTGTTTTAATTTAATATTGACTTATAATCAAAAGTTACTATCACTTAAATCAACCTACTAAAGGGTCTTTAAGTCATTAGTTCACCGGCCCTTCAACCTAACTCAACCGGCGTCTCTGGTAAACTCTCATAAGCTTGAGCGCCATAACATAATCTAAGGTCATATTTAATTGATATGAGGGCAAAAAAAAGGATTGGAAGGTCAGTATTTAAAAGAAATTTGGAATACAAACAATCATCTCTATGTGGTTGAATTTGATGGACATGCCTTTATAAAAGGCTAAAAGATAGCTTTATGCAGGATATCATGGTATTTGTAGTGTTTGAAGATTGAAGACTAGTTAGTGTTTGTAGCTCGAACTGTTTCGGCATGTTTGGGTGAAAAATAGGACCATGCCTAGCCTAAACGTACCCATCTAGATGTGTTGGAATTGTTGGTTTGGCCGCATGAGGAGAAGAACAAAAGTTACACCCCTTTGCAACTTTACACTGCCTCCTTTTGACGATTTTTGGGGCAGCAGAAAAACTTTCACCACAGGCAAACACCTCAGAGATATAAAAAATTGAGAGAGGTTATTGTAGAGGGACCCTACATGATTGTGTTGCCTTAGACGGAATGTATCTAAGTGACACAGTTTTTGCGTAACAACTCATCAAATATTGCTACCTTTTTACACTTTGGACTCTTCAGGGATATCGCCGGTACAATGTAGCTCAGACTGTTTCGGCATGTTTGGGTGCAAAACAGGACCATGCCTAGCCTAAACATACCCATCCAGATGTGTTGGAACTATCAGTTTGGCCACATGAGAAGAAGAACAAAAGTTTCACCCCTTTGCAACTTTACACTACCTCCTTCTGACGATTTTTGGGGTAGCAGAAAACCTTTCACCACAGGCAAATGCCTTAGAGATATAAAAAACTGAAAGAGGTTATTATAGAGGGACCCTAAGTGATTGCTTTACCTCAAACAAAATGTATCTAAGTGACATGGTTTCCAAATAACAACTCGTCAAAGATTGCTGCCTTTTTGCACTTTGGACTCTTTAGGGATATTACCTGTACAATGTAGCTCGGACTATTTCGGCATGTTTGGGTGCAAAACATGACCATGCCTAGCCTAAATGTACCCATTCAGATGCGTTGGAACTGTCAGTTTGGCCACATGAGGAGAAGAACAAAAGTTACACCCCTTTGCAACTTTACACTGCCTCCTTCTGACAATTTTTGGGACAGCAGAAAACCTTTCACCACGGGCAAATGTCTTAGAGATATAAAAAACTGAGAGAGGTTATTGTAGAGGGACCCTACATGATCATTTCCCTTAGAAGGAATGTATCTAAGTGACACGGTTTCTGAATAACAGCTCGTCAAATATTGCTGCCTTTTTGCACTTTGGACTCTTTAGGGATATCGTTGGTACAATGTAGCTCGAACTATTTCGGCATGTTTGGGTCCACAATAGGACAATGCCTAGCCTAAATGTATGCATCCAGATGCATTGGAACTGTCAGTTTGGCCACACAAGGAGAAGAACAAAAGTTACACCCCTTTGCAACTTTACACTGCCTCCTTCTGATGATTTTTGAGGCAGCAGAAAACCTTTCACCATGGGCAAATGCCTTAGACAGAATGTATCTAAGTGACATGGTTTCTGATTAACAACTTGTCAAAGATTGCTACCTTTTTGCACTTTGGACTCTTCAGGGATATCACCGGTACAATGTAGCTCGGACTATTTCGGCATGTTTGGGTGCAAAATAGGACCATGCCTAGCCTAAAAGTACCCATCCTGATGCATTGGAACTATTAATTTAGTCACAACAGGAGCAGGATGAAAGTTACACCCCTTTGCAACTTTACATTGCCTCCTTCTGATCATTTTTGGGGCAGCAGAAAACCTTTCACCACGGGCAAATGCCTCAGAGACATAAAAAATTGAGAGGTTATTGTAGAGAGACTCTACATGATCGCGTTGCCTTAGACGAAATGTTTATAAGTGACACAGTTTTCGAGTAACATCTCATCAAAGATTGCTGCCTTTTTGCACTTTGGACTCTCTAGGGATATTGTCGGTACAATGTAGCTCAGACTGTTTCGACATGTTTGAGTGAAAAAAAAGAACCATGCCTAGCGTAAATATACCCATCCAGATGCGTTGGAATAGTCAGTTTGGTCGCATCAGGAGTAGGATGAAAGTTACACCCCTTTGCAACTTTACACTACCTCCTTCTGATGATTTTTGGGGTAGCAAAAAACCTTTCACCACAGGCAAACGCCTCAGAGATATAAAAAACTGAGAGGTATTGTAGAGGGACTCTATGTGATTGTGTTGCCTTAGACGGAATGTTTCTAAGTGACATGATTTTTGAGTAACATCTCATCAAAGATTTCTACCTTTTTGCACTTTGGACTCTTCAAGGATATCGTCGGTACAATGTAGCTCAGACTGTTTCGGCATGTTTGGATGAAAAAAAAGACCATGCCTAGCATAAATGTATCCATCCAGACACATTGGAATAGTCATTTTGGTCACATCAGGAGCAGGATGAAAATTACACCCCTTTGCAACTTTACACTACCTCCTTCTGACGATTTTTGGGGCAGCAGAAAACCTTTCACCATGGGCAAACGCCTCAGAGATATAAAAAATTGAGAGAGATTATTGTAGAGGAACCCTACATGATCGCATTGCCTTAGATATAATGTTTCTAAGTGACACAATTTTTGAGTAACATTTCATCAAAGATTGCTACCTTTTTGCACTTTGGACTCTTCAGGGATATCATTGGTACAATGTAGCTCAGACTATTTCGACATGTTTGGGTGAAAAATAGGACCATTCCTAGCATAAATGTACCCATCCAGATGTGTTGGAATAGTCAATTTGGTCGCATTAGGAGCAGGACGAAAGTTACACCCCTTTGCAACTTTACACTACCTCCTTCTGACGATTTTTGGGGCAGCAGAAAACCTTTCACCACGGGCAAATGCCTCAGAGATATAAAAAACTGAGAGAGGTTATTGTAGAGGCACTCTACGTGATCGTGTTGCCTTAAACAGAATGTTTCTAAGTGACACCAAAAATACAAAAGTTGCTTTGTGCAACTTGATAACATTGACACTTTTTTGCAACAGGACTCAAAGACTCAAACTGACCCCAAATTACTCAAAGTGACTTAAAAACAAATGAAATGGTCTTAGAAGACCTTATTACATACAATTGACTCAATCAAAACAAAATTTCATTTTTTGACCCCTCTTGGAGGCATGACAACCTAGGTGCCCCTGCACCATTAGTGCAATTGAAGTAGATAAAGTTTTCCTATTAAGAAAAAGAGCTTCCCTTTGCTTCAAGAAACATAAATATTCTATACTGACAAGGCCAACCACGTGAAGGTGGAAGCTCATGTGGCCTCACCTAAGACCTAAGACACATGTAGTCTAGTAGACGCAGGACACCTAAGACACCTATTTTCTAGTCTCTATCTACCTAGTTGACATATCGTATATACCTAAGACACAATTAGAGACACCTATTATCTAGTTAGAAACTAAGACACCTAGAGACACCTATATTTTATACATTACCTAGATTTTATCCATTATTCTCAGGATCAACTTCATCCATCACTTAGGTCTAACCCCATGAAGCATAACATGATGATGTAAAAAAGTGTATATGTGTAAAAATGCAGTAGCAAATAAAAAAGACAAACCTTACAAATTAATGTGCATACTTACAACTGAATGTAACATGACTTTACAAAATCAATGTGAATACTTACAAATTAATCCAATGAACCATCCGGGTCTGCTCTACTCTTTATTGTGTCAAGTATTGCTTCATGATCAGACTCACGCACCTTCCACTAGGTTTTGTTCAAAAGTCTACCTCGATACTGTATCAAATAAAAATTGGATGCCATGACAAGGTTCGAGTAATGAAGAATCTTCTAATGCATGTCAAAGTCCTGAAACAACCAAACATTAACACTCTTATGTGGGTATCTTCTAAGCCATGTTCTAGTAACAACCACTAAGCCTGAAGGGTATTTAATGTTTTCTCCATCTGTAACTGGGGCCTCTAATTTCTTTTTGGCCGCAACACAATGACATAAGTAATAATTTGTTCCCTCTTCATTATCTTCATCTGCAATAACTACATATACGTGCCCTACATTGATATGTGTAGCAAATTAGATGAAATTAGTCAACATTACAAAAACACTACAAAGTAAGATAACATTAGGAATTTCAAAAACTATGCAAATAGATATATTACTTGGTTGAACTAGATCTGATATGTGGTCAAAGTCAACTAATGATTCCATCTGTGTTAGTTCTAGTGTCGTCAAGGGTCGATATGTGTCAAGTGGGCTAAGATAACTTAGCTGTCATTTGTCAACCCACTTCTTTGACTCGCACTCATCCTAGGCTTGAATTGTACAAGAAGAACAAAAGCATGACATCTTTCACGTATGGATACTCCATGAACCTACAATTGAGCTTCTGAAAGAGTGCATCTCACTTGATACTGTCAGTGTAGAATAGTCCTCATATGGTGAAATGTTAGTATCATCTATCAACCAAAAAAATCTACGAACTGAAGACTTACCTTCATTACCTGGACCCATGGAAGCATTACACCACTCGACAATCAATTTTGCATCTATCAACTTTGCATTGTCTTTATACTTTAACTCTTCTCGTGCTATGGCTCTTTTGATACATGCTCCTACACCATCATGCTCCCCCTTTCCATGCCTGACCTCACAAAAGTTCCACATATGATGAATACCTATAAAATTATGCCTCATACTCAGCTAATAGAAATTTTGCAAGTTCTCAAATTGTGATGCACAGTTATCTGACCATATGATATGCTAACTGAATGATATGCCCCTTCTAGCCAAATCATTGTAGAACACTTGAAAGCAACCTTGCACTAACTCCGTAGAATGCATGCGATCATCACTGATATAGAAATTACACTCCCTTATGATTTTTCTGTCATCCTCTGTACTATCATTTGCATGAATGAATACGATGTGTACAAATATAGAAACCTGTGTGGAGTTGTAATATTGTGATTGCACCTCACGTTGTGGCTATAGACTGTAGTTCTCTACAAAGTCAACGAATGAAACAATGCTACCAATCGAAAATGTGTCCTTGCATAACTTGAATTGCAAGTCCAACTATCGAGCTCTATGGGCATGTCTTGCATACTCATACACTATGCTGTCATGAAATATAGGCATAAACTGATACACTAGAATCTTTTCAATAAATAATTCACACCTCTTTGCTTCTTTACCATCTTTTGTATTGTATGCCACTATTTTATACTTGCCAAACTCTACTAGTTCATTTCCAACCGCATGTGTTCTTTCCATATGTTCACATATTGGCAAACGTTGCAAGCCACCGCAACAATGACATGTGCCATCCAAGCATAATTTCTTGTAGAATATTTGACCTTCCTCTCTTTCACATAAAATTCTTGATATGAAGTCTCTTGAAGATGTTGGTGGGGCACATATGTCACAACCCTGCAAAACATTGTTAGTATGCATATCTAAACATATAGACCTATAAACATCAAAATGGTTAGAAAATTCAATATGTAATCTACAACAAGTAGTGTGTGTGTGATTTATCTTGACATAGAAAGCTTTTAGCATTTCAAAATATCTTTAACAAATTTCAATTTGAGGATACTTCTCTAGAAATTTACCATAAAATTGTGTTTGAGTCTCATCCAAAAAATGCTTTGGATGTGGCTCACAGTTCTGACTACCTTTTCTCCTTCTTACCACATCCCTTTGATTCTGAGATAGCCTTGTGTAATTCTTCCAAAAGTCTTCAATTAGTTATCTCAATACTTCAACAATTGGTTTATCTTTTCGTGGTAGTCTCCCTGAGAATGCCCATAATTCATTGGCATTATTGTCCTCAATTCTTTGGCATCTTCCAATGGCTCTTGATAAAGTTTTCCTATTAATTCTCAATTCTTGACTCATCTTTCTAATGAGACAAGATTTCCTCGTTTGACTACTTATTGTAGTCAATGTAATCACACGTCGTATTGCATTACTATCTTTTGTGCGTGAGGTGTTACCCACACTCTCATACACACTCATTAGATTCTTGACAATAGATTTTTCACTTGAAGCCTCTGATGTTCTCAACCCAAGAATCTTCATGATGGACCTTTACTTTATACTTCGCATCATTTCAATGAATAGATGACATCTTGCAGTCTCATTTAACTTTTCAAAGAACAATCTCCAAATCTTATGAGCATATCTTGTACAAGTGCGTTTTGGAATCTTACCTTTCATTGGCTGCAAAATATTCTCATCAATATCAATCAAATACTTTGGCTTTTTATGCAAAATTCTAGGTGGTGTTAAGTTAGGTAAATTCATCTCAACATTAGGAATTTCATCAATATTTAAATGAGATGGGCTAGACGGCATACCTTCGATCGAAGATGGAATAGATGACATACCTTGAGGTTGTGGTGGGAACGATGGCGTACCTCCTTCATCACATGTGAGTGATGATGTACTCTCAACTTGAGATGTGGTAGATGGTGTCCCTACATGTTGACTTGCGGTAGAGGATGTGTCTCCAACTATGGTATTCAAATCTCTCATAGCATGAAGTTTTTGCATTCGTTCTCTTTGTGCTGCCAATACCATATCTCTTTGTGATGGTTGTGGTTCCTCTTCAATTGGCATGTCTTCATTTATCATGTCCAATTTCCTCTTCTCACGAAGTTCCCTCATAGCCATTGCTTTCTTTGCATTCTTAACTTCTATCTCTTCCTGTGTTGGTTTAATTATTGATTGTTTCCTCGGCATGATGAAGAATTTGTCTATAGCATGATAAAAAGACCAATATTAGTTCCTAAGAAATGAATCTATACAAATAACTAAAATATATGTCATTCAACCCTTCATAGTAAATGTACATACAATCATCATGTAAAAGAGTAAATGTCACTCAACCAAAATAGGTACAAAGCATACAAAGCAAATTATTGCAGCCATGAAAAGAGTACATGGGACTTCATGCTTCAAAAGATTGAGGTAGACCCAATTTGACATGTTTGTTGTTACTAGGGCTACTAGGATTTGGAATTGAGAAGGTATTTTGTTGGTACTAGGGATACTAGGATTTGGGTGGCTTGTGAAGGAATAGACAACAATTGAAGAGTGTAGACTTTAGTAAGGGTTTAGAATGGTTGTGTCTAAGTTCCTGAGGGATAAGAAGACCTCTAGTAGCCTTGTTAGGTTTTGAAGTATTGAAGACCCTCTTTGTGCCTTTGTATAGGGAGATTGCTTGAGAGGAAAGCTTATGAAATTTGAAGAAACTATTGGTATGATCCCTTTGGATTGAGTTGAACCCTACCTCTGCATCACATTCCTAGGATTGTCATAAAAATCATTAGACTAATCTCTATAATTTAGGGTATTGAATGGTATATAGTCGATCAAGGTAACCACCATCATGTGCTAACAAAGGACAATTATGAAATTTTGAAATATTATTGTGTCATGTGCATGTGCAAATCATCATGAATAGATGCATAAGGAATGTCCTAGCCCAAAATTTGTGCATACAAATCATCATGCCATGTGCATACTTGTATGATCTTGGCACCTATTCATTTGTATTTTAACTTGTTAATATGACAAGATAATAGTGGGATTGTATTTTTATTATGTTGTAAGGATTTATTCCTGTATAGTTTGACATCATGGTATGTTAAGGTCTGTTTATTACACATAATTATTAAAGAGCCCAAGTGTAGAAAATATACATGGCATCATGTGAGATTGTAGGCTGCTTTCTTGATTGGGAATGTGTCTATTTTAAACATGTATGATAAAGCATGATAAAGTAATTCAAATAGAATTAAGAAAAATGTAAAGAACATGCATGTAAAGACTTGACATACCTAAAAAATAGATATTCAAATGGAGAGAGTACCCAATTATGTAATGTTTTTTTCTTCTTGCATCAAACTCCTCAACAATTTGAGTTTTTCACCACTTGCTTCCTTTTCAATGTTAAATTGAATAACACTCAAATATAATTAGTAACAACAATACTATTAACCAATCTATAATGTTAAATTCCTAAAATTGAATCACAATTAACATTGCAACACTACAAAAATTGAAACTTGAATAGATATATATATATATATATATATCAAAGTTGGTGTGAAAACTATGTTATTTCCTCCTTCTCAAGTTGGCAAAGCAGAAAAGGTGGTGGAAAGATCATGCAAAGGTGGTAGAATGTGTAAAATGTGCATGTGAACTTCCCAACAGCATGAAAGCACTTTTTTTTGTCGGAACACGTGCATAATCAATATGAAAACAGAGCATGTGGGCTTGGACCACGGGGGGTCAACTCTTTTTTACCATTTCTATAGCAGGACAAAACGTGAGCGCATTATAACAGGCTCGCATTATAATGTGCTCATGTTTTGTCCTGCTAAAGATTGATCCATAAATATTTGTGCCTATCTCACCTTCGATAGCACCTTTACAATATCTCACCTCTGGTTCCATTAGCTCATGTTCTATATCTCACTTATCTCTCCCCCCACCTCTCTACCTCTCCCCTATCTATGTCTCTCAGTCGCTCCTTGTCTACCTCAACCCTAAACCTTATCCCTAAACCCTAATCCCTCAACCCTCAACCCTAATCCCTTAACCCTCAACTCTAATCCCTCATCCCTAAACCCTAAACGCTATCCCTATTCCTAAACCCTCAACGGGCTCAATACTATACCTTAAACCCTAATCCCTTATCCCTAAACCCTCCAACCATATCCCTAATCCTTATACCCTCGACACTCTACTTTAACCCTAATCCCTTGAACCTCAACCCTATTCCTAAACCATCAACCCTCGAACCTCAACCCTTAACTCTAATCCCTCGACCCTCAACCCTATCCCTAAACCCTAAACCCTAAAACCTCAACCCTCAACCCTCAACGTCAAATCCTAATCCCTTAACCCTTCACTCTAATCCCTCAACCCTAAACCCTCAACACTATATCTTAAACCCTAATCCCTCAACCCTCAACCCTAAACCTTATCCCTAAACCCTAATCCCTCAACCCTAATCCCTCAACCCTCAACTCTAATCACTCATCCATAAACCCTAAACGTTATCCCTAATCCTAAACCCTCAACAGGCTCGATACTATACTTAAACCCTAATCCATTATCCCTAAACCCTCCAACTCTATCCCTAATCCTTATACCGTCGACACTCTACTTTAACCCTAATCCCTCGACCCTCAACCCTATCCCTAAACCCTCAACCCTTGAACCTCAACACTCAACCCTCAATGTCAAACCCTAATCCCTCAACCCTTAACTCTAATCCCTCGACCCTCAACCCTATCCCTAAACCCTCAACCCTCAACCCTCAACATCAAACCCTAATCCCTTAACCCTAAACCATATCCCTAAACCTTCAACACTATACCTTAAACCCTAATCCCTCAACCCTAAACCCTAAAACCCATCCCTAAGCCCTAATCCCTCAACCCTCAACCCTAATCCATCAACCCTCAACCCTAATCCCTCATCCCTAAACCCTAAACACTATCCCTATTCCTAAACCCTCAACGGGCTTGATACTATACCTTAAACCCTAATCCCTTATCCCTAAACCCTCCAACCCTATCCCTAATCCTTATACCCTAGACACTCTACTTTAACCCTAATCCCTCGACCCTCAACCCTATCCTTAAACCCTCGAACCTCAATCCTCAACCCTCAACCCTCAACGTTAAACCCTAATCCCTCAACCCTTAACTCTAATCCCTTGACCCTCAACCCTATCTTTAAACCCTAAACCCTAAAGCCTCAACCCTCAACATCAAATCCTAATCCCTCAACCCTTCACTCTAATCCCTCAACCCTAAACCCTATCCCTAAACCCTCAACACTATACCTTAAACCCTAATCCCTCAACCCTCAACCCTACACCTTATCCCTAAACCCTAATCCCTTAACCCTCAACCCTAATCCCTCAACCCTTAACTCTAATCCCTCATCCCTAAACCCTAAATGCTATCCCTATTCCTAAACCCTCAACAGCCTCGATACTATACCTTAAACCCTAATCCCTTATCCCTAAACCCTCCAACCCTATCCCTAATCCTTATACCCTCGACACTCTACTTTAACCCTAATCCCTCAACCCTCAACCCTATCCCTAAACCCTCAACCCTCGAACCTCAACACTCAACCCTCAATGTCAAATCCTAATCCCTCAACCCTTAACTCTGATCCCTCGAGCCTCAACCCTAAAACCTCAACCCTCAACGTTAAACCCTAATCCGTCAACCCTGAACTCTAATCCCGCAATCCTAAACCCTATCCCTAAACCCTCAACACTATACCTTAAACCATAATCCCTAAACCCTAAACCCTAAACCCCATCCCTAAGCCCTAATCCGTCAACCCTCAACCCTAATCCATCAACTCTCAACCCTAATCCCTCATCCCTAAACCCTAAACACTATCCCTATTCCTAAACCCTCAACGGGCTCGATACTATACCTTAAACCCTAATCCCTTATCCTTAAACCCTCCAACCCTATCCCTAATCCTTATACCCTTGACACTCTACTTTAACCATAATCCCTCGACCCTCAACCCTATCCCTAAACCATCAACCCTAAAACCTCAACCCTCAACACTCAACGTCAAACCCTAATCCCTCAACCCTAAAACCTATCCCTAAACCCTCAACATTATACCTTAAACCCTAACCCCTCAACCCTAAACCCTATCCCTAAGCCTTAATATGTCAACCCTCAACCCTAATCCATCAACCCTCAACCCTAATCCCTCATCCCTAACCCTAAACACTATCCCTATTCCTAAACCATCAACGGGCTCGATACTATCCCTCAACCCTTAACCCTTAAAACTTGAACCCTAAAACCTGTCCCTACATCCTTGACACTTGACACTATATCTTAAACCCTAATCCCTTAACCCTCATCCCTAAAGCCTCAACCCTAAATCGTTAAACCTTCAACCCTAAAACCTATCCCTAATCCCTCTACCCTCAACACTCTACTTTAACCCTAATCCCTTGACCATCAACCCTATCCCTAAACCGTCAACCCTCAACCCTCAAATCTCAACATTAAACCCTAATTAATCAACCCTAAACCCTAATCCCTCAAACCTAAACCCTATCCCTAAACCATCAACCCTCAACACTATACCTTAAACCATGTTGGTCTCCGAATCGGCAGAGGGTTTACCAGTTCCTGTACATAGGTAGATTTGGCCAATAAATACAGGAGGTTGCGTGAGCTGCCTCCCCTTCACTTCTGGTTCTGCCACAACAAGGGGGTATCCCTGTAGCTAAAGATTTAACATTTGACTCACCCAATGATAGAAAGATTTAGCTTTACAATAACAGGCAAAATAATCTCATGTTTGGACCAAGATTTGTATGATAATATCAGAAGGTTGGAAACTTTCTTGGACATATCTAACTGGTTAGGTATGAGAGTATGCAAGGGGTCCTATTCCTACTCCTACAAACTAACAGGTTGAAGCTTTGAAAGGATTTGAATTTATCTCTTGGATGTAAGACAGGGGGTTTTGGACCATAACTACTACACAAGAAGCAGACTGGTGCCTATCTCAGGGCAAGGGGTCAACTAGATGTATACAAATGAATGATTTGCACTGGCATTCAAGTTTCAAGGGGTTAGGACTGGTATTTGCCTTACAAACACCACCCAAGAATGAGCATTTAGCTATCTCTACTTACAAATATCCCAGCTGCCATACAATTTTCTTCATACTTAACCTAAAATAGTTTAATCCACTCCTTGAATGGAAGTGAGAGATTAAGCATGCAATACAGAAACCTGTATCCTAGAATCTTAGTAACCCTTAGCAACCAAATTCAAAAGAAGGGATGCATGCAACAAATGGAGACAAACAGCTAAACACATGCACTAAAGCATTTTTCATATAAACATGACATGAAACTGAACATTTGTGCAACCTGCATTCGAAATGCAACTCATAAACTCCAAAAGAGATAAAATAGCCAAGAAAATGCTCTGTTCTTCGTTATTTTTTCCAAAAAAAAAAGCCCAAGTCTTCAACAACCAAAAAAATGAGTGACACCATCCTCTTATACAGTAAAGATGTGTACTCAGCAATTAATTACATGGTCTTTTCGAGAAGCTGCCAGATACAATGCACCATGAGAATGGCGCCTAAAACATTGAGTGTAGTCGAGAGACAAAGAGGAAAGGGCAGGTGGGTTCGGGATGTGAGCCGCCGCTTGGAGATTTTCCTTTAAAAATGGTAGCTAGCTTATCAATCATCGACCATGCCTCTACAATTCTTTGCCATTAATGGCCAACCTACCCGCGGCCTCTAGAAACACAACAATGAATGTATAGGAAATTTTCCCGCTCTGGAATGCAGCTGTGAACTCAGGAAATTCTTCGCTTGAAATTTTAAAACAGGGCCATCGATTTCCCCTTCCCGCTGAGATCTGTGGCTTCAATCATGCTAAAAAGTTGTCGGCCAATGAGATCATGCCATGCAGACGGCTTTTGCTTCTTTGACTTTTCTCATCACGACATACATTTTGCCTTTTCGCCCCTTTTCCCTTTTTCTGCCTTCAAATCTTTATATATGCAAAAGCATGTACATACAATTGCTTTTGGACACGTGGTAGCTACTGATTGGATCTCCATCACTGAGCACTTGCATCTCCATCAGTGATCCATTGCATCTTTTCTTGCATCTGTGGTTGTATGTGAGATTGTATATACATACAATCACCTGCATACAAAGCGGACCCCAAAACTTTATGAAACAATCTGAAATTGCATTCAGTCCGGCTTGTATCTAACTCCTTTTGTATATCAGCTTGTATATTGCATTGTACAAATGCAATATACGTACAATGCGGATTTCAACACGCTTATGAGGCAGATTGGAATAATTTTGAAATTCGGCATTGTATCTACACCCTTGCATCTCACATTGTATATCGTACATACAATGTGCAATATACATCCCACAGACTCCAGCTATTTATCCGCCAGAACACATTTATCGTTCATGTCCGGATTGTATATGTGCCTTTGTATCTTCTTTTGTATATGTACACATACATACAATCGCGGGACATACAACTGTGCGGGCCCCACCATGCTTTTGAAGACCGTTGATTTTGACCGCTCCTGCATTGTATGTTTTACCTTTGCATATTGGCCTTGTATATCGCATATACAATGCGAATATACAAGCAAAACTGTATGCAATCACTTGTACACAAACATTTCAATTTGGCATATACATGTGACCCCTGCATATTGCTTTGTATATGACCCTTGTATGTCTAAACATACAACGCGAACATACAAACAAAAGATACATACAATTACTTGTGCCTTTATCAACCATAATGCATATTCACCTCGGGTCCGGGCCTTATATGTCAGAAATGTATATTGCCATTGTATCTTTCCTCTTTGCATCATCGGCCATCAGAATGACAATTAATTGAGCTACCGATGCATATTGTTTCGCCGATGATCCTCTTGCATGTTCTCCTTATATGTCTCCTCTTTGTATATCGACCCTTGTACATTTCCTTTGTATATCTGCTTGCATCTTTGTGATGTACATTCTGCCTTGCATGCTTCATGCTTGTATCTTACTCTTGTATGTGAGTTACAATCGTCTTTGTATGTGCGGACCTGACCACCATTTTCAACCCAATTTGAAACCTTTTGACATCTGCATTGTATCTTGCCTGTTGTATATCAAATAAACAACACAATATACATGCAATGCTTTACATACAACCACAGAATCTAACCTAGAATAATCGACATACAACCATAGAATATTCTAAGAATCTGTGATATACATCCACATTTTACCTCCAGAAATGGATCCGAATGCCAAATACAAACCCGATATGCATACAACTAATTTTTTACCATTTCTGAAGCCAATTGGAATTTCCTCTCAGGTCCACTAATGTACAACTACGCTTGCACATAAGATACAAATGGCCATGTATATACAAAGATACATGCAACAGATTTCACCACCACAAAAAAGGGTTTTTGGACTTAAACATTTTTTCTGACACGATGGAAAATAGGAGGTAACACAAGGTGAAGGGGGCCGGTCATTTAACGCACTGAAAGGCTTAAGTTATAACTTCAATGACCAGGAACCCACTACAGGAGGTCAACACAGAATTAGAAGATACAATGCAGGAGACCGAAGGACTTAGGAATTTTTTTGAGGGTTTCAATAAAAAGACCAATAGATTTTCAAGCTCAAAACCCTAACCCTAGGTGGGCACCAACATTGGCTCTGTCTAGGGACGCATGCCTCTTGCAGGCATGGTGAGAACTCTAGAACTCTGGGATGCAGACCAGTCCGTTATCCATTGGGCTACAGAGTCAAAGCTGCACCAACCTGCATCACAAATCACACTTTTTTTTTTGAAATATACTTGGTGGCCCAAGGCCACCAAAAAGGAAGAACCAGGATTTCCCTTTGTCAAATACCATTTTTTCATTTGCTTTCACTGGATCAAGCCTAAAGATACTGCCTCTATCAAACTGCACTTAAAAATCAAGCATTGATCTACATACATTGTCATACCCTTCAGCATCAGGCAATGTGTGAATGTTATATTCATCAAACAATGCACTCTCATATGAAATATAACACATATTCTCATCTATATCAATAATATGCATTGTAAAATGATCTCCCAGCTGGACTGAAAACTGAAAGCACTCATAGTCCACCATATAGCTAGGATCATCAGGTATCATTCTATCATAAGTTTGTATATCAAAAAATAGACTTTCATATTCACATTTGTGCACATCATGCAAACAACCTTCAGCTGCACCAAACAAGAAAGGCTCAGATTCAGGCACCTCTCTGCAATAACCTTCATGAGATATGTTGGTCACTCCTTCATCAGGATGAAAATCATAATCCTTATCAATAACAGTGCTTGGATTCTCACCCTACTCAAATAGATCCTCATCATTATATGTATCAAAAAAGGTTGATCCAAGTGTTTCAGCTTCATTACAGTATGCCACTAGTTCATAGGCAGCCAAACATGCATTTTTATTACCAATGAATTCCTTGTGTGGAGGAGTATCAGCCTCTGTGTCATAAACAAAACTATAATCAAATAAAGAACAATCATACTTAGCACTACTAATTGTTTCAATCTTTGATTGCTCTTCATCATCTCCATGTGTCCAAATAAAAGGCAATGATTCAAACATGGAACTGCTCCTTTGTTTGCTTATTTCTTCTCTATCTTGTGCACAATACTCACAATTATCTCCACAAACCCATTCAAACAAGTATTCATTGCTGTCCATAACCTCATCACTATTTTCAGAACCATATACCTCAACCTTGAAATGGGAGTCATCATTGATCCTCTCACTGGCATCTTTCATTGGTGAACAACCTAGTTGAGCATTGTTATCAACATTATGTTCAATCATAGCATCATTGTCAACTTCTATCTTTTCATTTTCACATTTATCTTCAAATGATGCCATGATCACTCGGTCATTTGCAGCCACACAACTGCTATTCATACCAAAGCCTATAGATAGGGAATTCTGCATGTGCTCATTTCTCATTTTTTTTGAATTTTCTAAAAACTTGTATGCCATCTGCATACTTGTTATCTTGAATTCCCTCAACAATGCACTAGAGCCCTTTTCAAAAGCTTCAAAGTATATGCCAATGCAGGCTGGAGTATTAGGTCTGAAGTCTTCAGGGATTTGTGAAAGGGCAACTGCAAATCTATGACTAAAATCAATACTGGGCTCTTCATCTTGTCTTCTAATTTCCATTAATCTTGCAACAAGATAAGTAGGTTCTCTTACAAATTCCTTTCTAAAACAGTCAACAAGTTCATCCCAACAGGCAAAGGATCTCTTAGGAAAGCTCAAATACCAATCTCTAGCTCTAGCACTAAAGGATCTAACAAAAAACCTCATCCACATATCCTCATCTCTAAATGAGTGTTTCTCCATAAAGCTATGAAAGTTTTGGATATGTGCACTCCCATCACACACATTGTGTCCACTAAATCTAGGCATCTGATTGTAAATCTGAGCAGGCATACCTTCAACTTCATAGTCAACCCATGACAAATCTAATTGGTCATATAAGGGATCAATAGGGTTGTCAAGAGGTTTAGCATTTTGACTGGTAGACATAACAGGGTTACTATTTAACTGAGCCTGCCTAGCCTCTAAGGATATCAACCTATTCTTTATCTCTTCAATTTTTTTACACAACATTCATCCCCCTCTTGGCCGAGCATGGGTGCATACATACTTGGATTCATATAAATTTCACTCTTAGACATCTTATGTCTGCCTAAGACCTAAGGCTTCCCCTTGGCATTTAACTTATGCAATAAAACAACAAATACAAGTTGGAAGAAACTGGGTACCTTTTCTCATCCAGATGTTGAAGTCTTGAACAGAATATTTTTTTATCACAACAGCATATATCAACCTTTCATGTACACTAAGAACTTTTTTGCAGAGTCGCCACCTCTCCAAAGAGGATAAAATTTTCAAACAACTGAAATCTCATCATAGAAAAAATATTTTTCTACGTTCATTCCGCCAGCAATGATTTCACACTATTCGACTCTTTCCCCAGCGGAGTCGCCATTTTTGTTGGTGACTCGGATGGGCAAAAAGATAACACCTTTACTTCAAATCCCTAGTAGAGTTGCCAAATCTGTTGGTCTCCGATTCGGCAGAGGGTTTGCCAGTTCCTGTGCACAGGCAGATTCGACCAACAAATAGAGGAGGTTAAGTGAGCTGCCTCCCCTTCACTTCTGGTTCTGCCACACCAAGGGGGGTATCCCTATAGCTAAAGATTTAACATTTGACTCACCCAATGATAGAAAGATTTAGCTTTACAATAACAGGAAAAATACTCTCATGTTTGGACCAAGATTTGTATGATAATATCACAAGGTTGGCAACTTTCTTGGACATACATAACTAGTTAGGTATGAGAGTATGCAAGGGGTCCTATTTCTACTCCTACAAACTAATAGGTTGAAGCTTTGAAAGGATTTGAATTTATCTCTTGGATGTAAGACAGGGGGTTTTGGACCATAACTACTACACAGGAAGCAGACTGGTGCCTATCTCAGGGCAAGGGGTCAACTAGACATATACAAATGAATGATTTGCACTAGCATTCAAGTTTCAAGGGGTTAGGACTGGTATTTGCCTTACAAACACCACCCAAGAATGAGCATTTAGCTATCTCTACTTACAAATATCCCAGCTGCCATACAATCTTCTTCATACTTAACCTAAAATAGTTTAATCCACTCCTTGAATGGAAGTGAGAGATTAAGCATGCAATACAGAAACCTGTATCCTAGAATCTTAGTAACCCTTAGCAACCAGATTCAAAAGAAGGGATGCATGCAACAGACGGAGACAAACAACTAAACACATGCACTAAAGCATTTTTCATATAAACATGACATGAAACAGAACATTTGTGCAACCTGCATCGAAATGCAACTCATAAACTCCAAAATAGATATAACAGCCAAGAAAATGCTCTGTTCTTCATTATTTTTCCAAAAAAAAAAAAGCCCAAGTCTTCAACAACCAGAAAAATGAGTGACACAGTCCTCTTATACAGCAAGGATGTGTACTCAGCAATTAATTACATGGTCTTTTCGACAAGCTGCCAGATACAATGCACCATGAGAATGGTGCCTAAAACATTGAATGTAGTCGAGAGACAAAGAGGAAAGGGCAGGTGGGTTCAAAATGTGAGCTACCGCTTGGAGATTTTCCTTTAAAAATGGTAGCTGGCCTGTCAATCATCGACCATGCCTCTACAATTCTTTGCCATTAATGGTCAACCTACTTGCGGCCTTTGGAAATGCAGCAGCGAATGCATAGGAAATTTTCCCGCTCTGGAATGCAGTTATGAACTCAGGAAATCCTTCGCATGAAATTTTAAAATAGGGCTGTCGATTTCCCCTTCCCGCTGAGATTTGCGGCTTCAATCATGCTGAAAAGTTGTTGGCTAATGAGATCGTTCCATGCAGGCAGCTTTTGCTTCTTTGACTTTTCTCATCATGACATACATTTTGCCTTTTCACCCCTTTTCCCTTTTTCTACCTTCAAATCTTTGTATATGCAAAAGCATGTACATACAATTGATTTTGGACACGTGGCAGCTGTTGATTGGATCTCCATTGCTGAGCACTTGCATCTCCATCGGTGATCCATTGTATCTTTTCTTGCATCTGTGGTTGTATGTGAGATTGTATATACATACAATCACCTGCATACAAAGCAGACCCCAAAACTTTATGAAACAATCTAAAATTGCATTTGGGTTCAGCTTGTATCTAACTCCTTTTGTATATCGGCTTGTATATTGCATTGTACAAATGCAATATACATACAATGCGGATTTCAACATGCTTATGAGGTAGATTGGAATAATTTTGAAATTCGGTGTTGTATCTACACCCTTGCATCTCACATTATATATTGCACATACAATGTGCAATATACATCCCGCGGACTCCAGCTATTTATCCGCCAGAACAGATTTATCATTCACGTCTGGATTGTATATGTGCCTTTGTATCTTCTTTTGTATATGCGCACATACATACAATCGCGGGACATACAACTGTACGGGCCCCACCATGCTTTTGAAGACCGTTGACTTTGACCGCTCCTACCTTGTATGTTTTACCTTTGCATATCGGCCTTGTATATCGCATATACAATGCAAATATACAAGCAAAACTGTATGCAATCACTTGTACACAAACATTTCACTTCGACATATACATGTGACCCCTGCATATTGCTTTGTATATGACCCTTGTATGTCTAAACATACAACGCGAACATACAAACAAAAGATACATACAATTACTTGTGCCTTTATCAGCCATAATGCATATTCACCTCGGGTCCGGGCCTTGTATGTCAGAAATGTATATTGCCATTGTATCTTTCCTCTTTGCATCATCAGCCATCGGAATGACAATTAATTGAGCTGCCAATGCATATTGTTTTGCTGATGATCCTCTTGCATGTTCTCCTTGTATGTCTCCTCTTTGTATATCGACCATTGCACATTTCCTTTGTATATCTGCTTGCATCTTTGCGATGTACATTCTGCCTTGCATGCTTCATCTTTATATCTTGCTCTTGTATGTGAGATACAATCGCCTTTGTATGTGTGGACCCAACCACCATTTTCAACCCAATTTGAAACCTTTTGACATCTGTGTTGTATCTTGCCCTTTGTATATCAAATATACAACACAATATACATGTAATGCTTTACATACAACCGCAGAATCTAACCTGGAATATTTGACATACAACCACAGAATATTCTAGGAATCTGCGATATACATCCACATTTTATCTCCAGAAATGGATTTGAATGCCAAATACAAACCCGATATGCATACAACTAATTTTTTACCATTTCTGAAGCTAGTTGGAATTTCCTCTCGAGTCTACCAATGTACAACTACACTTGCACATAAGATACAAACGGCCATGTATATACAAAGATACATGCAACAGATTTAACCGCCACAAAAAAGGTTTTTGGACTTAAACATTTTTTCTGTCGCGACGAGAAATAGGAGGTAACACAAGGTGAAGGGGGGCAGTCATTTAACAAGCTGAAAGGATTAAGTTATAACTTCAATGACCGGGAACCCGCTACAGGAGGTCAACGTAGAATTAGAAGATACAATGCAGGAGACCGAAGGACTTAGGAATTTTTTTGAGGGTTTCAATAAAAAGACCAATAGATTTTCAAGCTCGAAACCCTAACCCTAGGTGGGCACCAACAAACCCTAATCCCTATCCCTCAACCCTTAACCCTTAAAACTTAAACCCTATCCCTACACCCTCAACACTCGACACTATATCTTAAGCCTTAAACCCTCATCCCTAAAGCCTCAACCCTCAATCCTTAAACCTTCAACCCTAAACCCTATCCCTAATCCCTCTACCCTCGACACTCTAACCCTAACCTCGACATTAAACGCTAATCCGTCAACCCTAAACCCTAATCCATCAACCCTAAACCCTATCCCTAAACCCTCAACACTATACCTTAAACCCTAATCCATCAACCCTAAAACCTAATCCCTCAACCCTCAACCCTAAACACTATCAATAAACCCTCAACCCTCAACACTATACCTTAAACCCTAATCCCTCAACCCTCAACCCTCAACCCTCAACCCTAATCCCTCATCCCTAAACCCTAAATGTTATCCCTATTCCTAAACCCTCAAGCCTCGACACTATACCTTAAACCCTAATCCCTTATCCCTAAACCCTAAACCCTATCCCTCAACCCTTAACCCTTAAAACTTAAACCCTAAAACCTATCCATAAACCCTTGATGCTCAACACTATATCTTAAACCCCAATCCCTTATCCCTTAGCCCTAAAGCCTCAACCCTTAATTGTTAAAACTTCAACCCTAAACCCTATCCCTAATCCCTCTACCCTCAACACTCTACTTTAACCCTAATCCCTTGACCATCAACCCTATCCATAAACCCTCAACCCTCAACTCTCAACATTAAATGCTAATCCATCAACCCTAAACCCTAATCCCTCAACCCTAAACCCTAATCCCTCAACTCTAAACCCTATTCCTAAACCCTCAACCCTCAACAATATTCCTTAAACCTTAATCCATCAACCCTAAACCATAATCCCTCAACCCTAAACCCTATTCCTAAACCCTCAACACTATTCCTTAAACCCTAATCCCTCAACTCTAAACCCTAATCCCTCAACCCTAAACCCTAAACCCTATCCTTAAACACTCAACCCTCAGCAAGTTATACCTTAAACCTTAATCCCTCAACCCTCAACCCAAGACACTATACCTTAAACCCTAATCCCTTACCCCTAAACCTTAAACCCTATCTCTCAACCCTTAACCCTTAAACCTTAAACCCTAAAACCTATCCCTAAACCCTCAACCCTATACCCTCAACAATATACTTAAGCCCTAATACCTCAATCATCAACCCTATACCTTAAACCTAAAGCCTACACCCTCAAACCCTCATCCCTAGACCATATAACCTTACTCTTATATCCTAAACCTTGAATATTGTGCCTCAACCCTATACTTAAATTAAACCTAAACCATATGTGCTCTCAACCCAAGTCACCCTATGCCTTATATACCCTCAATCCATATCGTAAACCCTAAACTCTAATCCTCGCGCCTTACACACTTAATCTTATACACTCAACAACTAGAATATTAACCCTCAACTGTAACCCTCAACCCTCAACCCTCAAAACTATATAGGCTCAGGTCCTTATATACACTAAACCCAAAACATTTACATGCATACATGCATACATACAAACATACATACATACAAAGATGCATATATACAAGCATGCATATATGTACATACATACAAGCATGCATACATACCTACAAGAATAGATATAAACATCCATGAAACATACTTATGAAATTTGAACATATCTCATTCAAAGGAAGACATAACGCGAGCGCATTATAATGCACTCGCGTTATGTCAAACTGGGAAAACACCGGCAAACATGCAAAAAACCAAAAAAGCACAACATAATGCACTCACGTTATGTTGTGCTTCGGGAATCCCAAGCCTTGGGCTTGGGATTTGCTTTGGATTTCCAACCCAAAGGTTTGGAGTGCCTTTTCAACATCCACATACGTGTTTTTGCAGATTCTTCAAGATTTCACATAATTTTGTTCATGCTAACCCTCAGATTTGCACGTGTTTCAAGGTCAACCAAATCAAACACCTGGGTAATGTTAGTCTTTCTCTTAGCTATTTAACGATGTAATTTTTTTCACTTTTTGACAATGTTAAGCCTTTCATCTTTAATTTCTTTTGTTTGTGTGTCCGGTTTTGGGCAAAACCCACTATTTGGTCTTTTTTTCATTGTAAATTATCCATTCATTGAAATTTCAAAAAAATTACATATTTAGAAACTAGACTCCATTTTACACATATTAACAAAAATAAAATAATAATTTTCAATTAGTTTTTAAAATTTATAGGGGTAGCACGGCCAAAATTCTATTTTTTAGGATGTGTCCACTTTGAAAATTACTAAAAAATCAAATATTCATCAAAAAATAATCAAAAAATTGGGCATAAACTACATGCTGTTAGCTAATTTCTCACCGAAGCGATTTTAAAAATACCAAAAAAAAGTTAACCTTTTGAGGGAGCTACAAAACATGCTATGTTATGTTTTTTTGACAGAAACAACACCAATTTTTGTGGCTCCCTCTTTTGAACCCCTTAATCTATACCATTTTCAAAAAAAATTAGTAGTTTAGAAAGTAGACTCAGAGCACTATGAACATTGTTTTGGTTGTATCTCCAAATTTTGAGTGTAACTATGCTCAATTTCTCATCAAAGGCCAATATTTCCTGATTTTAGAAAAAAAGTGGCCACTTAAGACCCCTTTTTGGCCCCCCATCTTCTTGCACTTACCCAAGGGTCAGTTGGAAGCACTTATGGTAGTAGTTGAAAGTATCTAAGAGTGGAGGCAAGCATCTAGGATCTGAGAGATCTTCCAATTCTCTTCCTTAATGTACAACTAGGTCTATAGCTTTAAGTCAATATTGAAGACCTTTCAGTTGGGCGCTCAAGGAGGGTTTTGACTTGTTCAAGCTATGACACATGTCCTTTATTCATTGTAACAAGCCACTAGTAGATAGAAAACTATTCTAGACTAATAAGCATGCCTATTTTCATTTTCTCTTTAGTTCTTTCACTTTAGGAAAAGTATTGTAAGCTACCAAAAAGCTTCTTTTTGATCTTTCAATGCGTTGTAACTCATCTTTTTCAGTCACAGTAACTGAGAAAGCTTTTTTGCAACACATTTTGAAGCAAGTAAAAGCATATTTCAGGCTTGTGCAAGCTGTATAATAATAATAAATCAAACAAACTCTCCAATCGCCATGAACCCACATGGTCCTTTTGCAAGCTGAGAGATGGGAACATGTCTCAGACGCTTTTCCACCTAACCATGAAGCAATTACACTTCCCAGGATCCCTTCATAACATGAAGCAAACCCAACCCTGCATGAAATGTCTAGCAACCTGGAAACAACTAGCAGGAGGGAACACCCGATGCAACCTGAAGTCTAATGTGTAAATCTATATAATGATATGCAAATTGTCTCACAACAGGATGTGGTTGAGAAATATATAAATAAATTTTTGCTAGACAAATATTCATTTGTTTTAATGAATTCCCAGCTTGGCCAAGCATATAAAATTGTTTAAGGTTCAATTCCCAAAAAGAGGAAAAGCCATCTCTGATATTCCACATTCGGCATCCTAGCCCAAAAAGCAACCCCAAACACACATAAGAGATATTCTACTTTCTTTTCAAACAAAAAGCAACCCATGTTCACCTAAAAACCATTTCTAATCCCTTTCCTTTGCACAATCAATGGAAATACATTTCAAGAAATAAAATCAATAATGATGTATACTTACTCTACTTTTAACAATGAGTTCCATGCATGATTATTTCAAATATCATTACTATCTTTTCTCAATTTTACCATCTATTTATTGATTCATGCAATTCAAAGATAAGAGGAAAATTTAATTTAAATAGATTAGATGCCAGCAATGTTTAAGATGGCATTTACATAGATACACATATGGTAAATATGCTCAATGATTTCAAAGGTTTAAGCTTGATCTATGATTTCATAACCAAATCAATATCATATACTTTTGCCTAAATACAGTTTATTAATTCCTTACTTTGCTCAACCAGTGAGAGTGCACATTCAAGCAATAATTCAATTAAGAGATTTAAGTAATAATTCAATTAAGAGATTTATTTATTCGATCGCGTACACATAAAAATGCTATAAAATAGGTTTTTATCTTTTGTCCCATATTTCATTCATAATTTCTCAATATAAATCTAGATCTACACTTATGACTGCAAGCATGTTTATAATTCTCACCCATTGTACTTGTGATCTCCTTATTTATTTTTATATAAAGTTTATCTTTAATATACCACTAATTTAGGATCAACTTGATTTGATAACAACTTTAAAAATAGAAATTTCATTCCACCTTCACTTTTGAATATAATTTTCTACTAATACATTTTTATAAAATTTTATTTTTTATGAGTTCAAAATACAATATATTTTATGTTAAAATATTAATAATTGATAATAACCATAAACATCTTTTTCATTTTATTAATTATTGTTATAGTTTTCTCTATTTTCCACCCTTGTCTTCCATCATTATAGATAAGGTAAAAGGATAAAACAATCCATTAATATTATTGTATTTAAGTTCTTCTCTAATATCTCAATCATAAAAGACATAGTCATAACATAAAAATGATCAATGAGAACACTTACAAAAACAATCATTACTTAAGTAAAAAGGCTTTGACCTAGGTAACTTTGTTTACTTAAGTTTCCTAAAAAACCTAAAAGAACTTTTGATAGTCACTTATAATTTGACAACATTTTATTAAACATAACTAGTTTAATGTAAAAGTTGCACACTTATGTACTACACCCCACCACTCTTTTTTTATAAAAATTTTATACGACTTACTCTATTTTATGTAAAAATTGCATAGCACAACTTGTTTTTATGTAAAAAATTTCACACCTCACAACTGATTTTTATATAATTTTTTTCTATAATATACCATTAATTTATGATAAACTTGACTTGACAACAACTTTAAATATAGAAATTTCATTCCACCTTCACTTTTGAATATAATTTTTTATGAATATATTTTTATAAAATTTTATTTTTGATGAGTTCAAAATACAATATATTTTATGTTAAAATATTAATGATTGATAATACCATAAACATCTTTATCATTTTATTAATTATTGTTATAGTTTTCTCTATTTCCCACCCATCTTCCATCATTATAGATAAGGTAAAAGGATAAAACAATCCATTAATATTATTGTATTTAAGTTCTTCTCTAATATCTACAAAAGAAAAAGTCATAAAATAAAATTGATATATGAGAACACTTGCAAACACACTCATTACTTAAGTAAAAAGGCTTTGACCTAGGTAGACTTTGTTTACTTAAGTTGCTTAAAAATCCTAAAAGAACTTTTGATAGTCACTTATAATTTGACAATATTTTATTAAACATAATTAGTTTAAAGTTAACTTAACTAGTTTAATGTATAAGCTACACACTTATATGTACTACACCCATGGCTTAAATTTGACAGTTGTATAGTTGTATTTAGGCATTTTAGCTGTAAAATACAATTGAAATTTCGAAAATCTACTGTATCATATGAAAGGAGAGATTTTGGACAAACTGTCAATTTATATAGGATTATGATGATAGATATATTTGGTTTTTAAATAATTTACTTATACTAAGGTGTGTCATAGTATTTCAAAGGCAAAAGCAAAATTGATATTTAGATAACTATCATAAAAAATTATTTGACAAGCAAGGTTGATGTCAAATTTAAGCCGTGATCTACACCCCACCACTCTTTTTTGTATAAAAATCCTATACCACTTACTCTATTTTATATAAAAATTGCATAATGTAAAAAAAACACCCCTCACCACTTATTTTTATATAAAATTTAGAAATCACCTTTTATTTTTATATAAAATTTCTCTATAATATACCACTAATTTATGATCAACTTGAGTTGAAAAAAACTTTAAAACTAGAAATTTCATTCCACCTTCACTTTTGAATATAATTTTCTACTAATACATTTTTATAAAATTTTATTTTTGATGAGTTCAAAATACAATATATTTTATGTTAAAATATTAATAATAGCTAATAACCACAAACATCTTTTTCATTTTATTAATTATTGTTATAGTTTTCTTTATTTTCCACCCATCTTCCATCATTATAGATAAGGTATAAGGATAAAACAATCTACTAATATTATTGTATTTAAGTTTTTCTGTAATATCTCAATTAATAAAAGACATAATCATAACATACAATTGATCTATGAGAACACTTACAAAAACACTCATTACTTAAGTAAAAGGACTTTGATTTAGATAGACTTTGTTTACTTAAGTTGCCAAAAGAAACTAAAAGAACTTTGGCAATTACTTATAATTTGACAACATTTTATTAAATATTCCAAGAGTTCTATATTTCTCCTATAATTCTTTGTAATTTCAAAACACGATATATCTTAATGTTAATTCAATGTGGACACAATCAAAATACTCGTGGAACCTAGACATGACTCTTAGTCATATGCTTTCCAATCCCCTCCAAGAAGGGTTGGGACCAAACTGCTAATGGTTGGTCTCAACCATCTTGCCTGCCTTCAGCCTCTCCTGATCCTTGTGACCGGCCTTTGGCTAGCCAAATTCTAGAAAGCTTCCTTGTCCTACTTTTGCCATCTCTCTTGTTTGTGACACTCAGTCTCTTGTTGAAGAAGAAAATGAAGAAGGTGTGGTTACTAGCTGGGAGCCTATTTCTGAAAACCTAGACCCTACTGGTATTTAGGGAAATTCAGATGATTGTGATCCACCTCTTGCTAGTAGTTTAGCTCTCACTACTAAATGGATTTGTCTTTTGTCTCTTCATATTGGATAAAACTTTAACTTGTGTGAACTTCCAACCAACCTTTTTTTACGGATATGTATATTTTTAATCTTTATACAAAATAATATAAAACATTTTTCTATTAAAAAACAAATTATAAACAATATTTTTTCATTTAACTAGTCTTTTCTCTCGTATTCCACTTATTCTAAATAAATTAGAAAGATAAACAATTATATTATTATAATCATATTTAGAGGAGATTCCAATCCAAAAGGAATAAGACTAAACAACGTACCCTACTAATTAACCCATATAGACATATAGACTTTTATATGGTGTGGAAAAGACATTATGTCTTGGAGTAATTATTTGGAGAATAAGACAAAACGGACGTACCCCACGTATAATTTGTCATTGCTAGAATTATTATTAAGTATTCGAACAGCGTAACAGAGACTTGGACGAGCGAAACGAAGTTGAAGATGTAATCTATATCGTTAGTTTTTGTCGACTGAAATTAAACAAATTTAAAAGAGCCGACTCCGCGTTTTTGAATTGGATTCCGGTTATATGTCTCCTTTAAATAACACACAGATTTAAGTAAACAAACAGTCTCAGATAAGCATTGTATGGGACAGTGTGGGTGCACTCCAAGATGATGTCAAACAACTTTTTTCTCTTTTTCTTTTTATTGTTTCTCTATGGATTACCAATTCCTGCTTACATTTTCCATTCCTCTTCTCCTTCTTATCATTCTGATGAAGAAGCTCTTTTGGCTTTTAAGCGTTCTCTCTTAGGAGGTTCTAACAATTCTTTGTTTGATTGGTATTCCCATCACTCCTTCTGCAATTGGACTGGTGTTGCTTGCTCTCCTCGTCAACGTGTGGTTTCCTTGAATCTCACAGGTATGTATTTAGTGGGCCCTATTTCTCCTTTGTTTGGTAATCTCTCTTTTCTTAGAGTACTTTCTTTGAGGAATAACAACTTGCAAGGCCAAATTCCCCTTCAACTAGGAAATCTTTTTCGCCTCAGAATACTTAGATTATCTGTGAATAAATTGGAAGGCTCCATTCCCTCCACTCTAGCTGATTGTCGTTCTTTGCAACGTCTCATACTATCCTCTAACCTTTTGAGTGGCAATATTCCTTCCCAGCTTGGCCTTCTTTTACAATTAGAAGTGCTTTACTTAGGAGAAAACCAATTAACAGGCACAATCCCACCTTCCTTAGGAAATTTATCCTCTTTACTTGGCTTGGATTTGGGCAAAAACAAACTCCAAGGTAGCATTCCTATTGAATTGGGTATACTTACTCAACTCATAGCGCTTTATCTTGACACAAACAACTTGACAGGAGTAATTCCCATTGCCCTTTCCAACTGCACTCATCTCCAATTTTTGAGGTTATATGATAATCCTTTAAGTGGCCATATTCCTTGGTAGTTTGGAAAACTATCAGAGTTAGAAGAATTGTATTTGTGGGGAAACCAACTCACTGGAGAAATCCCAACCTCCCTCTTCAATTGCACTCAACTTCAACTACTTGAATTAGCTCTTAACTCACTGAGTGGAAAGGTGCCCTTAGAGTTTGGTAATTTACATCAACTTCTAGTGCTTAGTTTATCAGGAAATCATCTTGTGAGTGGAAGCATTGGCTTTCCTTTCCTAATAGCTTTAATTAATTGCTCATCTTTAGAATATCTAGACATATCTCTTAATTATCTCACTGGCATTTTACCATCTTCTATTAGTAAGCTATCAAGCCAACTCTCCTATTTGAACTTGGACTCCAATCAAATTGAGGGAAACATACCAAGTGGCATTGGCAACCTCACAAAGTTGGCAGTGTTAAGCTTATCCAACAATTCTTTATCTGGGACCATTCCATCCACACTCAGTCAACTTCCAAATCTTGAAAGATTGTATCTTGACAAAAACAATTTATATGGAAGAATTCCAAAAAGTTTGGGGCATGCTAAAAGGCTTGGGTTGTTATCATTGAGTGAAAAAATGATTTTACGAGAAATTCCTGAAAGTCTTGGTGATCTTCCACAACTAAGAGATCTCGTTCTTCATCACAATCAATTGTCAGGGAAAATGCCTGCTAGTTTAGGGAGATGCATCACTTTGGAGAAGGTTGACATGGCTCACAACAAACTAGAAGGAAATATACCTCTTGAATGGGCAGGTCTTACAAATCTCCAATTTTATTTCAATATTTCCAACAATTTATTACAAGGTTCTAATTTAGTAATGAGTAAAATGGTAATGGTCCAAGCTATAGATATGTCTCTCAACAACTTCTCAGGCGAAATTCCTACTGAATTGTCAAGTTGCATAAACTTGCAATATTTGAATCTTTCATGGAATTTATTTGATGGCCCAATACCAGCATCACTCACAAATCTAAAAAATCTTCAGGATATTGATCTCTCAAGCAACAATTTGTCAGGTACAATCCCAATGGCTTTCCAAGAAATGATAACACTTCAGTATATCAATATCTCTTCAAACAACTTAATAGGAGAAGTTCCAAAGGGAGGTGTTTTTGCAACAATTGATGAGTCAGCAATTTCGGGAAATGTTGGCCTTTGCGGCAAGTGGATTAATTTGCAACCATGCTCTGATTCAAAACACAAACAATTCTCAATCTCTAAAAAGGTGATACTATCAATAATTGTGATTGGCATTACAATCTTCATTATGTCTATTGTACTTTTTCTATTTTTCCATAAGAGATATACTAGTCAAAGTACACTTGACCTCAACATTGGGCCTCAAAGAATCTCATATGAAGAGCTTGTAGATGCAACTAGTGGGTTTAGCCAAACCAATCAGTTAGGGGTTGGTAGTTTTGGATCTGTTTATAGAGGGATTCTCAACAATGGTACAAATATTGCTATTAAAGTTCTCAATCTACAAGATGAAAATGCTCTCCAATGTTTTGATAGAGAATGTAACGTGTTAAAAAAAGTCAGGCACCGCAATGTGATTAAAATTATTTCGGCTTGTTCTAAGCCTAATTTTAAAGCATTGGTTTTTCCATTCATGTCAAATGGAAGTTTGGAGAGATGGTTATATCCCGAGGGAGGAATTGAATGCAGATTAAATTTGAGTGACCGGTTAAGAATAGCAAAGGAGATAGCACAAGGAATGGAATATCTGCATCATCATTCTTTTGTGAAAGTCATTCATTGTGACCTAAAGCCTAATAATGTGTTGTTAGGAGATGATATGACTCCACATATAGCAGATTTTGGCATTACCAAACTCTTATTTGAGAATTCAATGAATTCATTGACTTTTACAAGTGCACTAAAGGGATCTATTGGCTACTTTGCACCGGGTATAAAATTTTGTATTATTGCAATATAAATTGTCATTGATTGTTTTTAATTTTATATGATGATTTCATATGACTTGAGAATCAATAATTATTATATTGTATTGTAGAGTATGGAATGGGTGGAAAGATTTCAACAAAAGGAGATGTATACAGCTATGGAATTCTACTTTTAGAATTGTTGACAAGGAGGAGACCAACAGATACCATGTTTGTAGAAGGTATTAATCTATCAAAATGGGCAAGTATAGATTTTCCAAATAAAATCACAGAAGTGGTGGACTACCACCTACTTAGAGGTGTTAATGAGTTAGATAAAGAAACAGTATTGGCATGCCTTACTCAATTTATGCAAATAGGGTTGGTCTGCACAAGGGAGTTGCCACAACAATGCTCAAGTATGATGGAGATAACTAAGAGATTGGAAAACATAACAAGAGCATTTCTTGGTACCCCTAGAGCTTTTCATTTGCCCATAGATATCTCAACTTTTCTTGAGAGTAAAAGTGGTAAAAGAAATACTAATTTAGGGGGGGATGACAATTGGTCTACATGTACATCTTAGCTCTTCACTCAACTTCATAGAAATTGTTAATTATTGTTTCCTTCCGTGATAGGAATAATGTTCAAGTTATTTCTAATAAGAGTACAAATTATGACTTCCATCTTTAAGCATCTCTACATTAATGATCATAAGTCTATCATCTTTAGTTGTACAACATTTGGTCATATGGTAGCCTTTGGTTCAACACTATGGTTCTACATTTTAGCATTTGGTGCAATAATATGGTTCTATTTTGTTATATTGTCAATGATTCTGATCTTATATTTTGTTGGATCTTCGTGTCTTTGTCCTCTTTTGGACTTCTTTCATCTTCTATCCTAGTACTATTGTAAGCACAATATCATAAACAAATGCATTTGCTAATTTGTAATATTTGAGGCTTAATTTAATTAAAAAATATGAGTGCCTTCTTTTTTAATAAGGATTTAGTTTACTGTGCATTATGTTAGTACAACATGTGTAATGCTAGGGGAAATTAGGGAGATTTGAAGCTGGTGTATAATTTTTTACCAATTATAAGGTATACATGTTTATTGAATGACTATACATGCAAACAAATATATATATATTCTTGCCTCATATCTTCATTCTTCATTACAAAGTCCATTAGTTTTTCACATAAAATTTTAGTTAAATAAGAATTTTTTAGGTTCATTTTTAGATTGGGTTGAATTATTTTAAAATAGGACCATAAAAATATCAAATTTCTTATTTAAATATAAAAAATGCATTTGGTAAATGTTTTGTTTGGCTTCAAAATAAATGAGGTGTTGCAAGTATGAGGTGAGCCATTGTTGTCATTGATGTCAACATACTCATACTGCATTGACAAGAAGGATTTGATGAGCTTTGTGCTGAGGATATTGAGAAAATTAGCCTCAGTCAGGAACAGTGAAGAACAGTGATGAGAAGAAGGTAAATATACTGTATAGGATGAGAACCGGAGGATGCGGATTAAAGGGTTAGTAGATATGAGTCTTGAGATGCTACAGTTAAGATTTCAGAGGTCCGCATGAAGATCTGAAGGAGTTATGGCTGCCGGTATAGAACCGGATCCGGCAAGTATCCGGAGGTGACAGAGGATCACAAAAAGGTCCGGTGAGGTCCGGAATTGTATTATCATAATCTGCGGATTGGAAGGAGTGTTTTATATGTCCTTGTGATGTGTCATCCTGATTTGTGTGTAATTTGGAGGTCCGGATGTACCTCCTGCATTATGACAGTGGCGACAGACTGTGTTCTTGAAGTTCCGGATGAGGAAGACAAGAGATCCCAGTAAGCAGAGAAAGTGCGGATGTATCCGGACATTCAGACAGACTTGTGAAGGTTCTTGAATCATGTTTAGGTTGTGTTGTTGGTCCGCATTGATGGTAGAGCCCGGAATTGAAGTTATTCTTCCGGATGAAGTTATTGCTCTGTTTAGCCGACCGGATGAGTTGTTCATCCTGCGAATGTTCTTGTGATAGCCGACCGGATGTGTTATTCATCTTGCGGATACTCCTATGGTTGTTTGCCTACTTAGATGCTTGTTCCTAAGTCGATGTCTTGTATAAATAACGATTTGTGAATTCATTTCAGGGTGTAGTATGTGGAGGAGTATGGTGTAGCGAAGAAAGGTGCGAAAGGCAGAGCAGAGATTATTGGGCTTAATTGGAACTGATCCGGACATGGTAGAGATGTCATTCTCCAGTTCAAGACTGTGATTTTTATCACTCTGTAGACAGTGTGTCTCCTTGTAGGCAGTGGGCCTCTTTGTGAGCAGTGTGCTCGGGCAGTGAGCCCTTATTGGCATGTGCCATTCATTTTTCTTATTCTTCTAACAGAGAATAATTCTTGGGTTAATCACCCCGTGGTTTTTCCCTTAACCGGGTTTTCCACGTCAAAATCTTGGTGTTCAATGTGTTGATGCTTATCTACTCTTGTGTTTATGTATTGTGCTTCCATGAATGATTATTTGATATGCTGCTAACTAACAACAGAGAATAAAGTGTTTGAAATAGAACAAGTTCTATACAACTGATTCACCCCCCCCCCTCTCAGTTGTATGCCCTAGATCCAACAATTGGTATCAGAGCTGAGTTCCTCTGATAGGAGCTTAACCGCTTGAGGTGATCCAGGATGTCGTCATACAAGAAGGATAGTCCGAAGTTCGATGGAACCAACTTCACTCTCTGGAAAGGTCGCATGAAGTGTCATTTGGAATGTATGGGAAAAGCATACTTGGCTATGATTTCAAAACCATATATACCCCCACAAGGTGGTCCGACAACTCCTGATGAAACCACAGAAGCTGAAAACAATCTGCGGACCAAGGAAGCTCTTCTAAGCGCATTGAATGACTCAGATCTCTCGAATGTCATTGACCTACCAACTGCATATGAGATCCTAACTAAACTGGAACTTCTGTATGAAGGAGATGAGTTTGTCAAAAGTGCAAGGTTGCAAAGTCTGAAAGGGAAATTTGAAAGATTGAAAATGAGAGATGATGAAAACATTACTACCTTTATGCCAAGAGTAAATGAGCTGGTATGTGGAATCAGAAATGCTGGTGGAACTCTAGATGAAAATGAGATTGTCTGCAAAATCCTAAGATCCCTTCCTGCTGCCTACAAAATCAAAGTTGCCGCCATTGATGAATTCAGAGCCCACACAACTGTCACAAGAGAACAATTGGCTGGCAAACTAGCTGCATTTGAAATGACCGAGTTTGGAGATGATCCACCCAAGACTGAGTCTGCTTTTAAAGCCAGTGCCTATGTGAAAGGCAAACAGAGATTTGATCCGGGTGAAAACTCATCAAGGAAAATGTCATGGTATGATCAAGCAAGAAGAGACATGGAAGAAGAAGAAGCAGAAACAGCTCAACTTGAAGCCCTCATTGCAAAGAGACTGCCAAGAGGATCCGGTAAGTATGAAGGAAAACTACCCTTTAAGTGTTTTAACTGCAATAAGATTGGTCATTTTGCCTCAAGATGTCCGGAGAGATCTGCAAGATCTAATACTCACAGACAAAGGTTTCAAAAGAATTGCTATTATGTTCATGAAGAAGATGACAATGAAGGAGTAACAGATGATGAATCAGATCCAGGAAGCAAATCCGGAAATGAGTGGGTGTTTATAGCCATCAAGGAAGAAGATTCCTTGCTCTCTGAATCTGTCAATCACAAAGTTGTTGAAAAAGCCTTGGCTGCTCAAGTGGAAGAAAAGGATGATTGGGTTATTGACAGTGGATGCTCTCACCATATGACTGGTGACAAGAATAAGTTCTTAGACTTGGAAAGATATGAAGGAGGAATGGTAAAGTTTGGTGACAATTCTGCTGGCAGAATCAGAGGTAGGGGAACTATTTCCTTTGATGGTAAGAGCAAAACAGGTAATGTACTATATGTTGAAGGATTGAAGCACAATCTTCTCAGTGTTGGTCAGTTAGTGGACAAAGGCTATGATCTCCGGTTCAAGAATGGAAAATGCAGAATCTTTACAAGCTCCGGAACTGAAATTGCATCCGGTACTCAGACAAGAGGTAACATCTTTCATCTGGTTGGTTCAAATAAAAGTTGTTTGTTTGTTCAAATTGATCAGAGTTGGTTATGGCATAGAAGAATGTGTCATGTAAATTTTGATAACATCATCAAAATAAGCAATACTCAGGCTGTGAGAGATCTTCCAAAGTTGATAAAACCTACAAACAGTGTGTGTAAAGAATGTCAGTTAGGCAAACAAAGCAGAGTCTCTTTTAAAAGCAAAGATCAGTCTTCTACCGGATTGTTGGAATTAGTACATACTGATCTATGTGGTCCGACAAGAATCAAGAGTCTGCAAGGTGATAGATATTTCATGTTGTTAATTGATGATCATTCCCGGATGATGTGGGTTACCTTTCTAAAAGAAAAATCAGAAGCTTTTGAGAAGTTCAAAATCTTCAAAGCTATGGTGGAGAATCAAACCGGATTGAAACTAAAGTGTCTAAGGTCTGATAGAGGTGGTGAATTTACATCTGGTGAATTCATTGACTTTTGTGAGAAACAGGGTATAAGGAGACAGTTGTCTGCTCCTAAGACTCCACAGCAGAATGGAGTAGTTGAGAGAAAGAACCGGACCATCCAGGAAGCTGCTAGGACAATGATGTTGGAAGCAAATGTTCCTCAAATGTTTTGGAAAGAAGCTATCAGCACTGCAGTCTACACTCTCAATCGAGTTCAAATCAGAAACAACACCGGTAAGACCCCCTATGAACTTTGGTTTGGCATCACTCCTACTGTGAAATATTTCAGGGTATTTGGTAGCAAGTGTTATATTAAAAGAGATGAAGATCTAGGAAAGTTTGATGCTAGAAGTGATGAAGGAATTTTCTTGGGCTACTCCACTCAAAGCAAAGCATATCGGTGTTACAATAAGAGATTGAGGAAGATGATAGAAAGCACCAATGTAAAGGTTGATGAAGGAATTGAGAAGCCTTCAAGATTTTATGAATTTGATGAAGATGACCAAGATAGTGTTCAAGGAACTCAATCCTCTCCGGTGAAACAGAGTCAGCCTGATCCGGTAAATCAGGAAGAAGAGTTAGGTTTAAATGAGCCTGATCAAGAAACAGCAGTACTGGATACTCCCAAAATTCCAAGGTATGTAAAACTGAATCACTCTGAAGATCAGATCATAGGTGACAGAAGCAAAGGTGTACAAACTAGAAGGAATATTGCTCAAGATCAGAATGAATGTTGTCTGATTTCAAGGATTGAACCTAAAACAATAAATGAAGCCTGCAATGATGAAAATTGGACCAAAGCAATGGAAGATGAACTGATGCAAATTGAGAAAAATCATACTTGGGATCTTGTTCCCAGACCTAGAGACAGGAATGTAATTGGAACCAAGTGGGTCTTCCGGAACAAACTAAATGAAGCTGGTGAAGTAATCAGAAACAAAGCTAGATTGGTCTGCAAAGGCTACTCTCAAATAGAAGGAATTGACTTTGAAGAGACTTTTGCTCCGGTAGCAAGAATTGAAGCAGTCAGATTACTTCTTGCATTTGCTGCCTTCAAAGATTTCAAGGTATATCAGATGGATGTCAAGTCTGCCTTCTTAAATGGTGATCTGGAAGAAGAAGTCTACATTGAACAACCGGATGGATTTCAATTATCTGATAATAATGATATGGTCTGCAAGTTGAAGAAAGCTTTGTATGGATTGAAGCAAGCCCCAAGAGCATGGTATGAAAGGTTGGATAAGCATCTTGTGCAGATTGGATTCAACAAAGGTACTGCTGACAGCAACTTATATTTCAAAATTGATCATGAAAACATTCTGATTGTTGAAGTGTTTGTGGATGATATCATTTTTGGAGGAAGAGATAGTATGTGTAAAACTTTTGCAAATCAGATGAAAAGTGAGTTTGAAATGTCTATGCTTGGTGAAATGAATTTCTTCTTGGGTCTGCAAATTACTCAAACAAAAGAAGGGATCTTCATTTCTCAGACCAAATATGTGAAAGAATTGTTAAAGAAATTTGGTATGGAAGACTCAAAGCCTATGAACACTCCTATGGCAACCGGATGTAAGTTAAGCAAAGATGATGATTCTCCAAAGGCAGATCAGACAAAGTATAGATCAATGATTGGTGGATTGTTGTATCTCACTCAAACTAGACCAGATATAATGCAAGCTGTTGGTCTTGTGGCAAGATTCCAGGCTGATCCTAGAGAATCTCATGTTATGGCAATCAAAAGAATTTTTAGATACTTGAAAGGGACAGTTGAGTATGGTCTATGGTATCCTAGAGATCCGGATTTCTCTCTTCATGCTTACACAGATGCAGATTGGGCAGGAGATGTGGATGACCGGAAGAGCACTAGTGGTGGAGCATTCTTTTTGGGGAAGAGATTGGTTTCTTGGCTAAGCAAGAAACAAGATGCAATATCTCTGTCTACAACTGAAGCAGAATACATTGCAGCAGCAGGTAGTTGCACTCAAATCTTGTGGATGAAGCAGATGCTAAGAGACATCAAAGTTGAATATGAGGAGCCTATCACAATTTTCTGTGATAATTCAAGTGCAATTAATATTTCCAAGAATCCGGTATTGCATTCTAAGACTAAGCACATATCTATCAAATTTCACTTTTTGAGAGAACAAGTAAACAAGGAAGAAGTCAGATTGGAGTATGTTCCCTCCAAGGATCAGATTGCAGATATCTTTACAAAACCTCTTCCCAAGGACTCTTTTGAATATCTCCGGGAGAAGTTAGGGGTCATGGCCCCTCCGGTGATGAACTAAGATGCACTGATGTGCATCAGTCCGGTGGCAATCACAGTCATATCTTGTGATCCGGACTAATGGGGAGCTGTAACTAAGGGGGAGCAGCTGGTATTATTCTGATGCATGAGAGTTGCAAGTATGAGCCCTTTGCCATTGATGTCAAAGGGGGAGAGAAGACATGTGAAAAACAAGTGGTTGATGATCAAAGGGGGAGCAGCAAAGGAAGACATGTGAAGAGTTGTTGTTGATAGGGGGAGCTGTGACAGAAAAGAGAAGTTCTTGTCTTGATGGTTTTTCACATCATATGTTGCCATCAATGACAAAGGGGGAGATTGTTGCAAGTATGAGGTGAGCCATTGTTGTCATTGATGTCAACATACTCATACTGCATTGACAAGAAGGATTTGATGAGCTTTGTGCTGAGGATATTGAGAAAATTAGCCTCAGTCAGGAACAGTGAAGAACAGTGATGAGAAGAAGGTAAATATACTGTATAGGATGAGAACCGGAGGATGCGGATTAAAGGGTTAGTAGATATGAGTCTTGAGATGCTACAGTTAAGATTTCAGAGGTCCGCATGAAGATCTGAAGGAGTTATGGCTGCCGGTATAGAACCGGATCTGGCAAGTATCCGGAGGTGACAGAGGATCACAAAAAGGTCCGGTGAGGTCCGGAATTGTATTATCATAATCTGCGGATTGGAAGGAGTGTTTTATATGTCCTTGTGATGTGTCATCCTGATTTGTGTGTAATTTGGAGGTCCGGATGTACCTCCTGCATTATGACAGTGGCGACAGACTGTGTTCTTGAAGTTCCGGATGAGGAAGACAAGAGATCCCAGTAAGCAGAGAAAGTGCGGATGTATCCGGACATTCAGACAGACTTGTGAAGGTTCTTGAATCATGTTTAGGTTGTGTTGTTGGTCCGCATTGATGGTAGAGCCCGGAATTGAAGTTATTCTTCTGGATGAAGTTATTGCTCTGTTTAGCCGACCGGATGAGTTGTTCATCCTGCGAATGTTCTTGTGATAGCCGACCGGATGTGTTATTCATCTTGCGGATACTCCTATGGTTGTTTGCCGACTTAGATGCTTGTTCCTAAGTCGATGTCTTGTATAAATAACGATTTGTGAATTCATTTCAGGGTGTAGTATGTGGAGGAGTATGGTGTAGCGAAGAAAGGTGCGAAAGGCAGAGCAGAGATTATTGGGCTTAATTGGAACTGATCCGGACATGGTAGAGATGTCATTCTCCAGTTCAAGACTGTGATTTTTATCACTCTGTAGACAGTGTGTCTCCTTGTAGGCAGTGGGCCTCTTTGTGAGCAGTGTGCTCGGGCAGTGAGCCCTTATTGGCATGTGCCATTCATTTTTCTTATTCTTCTAACAGAGAATAATTCTTGGGTTAATCACCCCGTGGTTTTTCCCTTAACCGGGTTTTCCACGTCAAAATCTTGGTGTTCAATGTGTTGATGCTTATCTACTCTTGTGTTTATGTATTGTGCTTCCATGAATGATTATTTGATATGCTGCTAACTAACAACAGAGAATAAAGTGTTTGAAATAGAACAAGTTCTATACAACTGATTCACCCCCCCCCCCCTCTCAGTTGTATGCCCTAGATCCAACATGAGGATCGTTAAGATTTTGCCACCATTAATTCATTGGTAACAATATTTTCCCTAAATACTCTATAGAAAATCAATTGGAGATAAATCTCTTTATATAAAATGTAAAATTTCAGCAACATATCTCTTGACTAGTTAAAATTTGCCCTAAAATAAGATCCTTTCAACTAAATTATGACAGATCCAACACTAAGGAATAGTTGTAACTCTAATAAATTCCCAAACCCTCTCATTAATAAAAGTGTTGAGTTCCTCCAAAAATCATGACACTGAATAAACTATTTTTAGATGGATCTTTCAATAATTAAAGAAAATAAAGTTAGGTGCCACATTTATAATGAAAATGAACATGTAAAAGACATTAGTCCCTCCCTTAATGTAGAAAAAAATAATGAAAATGAGCATATCTGCAATGGCTAAGAACAAGGTAGTTACACTTACTATTGATGTCCATACACAATGGATGATTAAGAATAAACCTATTTGAATGCAATGCTTGTAGCAAATCATTTAGAGTTGTCAAATTTTAAAATCTTGACAACAAAGTACCAGAAAGGTAACCATAAATATTTAAAAATAAAACATATTAGTTACTTCCCTTAATATGGAAACAAGGTTTATGAATGTGCATATCATAGTTGCCAAGTTTATAAGCATTCACAATTCACAACTCATATGAAGATGTTATCCCTGTTTTTTGAAGAATTGCAAAGAAGAAAGCAAATGTTGACATCATTTTTGGACAAAAATGCCAGTTTGAAATGTTATGCTTGTTGAAAAATTCAAGTTTTTACAAGCAAAGGTAAAAAGCTAAATGTCCTTGTTGGAGAGCAGCAGTAATGATTAAATGTAGAAACAAGTGCTACAGTGCAGCTGCTATCCCTGCCTTAGTTTGCAAAAAATAATTATCAAAATGCATACCAAATAATATAGTTACAGACAAAAACATAGTTGCCCTGCTCAATTTCCAGTATAGCATAGTTGCCAGCAACAGAATCAGTCATTGTACATTGAATCTGACAAATAATACACTTATAGACAAAAGCATAGTCGCCCTGGTCAATTTCCAGTACAACATAATTGCCAGCAACAGAATTAGCCATTGTACAACTTTTTTTTTTCAATCAACAAATAAACACCCTCTTAAAAAAGGAGGAAAAGCTTCAGCCCCATAAACTTGTAGCTGCCATAAAACTGATTGGGCTCCATGCAATTATGAATGACCATATAGCTGCATGGAGTCCATGTCCTGCCTGCAACGAAGATGACAAAAACATAATCATTTCAAAATGAAACTCATTGTTGATAACCAACATGCTAATTATAATTAAATTGCAGGACTATAAATAAGAAAAGAACCACTGGGATTTGATTACTTTACCTACCCTGCATATGCTATGATTTGCACTTTGGGACATGTTTTGAACATGGTGGCAAGTATGATATCACTGCAAGAAAACAATTTTGAACAGACAAGTCAGCCATAGAACAATTGGATGAGAGTGGATGGTCCAAAGTATGTAGATGATAGGTGAAGATATGCTTTAGTGCTTGCATATGGGATGTAGCTTTGTAGTGTCTAGACAAATATGTATTTCTGTTTATATTTTAAGAAAGCGAGATCATAACTAGCTACTTCACGCTTAGCATATAATGTTAGTGCCATCCTCTTTTTAACACTGTTACTTAGTTTTTATGTTCATTGATGATGATTCCTCAATGTGTACAATGCAGCTTTTCCTCCAAAATCAAATGATCAAATTGGTTAAAACTATGTAGCATTTACTAGATGCATATGAAATAGAAATCATCTCTCTGACAAGTTAGCTAGATATATATACATCTGTGTAATGTATATTAAGGAGCATCATATGTTATTAGAATCGGATATAATTTAGCCAATTGTTCATATTACATGACACACAGCTGCAGCATGTAGTCTACTGGTACCAGCTGGGTATAGCTATTGTTTTAATTGTCGATGACCACAGCTGCAAAGGATCAGTTATGTATTGATGTTTTGGTCTCCTTTTGTGTGCTCTCAAATGTTGCCTGTTACGGGCATGGTAAGCTTCTTGGATGCTATCTAAATATCTTAGTTGTTTTTTGGCATGCACAAAAGCAGCTTACTTTATCTAGCTGAAAAAATTCGTTGTCCAATTGCTTCTATGTTGGCAAAATTTTGCCAAAATTTTAGTACTGAAGCAAAAAAAGAACCATCATAAGTCAGGCTTCTTAGCTAATTATGCACCCATTTGCAGTCCGCAATTCATATTAGCTATGTTTTGTGCATGTGAAGATTTGATCACAACTGATCCTAATCATGTACTGTGCACATCATGACTCAAAGGGAACCAATCTCAATACTGGTATTAACAACTTCCCCAACTAAATGCATTTTGCCTTATGACTGCAATGCATTATTCTGGGGGACAGGTTGTGTCTGAATTCTAGCTAATTGTAAATGCACAGACGCTTCTGAAAAATATGTAGGATGCTTTATCTAATACAAGTTGGGTGATGTTCAATCCTGTATATTCTTATATATTTTGAAATTTTGATTTCCCAGAATCAAGTAGTTATCCACATCTTAATCAGGAGTGTAGAAATGGTTAGTCCTACAACAAAACTGGGGTCAAAATTTAAAATATATGTATATGTATTCTTGAAATTGAATTTGACACGACTAGATCCAAAGAAGCTTTCTTTCCATGAGTGAAGTTTTGCTCCCCTCATATTTAAGATCTAAATTTTCTCATTCAAATGATGAATCAACAATACAACTTGGGTGTATATTCTTATATATTTGAAAGTTTGTCTTCCCAAGTCATAGCAGTTATCAAAATTTTGATTAGGGTTATAGGAACAGTTAGTCCTAACACAAATCTACTATCAAAATTCAACACATATTTATGTACTTTTCAAATTGAATTTGGCTTGACTTGATCAAACGAAGTTTTGTTTCCATGAGTGAAGTTTTGCTCACTGATATTTATGATTTAAATTGTTTCATTCAAAAGACGAATCAACAATTGTATCATTTCCTTCTATCCACTTTTTGCTAGCTTCAATTTATTACCTTTTTCTATCTCTTAAGCTCTTTTTCATGCCTGTAAAAAGATAGTATTGTGATTTTTTAGTTGTAAAGAATTAGTCTGATATACTTTCTTATCCATGATTTGTGTCTTTCCACTGGTCTATGGGCAGCTGCTTTGCCAATGTGGTGCTTCAATGCCTGACATACACAAGACCTCTTGCAGACTATCTACTCCATGGATCTCATTCTCAAAAATATATGTTGTCGTTTCTCAGTAGATTTATCCTTACCAGGCATGCCAATTTTAGTAGTGGTTTTACTTGTTTTAGAGATCTAGAATGTCATGCAGATTTCTTTTCAGATCTATTCAAACCATTGGCAGTGGGATGTGGATTATGCATGGAAATTGAGTCATCATCAATGTTGGAATCATCTTTATTAGAAAAGGTGCAACCTGAAGCCCTTTCCTTATTCTGCGAAGAACAAAGAAAGGTTTTAAAAGACCTTTCCCTTGCGCCATTAGACATGGCGGTGCTTGGACCCTGGATTTCATTTGCCGAAATTGCACTATTGGATCCATTTGGCTCCTGATTTTGAAACTTGAAGATATTCAATAAGGAGCTAGAACCAGTATCACCAATTACCAAAGATCTTTCTAAACATGTGCTAGTAGAACTCTGAAGACAAGGGACGCTAAGGATAGAAATGTCAGAGCTAAAGATGTTGACATCTGAGTTTCCGGAGCTTGGAACATCCAAAAGAGAGATCTCACTACCAGTATCCAAAATATGACTTTCAGAATTAACAGCATCAACAATATGATTATCAGTACTTGAAGAGTGGTCAAGAGGATGGTCACAGATATTAATCTTGTTGATAACTGAGAGGGGGGGGTGAATCAGTTATCCTAATTATTTCCCTTATTGAACTTTCCTTTTAATTGATGCAGCATAAAATCAAACACAAAAACATTAACCATGAAATAAGAAACACATGACACAGTATTTTTGACGTGGAAACCCTGTTAAGGGAGAAAACCACGGGGTGATTAACCCAAGAATTATTCTCTGTTAGAAGAATAGGAAATTACAAAAATGGCACTTGCCAATTAGGGCTCACTGCCCGAGCACACTGCTCACAAGAGGCCCACTGCCTACAAGAAGACACACTGTCTACAAAGTGATGAGAATCACAGTCTTGAACTGATTGGAAGCATCTGCATATGCTGGAGTTCAGTTCCGGTTAGGCTCAGTACACTGATCTGCTGCACTTCATCTTTCCTTTGTTCTTTATTCTGCTATCTTTCACATACCAGATCCTTTTTGCTACCTCTGCTCTTTCTCTGGACTTATTCGCATATCTCTCCACATCCACAACACACTTCACAACTAAATCCATCCTCTATATATATCCGCACAAGTAATTTCATCACCTTTCTAGTCGGCATCCGGAACAGTCTAGTTTCTTATAAACTTTCATTTTGTCGGCTGAATCCTTCCTCACCAAGCAATGCGGATCAAGCATATACTTGTAGATATCATTAATCATGTCGGCCAAACATGATTCATGCCTTCACAACCTCTGTCATCAACAGTAACCCATCCGGAAAGCAGTCTGATACTCTGCCAGTCAGTTCTTCCTCTGTTTTCACTGTCTCTCAGGAATCCGGTACTCAACCATTCATATCTTTTTTCTTGTCCATCACCGGAGGCTAAATCCTTGGAATATACCACTCAAGGTAGTCCTCTTGACTTCCCCAAATCCGCACTGCACCAAGACACTTCCTTTGAGAGGTCCAGACCAATCTGTCGGACCTTGCCACATGCTCTGTTCTTCTTCACCGGACCACAACATTCTTTATTCTGACTTCCGGTAGAGACACATCATGTCTTGCCGATATGTGGGATGACCTTTGTTGCCATCAATGACAACAACCATGAATCCATATAGTGTCTCTTGCCAACAATCTCCCCCTTTGGCATTGATGGCAACACTTAGTGAAAAATGACTAAGTGTTTTCACTATGCTCCCCCTTTGCTGATGCTCTGTCTTTATATACAATTTCCGGAACTCCCCCTTAGTTGGATTCCTCATTTTTCACTGCTCCTCACTCCCCCTTTGACATCAATGGCAAAGGGTAGGGTCCGCATATCAAAATTTTCAAAAATTTCTTATACTTAGCCACATATTTACATACTCACATATATTGAAGAATGTCTGCAAAGGATGTCTGCAATTGGATCATTTCTGTGGCCCAACTTTGCTTCATTCTATCCAAAATTGAAATGTGACCACTTAGCAAAAATGCAAACGCTTCTGCCCGCTTGAGATCTGTCGGATCTTTTGTTTGGGCGGTGGTCTGAGCATCACTGATGGCCTCATGCATGGTTTCCAATTTAGGGATTATAATCCTTCTAAGTTCTCCCATCCGGTTAGTGATGTTCTTCCTTTCCTTCTCAAGATTTTTTATTTCATTCAAGACTGCAATGGTCTGACATTCTTGATTTATTATAGAGAAAGAGAGAGGATCAAAACTTTGAGATAAGCTTTGTAGCTTATCCTGTTCCTCTTTTATTTTCTTGTCAAATGCTGCTGTTGCCTTTGACCAGTATATACAAAATTTATAGATGTCACCGCCATCCTTAAGAGCATTCTCTAAGCTCTTTATTCCAATGCTTACAATCTTCCTATCTTTAGAGATTAATTCTAATATCTCTGAAAATCTTTTATCCAAAAATTCCTTCCGGACCTTTTCTTTAGCTGATTTTTCTAAAGAATCAAAATGTGTATCAACACTGCTGACTAAGGTTTTTAGATTACTGGAAGAGGAGGCTGTCGGATCTATCTGGATTGATGGCATGATCTTCACAAGTACTCCGGAAGCAGCCTCTATCAACTCACAGTCTTCCATATGAGACTTCAGGAGCTTTTCATTTGCCTTGGCATTTGCAAATGAAGCTATCTTCATTGTTTGTACCGGAGAGAGAGAGTCAAAATCAAATGGGCCTTTTAGAAGCTCCGGTTCATCAATCTCTAGAGTTTCTTTGCTCAAAAATTGTTGAACAGTTTGTGCAGTGTCTCTTGCCGGAGACAGATGTTTCTTTTCTTCTGCAGTCTTAGAACTGTCAACCTCTTTGTCTTTCACCACTGCTTCCTTCTCCTGTAATTGCTCTTCTTCTTTGGATCCGGAGACTGTAGGGGAAACCGGAGGAGAGATGCTAGTTTGTTCATGAGCCACTTCTTCTGGAGCAGAGGGTCCCAAGTCCTCAGCTGTTTCTGTACCTAAATCCTCTACAACCGGAAGATTGAACCTTTTGAAGGCCTTCCGGAGGATCTCTTCTGTTTCTTGGGCCACTTTGTCAGTCTCGCCAAGCATGAGTTGATTCATCCTGGCTTTGCTTCTGAACTCATCTTTGCAGTCCTTGAAGATAATGTTCATTGTCTTGGGATCAATTTGAGGATATAGCTGAATAGCTATCTGCTCCCGGATCTCAAGATCTTTAGCATGAGCATTATTCTTTCTTACTTCCATTTCCTTTTCTAGGCTTTTAGGAATAAGAGATATTATTTCAATGAAAGCCTTATTATATATGTTAAGATATTTTACTGTGGCCTCCTGCAGAGTCTTTTGGTCGGCCTCACTGAAGTCATCATATGATTCAGTCATTGGTTGAAGGTTTCCATCCACCGTGACCGACTTGATTATGCTCTCTAGTGACAGAGTGGGCTTCTCAACAGATACCTCTGCCATTTCCTCCTTGTCTTGGCCTGTGGAGGGCTTACCGGATCCTTTCTTCTTCTGTTTCTTTACTTCTCTTACTCCCTCATCTGATTCTGTTTCCTCTTCATCCTTTTGGCTTCCATAAGCCCTTGTGGCTTTTGTCTTGGATCTCTTACCGGATGCCTGAACTTCCGGTTTTGAACTTTTGGTTGTGGGAGGTGCAGGTCTCTTTGATGATCTGGTCCGGGTGGGAGTTTCAACCGGAGCACTTTCTTTGCTTTTCTCTTCTTCCTCGGCCTTCCTCCTCTTTTCCCGGCTGGCATCAAGTGCCTCCTTTGAGATACCTAGGCCTTGAGCAATGTGCTCTACTTCTTTTCTTACCTTTCTTTTAATCTCAGGTTCCCTGAGTTCCACATGTATTTTTACACTCAGCTCCTCAAAGGTTCCAAACCTTTCTGCCTTAGGATCTTTGGGCTGACTCAGCATGTGTTGAACATGCAGCTCCACTATCTGTTCATCCACTTCATACCCCATGGGCATGATCCAGACAGTCCTTGGCTCCACTGCCTCCATTAGGCACTGATCAGTGTCAACCATAAAGCACACTGAGTCCTTGTATTTCTCAATGAGAGACTGGGGAATTCTCTCTCTTGCTTGCATCATGCTCTGAAAGTTTTTGAAGTATCCCCATAGAGCTGTATTTCTCGCTTTTGCATCCCCAAGTCCATGCAAATAGTCTCTTATCTGGACTGCAACAGGTTTGTCATTCTGCCATACCCATCCACTTGTTCCGGGTAGCTCATTCATGAAATAGAAGAATAGACATACAATAAGAGTACCATACTTAAAGGAATTCTTCTTATCCTTCTTGATTTTCTGTATGTTTTCCATTAATTGGCTTAGCAGTAGTTCGCAGAGATCATATTCTGCATTCTTTCTTAACATTTCATAAGCAGTGTATATTGCAGTTCCGGATACAGAATTCTCCCTACTGGAGTGATAGATCTTGTATCCTATTATCATTGATGCATATTTGATATCCGGATCCGAAATATCTTCAATGGTCATTGCCCTCTTGTCAAATTTTGATCCGGTGGCCTCAGTTACAATGTTGTTCTTGACAGATTTGAGGATAGGTACCCCTCCGGAAGAGTATAGACCAGTTACTGCTCTAATTGCCTCTTTTGTAATCTTGCAGGGTCTATCTAGCCATAGAAAGTTGTCATGCATCCTGCTCAGTACATACCGGACCCATTCATCTTCTTCAAAGCAGGGGAAATGAATAAATTGCTCAAATTGTTTCTTCTGAATATCCTTATACTCTGGTTTAAGCTCAAAAGCATTGTCAATCAGCTGCTTGTGATAGAGGTCTCTTAATTTGAATTCCCCAAATTCCTCAATGTTTGCATGTATGTAAACCCTAATGTCTTCGGTGTGTAAAACTCCGTGAGGAACACTAGAGAAGGCTCCTAGTGGGTCTACCTCCAATGATTTGTAGGGATGTTTCTTGAATGAGGGGCGAGGTCTATCAGAGATCTTAACTATGTTTGGAGTAGCCATTCTTCAAAGATTTGCAGTGAGGTAATGAAAAACGGAGAATACCTTATGCGCCTTCGGTTTGCACGGAGTGGTTGGATTGATTTCTTTATGCAATAACTTCGGCAGGAGATCCTTGGTGTGCTTGATGAACCTTGTTGCAGAGCTCCACTTTTCGCTTCTTCTCGAGTGCAGAATGAGCAAATGACCTTTGAGAAATCCCTTAAATTGCTCCGCGAACCCTAATATCTGTCTGCAATAAATGCTTCACCTACATCATTCCGGTTTGCCTTGTCTGGATAGCTTGGAGTATCCCGGATTAGTCCTGATCTGTGGATATCATCCGGATCCTTCAATCATGAATAAATCGAGGTAACATATTACAAGATCATCCCAAACACTCTGTCCAATCCGCAGAACAAGATAGTGCATTTCCGGATCTTTCCGGACCTTTTTGTAATCCTTTATCATACCGGAGCATCTCCCTGAACAGGTCTTATTTGATCGATCACAGCTTCTTCATAACTCCATGCGGACCTCTGAAAACTTGACTGAAGTATCTCAAGACTCATATCTACAAACCCTTTTGATCCGCATCTTGTGCCACATCCGGCACCACTTGTTTGGCTGGGGGAACAAGATTTTCTTTGAGTCTCCCCCTGAGCCTGAGCTCACCTTTCAATTTCTGGAAGAAATATCAGCACCAGGGTCTGGTGCGGATCCGACCTCTACATTCTCTGAACTTTTCTTTACCCAAATCTTGCTCATCTGATTCCTAACCTCATCCGCATTCATCTTTTGTTTACCCTTGTCTTGATTCTGATTATACACCGGACCTCTTATGTCCTGATTCTTGTTTTTGCAGATTTTAGCATTATGACCGGACCTATTGCAGATTTGGCAAATAATATTTCTTTGCAAATTTGACTGATATCCTCTTGATCTGCATTGATTAGCCCTATGACCTATTCTATTGCATGTGAAGCATCTACCTTTGAATGATTTGTTTACTTGCATAATTCTGCATTCATGGGATTTGTGTCCATACCTTTTGCAGTTGAAGCACTGTCCGGAGAAGGATGAATTAATCTGATTCATTCTCATTCTGCACTGATTAGCTTTGTGACCAAAGTGGTTGCAGCTGTGGCAGTATCCATTGAAGGATGGATATCTTTGAGCATTTGGCTGTCTTACCGGAGGTCTTCTAGGCCTGCTCCTTGGATTTTCTGATCCAAGATTCTTCTGACCGGATCCGGAGCTTTCTCCTTTCTCATATCCCAAACCATACTTGTCATCTGTCCTCTTTTGACTTCCAAGAAGAACTTCAAGTTGAGCAGAACTTATCTTGAATTTCTCTTTATATTCATTTGCTGTTTGAAGGTCTCTTTTGAGAGAGGCAATTTGATCCTCAAGTTTTCCTTCATTATCTTTGGCATCTTCAAGATCAGATTCAAGATGTCTGATAATCCTGTCCATCTGGTGGCATTCTTCTGATTTTTCTTTAAGAGATTGTCTTAGATTGTCTTCAGCCTTTCTTTTTTCTTCAATCTCTTGAGTAAACTTTATAGTTCCTGATTCCATTTCATGTCTTAACATAATGACTTCTTTTGATAACTTTTCACATAACTTGGTTTGCTCAGTCAATTCTTCATTTGTATTGCTTTCTTCATTTTGCCTTGCCAACTGTTGAAGCAGCTCCTTTCTCTTTTTCATAGAGAGACTTAATTTGTCTTTTAATTCTCTCATGAATTCATCAGCCTGTTTGAGTCTTTCCTTTAATTCACTGACTTCAGAATTTGACTGTTCAAGATCCTCAAGAGCAGTCTTGAGTTGCTCTCTTAAACCATATGCATCCATTTGAAATCCCAGATCTTCCTCAAGTTGTTAGGCTCTATTAGGAGGAACTTAGCTCTGATACCAATTGTTGATAACTGAGAGGGGGGGTGAATCAGTTATCCTAATTATTTCCCTTATTGAACTTTCCTTTTAATTGATGCAGCATAAAATCAAACACAAAAACATTAACCATGAAATAAGAAACACATGACACAGTATTTTTGACGTGGAAACCCTGTTAAGGGAGAAAACCACGGGGTGATTAACCCAAGAATTATTCTCTGTTAGAAGAATAGGAAATTACAAAAATGGCACTTGCCAATTAGGGCTCATTGCCCGAGCACACTGCTCACAAGAGGCCCACTGCCTACAAGAAGACACACTGTCTACAAAGTGATGAGAATCACAGTCTTGAACTGATTGGAAGCATCTGCATATGCTGGAGTTCAGTTCCGGTTAGGCTCAGTACACTGATCTGCTGCACTTCATCTTTCCTTTGTTCTTTATTCTGCTATCTTTCACATACCGGATCCTTTTTACTACCTCTGCTCTTTCTCTGGACTTATTCGCATATCTCTCCACATCCACAACACACTTCACAACTAAATCCATCCTCTATATATATCCGCACAAGTAATTTCATCACCTTTCTAGTCGGCATCCGGAACAGTCTAGTTTCTTATAAACTTTCATTTTGTCGGCTGAATCCTTCCTCACCAAGCAATGCGGATCAAGCATATACTTGTAGATATCATTAATCATGTCGGCCAAACATGATTCATGCCTTCACAACCTCTGTCATCAACAGTAACCCATCCGGAAAGCAGTCTGATACTCTGCCAGTCAGTTCTTCCTCTGTTTTCACTGTCTCTCAGGAATCCGGTACTCAACCATTCATATCTTTTTTCTTGTCCATCACCGGAGGCTAAATCCTTGGAATATACCACTCAAGGTAGTCCTCTTGACTTCCCCAAATCCGCACTGCACCAAGACACTTCCTTTGAGAGGTCCGGACCAATCTGTCGGACCTTGCCACATGCTCTGTTCTTCTTCACCGGACCACAACATTCTTTATTCTGACTTCCGGTAGAGACACATCATGTCTTGCCGATATGTGGGATGACCTTTGTTGCCATCAATGACAACAACCATGAATCCATATAGTGTCTCTTGCCAACAAATCTTCGATTTAGAACTTTCGCGTGTACTATCTGTAGTTATTTAGGTAATAAATCTACCAGGACTAGAAAGATCATGACTGAAACTCAAAGACCGATTGAGTTTGTGTTCAGAAACTAGACACCCTGTCAAATTCTTCACGTCATTCTGGACCCGTTGTTGTATGGGAAACCCGGATGATAGGGACCCGCCACTCTCTGGCGCTGCTCTGGTTGCTTAATGGGTTTTTTAGCCTGGCCCAAGACTCTTTGATTTTCTAGGCTCTGCCCATGTGACACTCCGGGTGTGCCTTCTTACCACCCACTTTTTTTTTTTTTAATATGTGTATTTTTATCTTTTATTAATATATATATGGTCGCCTATTCATCAAAAAAAAATTCTTGACAAAGCTGGGAGAGACGGAACATCACACATTGTACTATTACAGGCATTGAACATTCTCTCACTGGAACAAGGGATAAGATTCGTTGCATCTACAAGGGAGGGGGTATGATTCACAATTTTTTCAGAGGAAAGAACGATTCCTTCACATTTCACAAGAGGTGCCAGTATCTGAGTTGACATAATTTGGTAAAGCTTCTGTACAGGTACTGCAAGCGTCAGATAATGCACTTTGACAGCCATGCATGCCATTAATGGGAGGAGTCTTTTCAGGGACACGTTTTGAGAGGCTATTTGATAAATGGATATCTGAGTTATTTACTTCAGGTTCTTACTTCAGGTTCAACAGTAAAAGCAGCTGGCTCTCTAGATTCGGTTGCATTAGAAACCTCAATATCTGAGATTTATTCTGTTGCTTTAGGATTAGTTATCTGCAAATCAGCCACTTCTGAAGCAGACGTTTCAAAAACTTCAGCACTAAAAGAACCCAACCTTGGGACCCAGAACCAAAGTTTCTTGCCTCTTGTATATTCCAATCAAAAGACTTAACTTCCTCCGTCTTGAAAAAAATGGAAAAAACAGGTTTAGTGCTGCTATCTGGTGGCTGACATTCTTGCTTGTGGGCATAGAAATAATATCTTGTATATCTAAAATGCTATTTATACACATGAATATATACTTGGTGCTCTTTGTTGGTGTTGTTTTCCCCCAAAAGTTTTCTCTACATATATTTTTTATTACTAAACTTTGTTGATTTTATTTGTTATTTGTACAAAGATAATTTCACGCACTTACCATAACCCTAAGTTACTCATAACCTTTAGTTTTTCAAATCAAACAACCATGATATGAATGATTTATGTTGATAGTGGGTGCAGTAATCATATGACAGGACGCAAAGAGATATTTCAGAATTTAGATGAATCCATCAAATCTAAAGTCAAGATAGGAAATAATACAATTGCACCAGTCATGGGGAAAGGGAGGATATTAATCACAACAAGACAAGGCGAGAAAAAATATATTGATGATGTATTTTATGCATCGGGCTTAAAGCATAACTTGTTGAGTGTAGGTCAACTTGTGCAAAAAGACCACACTGTCAAATTTAAAAATGGTACATGCATTATTGTTGATGGTAAAGACAAGCTAACCTTTTCCCCAGTGAACTACACTTTTCGGAGCTGCAAATACATAAAGGAACTGTAAGGCTATGAAAAAAAAGGAAGCAAGTATTTGAAGGCATTGTATTTGGTGGTGGTCCTCATGATAGAGTGTTCACTGAAGTAGTTTTTCGTCAAATTTTGCTCTAGAAGGTTGGTTTTCAATCATTTGTACAATTATAATGGCCTTCATGTCCCATGGCCCATCACCCAAATGTTTAAAGGTTGTCTCCCTCAACCAACTTCGGGTCACATTCTACTCTAAGCATTACCAATTTATATTTTATCTCTCTAGAACAATAATGGATTTACATAAGGGAACTCGCAGATAAGAAAAACATAGAAAAATAAAAAGGATGTTATGCCTTAGAATATTACAATTATTTTATTTGTTTGCTGTACACCAAAGTTCATTTCAAAGAGAATTCTTTGGTGTTTTAATAAATTGTTTAATCCAGTGAATGGCCTTAACCATATGAATTTGGATAAAAGAAGTTACTGCTTGCACCAAATTATAATGTACTTGTTATCATCATATCTCTTAGACAGGTCACTAAAAGAAGTAAGGCTCATTACATCATTGATTTTGATGCAAATATTCCACAATTCCTCAGTATGGTGTGGGCCTTATAAGGCAGTGCATGGGATGAAAGCTTAGTTATTACTGTTTCTTTACTCTCCTTTTCATCCACTTATCTTTTGTTATGGGCAATTGGCTTTCATGGTTCAATCAAAGACTATGCCTCTTAAGCTCTCTCCACTTGCGACTGAGAAGCTGCAGCAAGAGATTTATGAGAGGTGGAAACAACATATCCCACACTCATCTAAGTGAATCAATGGTATACAAAGACAAGAAAATGTAAAATTCTCACAGAAAGTCTCTTGACACAAATCTTTCTTCCAGCCTGACAGAAACCATACAGGATACCCACAGTACAAGAGGCAGAAGAAAACATTATAATACTGCCTCTGACTTATCTCTTGGATTCCAGGACATGTCCCAGTTTGCACAAATATTTGACTGACGCCTCTTTGATGTTTGAAATTTCTTTTTCAGCAACCTTCAAATGAAATTCCATTCACAACATTTCACTGGGACTTTATTAATTTTCAAGCACAAGTGAAGGATATAGAATAACTTAAAAATTAGATACACTCCACAAAAGTAAAATATGATTCTAACTTTTCACTAAAAAAAACTGGGGTGTTATAAAAATATGCAGTGCAAAATTGAAATAACTGTGAAATAGCAATAAAATACATAAAAAGACAACATAGATTTATGTGGAAAATATGGTAATGTATTAGAAAAAAAACCACGGACAAAAATCTCTCAAATTTATTCTCAGAAAAAATTCACTGTTATAAAAACTTTTTCTCGTGCCTTTGCATGCAAGCTCGACTAACTTAAATAATCACGAAAAAACACATGCAAAAAACAAATCCTTTCCAAAGAAAGATTTCCATGCATAAAAGTGTGAGTGGCACTTCCACATACAATTCCGCATGGTGTACACGCGGCATATGACCAAAAAAAAATTTCGGCGAGGTCGTGCCTTTAGTGCTTCCATTCAACCTTTGGTTGTATATTTTTGGCCTTCGACCTCACTTGACGGGTATGTGAGTAGATTACCGTGGTACTTGTTGTCAACTTCTCGTCACTGCTGGAATAAGTAAAATTGACTTCACATTCCAACAATCTCCCACTTGAAGTCAAGTTTCAGCCTTGTGAATATCTCCTCATATTGAAAGACCAATGCCACTATTGCCTATCATCAAGTGATGTGGAAGCCAAGAGAAGCTTTACACCATATGAACTCTCTACTAGTAGGCTTCATCAAAATATCTACTAGATTTATATCAGTGTGTATCTTAGCCAAAGTGACCTGTCCTCCTTCCACCACTTCACATACAAAGTGATATTGTACATCAATATGTTTTGTTCTAGCATGATATACTGAGTTTTGTACTAAGTGTAAAGCACTTTGGCTATCACAATGCAACACCATGTTTTCCTACTTTACCTGCAATTCACCCAAGAGTCTATGAAGCCAAATTGTCTCAAGTTGCTAGCCTATGTCGCTACCATATATTCAACTTCAATAGTAGACAAAGCTACCACTGTTTGCAACTTTGAGACCCAACTAACAACACCTCATGCTAAGGAGAAAACATAACATGTAGTAGATTTTCTCTCATCTCTGTCTCCACCAAAATCTGCATATGTACCCATTAAGTTGAAGACTACTCCCACTATGACAAATAGCAGCATCAAAGGTGCCCCTTAAATACTTGAGAATCCACTTCACAATCATCCAATGATCACAACCTAGATTCACCATGAAATGACTAACTACTCCCACTATTTGTGCAATGGTTGGTCTGGTGCACACCATGGCGAACATAAGACTACCAATTGCTGATGAGTATGGTGCACAAGACATCTATGTCTTCTCTGCTTTTGTGCTAGGGAATTGTTCCAAAGACGATTTAATATGAGCAAGAAATGGAGTACCTACTGATCATGTTTTCTACACATTGAAGCGTTGAAAACTATTCTCCACATAAGTCTTCTATGACAACCAAATCTTCCCATTCTTTATGTCTCTATGTATCCTTATCCCAAGAATCTGATTTGCATTTCCTAAGTCCTTCATTTCAAACTCCCTAGCAAGTTGATCTTTTAACCCAATGATTCTATGCATGTTGGGACAAGTTCTACCAACATATCATCTACATACAAAAGCAAAATAATGAAACTGTCATCTCCATACCTTTTAAAGTAGGCACAATGATCAGCCTCACATCTACTAAAACCCAAACTCATCATGAAGGAATCAAATTGCATGTACCAACACCTTGGCACCTATTTCAAACCATATAGTGATTTATTCAACATGCATACTACATTCTCCTTGCCTTTTTCCTCAAAACCTTCTGGTTGTTTCATATAAGTTTCCTCAAAGAGGTTACCATGCAAAAAAAAATTATTTTTTAACATCTAACTATTGCAGTTCCAAATCAAAACTAGCAACAAGAGCCAAAATAACACTAATTGTACTTAACCATACCACAAGTGAAAAGATTTCATCAAAATTAATACCAAATTTTGTACATACCCCTTTGCCACAAACCGAGACTTATATTGTTCCACATTATCATTATATCTCTTTTCAGTTTGAAGACCCACTTGTTGCCAATAGTTGTTTGCCCCTTAGGCAATTGCATAAGCTTCCACATTTTATTTTTATGTAGAGTTATCATCTCCTCATCCATGACTGCTCTCCATTTGTTTGCATCTTCATCTTCACAAACCTCCTGATATGAGTTAGGCTCACAACACCAATAAGTAATGCATAAGCTGAATTTCAATTAAGAGAGTACCTTGCTGGTGGTTGGATCACTCTAGTACATCTCCTTAGAAGGGGTAATGTGTTACCCTGTGGCTCATTTGGTTGTTGTTCAACCTTAGCATATAACTGATTCTGATTATTATCTTTCTGATTTTCATGCATAGGTGGTTAATAATAATCTTGCGGGCAGTAGTATCCCACAACTTTTACCCCTTTGTACCTTCTGCATAGCCAATATTCAAATGTCCTTTGTGAGATTGTCAAACCCGGATGCATTTCACAAAATTGTTTGTACAATGTTGTTTGGCTATGTTCCAAGTAATGTTTAGGATGTGGTGTCCAGTCTTGATCACCAATTCTTAACTTTAAAACATCTTTTACATTGGGTGATACTCTATAGAGAGTGCCAAAATCATTCAATTTCATTCTTTGTGCTATCAATAGCTTCTTATCAACTTGTGGAAGCCTACCTTTGAAATCCCAAGTATCATTTCCAAGAGGACTATCTAGTCTTGATCTTAATGCTAGTGTTTTTGATAATGTTTTAAGATTTGGGCTTAAGTCAAGACAAGTTTACCTCATTAATCGAGTCTTTCTTAATTGCTTGCTCACTATTGAGGTTGTTATTACTCTACAAGTAACTCTTTTATCTTTCTCCTTACTATTATTTCTAATAGAATTGAGTGCATTGAAAAGACTTCTAACAATAATATTATTATGTTTAGACACTTTGTTTAGCTGAATCTTTAATTTCTTTAGTAAAGGTCTCATTTTGTACATCTTTAGTAATTGTACAAAAAATTACCATTGTTCAATTAATGTTTTAATTTCAAAGTATTCATTGAAAAGTTTTGAAGCCCACAACCAAACTGTTCGTGATGACCTCTTGCCTTCAATTTTTTTCATTATGTTCTCATCAATTTTAAGTAACCATTTTGAGGTTCTTGGATGTTTTACAATTTCATCAGGCTCCTTAGAAAATGATGGATGTGGGATTTCATTTTCTTCTTGACAAAGGTCCTCTCTTCTTATGTAATTTGGAGATACATTGATTTGCATCAAGTTTCATCTATGTTATCAATCTCATCCATGTTATGAACAATCGGATTATGGAGTGCAATTTCAATATCATGTGGTTTATATCCACAATCTTCAAGTATATGTCTACATTCTTCTTCTTCTTTATCCATGATAAATACTCTTATCAATAGGTGTTTCATAACATTTTGCAACATTTTCATTTGCAATATCATGGTCAATTTCATTCTTATCAAACTTTTCATTATATTCAACATTAACAAATTAAATTTGCATGTCATTTGAGGGTAAAGATGAACCTTCACCTTCATGAGTATCCACCAAACCTTGTCTTCCAATCCTCTTCCTTGCTTTATCATTTTCCCTAATTGCTTCAATTTCCTCCAATTGAAGTTTCCTCCTCCTTTTTGCTTTACGACAACTATTGCTTCCCATTAGAAGAACAAAAACTATCACCTTAATGATTGAAACAATCAAATTTTATGGTCAAGAGTATAGAAAAAGTATGATTTTATTTTAGATAATATGTAGATATCATGAGTTTCTTTAGATCGGGGGGTTTGTGGGGGCCGTTGTCAGGCCCAACTAACTTCTTTTTATTTTTTGGGCTTTTAGGTAATGGATATCCATTACCCAAAGGCTGAAATCCTTCAATGCAAGTGGCTAACAGATATCTATTATTAAGAACGGATATTCATCATCCAAAGGCCAAGATCCATTAATGCTAGCAGCTAACGGATATCCAGGCAAGGTAACGGATATCTGTTACCTTAGCAGAATTTTTTTTCACCTTGGGAATGCCTTGGGTTTAGACTTGGGAGTGTTAAGGTTGACTTTTCCTCTACTCCAATGTGTTTAGAGGTTTCACTCTCTTTTTCGTGACTTCACCCTTCGTGATGACGACCCTTTTTATCCAAATTTGATTAAATGAAAAGGGTTTATTCGGGAATTTGTCAAAATTCTAAAAATATAAGATATGCTTGATTATAAGATTATTAGATAATTATTAATAATTGTCTACATATAGTATGTCTGAAATCCTGATTGGAAAACATCCATAACTTTCAAACCATTTCACCTTTTTAAAATCCAAAAGATGAGTCACACTCTTTTCTTTTGTGGCTACATGATAAAAAAAAATTAAATTCCATATATTTTTGATCAAGTTAGGTTGGCTGGAAAATTACTTGTTAATTTTTTTAAAAAGTCATAGTAAAAAATTCATAACTAATTATTTTCTTGAAAAAGAAATCAAAAAAATATGTGTCACATTCGGGCGTGTGTCCTTTACTTATATTTAAAGGTTTTTTTTTTTCTCATACTTAGGTTGGTTCGAATGACACCTACTTTTTAAATTTTTTTTTTAAAAGTAGTAACACTTCATTGAAATATTCATTTTCCATCAAATAAATTTCTTGTTTTTTGAAAAAAATAGTAGCCAACTACATTCAATTCTCTACAAATTTTGTTCTTACATATTTTTCAAATTGTGTAGATAATCCATTCAAGTTTTCATGTGAAGTTGTTTAAGTCTATTTTTTAGCATTTTCATTGCCACTTAGAGGTATTGTTCGACCCATGATGATCCTGCACTCACCCACCTAAGGAGACCCTCACAATTATTTTATACTCAAAGAAGTTTAATCATTTATGTATATTATTTATATTCAATTTAATAAGGCCTAAAATCTTGTATTTCTCAAGCCAAGATAATTGAAATTAGATGTTTTATTTCCTATATAAGTTGTCTCATTGGTTCCTCTATGTGTGTTTAAAGAGAAGCATCCTTTTGAGTGATTTGGTTCAATGCAACAAAAATTAATTAGTTCTTTGCCATAAAAAAATGTGTCTTGCCTCCTTGTTTTATACTATGGTTGGGTGTGTTTAAAAAGTTTGTCTAGTGGGATCTCTATTAAAAAAGGTTAATTGTCAAGACTACATCAAGTTTTTTTTCTTGTAACTTTTGAAATAAAGGGGTAGTCAATGAGACTTTCACATTGAACTAAAATTTTATGTCTTAAATTAGTTTAATGGAGTTCATAATTCTTTTCTTATGGATATGGATTCCATGTTATTAACTAAAAAATAAAATAAGGACTTGAACAAGACACCCACATTCCTTGTTGTTTATTGATGCTTGCACCTTAGAAAGTTAGAAAAGAAGTCATAGTATGAAAACATCAAGAATTGGTGTGTGCCTCCATATTTTTTATCTAATGTATTTGTTGGTGATGCCTAGGGTTCAAACACTAACCTATGCTTAATGGAACCTAATCTTCCAAGGTGATCTCTAAAATCTATGGAGGCAACAATATAATCTTTGCATCTTTACTTTGAAATTTAACAAATCTAAACATCGTGGACCTCTTATTTAGGATTAGCTTGAAAAAAAACAAATTTGTATGCTCATTCCATTGAATAGTAGAAAATGTAAAAGTAGAGAACTTGACATAATGCTTGATGTTTAAAGGGAAAGAAGATTAATACAAGAGAACAAGCCTTGTATATTGAATACAACATTGATACATCATATTGAATTTGTCTTCTACAATGTGATAATAGAATAAAACACCCTTCAAAGTCTCAAGATACAAGTATGATCATCTTATGTGCTAATCATAAAAATATATATAATAATCATATGTTGGAGGACAATTAAGACAATGAATTATTATGCTACAACTTTTATGTTATTCAAAACTGGGTATTCATTATTCAACCTTTTTTTGTTGAATATTCTTGATAGATAAACACTTGCAATAGTTTCTATTGTGACCAATTTGTACCTAGCAAAACCCTACAAACTACCATCATAGACTGAGGCATGGAGTGGTTGGTATAGAAATCAATCTTGTTTCTCAATGTTGTTTCTTCATCTTTGAATGTTTCTAATAGGGTGTTATTTGCAGGAATTAAAAACTTGAAGACAACTAGTGCTTCCTGATGTTTTGTAGATTCTAGCCATGGATTCAAATGTACAGTTTGGACATGTTTTAAGAGATGACAGTAAAATGTTTACATTTAACTAGTGGGTATGTTGAATGTAATCAAACTTTTAATAATGAGCACAAATAGTGTATACTATTTTGTAGGTTTGTAGAATTCAATGGTACTACTTGTAGTTGCTTACTTTGTCCAAGCAGTAGATATTTGTTCAAACTAATAAAAACCAAGTAACCATACTCTAATGGAAGAGGATAATGTTGTTTTAGTTACTATCTATGATATTTTAGTTACATTAATTTATTCTTTGCATGTTTTCAAGAATGCCGTGCACACTTAAATACAAAGCATTCAACAAGCTCGCCACAAACATTGCATTGCAATGGAACGGACAAGATGACATGGAATCCATGAATAGAACAACTATGTGCATGACAAATATAGTGTTGTGTGGTAGTAGATCTAAACTATGTAGGGAAAATCTCTTTAGGAAACAAGCATTAAGTTGTTGAAGGATCCATGCTCTATCTACTATTAGTTACAAAGAACAATGCTTGCAAAATAAAGTCCCTACACATGCTTTGCATTTGTCACCTTGGCCTCTCATAGAAAGATTGTGCAAATAAATACATTATATGTAAACTTAAAAAAGGTTCATTGTAATTTTTATCACTGCCTAAATCTTTGTATGTAAAGAATGATACTATTTTCATGTTTGTATCACCTTTGTATCTTGAATTGACTATACAAGAAAATCTTAGGATATGAAGCATGTTATTTAGTTCCTACACATGCTTTGCATTTGTCACCTTAGCCTCTCATAGAAAGATTGTGAAAATAAATACATTATATGTAAACTTAAAAAAGGTTCATTGTGATTTTTATCATTGCCTAAATCTTTGTATGTAAAGAATGATACTGTTTCTCATGTTTGTATCACCTTTGTATCTTGAATTAACTATACTAGAAAATCTTAGGATGTGAAGCATGTTATTTAGTTCCAGTGATTGAAATAGCAATACAAGTCAACAAATGAAAGCCTCAAGAATTAAATCAGCAATCAAGGTGCTTCATCAAGATGTACGATTTAAAAGCTGTATACATGAAATGCAAGAATGGCGAAAATGTGTATACACTACACAAGACAAGTTCCTAATTATCGATTTCCACGGTCACAACTGGGAATATTGCTTATCTATCATCTCTTAAGAAACAGACGAAGGTTCCACTCCAAAAGTGATGAAGCTCCGGAAGCCACCGCTGACATTATTTATCAGAGCCAAGTTTCGATCTTGGGACCTGTGGGTTATGGGCCCACCACGCTTCCGCTGCGCCACTCTGATGTTGTTGCAGTTAGATTGCTTCTTTAGAATTAATTCTTGATCTCCACTGCAGGAAAAAGATAAATAAATAAGAATTTATCCAAAAATATATGATTTGTCCGAGCTCAGTTTCAAACTGAGCGCCTTTAGTGTGGGAGACTAAGGTATATAACCAACCACACCACCCAAGTTTGTTCAAATTATTCAAGTAAGTACTATTTGGAGATAGTTTGCAAAATCAAACAAAGATCGTAAACAGAGAAAGGTAAATCGAGTCGCAATAGTTGAAGTCACGTTATGCCCTCATTATATATTCTCATCCTCCGCGTTTGCATGGCGCAACAATTCTGCCACTTATAATTGATTAGGTATAATTACTTATAAAATCCAGTCACGTAACAGCGTTTGTAGTCCAACGGTTAGGATAATTGCCTTCCAAGCAATAGACCCGGGTTCGACTCCCGGCAAACGCATTTTCTGCTAGACAAACTCCTTGCCTTTTCTTTTATAGCACGAGGAAAGGAAGCATGGATGGGGGCATCTGTTGTCAGTATTGTTTAAGTTGAAGCCGTTAAGCTTTACAAATTTTCTTTTGTAGGTTGCATCAATGTTTTCCAGCTCATTTTTACAATCGATTTAGCTCATGACTTTGTTTGGCATTGTTATGGATGGTAAACTTTAATTTCAAACTTTTTAAAATCATATATTATTTTTGAAATGATTTATTAATGTTTATTCTTAAACAGTATTTGGTTCAATAGTTAAAGGTAAATTTTGGTCAATAAAAATAGGACAAGTATTTATCACTTTTTGGGTGTCTATGGATTGTAAAATTGTTATTGATTGTTTAATTATTGAATTAGAGGATGTTTAAGTAAAGCTCTCATTAACATGTGGTTTTGGAACCTTAAACAATTACAAAGTACTATTGAATCACAATAATTGAAATTTAGTACTTTCTCAAAGTTGCTTTGCATGCTCAAATATTCCAAGAAGAAAAACATTAGAACATAATTTTTTTAAATGATAAATCATGATGAATTTGAGGTTCAATTTCATCAAATTGTTTCTCTTCCTTTGCACCACACAATAGTTAGTGTGAATGTCTCCTTTAGTTAAAATTGCCCTTGTCAATCCTAATGATGTGCATGTGCTTACCAACATGCAAGATGTTTCTTTCAATGAGTATCAAAAGTAATATTTCTTTTAGCACAACCAATTAGAAACCGAGTTTTATTGACTTGAGACTTTCATGCATGGCAATGTTTCATGTATGAAAGAATGTATATCTCAAAACACGTTTTAGACAATTATGTATAAGTTATAGAAGATTAAGGAAGCTCGCAAATAGTTAAGAAGCAATCGATCTTCCACACATGTGCCAATTCATCTAAGTTCCTATTATTACTAACAAAGTGAAAGTGAAAATACCAATTACTTGTGTAATGCAACTTATATCCTCTTGACTCGAAAAGTTTCACCCTTAAGAAATTATAAAAGGAAGCATGCATGGTGAAGGGCAATGATCCTTAAGGGATCCAACATTTGTGCCATCCATTGTTGATGTTGGGCATTGAACACTAAATCTAATGTTAATTGGGTTGAACATATTACAACTTGTTGGGAATGTGTAGGCAAATGCTTTACACCTCCCTCAATTTGTTATGACATTGTTTGACTTGAATGGCTTGATTTTGGTGTTGTGTGGGTATCATATAACTTATACCTCCCATATGTAATAATAATGATACTTTGTGGATCTAAATTAACACATTTAGTCCTTTAAATAGGACATCACATTGCTCATACAAAATGTACTACTTAACTAGTCCAACCACACTAGTTATAAATTCATTATTGCCAAGTATAATTGGGGGGTGTATGTTTACTCCCTAAACAAATAATATCATCATCCCTAACAACTTGTTCCTAAATTTAGTGGCAATGGTTGGATCAGTGAAGTGTTAGTCATTGCTCTGGATCCAAAATAAAAAATCACTGCCATCTATCATTGATTGAGCCCATGTGAAGTCCATGTGAAGTTATTAAATTATTTATTATTCTCAGAAGATGCTCTGTGAAGTCGGGCATGGGATTTTTGTAGCATACCATGGTTTTGGTACTCGTTGTTTTGGTATAACCATTTGTGGTTTTGGCCTTCTCCTTGCCTATAAATTGAGAGTATGAGATAGTTGATTATGAGAGTATTCTTTTACATGTACACGGGTGTTGTCGAGATGTTGTCAAAGTTTGGAGTGGTAGTGTATTGAGTATTATGTACATTGAAGATTAATACATACTTGTCCTCTTTTCTCTGGTGGATTTTTTGTCAGAAGGGTTTTTTTGCGTAAATCTTGTGTGTATATGGTTTGTTGATTTTATTTCTTATTTTCTGATTTGAGCATCTACACATTATATTCATGGTAATCTCATAAAAGGAACAAATTTCAAATTTTTATACACTTTGTTGAAGTTTTTATTGCAGTAGTTTCACCTTGTTTATCAACATTTGCTATCAAAGATAATAGTTCTGCATAGAGGAGGATGTCTTTCTATTAAGTGTTGAAGGTTTTTTTGCTGCAATGGGAGCTTTTGCATTGTGTAGTTTTGTAGATTTGTGAAGAGATTGAAAACCATGGCCTCTACTTCTTGTGTGGATATTGAGAAATTCAATGGTATTAGATATGAGATGCGGAAGCTTAAGATGGAATATCTTCTTGAATAAAAAGATCAGTGGGTTCCAGTTGCAAATGAAAAGAAGCCATCTAGAAAGTCTAATGAAGATTTATTAAAGTTGGACAACAAGGAACAAGGAACCATTATGTTGTGTCCTACATATTTTGTCCTCTTGAATGTCTCTGAGGAGATCATTGCATACAAGCTATGGAAGAGGATAGGTGATATTTACCAAATGAGAAGTCTAACAAATAAATTGTATCTCAAAAGATGGTTGTATTCTTTGAAAATGAAAGATGGTGATTCTATTATAGATCATCTGAATGCTTTTAATTTGATTTTGAGTCATCTTGTTTCAGTAGATGTTAAGTTAGAAGAGGAAGATAAATGCATCTTACTACTTTTCTCTTTACCTGAATCTTAGGAAAATTTAATTGTTTCCATTGGTCGTGGTGGTGCAAAGATCAAATTGGATAGTCTCATTGCTACTTTGCTTTTAGAGGAGCTAAGAAGAAAATCTATGAATGATGATTTGAAGGATGCCCTACATGTTTTAGGAAGGTACAATGAAAAAGGAGGGCCTAAGGGGGTAAAAATAAGGATAGATCCAAATCTAAAGGATGGGCAAAAATCTCAGGGAAGAGCAAAGTGTTGGAATTGTAGGAAGAGAGGGCATGTGAAGAAGGAATGCAAAAATAAGAAGAAATCTTAAAATTCCTCCACAAAGAAGTCTTTTGATGACAATGATAATGATGCTTTAAATAATCTTGCTAACACTGTTAATGATGATGATTGGCTCATTCATTCAGGTTGCTTCTACCATATGGATCCTCACAAGGAGTATTTTTCATCCTACAAGGCTTATGATGGATGAGAGGTTTTCCTTGGTGATAATAGCACTAAGTAGATAGTTGGTAAAGGAAAGGTACAATTGTGTTTTAGTGATGAAGAGTTAAAACTATTGATAATATTTTGCATATTCTAGGACTTGCAAGTAACTTACTTGATAGTTGGTATGAATGTGACATTTGGCAAGTCTAGTTACAGTTTGGTGAGAGGAAACTTGGTTGTAGCTAGAGGATCTTAAATTGGGGCTTTGTTTAGGTTTAATGCCTCAACATTTTGTAACTCTGTCAATGTAACTAGCAATTATTAAAATATATGTGTATTTTGGCACCAACGTTTGAGTCAACTAAGTGAAAAGGGTCTTAGGACCGTGATTAGTAAAATTTTGGTTGACGATTTTTCTGATTATTTTGTTGGTAAAAATGATTTTCTTGAACATTGTGTGTTCGGTAAACATAATATATCATCATTTCTTGTTGGAAGTTATAGAGCTAATAGATTATTGGAAATCATTCATTAGAATGTGTTTGGTCCAATGGATGTGGGTTCTATTGGAAGATCTCCTTATTGTGTTACATTCATTGACAATACCTCTAGATACACCTAGATTTATTTTATGAGTGCTAAATCTAAAGCTTTCACTAAGTTTAAGGAATTTGAAGCCTTGATTGAAAAGAAAACAAATTATAAAATAAAGGTGTTGAGATCTAATAAAGGTGGTAAATATTGTTTTAAGTAATTTGATGAGTTATGTAAGCATGCAGATATTGTTTTGAAAAAGACTACACCTCACATACCCCAACAAAATGGGGTTGCAAGAAGAATGAAAGGGTCAGAAGTATGTTGAGTGGTACACAGTTGGATCAATACTTTTGGATAGAGGCTCTATGTAAATTACTTATTATTTAATTAATAGATCTCCTTGATCATCTCTTGTTGGTAAAAACTCCTTATGAAGTGTGGACAGGTAAAAAGAATTATGTTTCACATTTAAGAATATTTGGTTGTGAGGCTTATGTTCATGTGCCTTAGGAAAAGTGATCTAAACTAGATCCAAAAGCTTAGAAATGCATCTTTGTAGGTTATGGTCAGAATGTTAAAGGTTATAAGCTTTGGAATCCTCTAACCCAAAAAATAATTTTTTTCTAGAGATGTGATCTTTAGGGAGTTTAGAGCTTATTCAGGTCTAGAACAACCAAAGAAAAAAGATGGGAAAAAATAGTGCATTTGTAGACTAAGTTTGAGAAGTAAGAAGATGCACATGTGGAATAATAGACAGATTAATTAGAGGATGGAGAGGAAGAAGAGGATTTATATGAGAGTTCAGTTGATGATGACTGATGATGAGCATGCAAAAGAACAAGTAGAACCCCTTACTCCTACCTTGAGGAGATCCACAAGACAATGGAATCTAATAGACAAGTATAGCCCACTAGATTTTCATTGTGTATTTGCTTTATTAAGTACTAATGATGAACCTAGATCTTTTAAGGAGCCTCTCTCTTTAGAGGATAGTGAGTCTTGGGTGCAAGCCATGTAGGAGGAGATGATAACTTTGGATAGTTGTGACACCTAAGACTTGTTAGTTTGCCTAAGGGAAGAAAACCATTGGTTACAAGTGGGTGTACAAAAATAAAATTTGTGTAGATGGTCAGTTAGAGTAGTACAACACTAGACTGATGGCCAAGGGCTACTCCTAGAGAGAGGGAGTTAATTTTGGTGAAATTTTCTCTCCTATTGCTAAGTAAACCTCTATTAGATTCCTATTATCTATTGCTACTACTTGTGACTTTGAAATTGAGCAAATGGATGTTAAAACTTCTTTCTTGTATGGAGATTTTGAGGAGGAGATTTATATGCAATAGCCTAACAATTTTGTTGTGAAGGGGTAGGAACACTTGGTTTGAAAGTTAAAATGATCATTATATGGTATGAAATAGTCACCCAGGATGTGGTACCATCTAATGGAAGATATCATAGGTTTGAAAAGAATAATATAATTATATTCATAATATGGTCAAATTGACTACTTTATTCACTTGTGGTAAACCTAACAAATGGCAGTAAAGTTAAATTACATTTGGTAAGATAGGAATTGAATAATTTTGCATTAGTCACATATCTAGCAAATGCTAGTGAAGACTAAATTCTATATGCCACATCTAATGTTTATTTACAATCCTTAATCACAACTGCATTAAGAATCTTGAATTCTTATACTTGATTCATGTCAAAATTTAATAATGGGGGATTCATTTCATAATGTCCAAAGACTTATGAGTCATTGTTAACAATTTTTGTTTAGTTAGTTTTAAAATGGAATATTATCATAAGCATACATGTTTGTATACAATGAAAGCAAGAAAAATAGTTTTTTTTGGAGAAAATCTAGAATGATGAACTTTATTTCTTCATCTCCTGCAAATGTATTTTAAAACTTTATGATTATAAGAAAACATCCATTTCTAAGTTATTATAAGTCTTTATAATGAGTGTATTTTTAATGTTTGCAATAGAAGAAGGGAATTTGTTATGAAGTACCTTCTATTCTTATAAAAGCTAAATCACTTTGTAACTATCATTAATAGTATCACACTTGAGGTCCCAATGTACATCTAAAATTATAAATGAATAGTTTTGTGTATGCATTATAATAGTAGGGAATATTTGAATTGAAGCAACTCCATTGTCATTAGAAATAAAAACCAATTATAAAATAATCCCAAAATTACATTATAGAAGTGACTATGGTAGTGGTTCTTTAAATCATGGGATGTCTATGTAACTATCAACAAAAATTATTATTAGGAAAATCTAAAAAATTCTAGGCTACAAAAGTGACATGTCTAAGGTGTCTATTTTTGGATTGGACAACTATTAGGGGGACATAATAACTTGATACGGTGGATCATAACTACATGGTACTTTCTCCCCAACTTAACGAGTTGAACATGCTTTTATGAAGTTTAATATACAAGATTACTAGAGTTGTTTTAGGGGTCTTCTTTCTCTTATGTTTTATCAACTATACTCTAGTTAAGAACAAGCTTTTATGGAGTTTAATAGTAAATACATGTTTATCTTTTTGTGAATTTTATTGTAAGCATGCAATTATTGTAAAAAAATATTTGAAAGTTAATACATTTGAGCATAAAGACCTTCGTAGATACTTAGATTAGATTGATTATATTGAGTCTATTTTCTAAGGAAAAATGTATTGGCTACCTAAGTATTAAAAGTATGAAGAAAGTGAAACTAAATAAGACCACCACTCTACAATATATGAATTTACTATTTATATAATTTGGTAGAAGTTGTTGGAGTTGATAATTAACTCGAAACACCAGGATCACTTGCAAAACCTAAGATTTACCTTCCACAAGAGAAAAAAAAGCAAAGAGGAATAATTTGCACAATAAGGATGCAATTAATGAAATGGATTAATGAATTACATGTGAAAACTTGCTTTTATATTTGCAAATTAGAGAAAAACCCTAATATGACTTAAGAATAACCTAAGACTAAAATTAGCCCTAAGTAAACTTAATAAAGTGTAATTAAATATTTAATTACACCAACACCCCCTTAAGTACAACTTAGGGAGAAATGAAAAACATGCAACTAATGCAAGAACGGGTCTCGGCTACAAGGCCATGTTAGGTACCCATGAACAACAAGAATCTCTCATAAAGTGGAGAGAAAGGAGAAAAACCCAGTGGGATAAAACTCCTCTCCAAAAAAGAGAAAATACAAGTATATGAACATGTGATGGAAGAAGGACTAACACTAAGACCCTCCAAGAACTGAATCTATCACAAAAGTACAAACATGAATGCCCCCATAAGAGAGGGAGAAAAGAGAAGGTCTGGTAACCCCCCCAGAAGTGAGAAGGATGAAATCCCATGCGAGGATATGCTCCCTCCCAAAATAGAGATGGGAAGAGAGACCGTGCAGCCGCTCCTCAAGATGACTCCTGTAGTGCTGGAAGATGCTCGACACAGAATAAAGATGAAGACCCATGAAAGTTGAACAACATTCCTCCCCTTGGGAAGAAATAAAACTATAGATGTGTGCATAATGTCTTCCCATTCCTGATAGGAATATACAGGAAGAAGGATAAATGTCTCTGAACTCTGCACATGATCCAAAGAAACAATGATGCTCCTAAAAACTACTCAAATGTCTCCAATCCACTGCAAAACTATGACTGAATAGGAAGATGAAGAACAATCTCTGAATAAGATGATGGCGATGCAACTCCATCAAAGCTGTCATCAAAGAGAAGACAAATGTCCTCAATGTGGTCCTCCAAATCTGCAAGATGGGACTCTACAAACAACAATGATATGTTTGGTAGATATGTGTCCCAATGAGCTATCTCTGGAAGATTGATAATGTCCTACTACAAAGAATATGATGTAGCAACAGGTAATAAAGATGTGATCTCGATAGGAGGAGAAGGAGAAGCAAGTGAAGTCTCTATGTCATCTAAACTAGCAAGACCTGTCAAATATGCAAGCTCCTCAACTGTATCATCATCAAAAGGTATGCAATCTGCACCATCAAGGGGTATGTGGCAATCCACAACAAGATTATCTGGGAATGAAGAGATATGTGGGTCTCCATAGATCTCCCAAATGCTAGTCCAAAGAGCATGTGGGCTTTCAATATGTGAGATAGAACACATAGTGTCATAATCAACACTAGAACCAATCAATCCTACAATATGATCAATATAATTTCCCCATGCAGATTTCCTCCCAGGTGTATCTGGTCCAGGTATGATTCCATAAATATAAGGCAAAAGATTAAGCCACCTGAGATGTGTCAAGATGCCCTTTTGCCAAGACTCATAATTATCCTTACCCAATGTTACCACAAAAGGGTGAATAGCAAAACCCATGATATCTCCTCAAATAAATTAGATTAGAGATCAACAATCTGAATATGTATTAATGTTGATAAATGAAGCCCAACAAAACAAACAGAACTTAGACTCTAGGTGCCAAAATGTCCAGAATATCAAACAGAAGCCATAAAACTGACAAACTGAATAAAGAATACCTGGGGTTGAATCTGAAAAATGCATTGATGGATGTGTAGAGCTCCTCAATACCTTTCCAATGTCACAAGAATCATGAAAATTGGAGATCATGGCAAAAAGATACGAGATCGGAGGCCAAAAATAGGTATTTGGACTTCAAACAGCAATAAATTGTACCAATCGGCAAAAATAGGAAAGACTGATCATACCATCAGAAAGTATGCAAAACTAGTTTTTTGGCAATATTTTGTTTGCAAAAATCTGACTCTGTTTGTTCAAGATAGAGCAAAAAGAAAATAGCCCCTTGGAAGCACAAAATAGGGTAAAAAATGGCCCCCTGCTGCTAAAGTTGGTGAAACTGCTACCAGATTTGGAGAAACTACTAAAATAAAGAGTCCGCCAGATAAAATAGAATCACTGCCAGAATTAGCGAACCTGCAGATAAAAATAGACTGCTGCCAAATTTGGAGGAACCTCCAAAAATACTGCCAAAAATGGTGGACTTGACAAGTTGAGGGCACAAAGGCTGAGGTACTGGTTCAGATTTCAAGATAGGCACGGAGATTTTTTGACTTTTTTTATTGAAAAAAAAATTAAAATATATATATATGGTGTGTGGGGGGCAGAGCCACCCCACAACCCTTTGAATAGGGTACGCGGCCCCAAAGGCATTCGCAGTCCCTATGAAAGGGGCACGGCCCAATGTTGGGCATGGGGCTCAAGGCCTCTGCAGGCCCTTGGGGTACCTTGCGTAGGTTGTACCTGTGTAGGGGTATAAAACCCCAAAAAAATTTAAAACTTTTTGCCTTTTTTCAACTTTTTGTAAAGTTTTACAAATTAAAAAAACTGCAATTTCAATATTTTTTTAATAAAATTTCAATATTGCAAAAAAAAAAAATTGAAAAAAATATCTCGTACTGCATGTTGGGTAGGCTGTATGGCTTCCCTGACAAAAAAATTTTGCCCCAGATGATCCCGAGGCTGATTTCGACAATTTGACAGTTGATCTTAAGGTTTTTGGGCGCTCTGAATGCAATGGTGAGGTCCATTTGGGCTAAAACGCTCTAAAATTGCAAGTACTCTCTGGATTTGGAAAAAAAACACCTGCTGAAACCCTTGCAGTTTTGGCCTACGAAGCTTAAATCTAGCCAAATAAAAGGCTTATCCGACTATCTCAATTGCTCTAAATCCAATGGAATACTCTATTTTATACAAAAACACACCCAGCAAATGGCTCTTTCTTGAATTTTTCTCCAAATATGAGAAGGGGATTACAGATCCTCTCTGGTACCATGTTGAAGTTGATAATTAACTCGAAACACCAGAATCACCTGCAAAATTTAAGATTTACCTTCCAAAAGAGAAAAAAAGCAAAGAGGAATAATTTACACAATAAGGATGCAATTAATTAAATGGATTAATGAATTACATGTGAGAACTTGCTTTTATATTTACAAGTTAGAGAAAAACCCTAATATGACTTAAGAATAACCTAAGATTAAAATTAGCCCTAAGTAAACTTAATAAAGTGTAATTAAATATTTAATTACACCAACAGAAGTAATTATAAATTTGACATCCAAATTTTAGATTTTAATACATATCAATCCATCATGACCATGGAGAAACTAACCAAAACTCAGTTTATTAATCAAAACTAGTAATTTACCAAATATCTAGGTTGTTTTTATTGGATTGGAAACCATCTTCTTCTTCTTTGTTTGGTGTTTGAACAGGCTCCTCTGAAACACTTTTTGAAGTACATGGTTGATCTCTTTCTGATTGAGAAAAATTATTTGTCACACCTCATCTTTCAAAAGTAGACTTTCAAATTGCAATAACTCTATCAAATGGAAATACATTGAAAATTATATCTGGTTGTATATGGCCTCAAACAATTCTCTAAAAAAAATTCAAGTTTGTTTCTTAACTTTGACCTTAAAAATGATAAGGCACTAAAAACTCTTTCATCCTCCATTAGACCTAGAATCATTGTTTGGCACAGATCTACAAGTTTAAAATATTTTGAAATATAATCCTATAGAATTTTGTTCAAACTTAAAGTTTTCCATAACCTAGTTATTGAACCATCTTTGAAAGGATGGTCAACGAATTTAAACCGCTCAATAATTGTTGATGCAAATTGAGTAGATTATTCTAACAACTTTGTCTTATCTATAATTCCTTCTATTTATACTCCATTTATTTCTACAATTCTATTAAAAATAATCATCCAAGTACTTCACCTTGCTATAAAAAACCCATGACAAAAGGACAGAAGACACACTAATGGCATTCCAATATTGAGGATAAATGTTACATGCCCAACTTTTGATTTAACAGGATAATTAGTCATAAATTAATGATTTGATGTTTGTGGAAAATATCAAGTAGAATCATTGATTATATATGGATATTGATTGATGTTTAGAGTAGACATGAGATTACATGTTGATAAGATTATTTTATCATAATGTTTTATGAATCAAATGATGATACACTAATCATGGTTATATGGTTGTGAGTGTAATTAGGAAAAGAATCTTCCTCCAAGGATGGAAGGAGAGTATCAGTTGGGAGGAGGAGATAGATGTTGGTAAAAGGTCAGATTGCCATCTTAGTATTGAAGTTAATCTTTTGTGAACCCATGCAAGATAGGGTGAGTACAAGTCTTTTCCTTGTTAAGTTGATTTCAAATCAACCATTGTCGGTAAAGTCGAATTAAGGTTTCTCGATGTTATTTACATCAAATCGACTAAATAATGTTCTCAGAACGTTCTCATAATCGATAGTAACCTTGTTTGGATGTCGAGTTTTCCTATGTTTACGTATCTATTTCTTTATTAGACCTTGTGTTTATCGTTTAAATATCTTATCTATAGTCTAATATAGCGAAGTGGGGAAGTGAGACTCGACCCCATTTTCACATATTAATGTTACCACCTTAACGATGGTAATATAACTTGGTGATACCCTAGATTATTTTAATACTCATATAGTATCATTTAGATGTAAATGATAATATGTGAGACATATCTATTATCTTGTAGTGGTCGAGCACTTTGTTGTATAAGCTTATATATTTTGTTACCAACCGTACCACTATCTACGATGAGTGGAGAGAGTGGTAACGGTGGTAGAGCTTATCACAAGCTCAAGCATTTCAGATGACTCCCAAATGGGAGGTATTATGGACTTTGTGGAGTCTACAAACCCAGAAGGTGGTAGGATATGCTAACCATTAACCCATTTCCACTTCGAAGGTGGCAATTATGAGAGGTATTGGAAGAACAACATGCAAAGAAAAGAGGAGAGCCTTTTCAGCAGAAAGGGGATTATCATTATCATTGTTGTTTTTAGAGTTCGAGGGGAAGGGGCTACAGGGTAGCACAACACTAGTTGTGAACTCGCAAGGAGGAGCTAGTAGCGGCTTTGAAAGATTTGCTCTCAGCTAAACGTAGCTTGGCTAGGAAACCACCACCTTAGGTAAGATTGTTTAATGCAGTCGTGTTAATCTATAGAATGTAGTTGCATTCATAAGGTCATGAATGGTAGCCACAAAGTGGTCAAATGTGGACCATATTATCCTTTATGAAGGCTTTAATATGTTTGATAATTATGTTATGGCCTTTGTGGCTGAATGGATAAAGATAATGTGTTTATTTTATAGAAAGAATTGCATGTTTTTGTTATTATTATTGAGGCCATATGACTGAATGGTCTTGAGAATTGATGTAGTAGTCTCATGCTCTCAAAACCGATAAGGCTGAGAGTAAATGACAATATTTGTAATCACTAAAAGATACTGATAACACTTTTGAGCAGGCCGAGAGCCATACCCACTAATGATAACATCTTTGAGTAGGCCGAGAGACATACTCACTATGTAATGATAATATCCTTTGAACCGCGAGCCTTGCAAAATAGAATCATGAGCCTTTTGATTAGGCCGATAGCTAATGCCTCATAGAGAGGTAAGACAATTGAAAAGATCAATGGCCATGCAAAATGAATGATGAGTTATTCATGAAAACCTTATTTTTTACAGTGTCTAAGCCATAGAGGCATTTGAGACACTTAAAAGGGAAAGGAAACACTTGTCTGTTTATGAAAGATAACATTATTCTTTCAAGTGTAAGCTATTTATTTTATAAAAGAGTAATATGACTCTTAATGCCCATGGTGTAAAACTAGTTTAATATTGATAACCTTGTAGGGGCTGCATTGAGTGCATGTCAAGGGGTAAACCCTCGGCTGTTATTTTATTTACACATAGGAAAGAATTTGAAAACAAGTATGATAACTCATTTGTTGAAAACGTATTATGAATATGTCTCTTTATTGCATGGAAGTGCTTCATGGATGAACTATTGGGTTTCAAGAACCCATTTGAACTCGTTGACAAGAGGTCTACCTAACATTGTCAACTTATTAGCCTATATTGGCAAATGTTATAGTTGATGTGAATTTGATGAAAACCTTGAAACAAGGTAGCCATAGAAACTTAGACTGGGGATGGTCCTTTTAAACTGAAACCATGAACATGCAATTGAAAAAAAGAAAGAACGGGAATAGAGTGACGTGGAGTCACAGATTCCCCGTTGCATAGGAAACAAGATAATTAATGAATGCACTCCTGGAATCGGAGTCAAAATTACAAGATAGATGGACTAAGGGTGAATTGAACCCATCTTTTTCTATGACGTAGAAAGGTCAAAATTGAACACTGTAGGATGAGACAACTTCTAATTTGAGTCAAGGTGTGTGAACATTCAACTACGTTCATTGAGAAGCGTATATGTATATAATTTTTTGGCCAACGTAATGCATCGATCTCTGCATGCATTAGTCAGTTCACTGTGCTCTAGATGGCATAATGCTTCTAGTAGTGTCATACATAGTTAGAGTGGATCTATAGTTGTATGACCGCAAAGTATTATGAAGGACACAACACTAGATACTCAGACGGAAAACCTAACGGTTCCTTATCTATACACTTCGTGAAGGGTAGGGCTGCTTCCAGGAAGGAAGTTGTGTAGGGGACCGTCGGTCTATGGTTGGAGGAAAAGCACTCGGGTGATGCTCTCCTTCCCAAGCAGAAGACAAGCTGAGACTTATGAAGACATATGTCAAAGTTCCAGATATAGTACATACTTCTATATGACTTGATATAAGTCAAACATTATGTGTAAACTTATCATTGATGCTATAAGCAAAACATTGTAAATGTAAAGTGAAAGGAATTCACTAGTATGTTATCTTTGGAATTGTTGTAAATTTCATTTTTTGAAACATCCAGAAAAGATATGCATATTGACTTTGCTTATGATATAGATTATTATTTTGCTTAACTATAATTATGTTAATCATGACCTTGTACTTAATGGTAATTAAGTTGGTTAATTTGGATATTGAGATTTGGCTTGTTACAATAAACTATAGCCATTGCTTCTAGAAGTCCATACTAAGGAAAGCGCTCTCTAATATTAGATGACAGACTTCTCACAATTTCTTGCAATGTTTTCTTTATAGAAGACACGAGATCATTAAAATCATCCTTTATAGCATTTTTTTGTCTGACCTTAGAGCTAAATCCAAATTTACTAAGTAGTGTAATTCTATCATTTATCCACACATTGATGTGTAAAAATTACCTACATCATTGTACTTTAGAGAGTTATCTAGGTGTTCAATGTCTATCATCAAAAGTGCCAACTTATAAACTTTTGACCTATAAATGCTTTATTTTCATTGACATATAGATTTTCTAGAGTAAGGCATACCATTTTTCATAGCTTTGAGTATTTTTTAACCTACATTGTTTTATCTTGTGCCATTTTTGAAAAAACATTCATTTCTTCCAACAAGGGAAAAGTTTCATTTTATAGCACATAATTAACTTCAACTCTCCATTTACATTTACCTTTTAGTAAAATTTACCTACATGCTTCTCAGTTGTGTCTAATTTTAGTTGCAATGTTGTCTTTCCTATATTTCCAGAGGCAAATCTTGCAATGACATAGTTTTGCCACACCCACTACATCTTCATTTTCTACAAGTTCAATGAATGGATACTTAGAAACCCATTTGAGATGAAAATATCTTGACTGACATGTCCCACTGATGTGCTTTACATTTCTTCAAGAAGCGTTTAGATTCAGGGTCTCCACTACCAGTAACATGGATATTTTCTCCTTGTATGAACATGGTGTTCACACTTTCACTACCAGATTGAACCACATCATGTGTATCTCCTTCAAGATTTTTGTTAAAGGCATGCTCATTATCAAGGTGGTCCAATGCAATTTTGAAATGTCAAGTGCACTTTATTGGTTATTTATTCTTGATGGACTCTCACCCCCTACATCATCTCCTCATTGTTATAGGACATTATGGAGGCAAAAAAAATTGGTTTCAGGGCCCTATGGCCCCTACACGGCCTATACTGTATGATTTTTTCAAAAAAGAAATTTACAAAAAATTAAACAGACACTATGTTCCTCTATCGATACATGCAAGCCCATTTTTGGGTTGAGCCAGCTAGGCCCTTTAGGCCTAAAGCTGGCCTAGACAAGCCCATAAGGGGCCTCACAGACCCAACTCCAAGTAGTCACCACTAGCCTTAGCGGGGCAGCGAGCCACCTCTAATTGACCACTGTCCCACTACCAATGTGTATCCCATACTCCACTTGACACCATGCCTTCATCCAAAGTCCACCACCAAACCACCAACAGAGTGCCCAATTCTTTTATGTTTTCTCTCTTTTAGAGAGGTTTTTTGCCTATGGGTTTTACTCCTTTACTCCATTTGTGAGAGATATTTTGTACATGGGCACCTAACATGGCCTTGTAGCTGGGACCATCCATCATTACATCTTTGCTTCTCCTTAAGTTGCACTTAACGAGGGTTTTAGTGTGAAAAAGGTGATTTACCTAACTAGTTCATATTAGGTGCTATTCACACTTGCATACTTAAGCTTACTTAGGTCACTTATATTTTTGCCTCAAGCCATATAATTGAGACACTTGTCATGATCTTAGTATGACTTAGGGTTTCAACCTTCTCTTATAACAAGGTTTTATTATTGTACATTGTACCAATTTGTATGCATCTAATACAATTTCTTGGCTCCATAGCATTTTAATTGTTTCTCTCTTATGGAAGGTTGTTTTGATTGTAGGTGATTCTTGGCTCATGTGGGCTTTCTCATCAACTATTTCAATAATCACTCTAGGGCCTCTCAAATTTCCCACATATTGTTAGAGATCCTCCATTCCTCCACTGTCATCATTAACTAGGCATCACTCTAGATAGACCCCATATCCACTTCCACCTTCCCCTCGCTAAGGTGGGTGGTCTCTGCCTTTACATCACTCTCTTGTGTCCTCTTAATGGTGTGAGTGGGCCCCCTTAGATCAAGGGAAATTCCCCTATTTGGCCCTTGCTATATCTCTATCAAGGACTATTGAGAATAAACCATAGGGGGGTCTAGAAGGAGAAAATGTTCTTACTAGTTGTTAATCTATGGAGGATGGAAAGGATTTACCAAGTGGAGGGTGGGATAACTTGATGGGAAAGACCCCCCTCTTGCCACCCAACATTAGAGTTGCTCTTGTTACATAATTGTAATGGTTTCTTTTTATTTTTGTTGATCCGGTGACTTGACAATTATTTCCCTTATGGGGTTGTGCTCATGTTGTTTTGTGTTGTTTCCTTTTTTGGGGGCCACATGTCTATTTTTCTCCCATTTTTGCCTGTTTGACTTTAGGATGTGATCCCATGCCGCCTGTATTTTTTGAGGATTTGGTAATATGCTTTAACTATTGGTTTTAATATGTGGTCTTTTCATTAAAAAGGCTAATAGTATTTTGAGGTACATATCTACAACTTGCATATGATCTCATGTTTAGGAATTTCTATCCAAGTTACCTTACATGATATCCTCAAATTCTAGTAAAATACATTCCTTTCACAACTTAGTTTAAGATAAAGAGAGCTTCAATATGTACATTCTTTACTTTTCACTTTATTATCGACCTAAGTCAAAGGATTACCCACACAACTTTTGCACATTCTTTAGTTTTCACATTATTATCAACCTAAGTCAAAGGATTGACCACACAACTTCTATCATATCCATCCATATGGACACATAATTTGAGGCTTGTATTTTAACCATTCCTTGTAGACCACACTATTTTTATATTGGTGAAAACTCTTTGGTTAATTAGTCCATGAAGTGATAGATGAGGGAACTTATAGTCGTGACTTGAATATGATAGTATTTAAATTCACAGTAACATTGTCATTATTTTGTACTAGTGAAAGTTCTTTAGGTTAATTAGTTAAGTGAGTGAGGTTATAAATGGGGGATCTCATTCATGTGACTTGAATATGACAACTAGGGTTTAAACAAGGACCTCATCCCTATCACTCGAATATAGTAGCTAGTGTTCAAACATAGACTCATCTCCATTACTCGAATATAGTAGCTAGTGTTCAAATGGGGACCTCATCCCCATGACTCAAGTATGACAATTAGTGTTCAAATGAACAACTACTTTGTCATTGTTTTATATTTATGAAAACTCTTCACATCATTTAATCTCAACCAACAAAATCACAAGTGAGGACCTCATCTCTTAACTTAAACATGATATCTAATGTGCAAACTCACTACACTACACTTATAAAATGTTGAATCACCAGTATATTGTTATTGAATTATTGGACCACCAATATATTTTTATTATTTTCTATAATTTTTTGATTGAATGATTAAAAAAACCAAAAAAATCGTAATCCACCCATATATATATATACTCTCATGACATTGTAATCCACTATATAAAATAGACAAGATACCCAAATCTATGTAATCCATTTGTTTCCATACAAAAGAAAAAAACCAAAAGTTGTGTGAAGTTAATGTAGTCCAACCAAATATTTAAATTGAATTATTTTTTCTATGAATATTGTCATTATTCTATATATATAATATATAAAAAAATACAATATCCACAAAAGAAGGATTGGTAGATAACAAATCCCACCCAAAATCTTGAATAAAAGAGTACAGTACCCACAAAAAAGAGATGAATATTTCCGTTGAATTTAGAAATAATGTGGCTCAAAATTTTTAAAGCCCGCTGCTCCCACTTCTACAAAGGGATGGCTTCTATGCAATCCATCGTTTGTACTCTGAGCTGGGCTGTATTCCTTCTCGTAACACCAGCAATTGCAGTGTCCGATGAAGGTCTTGCAAAGTGTGTGGCAGCAAACGGCGTCAAGAATTTAACAAGCGCCCGTTCCAAAAACTACCGTCTCTTGCTAGACTTCTCCATACAGAACCTCAGGTACGCGGCTTCCCACGTGCCAAAACCCCGTTTCATCATTGTGCCGCGTTCTAAACAGCAAGTTCAGGCGGCGGTCACATGCGCTGGCAACGAGGGCTTCGAAGTCCGCGTACGGAGCGGCGGGCACAGCTACGAAGGCACTTCCAGTACGGCCGAAGCGCCCTTCATTATAATAGACCTTATGAAGCTCAAAGCCGTCAAAGTCCACGTGGCCACCGCCACGGCGTGGGTGGGCGGTGGCACGACACTTGGTGAAATTTATTATACCATTGCTCAGGTTGCCAGCGGGTACGGCTTCTCGGCGGGGTCGTGTTCAACTGTCGGTAGCGGCGGGCATTTCAGCGGCGGCGGCTTCGGCTTCCTTTCGAGAAAATATGGCCTGGCCGCAGACAACGTGGTGGATGCAGAGGTGCATGGTTATTATTAAATATCATCCATTTTAACAGTCAAAATTGATAAAAGTAGGACAAGTATTTACCACTTTTTGTTATGAATGAGGTGGAACATTGCTATTGATTGTGGGTATGAGTTTTCCACAGTCAAGGACAATAATGAGAGTGCTTCTAGATTCAACTGTGTATGTTTCTAGATTAGATAGTAGACTTGAACTTTTTAAAAGAAATAGAGGGGAAGATAGGAAAGGAACAAAAAACGAAGCGCAGGAGGGGAGGAGACAAAATAAAAAATAAAACAAAAAAAACAAGAGAACTAGATTAGATAGTGAAGTTGAGTTTTTTAAAGGAAATAGAGGGGAAGATAGGAAAGGAACAAAAAGCTAAGGGCAGGGGGGAGGAGAGAAAATAAAAAATAAAATAAAAAAAACCAAGAGAGAGTAAGTGAAAAAAAAAAAAAAAAGATAGATAAGAAAAAAATAGTGTTAAAAACACATCAGTGGAATCAAAAAACATGCGAAGATAATAGAAGCACTCTCATTATTGCTATTGATTGTTTGACCATTGAAATTAACGATATTTAAGTAGAGTGCGCAGGTGGGGTTATTCTTAAATATCATCCACTTCAACAGTCAAAGATCAATTTTGTCCAATAAAAGTAGGACAAGTATTTACCATTTTTTGTGTGAATGAGGTGTAAAATTGCTATTGATTGTTTGACCATTGATATGAATGATATTTAAGTAGAGTGTGCCCCTAGGCTATTCTTAAATATCATCCATTTCAACACTCAAAGATCAATTTTGTCCAATAAAAATGGAAGAAGTATTTACCACTTTTTGTTGTGAATAAGGTGTAAAATTGCTATTGATTGTTTGACCATTGAAATGAATGATATTTAAGTAGAGTGTGCAGGCGGGGCTATTCTTAAATATCATCTACTTCAACAGTCAAAGATCAATTTTGTCCAATTAAAATAGGACAAGTATTTACCACTTTTTGTTGTGAGGTGTAAAATTACTATTGATTGTTTGACCATTGAAATGAATGATATTTAAGTAGTGTGTAGGTGGGGCTATTCTTAAATATCATCCATTTCAACACTAAAAGATCAATTTTGTCCAATAAAAATAGAACAAGTATTTACCACTTTTTATTGTGAATGAGGTGTAAAATTGCTATTGATTGTTTGACCATTGAAACGAACGATATTTAAGTAGAGTGGGCAAGTGGGTCTATTCTTAAATATCATCCACTTCATAAGTCAAAGATCAATTGTGTACAATAAAAATAGGACAAGTATTTACCACTTTTTGTTGTGAATGAGGTGTAAAATTGCTATTAATGAAGATATTTAATTAGAGTCCAAGACAAGTGGGACTATTCTTAAATATCATCTACTTCAAAGTCAAAGATCAATTTTGTCCAATAAAAATAAGACAAGTATTTACCATTTTTTGTTGTGAATGGGTTGTAAAATTGCTATTGATTGTTTGACCATTGAAATGAACGATATTTAAGTAAAGTCCAAGGCAGGGGGGACTATTCTTAAATATCATCTACTTCAATAGTCAAAGATCAATTTTGTCCAATAAAAATAGAACAAGTATTTATCACTTTTTGTTGTGAATGAGGTGTAAAATTACTATTGATTGTTTGACCATTGAAATAGATGATATTTAAGTAAAGTGTGCAGGTGGTGGACGCGGAAGGAAAGCTGCTTGACCGAAAAACCATGGGCGAAGATTTCTTTTGGGCCTTACGCGGTGGTGGTGGTGGAAGCTGGGGAATCGTGGTCGCATGGAAGATCAAGCTCCTCAAAGTCCCGCCCACGGTCACAGTGTTCAGCGTCTCTCGACGTGGCCACCGCAACGTGGCGGCGCTACTCTACAAGTGGCAGACGGTGGCGGCGACTCTGGAGAAAGAATTTTACCTCTCCGCCGTCTTGTACGCGCCGGATAATCGCACAATCGCCGCTAGCTTTAGCGGAATGTATCTCGGCCGGAAAACCGGTATGCTAAAATCCCTCAATTCTCGGTTTCCCGAGCTGCGCATTCTGCCGGAAAGCTGCAAGGAAATGAGGTGGATTGAATCCGTGTTATATTTCTCCGGCACGGGTCCCAACATATCGAACCTCGCCGACAGGTACGATTCCGATAAAAACTACTTCTTTGCGAAATCCGACTACGTGAGAACCCCCATTTCTTTAAAAGCCCTAGACGGAGCATTTAAAATTATGCGAGAACAACCATTGGGGATCGCAATTCTTGATCCTTATGGAGGCAAAATGTGGGAAATTTCTGCAGATTCTACTCCATTTCCTCACAGGGCAGGGAATCTGTTCAGCATACAGTATATTGTGTCCTGGTACGATGAGAAAGATGACAATGAAGAGTATATTGCGTGGCTGAGGAAACTGTACAAATTCATGGAGCCTTACGTTTCGCGCAATCCGCGAGCTGCGTATGTGAATTATATGGATCTTGATCTTGGTACTGTGGGGAAGAATTTGCTTAACAGCACGTCAATCGTTGCAGAGGCGAGTATTTGGGGAAAGAAATATTTTGCAGATAATTTTGAGCGCCTGGTAAGGGTGAAAACCAGAGTTGATCCGCTCAATGTATTCCGCAATGTTCAGAGCATCCCGCCTGATGTCCGCTTCTGAAACAAAAAAAAAATTGTTGAATTGCTTAGAATCGATTGTAAATAGAGACAAGACAACAATCTCTGGTGAATTGAAAGCACAATTTCATAAGACCGCCGAAGGATAATTTAAACTGCATTGTCGCTGGAAAGCATAAACCGCCCTTTGATTTTGCTTTGAAAAGGATGGTCTTGTCTTTCCCTCTGTCTTTTTAAGGAACGTATTTTATGGGATTCGGTAAGGGATTTAGTTCTTAATAGCTTTAGATTAATTATTAGATGAATTGATGTTTTTTTAATATATTCACTTGGTCACGCTTGTTCAAGGTCATACATTCTTGGGGAAGCATGGGAGCACAATTGAAGGAGCCTTGGCCCCCACTTTCACATGTAGCCCACCTCCACCTTAACTATAATAATCATAAATCATCTAATTCAAACCTCTTAAAGATTCCCTCTACATAAACCATGGTGGTTGTTTTAGTTGGTTGCATATAAAGGATGCAAGGAATTGGAGGAAAGGAGAAAATAATATATGATAATGTAAAACCACATATGAATGTAAGCATCAAATTGTGTGATAACCATGTAAGAACATGTAGTAAGATGTGATTGTAAAATCTTTTGCGAGGGTAGAAGTATAAAGCCCTATCCTATTTTTGGGCTAGTTTGGAAAATGAGTTTTGAAAGGCTAAGAAATTGGAAAACCTTTGAATGAAGGTTTTTAATATTTGAATTAGAAGGTCCTTCATTTGAAGGTCTTGGCCATTCCACATGTCACTAACCTTTGGTTGAAGGTAAAGGACCTTTGATTAAAGGTCTCTTTTTTAAAACATGCAAACATTTTTATTGGCCATTTTCGAAGGTGACCTTCTAATGAAGGACCTTCAATTGAAGGTCACCTTGTAATGAGGTGCCTTGTATTGAACGTCCTTTAATAGAAGGCCTTTCAATCAAAGGTGTCTAAATGGCACCTATGTGGCACCCATTCCACTGTTAGTGTAGGTTTTTTATTTTTCTTATGTTCAAGGATATTTATTTTTTTGTACACATATTATTAAGCTTGCTTAGATTAACTAGGCATGGTTAATATGAGAACACAAGGCATAATCCATCAATTACATGTATCACTCTCACTTACTTTTGGGTAGTTGAGTCTCACACCCTCTTTTGGATTTATTTGTTACCTCTCATAACCATTTGTTTGTCTTTATTTAAGTAGGTAGAACCATCTATTTTGACATTTTACCAAGTAAGTAAAAATCCCGCCTATTTTGGCTAATTGGAGTTATTATGAGCTCTTGGATGTATATGCCTCTATTCTACTATATATATAGCACTCAACTTTAACTTCTACTAGTAAGTGAGAGTAATGTGAGCATTGCTTAAATTCTCTTGTAGTTTTGTCTCATGAACTCTCTCTTTCAAGATAATCTCTCCATTCTTCTCTTTTGATCTTCAATCATTTCTCGATTGGAATGCATGTGATCTATGACCAATAATAGATCTTGGTTCAGGTTCTCACTTCTTGTAGAATCTAACATGGTATTAGAGCATGGTTCTCTAGTATAGTTTATTTTATTGTCCTATATTATTTGAGATATTTGAGGCTAATAATTGCTAATATTTTCTCAAAAACCTAATATGCTCTTCTCTTACATCCTCAAATGATTTGAAGAATCAAAATAGTTCAAAAAAAAGTATTTGTAATACCTTGGGTTTGTATATGTTTTCTTGTGAAAACTAGGTGATTGTAGCTTTTTGGTAATTCTAGTGGCATTTTTAGCTATGCCATAGTGTCCGGGAGGCTTGATAAAGTTAAGATTGGATTTTGTTTCACCAAAATTAGATATCATAGGGCTAAGTTGTAAATAGGGGTTTGAAGCATGGATCTAGTGTGTAGCTATCATTTTGGAGCATTTTCAGCTCAAATAGACTCGTCATCATGCTCAGAAGGCATGAAACATAAAGATCAACTACCAAATTGTTAAATTTAGAGTCAAGAGCCTCTTAGAAAAATAAATTTCCTCATTGGCTTGTATGTATCACCATACCATACAACCATACAGATTTGCATTAAAAAAATATTTCCTAGCTAAAGTTTGTAAAGTTATGAAAATAAAATAAAATAAATTAAGGGGATTTAGCCCTAAGTAGAGGGCACTAAAACTAGGGATTTGTCTCCAAGGGCTCTTAAGGGCTAATCCCTCACAGGCTACCATTGGCCCAATTGGCCCTTTCATGGCCCCTTTAGCCACTACAAACTCCACACAGTCCCTCTACCACCACGAACTTCAACTAGCTCTACCCCCACCATGAGCGCCTCCACACAACACTGCTCAAGCAGTAGATCCACCATCATTGGGCCACCACGATGCCACCTGAGCACCACTTGCTCTAGCTAGAGTCACTCCACTAAATTTGGCATAAGATTTAATGACACTTCTAGTTTAGTAGTAGTTCCAATTTATCTTGATATCCTCTAAACTTGGAAAACTTCCAGATTTCGTGACAATTCTGCCAAATTTGGTGGTGACATTGTGCTAACATCAGTAGGGCCCTTCAAATTTTTCCCTCTTCTCCATTGGCAGGCTTAAGTTTATAGTCAAACTTTGGAAGTTGCTAACTTGGGCTCAAAACCTCCTTTTCTTGATTAATTTTTTTTTATTTGGGCTATTTAGCACTCTATGCATTGGTTTAGATGGTTTCTATTTTTGATGCATAGATTTTTTATAGTTTATAATTTATCATAGGTGTTGCTACATGGTTCTCATTTTGGGAACTTTTGGGGCTCTATTCAAGCTCATACGAGCTCCTTTTCTGTTGTATTTTTTTAACACTTCATAATTTTGTGTACTTCATAGTGTTGCTATCATATTTTACTTATTGTAATCGAAATTGTACTTCTACCATAAGGCCTTATTTTGGCAAGTTGTAGAGCACTAAAGTCAAGTCCACCTTGCATTTCTTGTTGGTGGCAATTGTAACCACACTAAATGTAAAATTTCAAATCATATTTGCCTAGGGGGTTCTTTGATTGAGTGATTCAAGGGGGTCTCTTGGTGTGTGTTTTTTATCTATTTGCTTGTGCTCTTCTTTTCCTTCAGATATGGATCATTTCATAGTTCCATTGCTAACACCCTATAGTTATGCAACTTGGCATCAACATGCATGGAACACCTTAATGCAGCTTGAGTATGTTCCATATGTTGAACAAAAGGTATTTGAACCCACATATGATAAGGAAAAGATAAAATAGATGTTTAAACACACAAAACCACTTGGATGTCTTCATAGCCCTGTTCCCCTTGATCTTATGTTTTAGATTGAAGCATGTACAAATTTAAATGATTCTTGGAATAACTAAAATCACTGTATGGTACAACAGATGAAGTCAGAGGGTATCAAATCGACAATGATTTGACGAGCCTTAATCCAAAGAACTTTGGAAACATCTAGGATAATATTAATAAAGTTAATGATTCGAGCACAATGTAAAGCATGTGGTATTGAGAAAAAAAGATATTCAATTTATTTATAACGCATTGAATAAACTTGGTCTTGAATATACAACTTTAATTTTTAGCTTTCACATTGATAGACTGACTTTGGGATCTGCATACACTATGCCTTCATTTGCATCTTTTTCTAAGATTTTAATACATGAACAACAACAGCTTCTTTCTATGGGTCTCTTAAAATCATCATAGTCTCAAGGTTTGTTTGTTGGTCAACCTAAAGGATAGAAAGAGTCAGGTCCCCTGACAAGAAACATAAGCAACACACAAATCAAGCATAGAACAAATCATCTTCAAAAGAGGACTCATCTAAGAAAGAGAAGCCTACTTGTGCATATTGCAAGTGTGTCACATCTTGTTTTTGGACTTTATTCTTATTGGACATTTTACTATGATCATTTTTACTATGAGTGATTCCACGTGTGTGAAAATAACTATCGTGAATGTTATAAATGCATAATTTTGAAATTTGATTTAATAAATGAATATTATTAGTATGATTATGAATGTACATTTTATTTTGTTTTAGCTATGATTTTGGGGAACTAACCTATTAATGAAAATCTAAGTGCGAACTGAGTGCAGGGAAATGTCGAAGACGAGAACATGGTTGAGGTAGAAATGTTCTAGCCACTTGGCAAGAACTATTTGGGATGGATAACCCTGATGCACTCACACACTCACATAGTCTCATATCATATTGCATTTTCTAAATGATCTTTTTATGCATTATTAATTAGTCGATAAATGTGATTGATAATTTTGGAGTAGATAAATATGTGTTTTAATTAAGTCCATTTTGAATGCATGATTTAGTCATAAATATTAATGTTCTTTCGATTCATAATTAAAAGATGTATTTTATATTTAAATGGTGTATTTTATATGGTGTGTTCTATATTTAAAATGGTGTATTTTATATTATTTAATAATACATAATAATAAGTGTTTTCCTATTTATATAAATATTATTGATTGAAAAACAAATATCTAATTTAGACTTAAAAAAATTATGTTTATATATATATATATAAACATAATTTTTATATATATATATATATATATATATATATATATATAAACATAATTTTTTTAAGTCTAAAGTAGATATTTGTTTTTCAATCAATAATATTTATATAAATAGGAAAACACTTATTATATATATATAATTTGCAAATACTACTTGATTGATTAAAAAGTGATTATGCTTTATTAAAAATAGATATATATTAATATTATTGCAAATACTTCTTGTTGATTTGAGCAATTATGTATTATTTATTAAAATAAAATAGATTATATTAATAATATTGTTATTATATTTAGAATTTAATTAAAAGAATAAAAAAAAATTATTGTCATGCAAATGACAAAAAAATAAATAAAGATTATTTTAATTCTATTTTTTTTTAAAAGAGAGCTTTGAAAAATCAAAACTCATGGAAACAGATGAAAACTGGAGTTATTAAAAAAAAAAAGAAAAGAAAAACATAAATTATGGACGCCAAAATTAAGAGAGTTTATTTTTAGTAATTTATTTAAGCAAAAAAGATCCATTGTTTTAAAAAAAAGTGTCATGCAAACTGGGAAAAAAAGAAAAAGGCGTCTTTGAAAACAAAAAAAAATTGTCATAGTAAAACGGTGATAACTTTGTCATTTCTCAACGAAATTGAAAACTGTAAGCTATTCTGGAAAGCTGGCAAAGAGGAGAACAAAACACAAAAGGGATTGAAGATGTTCATAGTAGTTTGTGAGCAGTTTAGCAAAATATGGACATGATTTATTTTGGGCATGAGAAAAGACAAGGACAACAAAGAAAAGGGATCGACCACCATTATTATTTTTATTTTTGAGCATTGACACAAAGAGCTTAGCATATCATCTTCAAGTGATTGATATCTCTGGATCTGGGAGCAACAAGTACCAGCAAAAGGTAGCATCAGAGGTAGAATCGACCTCTCTTTTTCTTGCTATCAAACTGGGTACTCTCCTTGTTGTTAATTACAATAAATTTTGATTGAATGTGACTATTAAAACATAGTAATTTTAGCCTAGGAATTATTCTTTCTGGTTTGCATTCTATCCTTCTTGCTTTTGTGATCAACCTACTATTTATCTATCTTGCAATACAGATTTTGGAAACTATATTTATCCCCTTAATCACTGTAGTAATACTAACCTACGTTTTAAACTCCTCGTGGGTGCTGGGAAGTTAAGCAGCCTTAGATTTTAAAGTTGTTGCCTTTTCCTTTAACCCACGGCACCTGTAATTGGCTCAGCCTACCCAGCGATTCAGTGAGTTGGCGGTTGTCCCTATCTTCTTGCCAACCATTCTTGTTTTTCCCTTGCATACTTTGTCTTCCTGGCTTTATGTTGAGTGAATCGCCCTCCTTTCTTGATTTTGATGTAAACCATTGAAACCATAGTTACCAGTTATCCAAATGTTGTTAAATTATTCTCTTATAGACTTAATACTTATAGTTGTTATCTTCTTATTGCTGTTAAAAATCAGTGTTTTGATTAAAAGTCTGCCTCTACTTATTGATCGAACTAGGTGAAAATAACCCTTAAACTTAGGTGACAATATTAGGTTCCTATTGCAGCCTTATATTATTGGATATGAGGTCCCTACTATAGCTATATATCATCTATTTTATTGTTTTTTAAAGACCTATTTTTAGTTACTATCATCTATGTGACAGTAAGCCTATTGTGAAGTCTATTGTTTTATTTAAACTTTGTCATAGATCCTGTCGCAGTTGTGATAGTAAGACTGTTGCATGTTTTTTTAACTTCCTGTCACAGTTATGATAGTAAGGTCTTGGAAAGAATTAGATTATAGATTAAAATTATCTTTTCCTATTATGTTTGTTGTGAATATTAGATGGATATACAATAGTTCATGTTACAAACTTTCTTGAAGCAAAATGATATACTTGGTTATAATTAGAAAACCTATTGCACATTGTGTATATTGAATGAAATAGTTCATATCACAGTTATGATAGTAAGGTTGTTTAAGTGATTTAGAAACTAATTACATTATGAATATTTGATTTAAATATGGACTAGGAAAATTAAATCAATTAATAGTCCTATAGACACAATTGGCATGATTAAATGGTATCTCTTTGATGAATTACTTGCTTGAAAGTGTACTCTCGTGGGTTGAGTAAATAAAGGAATTAATAAACTGTATTTAGGTAAAAGATTATGTCATTAACTTAGATATGAAATCTTAGATCGAACCTTTGAAATCATTGAGCATAATTACTAATTGGATATCTATGTAAACGACATCTTATATATTACTGGCATCTATTCTATTTAAAGTGAATTATTTTTTTATTGATTGTGCACGAAAATACATTGATGAAGTGGAGTTCACATACATCATTATTTGATTTTATTGCTTAAATTATATTTCCATTGATTGTGCAATGGGAAAGGGATTAGAATGGTTTAGGCAAATACGGGATATTATCTATTATATATTATCTATTATGTGTGATAGGAGTGGCTTTTGGGCTAGGATGCTAAATGTGGATTAATAGAGATGGACTTTCCTCTTTTCGGGAATTAAACCGGTAACTATTTTTCTAAGGCTTAGATCTAAGTGAGCAGTCATTGAAAAAGATGAATATTTTGTCTAGAAAAACTTTATTGATATATATCTCTGCCACATCCTGTTGTGAGACAATCTGCATTTCATTATTTAGAATTGCACATTAGACATCAGGTTGCATCAGGGGTTCCCTCTTGCTAGTTGTTTCCAGGTAGTAAGACATTTCATGCAGGGCTGGGTTTCCTTTGTCATGAAGGGATCCAGGGAAGCATAATTGCATCATGGTTGGGTGGAAAAGCGCCTGAGCCATGTTCCCATCTCTCGGCTCGCAAGAGGACCATGTGGGTTTGTGGTGTGGATGATTTATGACATGAAAGTCAATTGGACTTTGTATATTCTTTTATAGTGCTATCACCTAGATTGAGCACGTGATTATGTAAGATTTATTAACTTTTATTGATTCATATTTATGAGATTTACCTTTTACTTGAGATGTAGTAATTAAATGAATTATTTACTTCATGTAACTTTTGTGATGGAATGAGTACTTTACATTTGGTATCAGAGCATGGTTCTGGCATTGGGAGCTCTGGGGTGTGTGTTGCTTGGTTTGATCAAGCATGCATGGGTTCTTGTGTGATGGCACGATGTGAGTAACATGCGCCTTCTTTTGTTGTGTCTTCCTTGCATGTGTGAGGTGAAGGACACATTGATTTCGGGGTTAGATAGACCCTGGTGGTTGCTTAGAAGTTGCTAGTGTATGCCTGCATGTGTTTACATGATGATTGTGATTCTCTTGGATGGGAAGACACCCTAGTTGTCGGCATCATTGAATGACTTCTGTATGGTTAAGTAGAAATGATCTTATGATATCGATGTGTTTGGAGTCTTAGAGGACTTGTTTGCTTGTGTAATTGAGTGTGTTCTCTTAACTCGTCCCAATTTTGGATCTAGGCGTAGTGTAGCATCGTACTCCCTCTCTAGTCGCTATAATTAGTCACATAGTTCATGTAATGTGAAACTTTTGAATTTTGATATTTATTTATTTGACTTTGATAATTTCTCTAAACGCTGTAAAGACCAACATTGAAAATTTATTTTTATTTTTGAAAAAGTATAGCCATCAAAATTTGATATTTATTTATCTTGTGACCTTGATGGTCATGTTGGATTTACCGTTGAAATTGCGCACATTTTTATGCCTTATTGTTGGAATTGACTTTCTTTTCTTTGGAATTTATTTATTATTGGTGGCTATGCTTGAATGTTTTAAACCATTACCAGTCATGTATCATGTAATGTCTTCTATCATGTCCTTGGTGGGCCTTTGATAGGTTGTGTAAGGGAGTAGGATTTGGAGAATATATTGTTTCGTAGCGAGTGTGTTACTAGGAGTTTTGGTAAATTGAATTCTTTAATTATTGTTAGATGCAATGAACATTGTTTGAAGTGTTGAGGAAGTTTTGAAATAGATTTTGGTGTCACTATGGATCACTTGAAGTAAGTTGAAATTTTGTTTGAAGTTAAAGGTTTATGGAGTGAAAAAGAATTTTTGAAGAAGAATTGGAAAAAGTTAATAAAGAATTGATGAATGTTAAAAAGATTAATATAGAATATATGGAAAGAATAAAGGAGTTAGGAAAGGAAAAGTATGAAAATTTATGTGAAAATGATCTCCTGGAAAAAGAATTGGTGAAAGTTCAAGAGAAAAATGAAGAATTAGAAGAAGATTTGAAGTTGTTTGATAAGGTTAAAGAAAAAGGGAATGAAGATTTGCAAGAAAAGTTGAAGAAGCTAGAAGAAGAAAATTCAAAATTGAAAGATCAAAATGATGAGTTAAAATAATTGTTTGTAGCATGCCAAAAAGAAAATGAATGTTGAAATCAAGCCGTCAGTTTGTGAAGTCTCATGTGACATAGATGATTTGTGTTCTTTAGATGATTTTACATTATTCCTATTGTGATAGAGAAGGAAATAGAAAAGAAAATTGTCAAAATTTACATCCTTATAAAATTTGTGGTTTGAAAAAAAATCATAGTGAAAAGACATGTTGGAATAGAGAGTTGAAAAAAAAAATCTATGACAAGTTGTTTGAAAATGAATTGTGGTTGGATAAATGTATTTGATTGGCAAAAGAGCACAGGTATGTTTAGAATGTTTTATAGACATGAGTCTTCTCATGTTGAGAAAAAGGAACTAGAATTGAACAACATAAGTAGAGAATAGTAAAGAGATTGAAGAAATTGAATTATTTTAGCATTGTACATGTTGTTCTCAAAATTAGCTACGCTCGTTTTTGTAGATAACCCCACGAAACTTGTCCGTTTCGTGAATCTACACTCTAAGCTCGCGGACCGAGACAAGTTTCTCTTGATCTCGCGTGAAGTCATTTAACATTCTAAACTGGTTTATGACATCCCTTTGAATAGGTTTCTTGATATTTGCGAAGAACATTCAAGTTGTAAATTGGTTAAAATGTTAATTTTAGTTATTTTTAAGTGTTAATAAAATTTGAAGTCTTGATATGCAAGAGCGGCAAAAATTGCTGCTCCTGCATATCTCTTTATGACTTGTTTTTCTTATATATGCAATAGCGGCATTTTTTGCCGCTTTTGCATATACTTTTCATTTTGCATGTAGAGGCGGCGGATTTTGCCACCATTACATGCGTTTTTTGGTTTAACATGTGAAGTCAGCGATTTTTGCCATTTTTACATGTTTTTTCTTCTTTTGTGCATGGTCGGCAAATTATACCGCCGGTGCTTCTTTTTGATTTGTGCACTTGTCGCCGAAATCTCTGCTCGAACAAGATCTTTGGAATCTTGGTCACCCAGTGCCATTAATGGCCACTCGTGCCACTCGCTGAGCATTTGTGTTTGTGTTATTTAATGTTTTTCGATGGCTTATTTTACCATTTCATGCTTCCTCCTGAGCTATCCTCCAGACCTCTCCTAACACTGCTTGATCGCGCCTTCGAAGAGATCGATCAACATCCATCGCCGTCGAACATAGGGTTTCAAGTTTTAGATGGGTAAGTGTTTTTTTTTTTTTGTTTTCCATTCTCCTTCTTCACTGATTATGATGTGTATCATTTAGATTTTTGTTTTGGATTCGTTACGTTCTTGTCTTTTGTTTTTGTTTTGTTGTTTTCGTGATTTGTTTTCGCACCAGAGGTGCCCTAGGTTTTGCCCCAAAATCTCTAGGTTTCTACCGCCTAGATCCCCAACCCTCGCTACATACCGTTATGTAACCTCGGCAGAATTCGCCGATCCCACCTGGAAACCCTGTGACCACTACCGAGTGTTCAACACGAAACTCCCAGCCCTTGCATTTAAATTTGTAAATTTCCCCAAAACGCAACGCCGGTGAAATTTGTCGCTGGAACTTCATTCGTATCAATGTGCAAGATCGGCTAATTCTGCCACTCATACATGTATCGGGTTCCTCTCATGAGATGTCGGTGAAATTCGCCGACTAAACATTGAAAAATGATAAATTTCCCTGAAATGCAGCGTCGGCAAAATTTGCCGCTCTGACATAAACCTTTGTTCTTCTTACCTGCATCGGCGGCGAAATTTGCCGCTCATACCAATTCCCGGTCTTTATCAACATGTAGTGGCGGCAAAATTTGCCGCCAATGCAAAAATACAAAACCCTCATATGCAAGGGCAGCAAATTTTGTCGTCCATGCAAAAATGTCCCAAATTTGTCTGACTCTGAAAAATTTCCAATTTTGATTTCTCGAGCCCGCTTCTCCTCTGATTTTTGGCCAGCTCACACTATAGCCCTTTTTCAAGTGCATTCCCATAGTCGTGATCATCAACATGCAATTTTCCCAGATTGCCCATATTTTTCCTAATTGCATGATCATGACTTTTGTTGCAGTTTCTTCTGCGGAGCTTCGTTCAACATCAGACTTCTTCTCGGTGAAAGTTCATCCAAATGACTGACTTGTCCCCGAAGAAGTCAAAAGCAATGAAGTACAAATATCAAGGTGTTTTCCCAATCACCTCAGTCCATTCTAATGTTGAGGACATTAGAGATATGGAGATTGGCCATGTTGATATGGCTGAGTTTGTAGAGAGAACCAAGTCAAGCAACCCCAGTGCTATGATGAAGAAGATAGTGGAGAGTAATATTCATCTGGTATCATCCTTCCCAGTGGCGGCTCACAATACAGAATTTGTTCTTTAGTGTGCCCATTTCTATAACAAAGATATTAGAGCCGTGGTGGATGCCAGTGGTAATGTAATAATCAGGTTGGATCCTGAGTTCATTGACAAGGTGTTCATGTGTCCTCCTACGACAGAGGTATTGAAGCTTGACTTTGTTGAAGCTCAGAAGGAATATGACAAGAATCCAGAAAAAGCAAAGAAAGTGATCAACAAAAAATGGTTGAAGACTGCAAGGTCAAGTTTGTCAAGGTGGCCACGTAGTTTTCCTCGGAGTGATTTTGTAGAAGAAGTTGGTGACTTGATTACCCTCCTCAGTAGGATAAGAGGTTTGTCCTCCTCTTCACAGTTTCATGAATGGATGTATCCTTTCATTAAGGTCATACTCCAGGGCAAGCAAGTTATTTTTTGGGGAGAACAAATCAGTAACGCTTTGCATGACCAACTGACGAAGGTATCCACTACCTCCAAGTTCTTCATGACTTCCTATCTGGTATACATTGCAGCCTCCATGAGGATTTTTCTGGGATTATCATTAGAAGGGGATAGGAGAGTAGTCCCAGTATACCAATATTATTCTCAGCTGACATTGAAAGGTTCAATTCACCATTTCAGGAGGGTGAATGATGTGTTCTTTGTTGTATTCTTGTGTCTTTTTGATCCCCAACTGGAGCAGAGAAGAATTTCAGACGAGGCATGGACAGTGGTTAATAACTTTGGTTGTATGTTTTTGCAATTTCCATCTTTCTCATACTTGAGGGTTGGCTTTTTCCAAGGCTACCCTTATATGCTTCCTAGGTTTCCTTCAGACAGACTGGTCTTGATGGAGTTGTGCAGACAAATGATTGTTGTGCATAACAAACAGATGGAACTCAAGAAGCCTGGTTTCAGATTTCCAGTGGAAATTGGCAGATATTCAGTGTTGACTGCCGCAAAGGCAAGGGCCATGGAGACAGAAATGCAGTTGGTCACCATGAAGCAATTCAAGAGGAGACCAAAATTTGACTACCGAGGCGTAAAGGATAAAATTAGGAGGAAAACTCAGTTTCATGAACCCATGGTGGAAGATGTCTAGATAGACTTGAGAACAGAGGAAGATATCAGGAAACTAGACTATAGCAGGCTGTCTCTAGAACAAATTGAATATCTGGGACTTGCTGATATTCTAGAAGATCTTGTGGATGATGGGGAATTGGTTGATGCCAGGTACGATGCAGAGCAGATAGCTAGTACTCCTCTCCCTCCAATCCAATGGTCCCAAAAGGAGTCAACTTCACTAAGGAAGAGATTTGAGCCTATATTAGCTAACACCAATAACTGGCTGGCGGATAAAGGAATTACGCTGAAAGAATTTCTCACTGGTTTGGAAACTGAAATTCAAGAGCAGACTGGTAAAAAGGCAGAAAACAGAATGAAGAACAAGAGTGATGTTCCATCATCCTCTAAAACACACAAGCCTAAAATCAGATTTGTAACGAAGAAAGCAAAAGCTATTGAGGAAGAACCTGAAATGAAAGAAATAGAAGTTGAGGAGCCAGCGATTGAAGATCCAGCTACAGAAGAGATGGATGTTGAAGACAGGAATTCAGATCAACAAGATGAGGAGGCTTTGTCTCCACAGGAAAATACACCTGTCGCAGCCCCTGTGTCTGTTTCCCCTATTAACATTCCTTCCTCTAAATCCCCCTCTCCTCCTAAAATAATTTTTGATAATCCCCAAAGCACTTTTGAAAATGTTCTCTGTTCTTCTGAGTCAATTCCTAGTTTGTCTTCTTCGTCTTTTAACATTGGGGATATGTCCATGTTTGATCATTTTGTGATGAATACTAAGCAAGTTTCAAGTGCAAATGTAACAGGTGTGGTTTTTACTAACACCCCGCCTATTGTTTCTACTACCAGTACAAGCATAGTTCCGGGAACACCAGCAGTAGGAATGGATCCCAATGTGAATACTTCTCTGCTTCCACCTTGGTTATCAGCTTACACGCCAAAGAGGAAAAAGCAAGTCATCTCTCCAGATGATTTTGATTTCACTAAGTTGGTACCTGCAAAGCCTAAGGCCCCGAAGAAACCAAAGATCCTTTCCAGGGTACTTGAAGATAAGGGACATAAATTTCTAGAGATAGCAAAACCTCCACAGGATGCAACTGTTGAAAATTTTGATATGAATGACTATTCTATTTCTAGGGTTGAATTGGGCAAAATCACCCATGAAAGCGCTAAAAATGATATGCAGTCAGCCATGGACATCCTGATCTGGAAGTTCGACAGGGAAAAAGAAATGAAAGATTATTACAAGGCAAAGGTAGAACAGCTAACTATAGTGGTAAGAAAGATCACTTTGAACTCGAAAGTAGTTACTCCAGAGGCCGTTTCCGTAGAAGACCCTGTCATTCTGAAAGCAGAAAAGACTCACCTCAAAGGAAAAGTACTTGAAGAGTACTTAGACGGGATGCGAGCACAAGGAATCTCTTTGCTCACGGATGTATTTGAGAAGACGAATAAAATGAGGAAAGTAAGGGTAGAACTTAATGATCTCATTGATGCTATCTCTCAAGATATTGAGCGCACGAAGGATACTCATGACAAATGGGTGGAAATGAGGAAGCTAAAAATAAGTACCCTAATATCCATTGGCGCTATTTCCAACAGGGATTCATATACAGAAACAAAGGAAGCTCTAATGTACAGGAGCAATATGCTAAGAAATTTGATCAAGGATCTTGAAGCTGCAAAGGAAATCAGTGAAGAAAATGATGTTAATCTTTTACATAAGTTGGAGGAGTTACCTTGTAAGTTGGTGTCACAGGATAACCAATTTCTTTCTGCAGAAGAAATGGTTCAGGAATTTGAAGACATGTTCCAGAAAGAATTTGAAGATAAAGCATTTTCAATAACTTATGTGGACAACATTTTAGACAACCAGTTAACCTTGGACAATCTGAAAACCATGTTAACTAATCATGCCAAATCAATCACTACAGTGAGGGATGCCATAGTGAGGGCCAGGATGATCTTCAAGAATGCATTCAACCCAGATAGCATTGAAATGCAAGCGGCCTTTACTATGTATGATCACCACATGAGAAAAAGTGGAGATACAAATTGAAACAGTTGTTTTTTCCCTTAGTTTATTTTCTAATTTTCATATGTACTTTCAAAACAATTTTGGACAGTTTTACATGTACATTTTTAATATGTAATTACATGTAAAAATATAGGAAGTCCCAAGTCAATAAGGACTCCTATTTTTGAATAAGTCAAAGTAGTTAGTTTTTCCTAAATTTTCTCAAGGCCTTTCCCTATAAATAAAGGGGGCCTCTTTTGTAAATATCTATCTTTTGTCTATTGCAAGAAAACTCTGGCGAATTGAGAAGCAAATCAAGACTTTGTGCTTTTTGTGAAAATCAATATTCAAATATTCATCAATACAAGAAAGCAAGTTCAATTCCAATCTTTGTCGTGGGATTATTTGTGTTGTGATAGTTTTGTTCTTACGTCTTGCTATCATAATCTTATTTGATAATAATTGAAGTGTGGAGTTTGTTACAAGTGATTGAAGAGCACTCTTAATTTGATTCTGATAAACTTTGTGTTATCAAATCAGTTGTGGGTTATATGTTCATGATTGTGAGAATACAATAGTTTGGAGACTTTGTACTGCAAGTTGTTATATTTGATTTACTTTTACCATCTTGAAGAAGAGTGAAGACTTTGTGCTGCATTCTACTTCAAATAGTTCCATTTACAAGTAGCAAGTGAGGTAACAGAAAACTTTGTGTTTCAGTGATTTTGCGATAATTTGAAGTCATTTATAAAGAGTTTGAAGTATTAACATCTATTCTGAAAAAAAGAGAATAAGATGAGATGGAACCACCACAAACATAGTTTTTAGTGTACATAAATTTCATAAGTTGTTTGGTTTGCAAAAGTCAAGTAATTAGAGGGAAGCTCCTCTTGCTGAGAGGAGAGACTTTGTCTCATCATAGCTGTGGCTGATATACCCATTTTGCCGTTAGCGAGTTAACGACAAAATATTCACCCAACAGTACAAAAGCACGAGGAAGACAAGGAAGAGCTTTTCTAGAAATTTTGAATTGTAGATCAGGTTGAAGATAAAGTTTGGTTGCAAGTAATGAAAGAGGAAATGGATTCCATTGATAGGAATGATATGAGTGGTATAGTTTTAGAGGAGTTGTTTGCAAAATGGTTGGATATGACCTAGTTGGTGTACCTTGGAAGCTTTGTTTTGATATCTTTAATCTTGACCAGTGTTTGTTTGGAGGAATGATCTTTTGATATTATATTGTGTTACCATGAGGATGAATATGAGGATTGATTCTTGTTTTTATGAGTCTATGTTAATTGATTTTGCCTCATTTAGTGTACATTAAAGATGTGATTGTTATACTTATGCTAGAATGAATGTAATTGAGTGGTAGTTGTGCAATGTGTTAGTTTATATACATTGAATTGGTAGTTGTGCCATGTAAATTGATTGATTGATCATATACTTAGATTTATTTGATGGACGCAATGTTAAGTACAAAATTGAGATATTATTTTGTATAAGGTTGAGTAGGACCAATAGTTTGGTGGATGGTGCCACATGAGAGGATGTAAAGGGCATTAGTAAAGATGCTTTGTTTGATTTGATGGTACCTTGATGATACTTTAATTGATTAGTGATATATTTCTATTATTTAAGCATGTGTGTGATAAGACATCGGGACGATGTCTCTTCCTAGTGGGGAAGGATGTCACATCTCGTTTTTGAATTTTATTCTTATTGGACATTTTACTATGATCATTTTTACTGAGTTATTCCATGTGTGTGAAAATAACTATCATGAAGTAATAAATGTATAATTTTGAAAGTTGATTTAATAAATGAATATTATTAGTACGATTACGGATGTACATTTTCTTTTGTTTTGGCTATGATTTTGGAGAACTAACCTATTAATGAAAATCTAAGTGTGACTGAGTGCAAGCAAATGTTGAAGACGAGAACATCGTTGAGGTAAAGATGTTCTAGCCACTTGGCAAGAACTGTTTGGGATGCATAACTCTAATGCACTCACACACTCACATAGTCTCATATCATATTGCATTTTCTGAATGATCTTTTTATGCATTATTAATTAGTCGATAAATGTGATTGATAATTTGGGAGCAGATAAACATGTGTTTTAATTAAGTCCATTTTGAATGGATGATTTAGTCATAAATATTAATGTTCTTTCGATTTATATTTAAAAAACGTATTTTATATTTAAAATGTGTATTTTATATTATTTAATAATAAAAAATAATAAGTGTTTTCCTATTTATATAAATATTATTGTTTAAATTTAAACAAATATCTAATTTAGACTTAAAACAATTGTTATATATATATATATATATATATTTGCAAATACTACTTGATTGATTAAAAAAGTGATTATGCTTTATTAAAAATAGATATATATTAATATTATTGCAAATACTTCTTCTTGATTTGAGCAATTATGTATTATTTAAAATAAATAGATTATATTAATAATATTGTTATTATATTTAGAATTTAATTAAAAGAATTAAAAAAAATTATTGTCATGCAAATGATAGAAAAATAAATAAAGATTATTTTAATTCTATTTTTCAAAAAAAAAGGAGAGCTTTGGAAAATCAAAAATCATGCAAACGGATGAAAACTAAAGTTATTAAAAAAAAACTTAAATTATGGATGCCAAAATTAAGAGAGTGTATTTTTAATAATTTATTTAAGCAAAAAGGATCCATTGTTTTAAAAAAAAAGTGTCATGCAAACTGGAATAAAGAAAAAAGGCGTTTTTGAAAACTAAAAAAAATTAGTCATAGTAAAATGACGATAACTTTGTCATTTCTCAATGAAATTGAAAACCATAAGCTGTTTTGAAAAGCTGGCGAAGGGAAGAACAAAACCCAGAAGGTCTTTGAAGATATTCATAGTGGTTGGTGAGCAGTTTATCAAAAGATAGATGTGATTTATTTTGGGCGTGAGAAAAGATAGGGACAACAGAGAAAAAGGGATCGATCACCATTTTTATTTTTATTTTTCTGAGCATTGACACAGAGAGCTTAGCATATAGGCAATCATCATTTTTATTATTTTTTTCTAAGTATTGACATAGAGAGGTTAGCAAATAGGCGATCACCATCTTCAAGTGACCAATATCTCTGGATCTTAGAGCAATAGGTAGCAGCAAAAGAACAACATCAGAGGTAGAATCGACCTCTCTTTTCTTTCTATAAAACTGGGTACTCTCCTTTTTGTTAATTGCAATAAATTTTGGTTGAATGTGACTGTTAAAACATAGTAATTATGGCCTATGAATTATTCTTTCTAGTCTACATTCTATCCTTCCTATTTTTGTGATCGACTTGCTATTTATCTAGCTTACAATATAGATTTTGGAAACTATATTTATCCCCTTGATCATTGTAGTAATATCAGACCTGCGTTTTAAACTCCTCATGGGCATTAGGAAGTTGAGCGGCCTTAGATTTTAATGTTGTCACCTTTTCCTTTAACCCACGGCGCCTGTAGTTGGCTCGGCCTGCCCAACGATTTAGTGAGTTGGAGGCTGTCCCTATCTTCTTGCCAACCATTCTTGTTTCTCCCTTGCATACTTTGTCTTCCTAGCTTTATGTTGAGTGAATCACCCTCCTTTCTTGATCTTGATGCAAATCGTTGAAACCATAGTTACCATATCTAGATGTTAAATTATTCTCTTACAACCTTAATACTTATAGTTGTTATCTTCTTATTGCTGTTAAAAATTAGTCTTTTGATTAGAAGTCAGCCTCTACTTATTGATCGAACTAGATAAAAATAAACCTTAAACTTAGGTGATAGTATTAGGTTCATGTTGTAGTATTAGGATCCGAGGTCCCTACTGTAACTATATATCATCTATTTTATTGTTGTTTAAAGACCTATTTTTAGTTACTATCGTCTGTATGACAATAAACCTATTGTGAACTTTGTTATTTTAATTAAACTTTGTCACAGATCCTGTCGCAGTTGTGATAGTAAGATTGTTGCATGTTTCTTTAACTTCCTGTCACAGTTATGATAGTAAGGTCTTGGAAAGAATTAGATTATAGAATAAAATTATCTTTTCCTATTATGTTTGTTGTAAATATTATATGGATATACAATCTAGATCATGTTACAAACTTTCTTGAAGTTAAATAATATACTTGGTTATAATTAGAAAACTTATGGCATTATGTATATTGAATGAAATAGTTCTTGTCACAGTTATGACAGTAAGGTTGTTTAAGTGATTTAGAAACTAATTATAGTATGAATATTTGATTTAAATATGAACTAGGAAAATTAAATCAATTAATAGTTCTATAGACGCAATTAGCATGCTTAAATGATATCTCTTTGATGAATTACTTGCTTGAAAGTGTACTCTCGTGGGTTGAGTAAAGAAAGGAATTAATAAATTGTATTTAGGTAAAAGATTATCTCATTGACTTAGATATGAAATCTTAGATCAAACCTCTGAAATCATTAAGCATATTTACTAATTGGATATCTATGTAAACACCATCTTATCTATTACTGGCATCTATTCTATTTAAAGTGAATTGTTTTTCTGTTGATTGTGCATGAAAACACATTGATGAAGTAGAGTTGACATACATCATTATTTGATTTTATTTCTTGAATTGTATTTCCATTGATTGTGCAATGGGAAAGGGATTAGAATGGTTTAGGCGAATATGGGATATTATCTATTATTTGTGATAGGGGTGGCTTTTGGGCTAGGATGCCAAATGTGGATTAACAGAGATAGCTTTTCCTCTTTTTAGGAATTGAACCGGTAACTATTTTTCTAAGGCTTAGATCTAAGTGAGCAGTCATTGAAAAAGATGAACATTTTGTCTAGAAAAGATTTATTGATATATATATATATCCTGTTGTTAGACAATTTGCATTTCATTATTTAGAATTACACATTAGACATCAGGTTGCAACGGGTGTTCCTTCCTGCCAGTTGTTTCCAGGTAGCTGGACATTTCATGCAGGGATGGGTTTCCTTCATGTCATGAAGGGATCTAGGGAAGTGTGATTGCATCATGGTTGGGTAGACAAGCACCTGAGCCATGTTTCCATATCTCGGCTCGTAGGAGGACCATGTGGGTTCATGGTGACTAGAGAGTTTGTTTGATTTATTATACTTGTACATATTTATTGTAACTTGTGAATGGATGAATTATGGCATGAAATCCAATTAGACTTTGTATATTCTTTTATAGTGCTATCACCTAAATTGAGCACATAATTATGTAAGATTTATTGACTTTTATTGATTTATATTTATGAGATTTACCTTTTACTTGAGATGTGGTAATTAAATGAATTATTTACTTCGTGTAAATTTTGTGATGGAATGAGTACTTTACATTTGGTATTAGAGTACGGTTCTAGCATTGGGAGCTCTAGGGTGTGTGTTACTTGGTTTGATCAAGCATGTGTGGGTTCTTGTGTCACGGCATGATGTGAGTAACATGTGCCTTCTTTTGTTGTGTCTTCCTTGCATGTGTGAAGTGAAGGACACATTGATTTCAGGGTTAGATAGACCCTTGTGGATGCTTAGAAGTTGCTAGTGTATGACTGCATGTGTTTACATGATGATTGTGAATCCCTTGGATGGGAAGACACCCTTGCTGTCGGCATCATTGAATGATATTTGTATGGTTAGCTAAAAATGATCTTATGATATCAATGTGTTTGGAGTGTTAGAGGACTTATTTGTTTGTGTGATTGAGTGTGTTCTCTTAACTTGCCCCAATTTTGGATCCAGGCATAGTGTAGCATCGTACTCCCTCTCTAGTAGCTAGAATTAGTCACATAGTTCATGTAATGTGAAACAGTTGAATTTTGATATTTATTTATTTGACTTTGATAATTTCTCTAAATGTTGTAAAGACCAATATTGAAATTTTATTTTTATTTTTAAAAAAGTATAGCCATCAAAATTTGATATTTACTTATCTTGTGACCTTGATGGTCATGTTGGATTTACTGTTGAAATTGCGCGCATTTTTATGCCTTATTGTTGGATTTGACTTTATTTTCTTTGGAATTTATTTATTTATTTATTATTGGTCGCTATGCTTGAATGTTTTAAACTGTTGGTCCCATAGCATGTAATGTCTTCTATCATGTCCTTGATGGGCCTCTAATAGGTTGTGTAAGGGAGTAGGATGCGGAGAATATACTATTTCGTAGTGAGTGCGTTACTAAGAGTTTTGGTAGATTGAATTCTTTAATTATTTTTAGATGCAATGACATTGTTTGAAGTGTTGAGGAAGTTCTGAAATAGATTTTGGTGTAACTATGGATCACTTGAAGTAAGTTGAAATTTTGTTTGAAGTTAAAGGTTTATGGAGTGAAAAAGAATTTTTGAAAGAAGAATTGGAAAAAGTTAATAAAGAATTGATGAATGTTAAAAAGATTAATATAGAATATATGGAAAGAATAAAGGAGTTAGGGAAGGAAAAGTATGGAAATTTATGTGAAAATGATCTTTTGGAAAAAGAATTGGTGAAAGTTCAAGAGAAAAATGGAGAATTAGAAGAAGATTTGAAGTTGTTTGATAAGGTTAAATAAAAAGGGAATGAATATTTGTAAGAAAAGTTGAAGAAGATAGAAGAAGAAAATTCAAAATTGAAAGATCAAAATGATGAGTTAAAACAATTGTTTGCTGCATGCCAAAAAGAAAACGAATGTTGAAATCAAGCTATCAGTTTGTGAAGTCTCATGTGACATAGATGATTTGTGTTCTTTAGATGATTTTACATTGTTCCCATTGTGATAGAGAAGGACATAGAAAAGAAAATTGTCAAAATTTACATCCTTTCAAAATTTGTGGTTTGAAAAAAAAATCATAGTGAAAAGACATGTTGGAATAGAGAGTTGAAAAAAAAAGAATCTATGACAAGTTGTTTGAAAATGAATTGTGGTTGAATAAATGTATTTGATTGGCAAAAGATCACATGTGTGTTTAGAATATTTTATAGACATGAGTCTTCTCATGTTGAGAAAAAGGAAAAAGAATTGAACAACATAAGCATAGAATAGTGTTACCTTTTGAGTCGCCCTTGTTTATTTATGTATTGGTAATATTTCTTGAACAAAAGCCGGTTTATCGTGCTATATTCCCGATCATCCTTCTTTTGTCAATCGGCTCTCAATCCTTTAATTTTTACCCGTGCGTCGCCTTTGTAAACAAAGTCACTTAAGGTTTGAACCTTTGAACCCTAACCATTCTCAAAGTCTAAAGTTCAATGGTTCAATGTGTCTGAAATGTCGTATAAAGCAAGTTGTTTTGTCTTTGCCTCAAGCGTCTTGGAAGTTTCGGGTTGAACTTGAACTTCCCGCTTGAACTCTTCCGCGGGGTTCAATGGTTCAAGGTTCAAGGTTCAATATTCATAGCCTTTTTCATCCATCAGGTTGCGCAGTTGCCTTATGTCATGTGTCATTGAACTTGAACTTCCCGCTTGAACTCTTCCGCGGGGTTCAAGGTTCAAATAGTTCAAAGTTCAAAGAGTTCGCTATTTCATAATTTGGGACCTTATACTAGAAGCCGCGTAACCTTCTGTTGGTCTATATAGCCCATGTGTCGTTGAACCTTCATATTGAACCATCGCGTTGAACCATGTTTCAAAGGTTCAATGGTGCGAAGATTTGGTAAGTTTGGTCCCATCTGCTCCCGCGGTTTTCCAAGCCAAATTTAGCGGGAAAGTTGGAGGAGATTTTGTCAGGAACTCATCATAAAAGCAAGAGCTCTAATTTGACGGAAGCTACGGATAATTATTATACCTCATGATGGCGCGACAACATTACTTGCTATTAATGGAAAAATCAGAGTTCACGTCCCTTCAAATACTTTTGGCACGTATTGATCTGAGCGATAGACATTCATTCTGGTAAGTGCCATTGTTAGCCAAAAACAACCCAATTTTAGCAAGTATTCACATTGTGCGACGCGGAGGAGAATAGCGCTGAAAGTGTAAGGCTCTCGTTTCTCAAGCTTTTGCAGTGCTTTCAAATTTCCTGAAGGTGAGTCCTGTTTCCCCCTGTACTATTCCGAGTTCTTTTACTGGAAAGAAGAACCCCTAGAATTTTTGTTATTTTCGAGATTCGAATTGCTATATCATAGTCTTCCCAATATGTCTTTGAAGTCTACATGTTTGGGGGATGAACACGGCCCCAGTCTTATTTATTCCCACTCCGAGTTTGGAGACACCGCATTAGTTCAGTATGACTTGGAGGAATTCATAGAAAGAACAAAGAACCCTGTCCAAACCCCCACAATGAAGAAGATTGTAGACAGTGGTTTAGTGGAAGCTGCAGCCTTTCCTCAGGCCATTCTATGCCCTGAATTGGTTCAAGAATGTATAAACAGATATGACCCCCAGAACAGATGTGTCAAAAACGCCAACGGGGATGTGCTGTTTTCTGTCAACAGACAAACCCTTATGTCTGTGATGAAGATACCGCATAAGGGGGCATATTCCAACCTCGACATTACCTCCTCCAATGGATATTTTTCAGAAAAGAAACCAACTTACAAGAGTGTGATAGCACGGAATTGGCTGCTAAAGTTTCAGAAAGGTGGTTCAAGGCTGCCCAGACCCCTCACTAGAGACCATTTAATACAGGAAGTAAGGGATATTGTGGTGTTATTGAACAGATTGAGAGGCAATCAACATGCCTATTACTGGGAAGACTGGATGTATTTTTTTATACAAGTCGTCCTCCAGGGTGAACAATACTTGGATTGGGCCGAGATAATAGCTGACTGTCTGCATCAGAGCTTAAATAATCGGCTGGGCAACAGGGATTTCTTTATGTCTTCTTATCTATTTTACTGTTTAGCCTCCACAAGAGATTGGTTTGACCTGCCTCATGAGCCTTTAGATGAAAGCAGCAAAGTTTATCAATATTACTCACAGTTGCAAAGAAAAAATTGTTATGAAAATTACAAGAGGATCAATGATGTCTTCACTGGGAAGATGACCTATGAATTGACAGGTAACCCAGGTAAGAGAATGACCAGTGAAGCAATGCAGCTAATCAGTATCTACGGTAGCTTTTTCATCCAATTCTCTGAGTTCACCTATATCAGAGTTGGGGGATTCGATGGCGAACCAATGAAGTTACCCAGATATGTATTTGATCGTTTTGTACTAATAGAGGTATGTCGGCAATTGGCACATGTTCATAAAAAATTTCCATCAAAAAGGGGTTGTGGTATTTCTTTTCCTGTTGAACTCGGGCATTATTCATGCCTGTCAACTTTTGATGCTTTAAATCTGGGGGTGAACCTCAAGAGGTTCAATTTTCAATCCTTCACTGCTAGAGCCAAATTCGACAGTAAAAGTTTTGTTAAAGATAACTTAAATTCTGGAACAGGGCACTCGCACCTTCCTAAGCTGGAGGATTATTGGATGGATTGTCCAGATGAGTTTGAAGTTAGGAGAAGGTTATGGTGCAGGTTTTCTTTAAGACAAATAATTACCTTTAACTTAGACATGGACATTTCTGGAGTTCTTGTTGATGATGAAGAAGTGGTTGATCCACAATTTGAGAAAGTGGAGCACTTACCCATTCCAGAGGTGGACTGGAGCAAGAAGGAGGAGGACAGGATTGAAATTAAGACCCTCCCAGTGATAAGGAGGACTGAAAAATGGTTGAGAGAAAAGAAGCAACAAGGGTCTCAAGATAAAAATGTTCAACAATTATCTTCAGCGGTTGCATCACCACTTCCCCTGGATCCTTCTAATCAACCTCTTGCTATCTGTGGTGTAGGTGCTTCTGAGCCATCATCTGAAAAGAGCCTTGTCACCAAGAAATCCAGAAGAGTCCTCACAGACATTCTGCCTTCTCGTGTCACCAGGCTGAGAACCAAAGGTAAAAGGAAGAAGCCAGTTTCTGAGACAATAATTGTCGACTTAAATTCAGAAGAAGCAGAGGACCCCATGGGGGACAGAGAAGCAAGCCCAACCAGAACAGAAGTAGTTGATACTGGTTCACAGTCAGAGGATGTTTTGGGTACTCCGGAAATGTTGATGATTTCAGATAAACCTTCTGATGGAGAAAAACTCAGGGAGACAACCCCGGCACCAAAGTGGCTAGAGAGCTCTATATCTGATAAAAAGAAGGTGGTTCCTTTCGTTCTCCCTCTGGAAGATATGGTAAGTAAATGTCTGGGGAAGACCCCCAAGTCCAAAAGACTTAAAACAGTATCCAGGATAGATATTGACCCAAGCACTGGTAACTGGAGCACAGAAATAGCCAAACCAGTGACCGAGGAAGAGGTTCAAGATCCTACAGTGCATGATTTCACTGTGGAAAAGATAGACCTCGGTACTGCCTCCAGAGCTGCGGATGTACACCATCTCGAAGCTTCAACTAAAAGAATGGTCAATCGAACGATGAAAGATGAAAGGGACAAAAGAGAATTAAAACAAACTCTGCGTGCAATGGCAGAGTATATTGAAGCCATCAACAATCCTAACCCGCAGCCAATCTCACAAGTTCCCTTGTCTTTTGACCCAAAGTCACCCGTCAATCAGAAAATGTTAGATCAAGTTCATAGGAGCAAAATGGTCTCAAAAACATTTGATGGCTGGTTAGACAGCATTGAGCAAAGGGGAACTGAGTATATCCATGAACTCAAAGGCATATATGACCTGACTGCTACTACCATTGAAGATCTTAAAGCACAGGTTGCTGTCTGGGCTAAGGACGAAGGCAAGTGGACCAGTGTGACGAACCAAATAGAGGAAGTTCGAAAATATGGGCTGGAAAAGTTTTTGGCAGAGATGAAACTGACTGGTGTAGATGAGGATTTATTGTATGTGAACAAAAAGAATATCGAATGGAGGAACTCCATATCCCGACAAGCACGCTTTGAAGTCTCAAAGCTCATTAAGGAGATAACGGACTTCACTCAGTCATTGCAACGTGATTTACAGTGTATCGACATAAAATACATGAAGGATGATGGAAAGCCTGAAGAAGATGTTGAAGCAGTAGCCCAATCCTTTAGGGATAAGATCCGTTTTGTTAAAGAGAATGATAATATTCTTATTGAGGATTTCTCCAGAATTTCTAAAGTCGAATCCCTGCTCTACCTCTGTATCGACGCACTCCCTGAACACAAGGAAAAATTTGGGAAAATGCGAAGGGAAAAGGAGGTCTGGAAATTGAGGATGAAGCATATAGGCATACCAAACTTTCCTAAAATTCAGGAATTCGTGGCTGCCTTTCAGGAGTGGAGAACCCAGCATGCTTCCCAGGCTCTCGACAGCAAATCAGGGGATGCTGATTCATCGCCCCAGTCATAACCGCATCAGCTCTTTCTTTTTCAAGTCTTTAATTTATGTTATTTCTGGCAACTTTAATCTTTTACGATCAGTTGTTAAAACTAAATCCCGTATGGGTCAGAGTGAGGTTAACTCTGAGTTTAATTTGCTTGAGGACATGGTTAAGACTTGGATATATATTTGTTTTTTTTTTTAGAATTTAAGCAGGAGAGAAAGTGAGGGAAAGAAAAGAGGAAAGGGGAATTTCAGAAAAACTGTGTTTATTTTTATATATGATGATTGTTTGAAAAATTTTTCATCTGTGAATGAAAAGAGGAACGATTGCTGCTTATTTGGATCTGTGCGTCTAAATGTGTGAAATTTGATTTTCTGTGAGAAATCTTCTTTTACCTGGTAATTGCTCTTTGTTTGAACAACCCATCATATGTATTATCTTTCCTTTCGAGTTCAGCAAGTTTGTATAAACATATTCATGTATTCGAATGTACTAAAGTAGAATCTGTGCATTCTATCCTGCTGCTGTATAAATTAATCGCATTCATGACATGGCTATGTATGGATGTTAGTCAGCCTTAGGCGTTTTCTGGTTAAAAATGCAATTTAGTTAGTTGAATAGGCTAAAATTCATTGAAAATCATAAAGGGAGCTGTACCTGAATTCAGAGGGGAACTAATTCAAAAGGTTCACCCATTTGTTGATTAACTCATTTGTTCTTGGAAAAAGGGTATAGGGTCAGAGCAAGTAATTTTCAGAATAAGAGCAAATCTGTTAACCAACAAATAGTAAAGAGGTTGAAGAAATTGAATTATTTTAGCATTGTATAGAAGCACAAGGAAGACAAGGAAGAGCTTTTCTAGAAATTTTGAATTGTAGATTAGGTTGAAGATAAAGTTTGGTTGCAAGTAATGAAAGAGGAAATGGATTCCATTGATAGGAATGATATGAGTGGTATAGTTTTAGAGGAGTTATTTGTACAATAGTTAGATATGACCTAGTTGGTGCACCTTGGAAGCTTTGTTTTGATGTCTCTAATCTTGACTAGTGTTTGTTTAGAGGAATGATCTTTTGATATTATATTGTGTTACCATGAGGATGCATATACATTATGAGGATTGATTCTTGTTTTTATGAGTCTATGTGAATTGGTTTTACCTCATATGGTGTACATTAAAGATGTGATTGTTATACTAGAATGAATGTAATTGAGTGGTAGTTGTGCAATGTGTTGGATTATATACATCGAATTGGCAGTTGTGCCATGTAAATTGATTGATTGATCATATACTTGGATTTATTTGATGGACGCAATGTTAAGTATGAAACTGAGATATTGTTTTGTATAAGGTTGAGTAGGACCAATAGTTTGGTGGATGGTGCCACATGAGAGGATGTAAAGGGCATTAGTAAAGATGCTTTGTTTGATTTGATGATACCTTGATGATACTTTGATTGATTAGTGATATATTGCTATTATCTAAGCATGTGTGTAATAAGACATCAGGATGATGTCTCTTCCTAGTGGGGAAGGATGTCACATCTCATTTTTGGACCTTATTCTTATTGGACATTTTACTATGATCATTTTTACTATGATTGATTCTACATGTGTGAAAATAACTATCATGAAAGTTATAAATGCATAATTTTGAAAGTCAATTTAATAAATGAATATTATTGGTACGATTATGGATGTACATTTTGTTTTGTTTCAGCTATGATTTTGGAGAACTAACCTATTAATAAAAATCTAAGTGTGACTAAGTGCAAGGAAATGTTGAAGATGAGAACATGGTTGAGGTAGAGATGTTCCAGCCACTTGGCAAGAACTGTTTGGGATGGATAACCCTGATGCACTCACACACTCACATAGACTCATATCATATTTCATTTTCTGAATCATATTTTTATGCATTATTAATTAGACGATAAATGTGATTGATAATTTGAGAGTAGATAATCATGTGTTTTAATTAAGTCTATTTCAAATGCATGATTTAGTCATAAATATTAATGTTCTTTCGATTTATATTTAAAAGATGTATTTTATATTTAAAAGGTGTATTTTATATTTAAATGGTGTATTTTATATTTAAATGGTGTATTTTATATTATTTAATAATAAATAATAATAAGTGTTTTCCTATTTATATAAATATTATTGTTTGAAAAACAAATATCTAATTTAGACTTAAAACAAATATGTTTAATTACAATAGTTACATGTTTAATTACAAAAGTGATTATGCTTTATTAAAAATAGATATATTAATATTATTATAAATACTTCTTGTTGATTTGAGTAATTATGTATTATTTAAAATAAATAGATTATATTAATAATATTGTTATTATATTTAAAATTTAATTAAAAGAATTAAAAAAATACTATCATGCAAATGACAGAAAAATAAATAAAGATTATTTTAACTCAATTTTTTTTTAAAAAAGAGAGCTTTGGAAAATCAAAACTCATGCAAATAGATGAAAAATCAAGTTATTAAAAAAAAACCTAAATTCTGGATGCTAAAATTAAGAGAGTATATTTTTAATAATTTATTTAAGCAAAAAGGATCCCTTTTTTTTTAAAGCATCATGCAAACTGGAAAAAAGAGAAAAGACGTTTTTTAAAACAAAAAAAATAGCCATAGTAAAATGACGATAGCTTTTTCATTTCTCAACAAAATTTAAAATTGTAAGCTGTTTTGGAAAGCTGGCGAAGGAGAGAACAAAACCCAGAAGGGCTTCGAAGATATTCGTAATAGTTAGTGAGTAGTTTAGCAAAATATGGACATGATTTATTTTGGGCGTGAGAAAAGATAGGGACAATAGAGAAAAAGGGATTGATCACCATTTTTATTATTTTTTGTTCTAAGCATTGACACATAGAGGTTAGAAGATAGGCGATCACCATCTTCAAGTGACCTATATCTTTGGATCTTGGAGCGACATGTAGCAGTAAAAGAGCAACATTAGAGGTAGAATCGACATATCTTTTCTTGCTATCAAGTAACTGCAAGAAGATGGGGGGCCAAAAAGGGGTTTTAAGTGGCCACTTTTTTTTTTTGAAATTAGGAAATACTAGCCTTGGATGAGAAATTAAGCATAGTTACACTCAAAATTTTAAGATGCAACAAAAACAATGTTCATAGTGCTCCGAGTCTACTTTCTAAACTACTAATTTTTTTTTGTTAAATGGTATAGATTAAGGGGTTCAAAAGAGGAAGCCACATAAATTGGTGTTGTTTCTGTCAAAAAAACATAGCATAGCATGTTTTGTGGCTCCCTCAAAAGGTTAACTTTTTTTGGTATTTTTAAAATCGCTTCAATGAAAAATTAGCTAACAGCATGTAGTTTATGCCTGATTTTTCTGATAATTTTTTAATGAATATTTAATTTTTTACTAATTTTCAAAGTGGACACATCCTGAAAAATAGAATTTGGTCGTGCTACCCCTATAAATTTTGAAAACTAATTGAAAATCATTTTTTTTTAATATGTGTAGAATAGAGTCTAGTTTCTAGAAATGTATTTTTTTTTAAATTTCAATGAACGGTTAATTTACAATGAAAAAAAGACCAAACACTAGTTTTTGCCCAAAAATAGACACACAAACAAAAGAAATTAAAGATGAAAAGCTTAACATTGTCAAAATGTGAAAAAAATTACATTGTTAAATAGCTAAGAGAAAGCCTAACATTACCTAGGTGTTCAATTTATTCGACCTTGAAACATGTGTAAATATGAGAGTTAGCACGAATGAAATTATGTGAGATCCTGTGGAATATGCAAAACACATCTCTAGACATTGGGAAGACACTCCAAGCCTTTGGGTTGAAAATCCAAAGCAAATCCCAAGCCTAAGGCTTGGAATTCCCAAAGCAAAATATAACGCGAGCACGTTATATTGCGCTCGCGTTATGTTTTCTTTTACATTTTTTCCCTTTTCATAAAAGTTTGTCCATTGTTTGTCAAGTTCAACATAGCGCGAGCGTGTTATAATGCGCTCGCGTTATGTCTCCCTTGGAATGTTTTATGTTCAAGGTTATCAAGCATATATGTATGTACGCCTATATGTATGCATGTATGTATTGTTGTATGTATACCTATATGTATGTATGTATACTTATATGTATGTATGTATGTATGTATGGTTGTATGTATGCATGCTTGTATGTATGTATATATGTATGCATGTATGTATGTATGTATGTATGTGTGTATGTGTATATGCCTGTATGCATGTATGTATGCTTGTATGTATGTATGTAAGGGTTTTGGGTTTCGGGTATATAAGGATTTGAGCCTATAGAGTTTTTAGGGTTGAGGATTGAGGTTTTTGGGTTTAGGGTTTAAGGTATAGGGTTGAGGGTTGAGGCTTTAGGGATGAGGGTTAAGGGATTATGGTTTAAGGTATAGTGTTGAGGGTAGAGGAGGGTAGAGATGGGGGTGAGGTGGATAGGGGAGGAGAGGTGTGGATAAGGGTTGAGGGTTTAAGGGTTTAGAGTTTAAGGATCAAGGGTTTAGGGTTTAAGGTTGAGGGTTTAAGGTCAAGAGAGATTAGGGTTTAGGGTTGAGGGATTAAGGTTTAAGGTTGAGGGTTGAGGGTTTAGGGATAGGGTTTAGAGTTTAAGGATAAGGGATTAGGGTTTAGGACCTTGAGGGATTAGGGTTTAGGGTTGAGGCTTTAGGTCTGGATGTTGGGAAGGCACTCCAAGCCTTTGGGTTGGAAATCCAAAGAAAATTCTAAGCCTAAGGCTTGGGATTCCCAAAGCAAAATATAATACGAGCACGTTATAACACACTCATGTTTTATGTTGCATTTTTTCACTTGTCGCAAAAATTTTGCCCGTTGTTTGTCATGTTTGACATAACGTGAGCACGTTATAATGCGCTCGTGTTATGTCTCCCTTGGAATGTTTTATGTTCAAGGTTATTAAGCATGTATGTATGTATGCTTGTATGTATGTATGTATGTATGCCTATATGTATGTATGTATACTTATATGTATGTATGTATATATGTATGCTTGTATGTATATATGTATGCTTGCATGTATGTATGGTTGTATGTATGTATGCATGTTTGTATGTATGTATGTATGTGTGTATGTGTGTATGCGTGTATGTATGTATGTATGTATGCTTGTATGTATGTATGTATGTATGTATGTAAGGGTTTTGGGTTTAGGGTATATAAGGACTTGAGCCCGTAGAGTTTTTAGGGTTGAGGTTTTTGGGTTTAGGGTTTAAGGTATAGGGTTGAGGGTTGAGGGTTGAGGTTTAAGGGTTGAGGGTTGTGGCTTTAGGGATGAGGGTTAAGGGATTAGGATTTAAGGTATAGTGTCGAGGGTAGAGGAGGGTGCAAATGGGGGTGAGGTGGATAGGGCAGGAGAGGGGTGGATAAGGGTTGAGGGTTTAAGGTCAAGAGGGATTAGGGTTTAGGGTTGAGGGATTAGGGTTTAGAGTTTAGGGATTAAGGTTTAAGGTTGAGGGTTGAGGGTTTAGGGATAGGGTTTAGAGTTTAGGGATAAGGGATTAGGGTTTAGGACCTTGAGGGATTAGGGTTTAGGGTTGAGGCTTTAGGTCCATAGTGTTTAGGGTTGAGGGATTAGGGTTGAGGGTCGAGGGACTAGGGTTAAGGTAGAGTGTTGAGGGTAGAGGGATTAGGGATAGGGTTTAGGTTTGAAGGTTTAGGGTTGAGGGATTAGGGTTGAGGGCTTAGGGTTTAGGTTTTAGGGATAAGGAATTAGGTTGATGGTTGAGGGATTAAGGTTTAAGGCTAAGGGTTGAGGGTTGAGGCTTTAGGGATAGCATTTAGGGTTGAGGGTCAAGGGATTAGGGTTAAGGTAGAGTGTTGAGGGTAGAGGGATTAGGGATAGGGTTTAGGGTTGAGGAATTAGGGTTTAGGGTTGAGGGCTAAGGGCTAAGGGATTAGGGTTTAAGGTATAGTGTCGAGGGTTGAGGGTTTAGGAATAGGGATAGTGTTTAGGGTTTAGGGTTGAGGGATGTAAGGGTTTAGGGTTTAGGGATAAGGAATTAGGGTTGAGAGTTGAGGGATTAAGGTTTAGGGTTGAGGTATTAAGGTTTAAGGTTGAGGGTTGAGGGTTTAGGGATAGGGTTTAGAGTTTAGAGTTTAGGGATAAGGGATTAGGGTTTAGGACCTTGAGGGATTTGTTGGAATTAGACCAGACAACTAAGAGAGAGGGTGAATCAGTTGTCACACAATATAAACTTTTTTTTTAACCTTCTTTATTATCTTACTACTAGATTAATGATGTAAACATTAAAGCATAGATCAACAACATAAGAGCATAAACATAATCAACACACTTGACACCAAGATTTTGACGTGGAAACCTGGCTAAGGGAAAAACCACGGTGGGGGTTAACCCACAAAGATTTATACCCTATTAAAAGTACTTTAGAAAAATAGAAGGCACATGCCTTCAAGCGCACTGCCCAGAGCTCACTGCTCAAAAGAGAGGCTCACTGCCTACATAATTTATTTAGAACATAAAGAATTAACTAAGAAATAACATCTACTTCATGCCTGGTTCAGTTTCAATGAATGCTCAAAAACCTCTGCTTTGCCCCAAATTCTTCTTTACTAACTTCACACTGTATACTACTCTCACTCCTTTTCTTCTCTTCTTTGCTTCTAATCCTTTATTTGGATTTAATCTATTTTTCTTAAGGATGATGTTTAACAAATCTTCAACAAGTATTTATACACTTCATCAATCTTGGAACAAGGTCGCCCAAACTTAATGCAGATCTTTACACTGTCAGCCAATCATAGCTGAGACTTGAATCTTCCTCTACTAACATGCCATGCTTCAGAAAATGATCTTTAGATCATCCTCAACAAGCTAGGAACATCCAGTTGGCCAAGGCTAGGAAGAACAACAATTTCAAAGAGGAAATCTTCAATAACAAGCTCAAACTCCAATGCAAACCTCCAACATAGTAGCCACACGACCCAGAGACTTCCACAAGCACATTGAACTCACTAATAGCATCCACTCTAAACCAAATTACCAGAATCTCAAGAAGACTGTCTGTCATGACTGTCAAACTAGAAGGATGGCTTGCGGACCTCCAAACCATGAACCACTAGAGTTGATGATACACACTGACTTCCCAAACATGCCTTCAGATTCATAGATCATAATATTTCACTGTGAAGCAATCCGGACCAACTTACTGTCACTCTATCTCTTCTGAATACTGCAAGATCTGGTTCGAATCAGATGACCATAAATTCTTCAAATATTCATGCGAACTTCTCAATTCTTGATTGGAGTAGCCTCTAACGATCCTCTATATAGCCATAAGGTCCATGAATCTTGAGTCTTCATTAATTTTCTCAATATCCTCAACATTCTAGTCTCCTGAATAGGCAACAAAATAAGGCACAGTTGACACCAATGACAACAAGAATATGTTGACATCAATGACAACACCGCTTAGACACATATTTGCAACAATTTCCCCCTTTGTTGTTGATGGCAACATATGTTTTGAAAAACTGATTCAACCATCATGACAAAACTTCTCCCCTTGACTTCTGCAACTACTTCCTTTATTACTCCTCCTGTCATTAGCAATTAGTTTTTTACATGTCATCTCTCCCCCTTTGACATCAATTGCAAAGGGCACATATTTGCAACCTTTACTCCCCTTTTTATTTAAGACTGATCTCCAACGTTTGCATACTGACTACTCCTTAGAGTAGTATTTTCTCAACATCAATCTGGATCTCAAAATATGACTGAGAATTCCACCAGACTGATGCACCTTAGTGCATCTTAGTTTTGATTCAGAGGGGTAATTGTTGGCAAGAGACACTATATGGATTCATGGTTGTTGTCATTGATGGCAACAAAGGTCATCCCACACATCCGCAAGTCATGATGTGTCTCTACCGGAAGTCAGAATAAAGAAAGTTGTGGTCCGGTAAAGAAGAACAGAGCATGTGGCAAGGTCCGACAGATTGGTCCGGACCTCTCAGAGGAAGTGTCTTGGTGCAGTGCGGATTTGGGGAAGTCAAGAGGACTACCTTGAGTGGTATATTCCAAGGATTTAGCCTCCGGTGATGGACAAGGAAAAAGATATGAATGGTTGAGTACCGGATTCCTGAGAGACAGTGAAAACAGAGGAAGAACTGACTGGCAGAGTATCAGACTACTTTCCGGATGGGTTACTGTTGATGACAGAGGTTGTGAAGGCATGAATCATGTTTGGCCGACATGATTAATGATATCTACAAGTATATGCTTGATCCGCATTGCTTGGTGAGGAAGGATTCAGCCGACAGAATGAGAGTTTGTAAGAAACTAGACTGTTCCGGATGCCGACTAGAAAGGTGATGAAATTACTAGTGCGGATATATATAGAGGATGGATTTAGTTGTGAAAGGAGTGTGGATGTGGAGAGATATGCGAATAAGTCCAGAGAAAGAGCAGAGGTAGCAAAAAGGATCCGGTATGTGAAAGATAGCAGAACAAAGAACAGAGGAAAGATGAAGTGCAGCAGATCAGTGTACTGAGCCTAACCGGAACTGAACTCCAGCATATGAAGATGCTTCCAATCAGTTCAAGACTGTGATTATCATCACTTTGTAGACAGTGTGTCTTCTTGTAGGCAGTGGGCCTCTTGTGAGCAGTGTGCTCGGGCAGTGAGCCCTAATTGGCAAGTGCCATTTTTGTAATTTCCTATTCTTCTAACAGAGAATAATTCTTGGGTTAATCACCCCGTGGTTTTCTCCCTTAACAGGGTTTCCATGTCAAAAATACTGTGTCATGTGTTTCTTACTTCATGGTTAATGTTTTGTGTTTGATTTTATGCTGCTTCAATTAAGAGGAAAATTCAATAAGGGAAATAATTAGGATAACTGATTCACCCCCCCCTCTCAGTTATCAACAATTGGTATCAGAGCTAAGTTCCTCCTAATAGAGCCTAACAGCTTGAGGAAGATCTGGGATTTCAAATGGATGCATATGGTTTAAGGGAGCAACTCAAGACTGCCCTTGAGGATCTTGAACAGTCAAATTCTGAAGTCAGTGAATTAAAGGAAAGACTCAAACAGGCTGATGAATTCATGAGAGAATTAAAAGACAAATTAAGTCTCTCTATGAAAAAGAGAAAGGAGCTGCTTCAACAGTTGGCAAGACAAAGTGAAGAAAGCAATACAAATGAGGAATTGACTGAGCAAACCAAGTTATGTGAAAAGTTATCAAAAGAAGTCATTATGTTAAGACATGAAATGGAATCAGGAACTATAAAGTTTACTCAAGAGATTGAAGAAAAAAGAAAGGCTAAAGACAATCTAAGACAATCTCTTAAAGAAAAATCAGAAGAATGCCACCAGATGGACAGGATTATCAGACACCTTGAATCTGATCTTGAAGATGCCAAAGATAATGAAGGAAAACTTGAGGATCAAATTGCCTCTCTCAAAAGAGACCTTCAAACAGCAAATGAATATAAAGAGAAATTCAAGATAAGTTCTGCTCAACTTGAAGTTCTTCTTGGAAGTCAAAAGAGGACAGATGACAAGTATGGCTTGGGATATGAGAAAGGAGAAAGCTCCGGATCCGGTCAGAAGAATCTTGGATCAGAAAATCCAAGGAGCAGGCCTAGAAGACCTCCGGTAAGACAGCCAAATGCTCAAAGATATCCATCCTTCAATGGATACTGCCACAGCTGCAACCACTTTGGTCACAAAGCTAATCAGTGCAGGATAAGAATGAATCAGATTAATTCATCCTTCTCCGGACAATGCTTCAACTGCAAAAGGTATGGACACAAATCCCATGAATGCAGAAGTATGCAAGTAAACAAATCATTCAAAGGTAGATGCTTCACATGCAATAGAGTAGGTCATATGGCTAATCAATGCAGATCAAGAGGATATCAGTCAAATATGCAAAGAAATGTTATTTGCCAAATCTGCAATAGGTCCGGTCATAATGCTAAAGTTTGCAGAAACAAGAATCAGGACAAAAGAGGTCCGGTGTATAATCAGAATCAAGACAAGGGTAAACAAAAGATGAATGCGGAAGAGGTTAGGAATCAGATGAGCAAGATATGGGTGAAGAAAAGTTCAGAGAATATAGAGGTTGGATCCGCACCAGACTCTGGTGCTGATATTTCTTCCGGAAATTAAAAATGAGCTCTGGCTCAGGGGGAGACTCAAAGAAAATCTTGTTCCCCCAGACAAACAAGTGGTGCCGGATGTTGCACAAGATGCGGATCAAAGGGTTTGTAAATATGAGTCTTGAGATACTTCAGTCAAGTTTTCAGAGGTCCGCATGGAGTTATGAAGAAGCTATGATCGATCAAATAAGACCTGTTCAGGGAAATGCTCCGGTATGATAAAGGATTACAAAAAGGTCCGGAAAGATCCGGAAATGCACTATCTTGTTCTGCGGATTGGACAGAGTGTTTGAGATGATCTTGTAATATGCCACCTCGATTTACTCATGATTGAAAGATCCGGATGATATCCACAGATCAGGACTAATCCGGGATACTCCAAGCTATCCAGACAAGGCAAACCGGAATGATGTAGGTGAAGCATTTATTGCAGACAAGTATTAAGGTTCGCAGAGCAATTTAAGGGATTTCTCAAAGGTCATTTGCTCATTCTGCACTCGAGAAGAAGCGAAAAGTGGAGCTCTGCAACAAGGTTCTTCAAGCACACCAAGGATCTCCTGCCGAAGCTATTGGATAAAGAAATCAATCCAACCACTCCGTGCAAACCGAAGGCGCATAAGGTATTCTCCGTTTTTCATTACCTCACTGCAAATCTTTGAAGAATGGCTACTCCAAACATAGTTAAGATCTCTGATAGACCTCGCCCCTCATTCAAGAAACATCCCTACAAATCATTGGAGGTTGACCCACTAGGAGCCTTCTCTAGTGTTCCTCACGGAGTTTTACACACCGAAGACATTAGGGTTTACATACATGCAAACATTGAGGAATTTGGGGATTTCAAATTAAGAGACCTCTATCACAAGCAGCTGATTGACAATGCCTTTGAGCTTAAACCAGAGTATAAGGATATTCAGAAGAAACAATTTGAGCAATTTATTCATTTCCCCTGTTTTGAAGAGGATGAATGGGTCCGGTATGTACTGAGCAGGATGCATGACAACTTTTTATGGCTAGATAGACCCTGCAAGATCACAAAAGAGGCAATTAGAGCAGTAACTGGCCTATACTCTTCCGGAGGAGTACCTATCCTCAAATCTGTCAAGAACAACATTGTAACTGAGGCCACCGGATCAAAATTTGACAAGAGGGCAATGACCATTGAAGATATTTCGGATCCAGATATCAAATATGCATCAATGATAATAGGATACAAGATCTATCACTCCAGCAGGGAGAATTCTGTATCCGGAACTGCAGTATACACTGCTTTTGAAATGCTAAGGAAAAATGCAGAATATGACCTCTGCGAACTACTGCTAAGCTAATTAATGGAAAACATACAGAAAATCAAGAAGGATAAGAAGAATTCCTTTAAATATGGTACTCTTATTGTATGTCTATTCTTCTATTTCATGAATGAGCTACCCGGAACAAGTGGATGGGTATGGCAGAATGACAAACCTGTTGCAGTCCAGATAAGAGACTACTTGCATGGACTTGGGGATGCAAAAGCGAGAAATTCAGCTCTATGGGGTTACTTCAAAAACTTTCAGAGCATGATGCAAGCAAGAGAGAGAATTCCTCAATCTCTCATTGAGAAATACAAGGACTCAGTGTGCTTTATGGTTGACACTGATCAGTGCCTGATGGAGGCAGTGGAGCCAAGGACTGTCTGGATCATGCCCATGGGGTATGAAGTTGATGAACAGATAGTGGAGCTGCATGTTCAACACATGCTAAGTCAGCCCAAAGATCCTAAGGCAGAAAGGTTTGGAACCTTTGAGGAGCTGAGTATAAAGTTACATGTAGAACTCAGGGAACCTGAGATCAAAAGAAAAGTGAGAAAAGAAGTAGAGCACATTGCTCAAGGTCTTGGAATCTCAAAGGAGGCACTTGATGCCAGCCGGGAAAAGAGAAGGAAGGCCGAGGAAGAAGAGAAAAGCAAAGAAAGTGCTCCGGTTGGAGCTCCCACCCGGACCAGATCAACAAAGAGATCTGCACCTCCTTCAACCAAAAGTTCAAAACCGGAAGTCCAGGCATCCGGTAAGAGATCAAAGGCAAAAGCCACAAGGGCTTATGGAAGCCAAAAGGATGAAGAGGAAACAGAATCAGATGAGGGAGTAAGAGAAGTAAAGAAACAGAAAAAGAAAGGATCCGGTAAGCCCTCCACAGGACAAGACAAGGAGGAAATGGCAGAGGTAACTGTTGAAAAGCCCACTCTGTCACTAGAGAGCATAATCAAGTCAGTCACGGTGGATGGAAACCTTCAACCAATGACTGAATCCTATGATGACTTCAGTGAGGCAGACCAAAAGACTCTGCAGGAGGCCACAGTGAAATATCTTAACATATATAATAAGGCTTTCATTGAAATAATATCTCTTATTCCTAAAAGCCTAGAAAAGGAAATGGAAGTGAGGAAAAATAATGCTCATGCTAAAGATCTTGAGATCCGGGAGCAGATAGCTATTCAGCTATATCCTCAAATTGATCCCAAGACAATGAACATTATCTTCAAGGACTGTAAAGATGAGTTCAGAAGCAAAGCCAGGATGAATCAACTCATGCTTGGTGAGACTGACAAAGTGGCCCAAGAAACAGAAGAGATCCTCCGGAAGGCCTTCAAAAGGTTCAATCTTCCTGTTGTAGAGGACTTAGGTGCAGAAACAGCTGCTGATTTGGAATCTTCTGTTCCGGAAGAAGTAAACCCTGAACAGACAAGTGAGGACTTGGGACCCTCTGCTCAAGAAGAAGTGGCCCATGAACAAGTTAGCATCTCTCCTCCGGTTTCCCCTACAGTCTCCGGATCCAAAGAAGAAGAGCAACTACAGGAGAAGGAAGCAGTGGTGAAAGACAAAGAGGTTGACAGTTCTAAGACTGCAGAAGAAAAGAAACATCTGTCTCCGGCAAGAGACACTGCACAAACTGTTCAACAATTTTTGAGTAAAGAAACTCTAGAGATTGATGAACCGGAGCTTCTCAAAGGTCCATTTGATTTTGACTCTCTCTCTCCGGTACAAACAATGAAGATAGCTTCATTTGCAAATGCCAAGGCAAATGAAAAGCTCCTGAAGTCTCATATGGAAGACTGTGAGTTGATAGAGGCTGCTTCCGGAGTACTTGTGAAGATCATGCCATCAATCCAGATAGATCCGACAGCCTCCACTTCCGGTAATCTAAAAACCTTAGTCAGCAGTGTTGATACACATTTTGATTCTTTAGAAAAATCAGCTGAAGAAAAGGTCCGGAAGGAATTTTTGGATAAAAGATTTTCAGAGATATTAGAGTTAATCTCTAAGGATAGGAAGATTGTAAGCATTGGAATAAGGAGCTTAGAGAATGCTCTTAAGGATGGCGGTGATATCTATAAATTTTGTATATCCTGGTCAAAGGCAACAGCAGCACTTGACAAGAAAATAAAAGAGGAACAGGATAAGCTACAAAGCTTATCTCAAAGTTTTGATCCTCTCTCTTCCTCTATAATAAATCAAGAATGTCAGACTATTGCAGTCTTGAACGAAATAAAGAATCTTGAGAAGGAAAGGAAGAACATCACCAACCGGATGGGAGAACTTAGAAGGATTATAATCCCTAAGTTGGAAACCATGCATGAGGCCATCAGTGATGCTAGGACCACCGCCCAAACAAAAGATCCGACAGATCTCAAGCGGGCAGAAGTGTTTGCATTTTTGTTAAGTGGTCACATTTCAATTTTGGACAGAATGAAGCAAAGTTGGGCTACCGAAATGATTCAATTACAGACATCCTTTGCAGACATTCTTCAATATATGTGAGTATGTAAATATGTGGCTAAGTATAAGAAATTTTTGAAAATTTTGATATGCGGACCCTACCCTTTGCCATTGATGTCAAAGGGGGAGTGAGGAGCAGTGAAAAATGAGGGATCCAACAAAGGGGGAGTTCCGGAAATTGTATATAAAGACAGAGCATCAGCAAAGGGGGAGCATAGTGAAAACACTTAGTCATTTTTCACTAAGTGTTGCCATCAATGCCAAAGGGGGAGATTGTTGGCAAGAGACACTATATGGATTCATGGTTGTTGTCATTGATGGCAACAAAGGTCATCCCACACATCCGCAAGTCATGATGTGTCTCTACCGGAAGTCAGAATAAAGAAAGTTGTGGTCCGGTAAAGAAGAACAGAGCATGTGGCAAGGTCCGACAGATTGGTCCGGACCTCTCAGAGGAAGTGTCTTGGTGCAGTGCGGATTTGGGGAAGTCAAGAGGACTACCTTGAGTGGTATATTCCAAGGATTTAGCCTCCGGTGATGGACAAGGAAAAAGATATGAATGGTTGAGTACCGGATTCCTGAGAGACAGTGAAAACAGAGGAAGAACTGACTGGCAGAGTATCAGACTACTTTCCGGATGGGTTACTGTTGATGACAGAGGTTGTGAAGGCATGAATCATGTTTGGCCGACATGATTAATGATATCTACAAGTATATGCTTGATCCGCATTGCTTGGTGAGGAAGGATTCAGCCGACAGAATGAGAGTTTGTAAGAAACTAGACTGTTCCGGATGCCGACTAGAAAGGTGATGAAATTACTAGTGCGGATATATATAGAGGATGGATTTAGTTGTGAAAGGAGTGTGGATGTGGAGAGATATGCGAATAAGTCCAGAGAAAGAGCAGAGGTAGCAAAAAGGATCCGGTATGTGAAAGATAGCAGAACAAAGAACAGAGGAAAGATGAAGTGCAGCAGATCAGTGTACTGAGCCTAACCGGAACTGAACTCCAGCATATGAAGATGCTTCCAATCAGTTCAAGACTGTGATTATCATCACTTTGTAGACAGTGTGTCTTCTTGTAGGCAGTGGGCCTCTTGTGAGCAGTGTGCTCGGGCAGTGAGCCCTAATTGGCAAGTGCCATTTTTGTAATTTCCTATTCTTCTAACAGAGAATAATTCTTGGGTTAATCACCCCATGGTTTTCTCCCTTAACAGGGTTTCCACATCAAAAATACTGTGTCATGTGTTTCTTACTTCATGGTTAATGTTTTGTGTTTGATTTTATGCTGCTTCAATTAAGAGGAAAATTCAATAAGGGAAATAATTAGGATAACTGATTCACCCCCCCTCTCAGTTATCAACAGTAATAACCCCTAACTTCTCTTTGAGATATTCAAAGGTATCCTTAGGAAGAGGCTTAGTGAAGATATCTGCAATCTGATCTTTGGATGACACAAACTCCAACCCGACTTCATTCTCATTCACCTTCTCTCTCAAGAAATGAAACTTGATAGATATATGCTTTGTCTTTGAATGCAACACTGGATTCTTTGAGATTCTTATTGCACTAGAATTATCACAAAATATTGTGACTGGCTCCTCAAACACAACTCCAATGTCCTTCAACATTTGCTTCATCCATAGAACTTGAGTACAATTATTTGCTGCTGCTATTTATTCTACTTCTGCAGTAGATAGAGATATTGCCTCTTACTTTTTGCTCGTCCAAGAGACCAATCTTCTTCCCAAAAAAAAAGCACCACCACTAGTGCTTTTCCTGTCATCCACATCCCCTGCCCAATTAGCATCTGTATATGCATGAAGAGTAAAATCATTGTCTTTTGGATACCACAATCCATAATCAATTGTCCCCTTGAGATATCTAAAAAAATTTTTGACTGCCACAACTTGGGATTCTTTAGGATCAGTTTGAAATCTAGCAACAAGTCCAATGACGTTCATGATGTCAAGTCTAGTCTGGGTCAGATAGAGCAATCCTCCAATCATTGATCTATGTACCTTTTCTGATTTTCCTTGGGTGAATCATCATCTTTACTTAACTTGCATCCAGTTACCATAGGTGTACCTACTAGCTTTGAATCTTCCATTCCAAAATTCTTTAGCAATTCTTTCACATACTTGGACTGAGATATAAAGATACCTTTATCTGACTGAACAATTTGCAGACCTAGGAAGAAATTCATCTGTCCAAACATTGACATCTCAAATTCACTTTTTATTTGGTTAGCAAATGCTTTGCACATACATTCATTTCCACCAAAAATGATATCATCAATAAAGACCTCAACAATCAGGATGTCCTCATGATTAATCTTGAAGTAAAGATTACTATCAGCAGTACCTTTGCTAAAACCTATCTTAAGCAAATATTTATCCAATCTTGCATACCAGGCTCTTGGAGCTTGCTTGAGTCCATACAAGGATTTTCTCAATCTACAAACCATGTCTCCCTGATCATACAACTGAAATCCTTCCGATTGCTCAATGTAGACTTCTTCCTCCAAATCTCCATTCAGGAATGCTGATTTGACATCCATTTGATACACTTTAAAATCTTTGAAAGTAGTAAATGCAAGAAACAATCTGACTGCCTCTATTCTTGCCACTGGAGAAAAAGTTTCTTCAAAATCAATTCCTTCTACTTGAGAATAGCATTTGCATACCAACCTTGCTTTGTTTCTTACAACTTCACCATTTTCATTTAGTCTATTCTAGAAGACCCATTTGGTTCCAATTACATTTTTGTCCTCAAGTCTAGGAACAAGATCCCAAGTGTGGTTCTTTTCAATTTGCATTAATTTTTCTTCCATTGCTTTTACCCAGTTTTCATTAGTGCAAGCTTCACCAACTGATTTAGGTTCAATCCTTGAAATCAAAAAAATCTCTTCTTGATCTTCAACAACTCTTTTCCTAGTTCGAACACCTTTATTTCTATCCCCTATGATTTGATCTTCAGGATGATGCATTCTTACATACTTGGGGGTTTTGGGAATTGCTTGGGCTTCTGTTTCTTGAGCTTGTTCCTCAACATCTGTAGTAATTCCTTGAGTCTCTGGAGTTTTCAGATCAATCTGCATCTGAGTCAGAATTTGAACTAACCTTCCTTGACTTTGAATTTCATTTTGATCATTGGAATCATATCGGCAAACCTTGGAATGTCCTTCCTTGCTCTCATCAACTCTAACATTAGTACTTTCAACAATCTTTTTCAACCTCTTGTTAAAGCACTGGTAAGCCTTACTTTGAGTAGAGTATCCCAAAAATATTCCCTCATCACTTCTTGTATCAAACTTGCCTAAAGCCTCATCTCTTTTGATATAACATTTACTACCAAAAAATCTAAAATATCTCATAGTAGGAGGATGACCAAACCATAGTTCATAAGGGGTCTTACCAGAATTGCCTTTGATCTGCACCCGGTTAAGAGTGTAGATAGCAGTATTAACAGCTTCTCTTTAATAAACTTGAGGAACATTTGTTTCCATCATCATGGTCTTGGCAGCTTCTTGAATGGTCCAGATCTTTCTTTCCACAATTCCATTTTGTTGGGGAGTCCTAGGAGCAGATAACTGTCTTTTTATGCCATGCTTTTCACAGAAAGCATCAAACTCATGAGAAGTAAATTCTCCACCTCTGTCGATTCTCAGACATTTCAATTTTTCACCAATTTTATTTTCCACCATCACTTTGAACACCTTAAATTTGTCACGAGCTTTTGATTTTTCTTTTAGGAAGGTTACCCACATCATCCTGGAGTAGTCATCAATCAGCAACATGAAATATCCATCTCCTTGCACACTCCTAATTCTAGTAGGACCACAGAGATTAGTATGTACCAATTCCAATCGTCCATTTGAAACTTGTTCCTTACTTTTGAATGAAATCTTACTCTGTTTCCCCAATTGACATTCTCTACACATGCTATTAGGTTTCACAAGTTTTGGAAGATCTCTTATAGCCTGAGTGCTACTTATTTTTACAATGTTATCAAAATTCACATGACACATCCTCCTATGCCATAACCAACTTTGATCTATCTAAGCAATCAAACAACTTTTTCCAGAGCTACTTAAATGAAAAATGTTACCTCTAGTTTGAGTACCGGATGCAATTTTAGTTCTGGAACTCTCCAATATTCTGCACTTTCCATCCTTGAATCGAAGATCATAACCTTTATCAACCAACTATCCAATACTGAGAAGATTATGTTTCAGTCCTTCCACATACAGAACATCATTGGTGCTATTCTTACCATCAAAAGAGATGGATCCTCTGCCATGGATTCTACCAGCTGAGTTATCTCCAAATTTCACAATCCCACCTTCATAATTTTCAAAATTCACAAAATTACTCTTGTCACCAGTCATATGATGAGAACATCCACTATCAATCACCCATTCATCTTTCTCAATAACCTAAGAAGTCAAGGCACTTTCCATATTTGCATAGCTAGCAGATTCAGTAGACATCAGATCTTCTTCTTTGATGGCAATGAACACCCAATCATTTTTAGGTGAACCTCCATGATTAGATTCATCATCTGTGACTCCTTCTCCAGTTTCTTGGACATAGGTTCATTTGTTCTTATTTCTATATCTGTTAGGGTTTGGTTTTGAAAACCTCTCCAGACATCCTGAGACAAAATGACCAATCCTATTACAAGCAAAACATTTGAGTGGCAATTTTCCTTCATACTTACCGAATCCTCTTGGTAATCTTTTGGAAAGAAGAGCTTCAAGATCTGCAGTTTCAATTTCAACATCTTCAAGATCCTTCCTTGTCTTCAAGAATCTGTTTGATCTTGTAGAAGAGCTTTCACCTGGATCATATCTTTGTTTTCCATATACACTGGCCTTAAATGCAGATTTAGACTTAATTCAAAAGCTAAAATTTTGCCAACCAGATGATCTCTTGTAACATTTGAGATAGTATTGATCTCTGCTATAGCAGCAAACTTATGTTTGCATGAATTAGGTAAAGATCTGAGCACTTTTAATACAATCTCTGATTCTTCCAAAGTTCCACCAGCACACCTGATACCACACACAAGTTCATTTATCTTTTGCATGTAGATTGTGATGTTTTCATCTTTGCTCATCCTTATAGTTTCAAATTTTCCTCTCAGACTTTGCAGCTTGGCACATTTGACATATTTATCACCTTCATACAGACACTCCAACTTTTTCTAGATTTCATTAGCAATTTTTAGACCAAAGACATTTGTCATTTCTGAATCAATCAGGGCACTCAACAAGCTTTCTTTAGATTGAAGGTTATTTTCAACATCTTTGACTTGATTTGGAGTTGAAGGACCTTTCTCTGGAGGTTTATACTCAACACTGGTTATTGCTCAATAAGCATCGCCCATGCATTGCAAATGGCACTCCATGCGATTCTTCCAAACAGAATATTTTTTTCCATCAAATCTTGAACTATCCTTCTTATAGGTTGACATCCTGGATCTCCTCAAGTGGTCAGGATTTTATAAGAGGATCTGGTTCTGATACCAATTGTTGGAATTAGACTAGACAACTGAGAAGGGGGCCCGGTGAATCAGTTGTCACACAATATAAACTTTTTGTTCTTTTAACCTTCTTTATTATCTTACTACCAGATTAATGATGTAAACATTAAAGCATAGATCAAGAACATAAGAGCATAAACATAATCAACACACTTGACACGAAGATTTTGACGTGGAAACTTGGTTAAGGGAAAAACCATGGTGGGGGTTAACCCACAAAGATTTGTACCCTGTTAAAAGTACTTTAGAAAAATAGAAGGCACGTGCCTTCGGGTGCACTGCCCAGAGCTCACTACTCAAGAGAGAGGCTCATTGCCTACAGAATTGATTTAGGATAGAAAGAATTAACTGAGAAATAGCATCTACTTCATGCTTGGTTTAGTTTCAATGAATTCTCAAAAACTTCTGCTTTGCCCCAAATTCTTCTTTACTAAATTCACACTCTATACTGCTCTCGCTCCTTTTCTTCTTTACTCTACTTTTGATCCTTTATTCAGATTTAATCTATTTTGCTCAAGGATGATGTTTAACAACTCTTCACCAAGTATTTATACACTTCATCAATCTTGGAACAAGGTCGGCCAAACTTAACGTGGATCTTTACACTGTTAGCCAATCATAGCTGAGACTTGAATCTTCCTCTACTAGCATGCCATGCTGCATAAAATGATCTTTAGATCATCTGCAACAAGCTAGGAACATCTGGTTAGCCAAGGCTGGGAAGAACAATAATTTCAAAGAGGAAATCTTCAATAACAAGCTCAAACTCTAATGGGGACCTCCAACATAGTAGCCACACGATCCAGAGACTTCCACGAGAACATTGAACTCACTAATAACATCCATTCTAAACCAAATTGCCAAAATCATTTGTATCTTCCTCTGGAACCTCAAGAACACTGTCTATCATGACTGTCAAACTAGAAGGATGGCTTGCGGACCTCCAAACCACAAACCACTGGAGTTGATGATACACACTGACTTCCCAAACATGCCTTCAAATCTGCAAATCATAATATTTCACTGTGAAGCAATCCAGACCAACTTACTGTCACTCTGTCTCTTCTGAATACTGTAAGATCCAGTTCTAATAAGAGGACCATAACTTCTTCAAATTTTCATGCAGACTTCTCAATTCTTGATTGGAGTAGCCTTTGATGATCCTCTATATAGCCATAAGGTCTGTGAACCTTGAGTCTTCATTAATTTTCTCAATATCCTCAACATTCCAGTCTCCTAAACATGTAACAAAATAAGGCACAGTTGACACCAATGACAACAAGAATATGTTGACATCGATGACAACGCTGCTTAGATACATATTTGCAATAGGATTAGGGTTTAGGGTTGAGGCTTTAGGGATAGCATTTAGGGTTGAGGGATCAGGGTTGATGGTCGATGGATTAGGGTTAAGGTAGAGTGTTGAGGCTAGAGGGATTAGGGATATGGTTTAGGGTTGAGGGATTAGGGTTTAGGGTTGAGGGCTTAGGGATAAGGGATTAGGGTTTAAGGTATAATGTTGAGGGTTAACGATTTAGGAATAGGGATAGAATTTATGGTTTAGGGTTGAGGGATTAGGGATAAGGAATTAGGGTTGAGAGTTGAGGGATTAAGGTTGAGGGTTGAGGGATTAAGGTTTAAGGTTGAGGGTTGAGGGTTGAGGCTTTAGGGATAACATTTAGGGTTAAGGGATTAGGGTTGAGGGTCGAGGGATTAGGGTTAAGGTAGAGTGTTGAGGGTAGAGGGATTAGGGATAGGGTTTAGGGTTGAATGTTTAGGGTAGAGGGATTAGGGTTTAGGGTTGAGGGTTTACGGATAGGGTTTAGAGTTTAGGGATAAGGGATTAGGGTTTAGGACCTTGAGGGAATAGGTCTTAGGGTTGAGGATTTAGGGATAGCATGTAGGGTTGAGGGATTAGGGTTGAGGGTTTAGGGATATGGTTTAGAGTTGGATAAGGGATTAGGGTTTAGGACCTTGAGGGATTAGGGTTTAGGGTTGAGGCTTTAGGGATAGCATTTAGGGTTGAAGATTAGGGTTGAGGGTTGAGAGATTAGGGATTAGGGTTAAGGTAGAGTGTTGAGGGTAGAGAGATTAGGGATAGGGTTTAGGGTTGAGGGCTTAGGGATAAGGGATTAGGGTTTAAGGTATAGTGTCGAGGGTTGAGGGTTTAGGAATAGGGATAGTGTTTAGGGTTTAGGGTTGAGGGATGTAAGGGTTTAGGGTTTAGGGATAAGGAATTAGGGTTGAGTGTTGAGGTATTAAGGTTTAGGGTTGAGGGATTAAGGTTGAGGGTTGAGGGTTTAGGGATAGAGTTTAGAGTTTAGGGATAAGGGATTAGGGTTTAAGGTTAAGGGTTGAGGGTTTAGGGATAGGGTTGAGGGTCAAGGGATTAGGGTTAAGGTAGAGTGTCAATGGTAGAGGGATTAGGGATAGGGTTTAAGGTTGAATGATTAAGGATTGAGGGTTAAGGCTTTAGGGATGAGGGTTAAGGGATTAGGGTTTAAGATATAGTGTCGAGGGTCATGGGTTTAGGGATAGGTTTTAGGGTTTAAGGTTTAAGAGTTAAGGGTCGAGGGATAGGGTTTAGGGTGTAGGGATAAGGGATTAGGGTTTAAGGTATAGTGTTGAGGGTTGAGTGTTTAAGAATAGGGATGACATTTAGGGTTTAGGGATGAGGGTTTAGGGATGAGGGATTAGGGTTGGGGGATAAGGGTTGAGGGTTGAGGGTTAAGGGATTAGGGTTTAAGGTATAGTGTTGAGGGTTGAGGTTTAGGGATAGGGTTTAGGGTTTAGGGTTGATGAATTAGGGTTTAGGGTTGACAAATTAGGGTTTAAGGTTGAGGGTTGATGGTTTAGAGATAGGGTTGAGGGTCGAGGGATTAGGGTTACGGTAGAGTGTCGAGGGTAGAGGGATTAGGGTTTAAGGTTTAAGGGTTAAGGGTTGAGGGATAGGGTTTAGGGTTTAGGGATAAGGGATTAGGGTTTAACCTATAAGGTTTAGGGTTGAGGGATTAAGGTTTAAGGTTGAGGGTTTAGGGATAGGGTTTAGGGTTTAGGGATAAGGGATTAGGGTTTAGGACCTTGAGGGATTAGGTTTTAGGCTTGAGGCTTTATGGATAGCATTTAGGGTTGAGAGTTGAGGGATTAGGGTTATGGTAGAGTGTTGAGGGTAGAGGGATTAGGGATAGGGTTTAGGGTTGAAGGTTTAAGGATTGAGGGTTAAGGCTTTAGGGTGAGGGTTGAGGGTTGAGGGTTTAGGGATAGTTTTTAGGATTTAAGGTTTAAGGGTTAAGGGTTGAGGGATAGGGTTTTGGGTTTAGGGATAAGGGATTAGGGTTTAACCTGTAAGGTTTAGGGTTGAGGGATTAAGGTTGAGGGTTGAGGGTTTAGGGATAGGGTTTAGAGTTTAGGGATAAGTAATTAGGGTTTAGGACCTTGAGGGATTAGGGTTTAGGGTTGAGGCTTTAGGGATAGCATTTAGGGTTGAGGGATTAGGGTTAAGGGTTTAGTGATAGGGTGTAGGGTTTAGGGTTGAATGGTTAGGGTTTAAGGTAAGGTGTTGAGGGTTTAGGGATAGGGTTTAGGATTTAAGGTTTAAGGGTTGAGGGTTGAGGCTTTAGGGTTTAGGGTTAAGTGAGACCTAAATGGCTAAGGACAGATGGAGAGGTAGACAAGGAGCAACTGAGAGACGTAGAGAGGGGAGAGGTAGAGAGGTGAGGGGGAGATATAAGTGAGATATAGAGAGGTGAGAGATACAACATGAGCTAATGGAACTAGACGTGAGAGATATTGTAAAGGTGATATCAAAGGTGAGATAGGTACAAATATTTATAGGCACTCCATTCTATCATATTTTGCAATTTATCTTACCTCTGGTTACTTGGCACTTATTTTCCATGACAACTCGGTGGCACATTATAAAGATACTACATTTAGTTAATTCACTTCATAAGTTTCAAAATAAAATACCTAGACCACTACAAAAACAAGGATGATGATCCCTTGAGTTATGCACATGCCAATCCCTCCACTTTTGAAGCATTAATCTACTAGTATTTGGATCAAGGAACCCTCAGTAACACATGAACTCTCTGAACTCCTTTCTAATTTAGACACATATTTTTCTATGGATCAATCTATAGTAGGACAAAATGTACTCACATTTTGGCTTGCTATACAAATGGCAAAAAGGCCTAGACCCTCATGATCCAGGCCCACATACTATGTTTTCTTCTGTTTATGCACATGTTCTGACAAAAAAAAATGTTTTCATGTTGTTGGGAAGTTCACATGCACATTTTGCACATTCTACCACCTTTGCATGAACTTTCCACTACCTTTTTCTGTTTTGCCAACTTAAGGAGGAAATAACATAGTTTTCACATCAAATTTGATATATATCAATTCAAGTTTCAATTTTTGTAGTGTTGCAATGTTAATTGTGATTGAATTGTAGGAATTTAACATTATAGATTGGTTAATAGTATTGTTGTTACTAATTCTATTTGAGTGTTATTCAATTTAACGTTGAAAAGGAAGCAAGTGGTGAAATACTCAAATTGTTGAGGAGTTTGATGCAAGAAGAAAAAACACTATATAATTGGGTACTCTCTCCATTCGAATCTCCATTTTTTAGGTATGTCAAGTCTTTACATGCATGTTCTTTACATTCTCCTTAATTAGATATTTGAATTAATTTATCATGCTTTATCATACATGTTTATATCACTTGTATGGTTTACATATTTTGTGTTAATATTCGTCTCGCTTTTTTGATTTTATAGTTCATCTGCCTTGTCTATGCTTCCACATTTTCCATACATGTCTTACATTTTGCATTTATAATTCATCATAGCTCTTACTACCCAAAGAGATTAGTCATCACACACAAATATTGTTATAATAGACTATGTTTTAAATCAGTTCATGATATGCATAATAAAAGATATCTCAAAGGTCAACATTAATTAAAATAGACACAATCACAATATCATTGTTAAGTCCCTTTGCATAATGAAACTTATAATACAAACTCATTAATGTCTAACTAATGAGATTCAACCTAAAGGACCTCATGCAAAATTCCATCATGTGTCTTTCCTTTAAACCTACATATATAACCTTAAGTTAAATCTCTAGATTTTATTACTCAAGAATCCATAAGGTCAACCTACAATCTCGCATGATTCCATGTATATTTTCTACACTTGGGCTCTTTAATAAGTATGTGCAATAAGTATGTGCAATAATGAAATAAATAGACCTATACAATCCCTTAAGTATAATGAAATATTATTATCTTGTCATAACAAGTTAAAAATCCCAATAGGCTCAATCCAATCATGATCCATGCTATGCTACATTATTCTTCATGTTGATAGTTCATACAAACCTTGTATACCAAATGTTTCCATTCCCATATCTATGACAATGTACTAAGTTAAATACTACAAATCAGTCACATTGCCATGGAATTGATATAGGGTCTCAAGATAGTTCAGTCACAACAAAGTGCAAAGTTCAACATGAGTGTCTCCATGAAAATCATAAGCCTTATGGTTGATCCTCTTGGTTGTCATAACATGACGATTTGAAGATAAGGGACTTCTGTCACACATCGAAAAATCAATCCTTACCTCATGCCCTAGTGTGATGTCTCCCACGATCTCAATCATCTCTACTTTCATGACTAGATGGTTATCAACAAGTGTTGGCCCACGAGATGTCTCCAAGTGAAAATCAAGTGTATCATGTGTCCTAAATTTTGTCCCATGGTTGCAAGCTAAATCTTCATGTATGAGGAGATGATCTCTATCCGCAAGTAAGTGTAGGTAGTTTGATGCCACTAGCACCAAGGCCTCCCCCACATCTTCAACCTTGTAGTCAACATGAAGTCCCATGTGTTCTTCACTTTTAGCCTCAATAGGTGACTCTTGTCTGTCCTTATCCTCATAGGATTGAAGTGAACTTTGTACCATAATGCTTTGTATGGCTACAATAATGCTTTGTATGCTTTGTACCTATTTTGGTTGAGTGACATTTACTCTTCTACATGATGATTGTATGTACATTTTGTATGAAGGGTTGAATGACATATATTTCAGTTATTTGTATAGATTCATTTCTTAGAAACTAATATTTATCTCTTTATCATGCTACAGATAAATTATATGTCATGCCGAGGAAACAATCAAGAATTAAACTAACATAAGAAGAGATAGAAGCTAAGAATGCAAAGAAAGTAGCGACTACGAGGGAACTTCGTGAGAAGAGGAAATTGGACACAATAAATGAAGAAATGCCAATTGAAGAGGAACTACAACCATCAAAAAGAGATATGGTATTCACAACACAAAGGGAACGAATGCAAAAACTTCGAGCTATGAGAGATTTGAATATCGTAGTTGGAGACACGTCCTCTACCGCAAGTAAACATGTAGGGACACCATCTACCACATCTCAAGTTGAGAGTACATCATCACTCACATGTGAGGAAGGAGGTACGACATCATTCCCACCTCAACCTTAAGGTATGTCATCTATTCCATCTCTAATCGAAGGTATGCCATCTAGCCCATCTCATTTAAATATTGATGAAATTCCTAATTTTGAGATGAATTTACCTATCTTAACACCACCTAGAATTTTGCATAGAAAGATAAAGTATTTGATTGATATTGATGAGAATATTTTACAGCCAATGGAAGGTAAGATTCTAAAATGCACTTGTAGAAGATATGCTTATAAAATTTAGAGATTGTTCTTTGAAAAGTTAATGAGACTGCAAGATGTCAACTATTCGTTCAAATGATGCGAAATATAAAGTATAGGTCCATCATGGAGATTATTGGGTTGAGAACATCAAAGGCTTCAAGTGAAAAATCTATTGTCAAGAATCTAATGAGTGCATATGAGAGTGTGGGTAACACCTCACACACAAAAGATAGTAATGCAACATGGTGTATCATTACATCGACTATAGTAAGTAGTCAAACAAGGAAAGCTCGTCTCATTAGAAAGATGAGTCAAGCATTGAGAATTAATAAGAAAACTTTATCAAGATCTATTGGAAGGTGCCAAAGAATTGAGGACACCAATGCCAATGAATTATGGCTGTTCTTGGGGAGACTACCACGAAAAGATAAACCAATTGTTGAAGCATTGAGATCACTAATTGAAGACTTTTGGAAGAATTACATAAGGGTATCTCTGAATCAAAGGGATGTGGTAAGAAGGAGAATTGATAGTCAAAACTATGAACCACATCCAAAGCATTTTTTGGATAGGACTCAAACACAGTTTTTTGGTAAATTTATAGAGATGTGTCCTCAAATTAAAATTTCTCAAAGATATTTTGAAATGCTAAAACCTTTCTATGTCAAGATAAATCACACACACACTACTTGTTGTAGATTACATATTGAATTTTCTAAATATTTTGATGTTTATTGGTCTATATGTTTAGATTTGCATACTAACAATGTTTTGTAGGATTGTGGCATACATGCCGCACCAACATCTTCAAGAGACTTCATATCAAGAATTTTATGTGATAGAGAGGAAGGCCAAATATTCTACAAGAAATTATGCTTGGATGGCACATGTCAACATTGTGGTGGCTTGCAATGTATGCCAATATGTGAACATATGGAAATAACACATGCGGCTGGAAATGAACTAGTAGAGTTTAGCAAGTATAAAATAGTGGCGTACAATACAAAAGATGGTAAAGAAGCAAAGAGGTGTCAACTGGTTATTGAAAAGATTCTAGTATATCAATTTATGCCTATATTTTGTTACAGTATAGTGTATGAGTATGCAAGACATGCCCATAGAGCTCTATGGTTGGACTTGCAATTCAAGTCATGCAAGGACACATTTCCAGTTGGTAGCATTGTTTCAGTCATCGAATTTGTAGAGAACTACAGTCTACAGCCACATCACGATATTACAACTCCACACAAGTTTCTATATTTGTGCACATCGCATTCATTCATGCGAATGATAGTACAGAGGATGACAAAAATATCATAAGAGAGTACCATTTTTATATTAGTGATGATCGCATGCATTCTACGAAGTTTGTGCAAGGTTGCTTTTAGGTGTTCTACAATGATTTGGCTTGAAGGGGCATATCGTTCAGTCAACATATCATATGGTCAGATAACTATGCATCATAATTCAAGAACTCCTAAAATTTCTATTGGCTGAGTAGGAAGCATAATAATATAGGTGTTTAGCATATGTGGAACTTTTGTGAGGCTGGGCATGGAAAGGGGGAGCATGATGGTGCAGGAGCATGTATCAAAAGAGTCATAGCATGAGAAGAGTTAAAGTATAAAGACAATGCAAATTTGACAGATGCAAAATCAATCGTCGAGTGGTGTAATACTTCGATGGGTCCAAGTAATGAAGGTAAGTCTTCAGTTCATAGATTTTTTTGGTTGATAGATGATACTAACATTGCACCATATGAGGACTATTGTACACTGATAGGATCAAGTGAGATACACTCTTTCAGAAGCTCAATTGCAGGTTCATGGAGTATCCATACGCGAAAGATGGCATGCTTTTATTCTTCATGTACAATTCAAGCCTGGGATGAGTGCGAGTCAAAGGAGTGGGTTGACAAATGGTGGTTAAGTTATCTTAACTCACTTGACACGTATCGACTCCCGACGACACTGGAACTGACAAAGATGGAACCATTAGTTGACTTTGACCATATATTAGATCTAGTTGAACCAGATAATATATCTACTTGCATAGTTTTTAAAATTCCTAATGTTATCTTACTTTGTAGTGTTTTTGTAATGTTAACTAATTTCATCTAATTTGCTACACATATCAATGTAGGGCATGTTTATGTAGTTATTGTTGTAAGGGTAAAAATGGGATAATCAATTGAATATTAAAAACCCAAACATTAATGAAATATGAAGGAAAAAAGGATTTAATAACAATAGAATGATACTTACAACCTTTTACCTTTCGTCTTCCATTGCTCGCCTATTCTTTCTTGATCTTGATGTGATGAAGGTGGCCCTCAGGAAACTTACTTCCTCGCTTCGATTCCTCAAGATGACAAGGAGAAATGGATGTGATACTTGTTGTATTTGAAGGTGAGCTTCAAACACAAATGTGAGTGGGTGATAGATGATGAATTGATGGTAGGGGTGCCAATGGTGCGCTATGGTTTCTGCAGCATAAGTTTACTTGAATGATGGATATCAAATGAAGAAGAGGGTTGTATTTATATAGTTGTGTGAGAGAAGATCAACGGTTGAGGAGAAATGAGAAGATCAACGGAGGAGAATGTTTGAGACAATGTGCGCGAATAGAAGAAGGACATGTGTCATTCAAAAAGAAGTTTTGTTGAGTTAACTGCTTTCTTGATGAGGATGAGTTTTTATTTTCTTAAATTAGAATAGATTTTTCTAATTTAAAAACAAATTTGCTTTAACTCAGCTTTTGCTTTTGTATGACAAGAGGAATTTATTTTTAGAAGATATTGAAGATTTTTTAGAAGATAAAAAAGTATAATTAAATAAATAAATTTATTTAATTACTTGTAGATAATTTGGAAGAATAAATAAAATAAATAAAATATTTAAATATATTTTATTTTTTTGGAGATTTAATTTAAATAACTTTGCATTTTATTTAAATTAGGAAGAATGGAAGATTTAATTAAATAATTAAAATTATTTAATTATTTTAGAAGAATAAGGTTGATGTGGATGAAATTAATTAAATGGGATAAAGTGAATCAAATAAATAAATAAATTTATTTATTTATTGATAGAGGAATGTGTAGATGAAATAAATATTTAAAATATTTATTTAAGTAGAGTCATGTCATTTTTAGGTGTATACAATTGTAGATGAAGATAATGAAGAGGGAATGGATTATTACTTGTGTCGTTGTGTTGAGGCCAAAAATAAATTGGAGGCCCCAGTTACAGATAGAGAAAACATCAAATACCCTACACGCTTAGTGGTTGTTATTAGAACATGGCTTAGAAGGTACCCACATAAGAGTGTTAATGTTTGGTTGTTTCAGGACTTTGACACATATCGGAAGATTCTTTATTACTTGAATCTTGTCATGGCATCCAATGTTCATTTGATACAATATTGGGGTAGACCTTTGAACAAGACCTTGTGGAAGGTGCATGAGTCTGACCATGAGGCAATACTTGACACAATAAAGAGTAGAGTAGACCCAGATGGTTTATTGGATTAATTTGTAAGTATTCACATTAATTTTGTAAAGTCATGTTACATTGACTTGTAAGTATGCACATTAATTTGTAAGTTTACATAGGTTTGTCTTTTTTTATTTGCTGCTGCATTTTTACACATATACAGTGAATATTGTGATGAATATGTTTGTCATTGATGTCAAAGTTCTTGGATGTTAGTAATTGAGTAAGGAATGCATAATTGTGTAGGTCTATTGGTTGTCTATTGTTTGATGATACCATTATGCTTTCAAGATATGTTGTTGGGTTTTGTGATACAAAGACACTTGCTTCATAGAGTATGTGATGTGATGCACAGAGTTGTATGAACTTGACAAGCAGTGGTATGAACTTGATTTGTTTGCTATGGTATACATTTGATGTTTGCATCATCATCATGTTATGCTTCATGGGGTTAGACCTAAGTGATGGATGAAGTTGATCCCGAGAGTAATGTATAAAATCTAGGTGTCTTGGTTTCTAACTAGATAATAGGTGTCTCTACTTGTGTCTTAGGTATATACTATATGTCAACTAGGTAGATAGAGACTAGAAAAAAGGTATTTAATCTAATCTAAGTGTCTTAGGTAGATACTATATATCAATGACCTATCTAGAGACTAGAATAAAGTATAATCTAGAATGATCTAGGTGTCTTCTAGGTAGATACTATATATCAACTACCTGTCTAGAGACTAGAATAAGGTATAATTTAATCTAGGTGTCTTAGGTAGGTACTATATGTCAACTAGGTCTATTATAATAGGTATCTTAGGTAGAACTATAATCTAGGTGTCTAGGTGACTTAGGTCTAGACTACGATAAGGTATAAAGACTAGTTGTCTTAGGTCTACTATGTCTATAAAATATAGATACATACTATACAATAGGTGTCTTAGGTGTCCTATGCCTACTAGAATACATGTGTCTTAGGTCTTAGATGAGGCCACATGAGCTTCCACCTTCACATGGTTGGCCTTGTCAGTATAGAATATTTATATTTCTTGAAGCTAAGGGAAGCTCTTTTTCTTAATAGGAAAACTTTATTGACTTTAGTGTCCTCATGATGTTGATGTTGATCACAAAATATGGTGTTAAGGTCATGTTCATGTTGATTGATGAGTTGTGGTTGTTGTTGGAAGTTTTGGAAGTCTAAAGGATGTCACAGTGGCAGTGTTCATATCACAACTGTAGAGGTTTAAACATTCAAAACTAGTTAGGGTTTTTAAGTTAAAATTATTAGTTATGTTTTAAACCCAAGTGCATTGTCTTTAAAGACCTAGTTTGGTAAGTTTTGTTTTTGTTATACTCTCTATTTAATCTGTATCAGATAACCTTCTGTTTTCTTCATGTGGTCCTCAACCTCCTAAAAACCCTAGTCTTTACTTTTCTCTAAAATCTAAGTTAATACCTTACACTCGTACCGACGATATCCCTGAAGAGTCTAAAGTGCAAAAAGGCAACAATCTTTGACGAGCTGTTACTCAGAAACCATGACAATTAGAAACATTTTGTCTGAGGTAATGCGATCATGTAGAATACCTCTACAATAAACTCTCTTAGTTTTTGACATCTCTGAGGTATTTGCTCGTGGTGAAAGGTTTTTTGCTGCCCCAAAAATCATTAGAAGGAGGTAGTGTAAAGTTGAAAAGGGGTGTAACTTTCATCCTGCTCCTGATGTGACCAAACTGGTAGTTCCAACACATCCGGATGGGTATGTTTAGGCTATGCATGGTCCTATTTTACACCCAAACATGCTGAAACAGTTCGAGCTATATTGTACCGGTGATATCGTTGAAGAGTCCAAAGTGCAAAAAGGTAGAAATCTTTGATGAGATGTTACTTAGAAACCATGACACTTAGAAATATTTTGTCTGAGGAAACATGATCACATAGAACCCCTTTACAATAACCTCTCTCAGTTTTTGATATCTCTGAGCTGTTTGCCTATGGTGAAAGGTTTTCTGCTGCCCCAAAAATTGTCAAAAGGAGGTAGTGTAAAGTTGCAAAGGGCTGTAACTTTCGTCTTGGTCCTAATATGACCAAACTGATAGTTCCAATGCATCTGTATGGGTACATTTAGGCTAGGAAGGGTCCTATTTTGTACCCAAACATGCCGAAACAATTCAAGCTACTTTGTACAGGCCATATCCCTGAAGAGTCCAAAATGCAAAAAGGCAACAATCTTTGACGAGATGTTACTCAGAAACCATGAGACTTAGAAACATTCTGTCTAAGGCACCGTGATTATGTAGAACCCCTATACAATAACCTCTCTTAGTTTTTGATATCTCTAAGGCGTTTACTTGTGGTGAAAGGTATTTTGCTGCCCCAAAAATTGTTAAGAGGTAGTGCAAAGTTGCAAAGGGGAGTAACTTTCATCCTGCTCCTTATGCGACCAAACTGATAGTTCCAACGCATCTGAATGGGTACATTTAGGCTAGACATGGTCCTGTTTTACACCCAAACATGCCAAAATAGTTCGAGCTACATTGTATCGGTGATATCCCTAAAGAGTCCAAAGTACAAAAAGGCAACAATCTTTGACGAGTTGTTACTCGAAAACTGTGTCACTTAGAAATATTATGTCTAAGGCTATGGGATCATGTAGAACCCCTCTACAATAATCTCTCATTTTTTAATATCGCTGAGGTGTTTACCCATGGTGAAAGGTTTTCTGCTGCCCCAAAAATCATCAGAAGGAGGTAGTGTAAAGTTGCAAACGGGTGTAACTTTCGTCCTGCTCTTGATATGACCAAAATGACAGTTCCAACTCATCTAGATGGGTACATTTAGGCTAGGAATAGTCTTGTTTTGCACCCAAACATGCTGAAATAGTTTGAACTACATCGTACCGGCGATATCCCTAAAGAGTCCAAAGTGCAAAAAGGAAGCAATCTTTTACGAGCTATTACTCAAAAACCATGTCACTTAGAAACATTCTATCTAAGGTTATGAGATCACGTAGGGTCCCTCTACAATAACCTATCTCATTTTTTGATATCTCAGAGGCGTTTACTCATGGTGAAAGGTTTTCTGCTGCCCCAAAAATTGTCAGAAGGAGGTAGTGTAAAGTTGCAAAGGGGTGTAACTTTCGTCCTACTCTTGATGCAACCAAACTGACAGTTCCAATGCATCTAGATGGGTATGTTTAGCCTATGCATGGTCCTGTTTCACACCCAAACATGCCGAAATAGTCAGAGCTACATTGTACCAACGATATCCTCACACATTGCCTTTGCTATAATTGTTATGGTCTTCACATGTCAACATGCATCTTATGGCCATTAACATACTTGTTCTAGCAACTAACACAATCATATATGAACTGCTTGTTCTTTTATCTTGGTTCACCTTGACTTTGTTCTCTAGTACTATCTCTTTAGGGTTTGTTTTAGTCCTTCAATGCATTGTTCCATCACTACAATCTTAGACCCCTATTAGGCTTGAAATAGACCTCTGTTAGGCTACTCTCCTAAACCTTAATATCATCTTCATGTTGTCATATCCATGTTGTTCAACCCTCATCTTCTTCCACCTTTAGGTCACTGTGTTATTAGGCTTGAACTTAGACTTTTGTGATATTTGAAACCCTACACTTCATGGCTCTATCATGATGTAATGATCTACACTATCATTATGTAATGATCTACACTGCACCTATCTTTCTTATCATATTTCATAGCAATCTTGCAAAGAGTTGGGGTAGTGGTATGCAACCTTCTGCGACATCAATACAATGCCGTAACAAGGCTTTCAAGCTTAACAAGTTTTTGGGTAGGGAATTACTTTATGGAATTAGAGTCAAATTGGTAAATGTGATGACATGATACATATTAACATGGTGAGATGCAAAGTATACATTTATAATATTAACCACATTCTCAAAGGGATTGAGCTGATGACTTATGGAAGCCTATAGCCCCAATGTTATGTTGCATACTCAAATTAGGTAAGACTCAATGTACTCTCATAACCTCGCCTTATATGCAAGAGGAATTACATTTAATAACCACAATGGTCATTAGGTGCTCATAAGCATATGATTTTGACTATCTTATTCAAGACAACAAACATTCCCTTTGCATCCCAATATGGTATAATAACAAGGAATTAAGAAATATTTTTAATTGAGCAACTCATAAAGAATATGGATCAACATACCAAGGAGCAACCATAAGAACATCCTTTTGGAACATAGGGAATTGCAATATCCCCTTGGTCACTTGCAAAATTAGATAGAGTTGTTTGTGAAACTATGAGACATGATCCTTAGTGTTGTACAAATGGCACATGATCCAAAGGGTTGTGTAAGAATTATAGGGTGTCTTTTGAGTTGCACAAAATGATTCATATCACAATGTGAATTATGCATGGTGCAAGGAACCATGAACTTTGTGTTGGATCAAGTGGCATTGTTTAGGTGGCACATGATGCAAGGACTTATGCACAAGGTTGTGTAGGAGTCCAGGACAACACTGAGAGGGGGGGTGAATCAGTGTTGTATTATTTTTACAATTTTCCAAAATTGACAAATATGATTTATCAGAATTAAACTACTATTTACTTGAACAATTAATCAACAAATGATTAATCACATAAATCATATTCGGTAAATGAAGCTATGGAAGACATCAAGACATGAGATTATGACACAAGAAAATTACAGAGTGGAAAACCCTCCAGGGGTAGAAAAACCACTCAAAATGCCTCACTGGCTTAAGTAAAAACCTCACTGGTTACAATGTTTAGAAGCACCAACTTCAAGGAGCACCAACCCCTAATTCATTTAGAAGCACCAACTTCAAGGAGCACCAACCCCTAACATATACTCAAAATCAAGAACTCAGAGGGATTCTCTGTTTCGATACAAATCATTTCTTCTTTCACATGTGTCTGTCATATGACCATACTTCTCTCATCATCTGAATTTTCTCTTCAAGAGGATATTCAAAATATATTCAACCTGGAATGCTGATCCACACAACAACACTGCATGCTCTGTATGTTTCATCTTTGTCTATTTATAAAGTTGCATCAATACACCTAAAAAATTATTTTTAATGAAAAGACTCTTGATGTTCCTCTTCTTTGCAAAATCAAATTCATCTTTTATGACCTTTCATATTTCAATCAGTGTCATATAGGAGAAAATAAAAACTCTTTTATTTGTATCCTCTTCATATCCACCTGCAAGAAATCCTGAACCAACAAATTACATTTATATAAAATAAAATCAATTTCATCTTCTGTAAATCTTCATCTTTTTCTTTGAATATCTTCAACAATAATATTTTCAATCTTCCCTTGTAGAAAAAAATAAAATCTCTTTGATCATCTTCAAAATGGCTCTTCATATTCCTTTGAAGAAAATACATTTCCATTCCCATCATAAGATATTCTTCAACCTGTAAGAATAAAAACATATGCAAATATATTTTCTTCTGCAAGATCATCTATGATCATTATTTTTGAAATTCTTTTCTCTGCAAAATTCATCTCAAAAATATCTTAAAAAAAATCATAATGCACTTGAAAAATTTCACTCTTCACTGTTCTTCATATTTTTTATTTCAAAAAAAAATCATCTTCTTCAAACCCTTCATCTTCTCTGCAAAAAAAAATTTCTTTGTCTTCTTCAAAATATTCTTCAATCTACAACAAACGACTTTTCAAAATCCCATTTGCCAAAAATCTTCAATAAAAAAAATCAATCTTATCACTTCTCAAAAATATAATCTTCTCACAAAAATGTCTTCCAAAAATATTTCCAATATAATAGAATGTCTTAAAAAAAACATTCTAAAAATAAACCCCTTAAATCCACCACATGAAATTCCTTTCATATTCTTTAAAAAAAACTTTCCCCTTTATCTTTTACTTCAGCCACAACATGAAAAACTAGATTTTCTTCATAAAAAGAAACTCTCCTTTAAAGTCTCCCAAAATCTCCTTAAAGCTCTCCTTGAAATGTGCCCCCTAGAAAATAGCACAAAAAAATATTTTAAGAGCTCATAAAAATATTTTAAATAAAGCCATAAAATGGCTTATTCACATTCCCCTCTTAAAGCATACTTAATGCTTTTTCTTTTTTAAATATTTTATATTTAAAGCTTTATAAAAAGCTTTATAGAAAGTCATTGGAAACCTTTTCATGCTCCCCTTTAAATAAGACTTTCTAATATAAATGATATTCCATGCTTTTTTCTTTTTTTCTTTTTTTTTTTTTTTTAAATCAAGCTCTTCATAAATTAAATAAGGATATTCAACCAAATTCAAATGGTAAATAGAATATGAAGGGGCTAGTAGGTGTCATGAATTAAAACCCTCTAGTAGGTTGCTCTAAGTAGTATAACCTGCTCTTACAGGTCAACATTACTTTATAACATAAAGTGCATACTTTATGACATTTAATCTCTTTGTATACACTTAGAGCTTATAGTTAGGATTTTAATATTTTAGGCATTTTGATAACCATTGATTCAACCATTAATAAACATTAATGCCTCACTTTGATCAAGCATGGCAAGATGAACTTTATCAGCAACCTTGTATCGTAAAACATATGCATTGTATCATACTTATCCTGATTGATGATTCTGATCATGCAGTCTTGTGAATATCAAGAATGTACACAAACTGATCAAACAAGTTAGCATTTCCTGACTTAGCCATGAAGCAACATATCAACCTGAAGTATATGAACAACTTCTGTAAATACCAACACATTTTTGACATCAATGACAATCTACTTTCATCAATCTCCCCCTTTGTCATTGATGGCAAAACTACCTGATACATTTTTCTTTCTCCCCCTTTTTGACATCTGATGACAAAGGCTATTATCTCCCCCTTATCATCCTTCATACCAACCAAGAATTGAAATAGCCCTTAAGGCACTGATTATTTTTCAATTTACTGTCCAAAACTTTTCTTGAGAGCTCTGAGCTCTTTCCATGTTCATCTGCATATTGAACAACCATAAAAACTTGAGAGCAACAAGACATCAAACAATCATGTAAGGCATATCAAACCAAGCACCAAACCACTGTTACAAGCTGCCCATAGACTGCACTATACCACTTCTAATCACAACACAAATTTGTAGATGAAGATGAAACACTGACATCAATGAGATCCTCTGATTACTTCCTTTAACAAACTCCTGAACCAACACTTTTTGACCTGAAATAACAAATCTCCAAGATCTCCCATGTGTTAAAGTTCAAAACACTACTCAGAAATACCATTGGTAAACACTGACAAGACTAATCAACATAACTCAACTCAACTCGGCACTTATCCACTTCCTGAATTAGTCCTGACAAGAAATACCAATATGAGCATGAAGAAAACATATCTCTTTTCAAATCTCCAAAGATAGTGACAACTCAATCCTCTGATTAACTCCCCCTGAGAACAACTCCACTTAAAGATGTTATAGCATGGTCATAACCATTATAAGCATATTGAATTATGAACACTTTGAAGGCATAAACTCTTGTTAACCTTTCAACAAGTAATGATTTATGATGATAACAATCCTGAAGCCAACATATGACAAACCTTTTTGAACATTACCATTTGCTATTGCTGATTCAAAACATACCAATACTCTCTGATGAACAATTTTGCAGGCAAAAATCATGTAGACCCCTCATCACACAGATGCCAAGATGACCATTTTTGATAAGTCCTTTACTTGCCTCCGATTTGAAGAAAAAAACAAGATTCACCATCAATGTCATAAGAAACTCTGGATTGTCATAACTTGAAGCTCATACCTGAAACTACCACACAATTTGAACAAACCTTTCTAAACCAAATTAATGAGAAAGACACTATCTTCAAATCACCTGAAAGCTCCAAGGTACATGTCATAAAACATAACTCAACAAAGTAATAGATATAATCATCAAACTGATTTCCTGATATGAACTATCATCCTGCATATTCTGACACCTTTTCTTGACAGACCATCTTGTTGACAAACCATCTTGTTGTTCCTGCACATATTATACTGTCAAATCTGATATACAACACTCTGGGAAAAAACTGATATATACATAATCATATCTGAAACATACTGTAATCAACAAGAACTCTTGCCTCTTGACTTCATCATTCAAAACAAGATATTATTGCAACAACACTTTCCAAAACACTTTGGATTGCAATACCATGATAATTCAACCTAAACAATTTGTGCATTTTGAACTCCTGAAACATTTTTCAATACCTTGAAATCATAATAAGCCAATGAACACCTGTATCACTGTCATACACTGAAACTCAAAAACATCAGAAACATTATCAAGCAAGCATGATAAACAAAACAAGATAAACATCAACTGATCTCCTCTATAACTTCTTGGGGATAATTGATAGATCATGAACAACTCCCCCTTACTTCATGCTCTCAGTTATCCAACTAATGATATAACTTGTGCAAGATGCACAAGTTTAGGATCCTTCTTGTCCTGACTTTGTTTTCTTCTCCAAACCTGTATAAACCTTTTCTTTTCTTTGCTCAAGGTGTCTGCTCTAGATGTCTTCAATTTATTCCTGCAAAACTGTGCCTTATGCCCAAAAGAATTGCAATTATAACAAACTATGTTATAACCAAATGACTGATACCTTTTTGACATCTCCTGAGCAATTATGTTATGCTTCCATGTAGGATCAAACATTCTATTCATTTTACAGTTTCTTTGAATGTGTCCAATATTATTGCACTTGTAACAAACAATATCAGTATTCCTTCTGCAATTAACTGATTTGTGTCCAAATTGATTACAAGCATAACAATGACCATTAAAAGAATAATTATACCTGTACATGTATGCTTGTCTAACAGGAGCATTTTTTCTTCTTCTTTGATTATGCTTTTCATCTTTGACATTTATTTCATTTTCTGTCTTCTCTTTATCTTCAAGAGCACTAGCATGAAGATCAATTTTCTTTCTGAGAGTTTGCCTGGCTTTTGAACACTCCCCTTTTTCAATATTGTTTTCAAACAACAAATTCTTGTGTAATTTAGAGGAAGCCTTTTCTAACTCCTTTCTTAAAAAGATTATTTCAGATTCATACTTTTCACAATCAACTTCTTTGGCCTTTAGTTGATTATTGACATCTTCTTTTATTTTCTTAACTTCTGCAATTTGAGTCTTCAAATCTATTATTTGTTTTTCTACATCTTGAAGATTTGAAAGAATTTTTATCTTGGATTCCTTTTCCTCTTGAAGTTGCAACTTTAACCTTTTATTCTCCATTCTGAGTTCTTTGATCTCACCAAGAGCACAAATGAGCTCACCTTCCATATCAATCTCATAATCCTGATCATCATCACTTGTGATGCTAGCTTCTTCTGAATCTGATTGAGTTTGAACTTCAACTCCTTCATTGCCACTTTCCTCACACACCAGAGTGTCCTCTTCTTTATCATTATCTTGATAAATTCTTATTAGTTCTTTCCAGATATCCTGAGCTGTTTCACACTGCACAACCTTACAAGAAATATCATTAGATAAACTAGATAGAATAACCTTCTTGGCTATATGATTCCATTTAAGAGCCTCTTTGTTATTTGCAGAAATACCATTTTCAACTGACATTAAAACATCATATCCTAAGGAGGATAAATACACTTGCATTCTAACATACCAAACTGAAAAATTTGAACCATCAAACTGAGGAACATCTGAAACCTTTTCTTCTAAGATAATATCAGACTCAACATGGACAACATCTCTATCAACATCTGGATTTGATAAGAATGATGTCTTTTGTGTCTTTTGACCAAAATGAATCTTACCATTTCTCATGTTCTTATTTCTCTTGCACTTACCCATTGAACTCCACACACAGGACCTACCCAAGCTGATTAAGCTGCAAGAGGGAAACTGGCTCTGATACCAATTGTAGGAGTCCAGGACAACACTGAGAGGGGGGGTGAATCAGTGTTGTATTATTTTTACAATTTTCCAAAATTGACAAATATGATTTATCAGAATTAAACTACTATTTACTTGAACAATTAATCAACAAATGATTAATCACATAAATCATATTCGGTAAATGAAGCTATGGAAGACATCAAGACATGAGATTATGACACAAGAAAATTACAGAGTGGAAAACCCTCCAGGGGTAGAAAAACCACTCAAAATGCCTCACTGGCTTAAGTAAAAACCTCACTGGTTACAATGTTTAGAAGCACCAACTTCAAGGAGCACCAACCCCTAATTCATTTAGAAGCACCAACTTCAAGGAGCACCAACCCCTAACATATACTCAAAATCAAGAACTCAGAGGGATTCTCTGTTTCGATACAAATCATTTCTTCTTTCACATGTGTCTGTCATATGACCATACTTCTCTCATCATCTGAATTTTCTCTTCAAGAGGATATTCAAAATATATTCAACCTGGAATGCTGATCCACACAACAACACTGCATGCTCTGTATGTTTCATCTTTGTCTATTTATAAAGTTGCATCAATACACCTAAAAAATTATTTTTAATGAAAAGACTCTTGATGTTCCTCTTCTTTGCAAAATCAAATTCATCTTTTATGACCTTTCATATTTCAATCAGTGTCATATAGGAGAAAATAAAAACTCTTTTATTTGTATCCTCTTCATATCCACCTGCAAGAAATCCTGAACCAACAAATTACATTTATATAAAATAAAATCAATTTCATCTTCTGTAAATCTTCATCTTTTTCTTTGAATATCTTCAACAATAATATTTTCAATCTTCCCTTGTAGAAAAAAATAAAATCTCTTTGATCATCTTCAAAATGGCTCTTCATATTCCTTTGAAGAAAATACATTTCCATTCCCATCATAAGATATTCTTCAACCTGTAAGAATAAAAACATATGCAAATATATTTTCTTCTGCAAGATCATCTATGATCATTATTTTTGAAATTCTTTTCTCTGCAAAATTCATCTCAAAAATATCTTAAAAAAAAATCATAATGCACTTGAAAAATTTCACTCTTCACTGTTCTTCATATTTTTTATTTCAAAAAAAAATCATCTTCTTCAAACCCTTCATCTTCTCTGCAAAAAAAAATTTCTTTGTCTTCTTCAAAATATTCTTCAATCTACAACAAACGACTTTTCAAAATCCCATTTGCCAAAAATCTTCAATAAAAAAAATCAATCTTATCACTTCTCAAAAATATAATCTTCTCACAAAAATGTCTTCCAAAAATATTTCCAATATAATAGAATGTCTTAAAAAAAACATTCTAAAAATAAACCCCTTAAATCCACCACATGAAATTCCTTTCATATTCTTTAAAAAAAACTTTCCCCTTTATCTTTTACTTCAGCCACAACATGAAAAACTAGATTTTCTTCATAAAAAGAAACTCTCCTTTAAAGTCTCCCAAAATCTCCTTAAAGCTCTCCTTGAAATGTGCCCCCTAGAAAATAGCACAAAAAAATATTTTAAGAGCTCATAAAAATATTTTAAATAAAGCCATAAAATGGCTTATTCACATTCCCCTCTTAAAGCATACTTAATGCTTTTTCTTTTTTAAATATTTTATATTTAAAGCTTTATAAAAAGCTTTATAGAAAGTCATTGGAAACCTTTTCATGCTCCCCTTTAAATAAGACTTTCTAATATAAATGATATTCCATGCTTTTTTCTTTTTTTTTTTTTTTTTTTTTTTAAATCAAGCTCTTCATAAATTAAATAAGGATATTCAACCAAATTCAAATGGTAAATAGAATATGAAGGGGCTAGTAGGTGTCATGAATTAAAACCCTCTAGTAGGTTGCTCTAAGTAGTATAACCTGCTCTTACAGGTCAACATTACTTTATAACATAAAGTGCATACTTTATGACATTTAATCTCTTTGTATACACTTAGAGCTTATAGTTAGGATTTTAATATTTTAGGCATTTTGATAACCATTGATTCAACCATTAATAAACATTAATGCCTCACTTTGATCAAGCATGGCAAGATGAACTTTATCAGCAACCTTGTATCGTAAAACATATGCATTGTATCATACTTATCCTGATTGATGATTCTGATCATGCAGTCTTGTGAATATCAAGAATGTACACAAACTGATCAAACAAGTTAGCATTTCCTGACTTAGCCATGAAGCAACATATCAACCTGAAGTATATGAACAACTTCTGTAAATACCAACACATTTTTGACATCAATGACAATCTACTTTCATCAGGTTGTACATCACTCTGTGAGTGACTAAGGCTAACATGCAAGATTGTGCAATAGGTAGATCATGATGTGAACAAAAAAACTTGCTTTCCATTTATCCATTTAACCAATCTTCCTTTCTCTATTTTCTCAGGCATGTATAGTTTTGAGAGACTAAAACTTTCAACCCAAAACTCAAATTCTCTTATCATCAATTGGGATGGATTCTTTGACAATTAAACTTTGAAACCTAGAGGCATACAAAAATGATCTACACTGCACCATTCCATATTACATAATTATCAACAAAAATGATTTGTATTAACCAAATATCCATATAAGCATACATCAATATCTATCGATATAACATATATACAGAATAGCCATATAGGCTTACAAGAATGCCATATAGGCATACAATGTCAACTATATGCAATACAAAATATATGTTCACAAATGCCATATAGGCATACAACAAAGGAATACAATAAAAATTCATTCCCCTCTATCTGGTGAAGAGAATAGATCACGGGCAGTCTTTGATCTTCAAGGGGATGGAGACACGTATGAGGCTGGTCTACTATGAACCCAAGGGTTGCTCCTCCTATTTAGTTGTTCATGGATCTGTAGCTGTTACAACAAAAAGTATAGACACTAATATATAGAAATTACATTATAAAAATGAAACATTTAACAAAATAATCACTTAATGCTATCCAAAAATTTGTCTCCTTATTTGCCTCAGTACCAGGATTAGGTTGTGGTGATGTCATGTCCTATAGAAACCATCCAAATAGAAATTAAACTTCAAATCAATAATCATTTGATTTTTCAAAAATAAAAAACTATAACAATGAATGTAATTTGAAATTTACCAATCTGTCTCATACCCCCATCAAAGGCATGGAGCTATGAATCGCAGAGGACGCACCGTGCTCCATTGCCCTATGAACATCAGGAGGTGTCTCCGCAGCCTGCATCATCTAAAAATAAAACAACATTATTCAATTACGAAAACTATAATAGTGATGCATGTCATGGCTCCTAACATACACACACGTTCACCTAAACATAGAAGTACACACAATAAAGCACACAAGTCACATGCATATATACAAATTAGACAAAGATTTGTGACTATTGTGTGGTTTAAGGGTCAACAAAGGAGGGACCATAGTAGCATTAAATTTTAGGTTTAAGAAGTCAGAGAGGGAGTGAAGGTGTTAGTTTAGGTTTAGGTTGGTGGTAGGGTGGGGTAGGGTTGTGCTCAAATATTTGTTTTTTTGGTAGTCATGGAGGTAGGACAATGCCTAAGATAGAGTTTGTGGGTTTACGAGACAATGCCTAAACTAGAAATCACATAGACATTAGGTAAGTTTATGGGTTTACAGAAGGAGGAATATCAAGAGTTTGTGGGATAATAGGAGGGAGGAAAGATACTAGATAGGAGAAGAAAAGCCTTATTTTAAAAAAATCTTATCATTTTATTTGTCTTGAGGTTTGTTAGGAGGTGGGTTGGAAGCAACCTAGGTTTGGGATGTCTGGTAGGGGTATATTAGGAAATAGGTAGGGTAGATATGGGTTGGTTAGTAGGTTGGGTGTAGTGTTGGGGAATTTTCTTAGGCCTACTTTTAAAAGTGGATGGGGAAAGGTCCTACACTTTTTCTTTTACTTTATCTTGGAGGGGTGTTAGAGGGGAGATAGAAGTCAATGAGGAAGGTGAAGTAGTAATAGGTGGATATATGGTGGGGAAGATAGGGGCATAGCTAGTGGAGTAGGTGAAGTAATAGAAAGAGGTTGTGGGGTTGGGGCAACAATGCATTTAGAGGCATAAGATAGGTAAAAGTGAAAGAGGGAATTGGTATGAGGTGGAGGTGGACCAGAAGGGGTTGACAAAAAATAATCGAAGGAGAAGTGTCTTAAGGTAACAACTAGTTGGTATGGGCTATGAGAAATGGTGAAGACATTACCATCATGGGGAATTTTAGAGTCAACAAAGGAGGGACCTAGATGATGTTGGAGTCAATCATATGCTATATAAGATGTCATAGGCTCATACCCCTCTCTGGTGTCATGTCCTGGGGTCTAATTGGTGGTAATTGGATGAGTTTATTAGAGAGAATTTGTCAAAGAATAGTGTGGAGGGGATCAACAAACTTTGGTAGACATGTATGGAAAATGTGGTAGCATAGACAAGGCAATGAGCTGTTTGAAAAGATGCCTCAAAGAAATGTGGTCTCATGGTGATGTCCTTGTCTATGCATCTGCTTGTCATGGCATTCCATGAGACCACATTTCTTTGAGGCATTTTTTCAAATAACTGTATTGTAATTGAAAATTTGTCATCTATCAATATCTAGTTATTAGTTATGCAATGTCTAGTAATGCTTTGAGTTTGAAAGATGTGCAATGAAATGTAATCAATGATATGGATATAAAATACAAAAATCTAGTAAGTACAATCATTAATTATACTATTTATTTTATTACATTTGTGAAGCTTTGAAGTCCACCACCACTAGCAGGTGTTGCCGTGAAATCTTCAATATTAACCTATTCAACATCCAAAGTCAAATATTAGAATACCTTTAATATAATGATGCTATTCACATGTAATATTTATAATTATTTACTAGTTACATACCCTATTAGTAGATGTCCTTGTGTAATATGTAGGTGGAGACCCGCTGAAAACTGCATCAACACTATGACCCTAAAATTTCATTAAAATCATCAAACTAAATTAGTTAATCTTGCATTTCCAAAATGAAATTTCATAAATTAAATTCAATGAACTTGCAAACATTTACCTAAGTATCAAGGCCAAAAGTCTCACTCAGGAGGGCATTTATCACCACCATCTGCTTAGCTACAGATGTCGCCTACACACATGTGCCCTGACTATCCATGGGGTCATAACCACAGGTTGACCCGCAAGCCTGACAAGTATGGAGTGGAACCCTACTCCTTAAACTCTCCACTAGCCCATGTTGTGCTGCAAGACTGGCATGCTCTATGATGCTCTGGTCAAGGCACGAATGGATTGAAGTGCCTCGACCTCAACACTCTCCTTCACAATGGAAGGGATAGACACATGCTCATGGGCTGGTCTGGCGAGTGCTCGTCGCATTGGCCGTTGTGGTTCAACACGTGCCCTTGGTCTATCTTGTGTTGACCCCCCACCTCTACCCTAGAAGTCCCGCATATCAAAATAGTTTGGCACTTTGTTTTTTACAAACTCAGAGTAGAGTTTCCTCAAAAATTATTGCGGGACCTCATTATTGTTGCATAGAGGATGGTCAAAAACCATCAACCACCTCTGCCCAAAATTGTCGCTTATCTCTTGGATGTTGCACCAATGGATAGAGAACCTCTTGCATGTAAGAGGTAGAGGTTGATTTGTTTGTGGCTCTATAAAAATAGAACACAAGTCCAATTTTGTAATTTGTTATTTTTTACTTGCTCATACGACAAATTTTCTACATAATTCTCTCTAAATTCTCTCCTCTTTTCTGCCCAACTAGATATTTACTTGCTAATTGAATCTACATTTGATAACATGAATTCAAGAGATTGACCAAGTGTGGATCTATGCGAGGTTGAATTTGCAGGATCCTTCAAACTTGCAATTATATCTTCAATTTATTTTTTATTATGTTCAATTTGCCCCATTACATTTTCTTGTGTTCTAGGGGCATGTCGAGGAATGGATGGAGGAGTTTGTTGTTCGGGTTGTTCTTCAGCAGGTATTTATGGATTTTCAGGAGGAGGAGGAGGAGGTACATTATTATTTCCTATCAATTAAGGAAATTTACATCAAAAATTAACTTAAACCTACCTATTTAGAAACAAATTCACACAAAAAAAATAACTCACTCCTTCAACCTGACATTGTAGCTGCATTTTGGTGATGAATCAGTGAGATTTTGGTGTCGAATTTGGCCTTCAATAACATGAGCACACTCCTTAGGGTTTGTAGGCCGTGGGTGTAGAGAAAATGGAAGGAAAAAATGAGCAGCAACTTCCCTTTTTTTTAATAGTAAAACATAATGCGAGTGCGTTATAAGGCGCTCGCATTATGTCTTAGAATTTTAAAAAAAAAATTGGCCACTTTTTGGCCCCCCAACTTTTTGCACCCGCCCTATCAATCTGGGTACTCTCCTTGTTGTTAATTACAATAAATTTTGGTTGAATGTGATTGTTAAAACATAGTAATTTTTGCCTAGGAATTATTCTTTCTGGTCTATGTTCTATCCTTCTTTCTTTTGTGATCAACCTACTATTTATCTAGCTTGCAATACAAATTTTGGAAACTATATTTATCCCCTTGATCATTGTAGCAATACCAGACCTACATTTTAAACACATCATGGACGCTGGGAAGTTGAGCGGCCTTAGATTTTAATGTTGCCACATTTTCCTTTAACCCACGGCACCTGTAGTTGGCTCAACCTGCCCAGCAATTTAGTGAGTTGGTGGCTGTCCCTATCTTCTTGCCAACCATTCTTGTTTCTCCCTTGCATACTTTGTCTTCCTGGATTTATGTTGAGTGAATCACCCTACTTTCTTAATCTTGATGCAAACCATTGAAACCATAGTTACCAGTTATCCAGATGTTAAATTATTCTCTTACAGACTTAATACTTATAGTTGTTATCTTCTTATTGCTATTAAAAATTAGTCTTTTGATTAGAAGTCAGCCTCTACTTATTGATCGAACTAGGTGAAAATAACCCTTAAACTTAGGTGATAGTATTAGGTTCCTATTGCAGCCTTATATTATTAGATCTGAGGTCCCTACTATAGATATATATCATCTATTTTATTGTTGTTTAAAGACCTATTTTTAGTTACTATCGTCTGTGTGATAGTAAGCCTATTGTGAACTCTGTTGTTTTATTTAAACTCTGTCACAGATCTTGTCATAGTTGTGACAGTAAGACTGTTGCATGTTTCTTTAACTTCCTATCATAGTTATGATAGTAAGGTCTTGGAAAGAATTAGATTATAGATTAAAATTATCTTTTCCTATTATGTTTGTTGTGAATATTATATGGATATACAATAGTTCATGTTACAAACTTTCTTGAAGTAAAATGATATACTTGGTTATAATTAGAAAACTTATTGCATTATGTATATTGAATGAAATAGTTCCTATCATGGTTATGATAGTAAGGTTGTTTAAGTGATTTAGAAACTAATTACATTATGAATATTTGATTTAAATATGGACTAGGAAAAGTAAATCAATTAATAGTCTTATAGATGCAATTGGCATGATTAAATGATATCTCTTTGATGAATTACTTGCTTGAAAGTGTACTCTCATGGGTTGAGTAAAGAAAGGAATTAATAAACCGTATTTAGGTAAATGATTATGTCATTGACTTAAATATGAAATCTTAGATTGAACCTTTGAAATCATTGAGCATAATTGCTAATTGGATATCTATGTAAATGCCATCCTATATATTGTTGGAGTATAGACAACATTGAGAGGGGGGGTGAATCAGTGTTGTAGATGTCAAAACTTTAATTTACTTTCTTTCAACAAATTTGTAAATAAAAATAATGATGCTGACACCACTTAATCAATTTGACATGCTTCATTAATGTAAGGATCTAAATACTAAATAGTAATCAATACATAATGCCTAGAAATGAATGATAAGTGAATCACACAATAACTGAAACCATGGCACAATAAACTTTAGGAGTGGAAAACCCTCATGGGGTAGAAAAAACACTCAGAATTGTCTCACTGGCTTAATCATGAAAAACATCAATTACAAAGCCTCACTGGTTGATGAATGCCTCACTGGCAACAAATAGGTCTCACTGACCATGCAAGCCTCACTGGCTATAATATACCTCACTAGTAAATTGGTGTCTCCCTGACACAATGTGCAATCACCTTGGATACAAAACAAAACAAATCAGGGGGTTACCCTGATTCTCTTCTACACAATAACTTATCTCTCCTTTTGATTTCAATGACAAAAATTCTTTTCAATCACAATATGATCAAGCTAGGTTCCTGTACACATAACAATCTCTACAATAATCAATATATGCATCTGCTCAAGAATCCACACCTGCATGTTTCTCTTTTGCACTGAAGATTATCTTCATACCCTAATTCATCTTCAAGAAAAATTCTCTGACTCTCTAAATTCTCTGACTCTCTGTGTCATTTTTCTCTTAAAAAATCTCACACATCATAACATGATTTTCTACCATAACACCCTTCATCTGCATATGCCATTCCTGCAATTAAAAAAATCAATCACAATGCACCTACAATGAAATTATAAAAATTAAATGACCTTTCACTTGCTTTTTCTCTTCATATTCCTTCTTTCAAAAATCATCTTCTTCAATATTCTTCAATCTGCAAAAATAACCTTCAATAATATTTTTTAATCAAACTCTCTCTGTGAGAGAAAATAAAAAATACTCTTTCATATCTGGACCCTCTGCATGAAGAAGAATTCATAAAGACTCATGTGCTTCCATTAACATAAAGCATTTAAAAAAAATCTTCTCCCCATTATATAAAAATAAATAAAACACTCCTTATTAACTGCCTTCAACTCCACGAGATGCCCACTAGTGGAATTAGAAATAATCTCCTTAAAAATATCCTTTAAATCCACAAAAATCTACCCTTTAAAAAAAAATACTAAAAATAGCCTTTATAAAGCATATCCACTGTTGTCACACTGTAATGACATTTAAAAGCATGTCAATGTGCATACCCATGAGGAAGGAGTGTAAGTTCAAATTATAGCTGTTGATACTAATAATCACACTCATAACAACTTTAAACTTAAGACATTGATTGTCTTTTCCTGCCTGAGTGCATGAAAGACTAACCAGTGCAAATGGTGGTACTAAGAAGAGGGGGCCAGTTACCCCATGGTGGCAACCCCTTCATGTTGCCACTTGAGTGGCATAAAACCTACGATAGCAAGTCAACACTGAAAGGAAGCTAGGTGTGTGGAAATCTCTTCCTACACTAATCTAACGAGGGAAGTAGAGTGTAAATTCTTTTTATCCTTTACAGTTATAGTGTTTTTTAACCCAACAATAGAGATATTAAAGCAATACACATACACACAAAATGTAGACAGAAGAGAGAGAGACAAGATATAACGTGGGGAAAACCCTTTCAGGAGAAAAACCCTACACTCCAAAACCTGCACAATGTATTATCAAAACTGTAATGGTTTACAATACACTTGCAATGTAAGCTCTCAAGAGTCTTCGACACTCATATCTGAAGTCAAACCAGTAGCACAATAGTACCTGTCAATCACATAATACATCTCCTCTCAAAAGCACCTGTTTTATAAAGAAGTTACAAGGAAAAACTGAACCTTTCTTGAGATGAGCTTCCAACTTGGCCTCATGGCCCAAAACCCATGCCTAGGGACACTTGTCTAACACTACAACATGGTCATGACACTTGTCACATCACCCCATCCCAAAGAGGTTGCTTATTCCCAAGTTGGGCAATAACAAATGCTCTTACAACTCTTACGACTATCATAGAATCTGTCATAACTGTCATATCTTACAGTTGTAAGAGAATCTGTCATACACTAACTAAAAATAACATATTCTCTTACAGCATGTCATAACCCTCCTTGGGGTGCCCAAAGATGCCTTCTTCCAAGATGCCTTGTGACACATGTCTTCACTTGTCATAGAACATTCCATTCTCAACTCTTACGCGTCATAGATTCTGTCATAGGAATCTGTCATAACCGTTTCAGTCAAGATTCACTTACACACTAGTCAAGATGTCGACACATGGTAGAAAATCTCTACCACACAAAGGGGACACCTATCTCCACATGGAGTGAGTTAACCATCCTAGTCATCTTACAAGTGGAGTGACAACTCATCGTGCCACTTCACACTAAATGACAAAATACGATGTGCAACAAAATACAACATAGGCTAAATAAATAAATACATTACAATAAATAAATGTAAGGAATTACCAAGGTTGAGACACCTTAATTCCCAACATTCTCCCACTTGTCGAACACCTTGTAAGAGCCAATGGAAATAACATGATTTAACTACTATAGGCCAAGAGTCCCAAAGACTCCGAACACCATTTGAACTTCTCTGTGCCCACTGGTTTCGTCAATGCATCCATAACATTCTTCAAATTGTCTACCTTCTCCAAATTCACCTTCCCATCCGCTACCATGTCTTGCATGAAGTGAAACTGTACATCAATATGCTTTGTTCTGGCATGGAAAGTTGGATTCTTTGCTAGGCAAATCACACTCTGACTGTAACAACAGATAGTAATCTGTCCTGCATCAACACCAATATCTGAACAAAATCTCTTAAGCCAAATGGCTTCTTTCCAAGCATGAGTTACTGCCATATACTCAGCTTCTGTCATGGACAAAGTGACCACAGGTTGCCGCTTACTCACCCAACTAATTGCACCACAGAACATAGTAAACACATAAGCACCGGTGGATCTCCTGCTGTCAATGTCACCTGCCCAATCAAAATCCACAAATCCATGAATACAAATAGAATGTAGAGGTCCTATAGATTAGCATGATAGCATATGGAATACTTGGAAGTACCCCTCAAATATCTGAACACTCTCTTAACTACATCCCAATGTACCTGTCCCAGATTAGCCATAAATCGACTAAGGACTCCCGCTGCTTGGGCAATGTCTAGCATACATCAAACTACCAACAACACTAGCATAAGGTACTCTGCTCATGTTCTCCACCTCACTAGGAGATTTTGGACAATCATTAACATACAACTTTGTCCCCAATGAAACAGGAACACACAATGGTCTACAATCTGCCATGCTGAACCTATCCAACATGGTCTTCACATACTTACTCTGGCTTAACCAAAGTTTTCTATTAGCTCTGTCTCTTCTGATTTCCATTCCCAGAATGTACCTAGCTGCCCCTAGATTTTTCATCTCAAACTATGCTGACAACTGAGACTTAAAATCAAAAATCATATTCTTACCATTCCCAATTAACAACATATTGTCAACATACAATACAATAATGAGAATGCGATCATTATCAAATTTATAATACTCACAATGATCTAATTTCCATCTCAGAAATCCATCTGACAACACAAAGGCATCAAACTTCAAGTACCACATCCTAGGAGACTTTTTCAAACCATAAAAAGACTTTTTCAACTTGCAAACCAAATTTTCTTTACCTTTCTCTATGTAATGCTCTGGCTGTGACATGTAAATCTCTTCCTCCAAATCACCGTGAAGGGATGTTGTCTTCACATCCATCTACTCCACCTCTAAGTCATAAGCTGCTGTAGGAGATAATAAGAATCAAATAGATGTCAGCTTTGCAAAGGGAGAGAAAATTTTACAATAATCAATTCCCTCCACTTGTGAGTACCCCTTCGCAACCAGTCTGACCTTGTACTTTTCAACACTACCATCTACACGAATTTATTCTTGAACACCCATTTGCATCCAATAGGTTTTCGTCCTTCAGGAAAAGGCACCAAGTCCCATGTTTTATTCTTCTCCAAAGAAGCCATCTCATCTTCCATGGCCTCCTTCTAGGAACATGCATCTTTCATGCCCATAGCCTCTATCACAGTTCTAGGCTCATCAGTGTTAGTAAGAAAGGCAAAAGCACAACTTGAATCAAGCAATGAATAACCAAACCTATCAGGTTGCTTTCTTGTTCGTGAAGACCTCCTCAAGGGATGAGGTTGAGGCTCTTCTTCTTCTGAGCTTTCAGAGCTGCTAGAGCTCTCCTCATCATCAAGTCTCACAAGGTCTATCAGTTCAGTCTTCTTAGGGGTAGAAGGAAACTGAACCACATCCTCTTTCTTTTCTGTTTCTTGCTGTAGAATAATGGAAGAAGGTGTTAGGTCTCTGAAAATAATACTTCTACTATACAACACTTTTTTGGCCATAGGATCCCAAAGCTTGTATCCTTTCACACTGACACCATAGCCAAATAAAATACACTTAACAGCCTTGTTCTCCAATTTAGACCATTTCTCCCTAGGCACATGTACATATCCCTCACAACCAAAAACACGAAGATGTCTAATTGAAGGCTTCTTACCAGACCGCACCTCCATAGGTGTCTTACCAACAAGAGTTGATGTAGGAGACCTGTTTACCAGCTAGCAAGCAGTGGCTATAGCTTCAGTCCAAAACTTTTGTTTGAGGCTTTCTCCACTAAGCATACTCCTAGCCTTCTCCATCAGTGTCCTATTCATCCACTCTGCAACTCCATTTTGATGTGGGGTGTATGGAGTTGTCTTATATCTATTACTAAATTTTGTTCACACTAAATTTAGTTAGAACTAAGTGTAGTTGTTTAGAAGGACTAAAAGAAAACTTTGAAGTCATTGCATTTAATGGACAATTGATGTCTTAATAAAGTAGATATAGATATTTAGTTGTCAGGATAACCCATCAGCCCAATTAGGACTGATGAATAATCATAACAAGTGAACCATGATGTCAAGGAATCAATCATTCAAGAAATACAGTTGATCTAACATAGTGTTATCTTTTAGGAGTTATAAGACAGATTGATTATTTAGTTAATCATATTTGAAAGAAATAAAGAAAGATATTTATTTAAACTGTCATTTCATGTCATATTTGGAGCATACATTCAGCATTTGTTACTCTATCATATGCATTGATTGAAAAAGAAATATACATACATCAAGTGCATAAGATAGATTAACTAATCATGTTTAAAAGAAGTGTTCAAATGTGTCCCACACAAGTCGTGGGGGTAACTAAACTGAGCAATGCAGACATATGCAAGCTATACATCTGATGATAAAAGAAATAAGGAGGAACACATGATAAAACTAATTATCCATCATTGCCTGATCAAGGAGGTTGTTGAGCTAGTTGGTTGTTGAGCTAGTAGATAGTTGATCTTTAGTCCTCATCTTCAGCTCCAATTGTATCAGTTGTACCTGCAAAAAATTGAGGAAAATCCTATAAGAGCTTTGGATATTTAATGTTATCATATGCTTTATCATGTAGACATATCAACTTGTCACATCATGCATTTCATATGAAAGATCAAATCAGACATGTGCCATAAATCAGAATATCATGAAAAGGATCAATCAATACCATCAAGTATGTTTTTATGCTAACTTGTTTGTTCATTGTGTAGGTATAGGAAAAGTAATGTTGCTGATTTGAAGACATTTAAAACACGTGGAGGAAATGTGGTTCCCACAAGGGTTGAGCCCAACATGTTTCCTTTTTATTCATTTAAAAAGGAATATCAGAATAAGACAAGAAGCATCATTCAAAGTATATCATGCATCATTTAATCAACTTATAGAGAAAGTGTGTAATCATGACATTGATTGTAGTTGATTGAAACAAATTAGATAAGTTCAGAATGCCTGAGTCAAGTTGACAAAGTGCTGAAAATAGAAATGCAGCCATGGAAGTTACAGTGTGAAGATATGCTACAAGAGTTTTTACATATTCAGGCATATGATGTTACAGTTGAAGACAAGTCACACTTATGCATGTCATTGAATTTATCAGCCATATAAGTGTTTACATTACTACCTGATGAATATAAAGTTACAAAATAATGCTTACGGGAGACAGAGCTTGAGTATCATTTACATAAGTTACATGATATAACATGAAAAGTATTATCTGGTTATGATCAAAAGACAATAAGTAAAATGACATGTTACAGGTGCTCATAGAGATCAAGTACAACTAAAACAAATGATACAGGTCATGCCTCTAAAAGGACAGAATCAAACAAATGCATCATGAGGAGCATCTGACAGTCATCAATGAAGAAGATACATCAAATAAAGATCAAATGACTGCTATAGTTTCAAATGAGTGATACATCAAGTACAGGTATCATTATCCCTGATAGAATGATAAAAAGTATCTACAGGTAGTGATACAGTAGAAGATCAAGACATCAAGACAGTAATACCTCTGATTGGTGACAGTCAAGTATTTATTATTCATACATTATAGTTGCTAACTGATACAATGATAGAAGGAGAAAAGAACAAAATTAGGCTTAGAGTTTCATTTGATCTAATTAAATGATATAGAAGAAGATCCATTATATCAAGTATATGTCATAATGGAAGAGAACAGAAAGAGATCAATGATATGATAAGCATGCTACAAAAGGATCAAAATGCCAAAGTAAATGTGAAAGAGCAGCATGATGAAGATTATCTGATAGTTGACCAGTCAAAACAAAATGAATATCAAGCTAAATTCCATGTTGAAGGGAAAAAGATTCATATATATAAGACTGCTATATGATCTTTTTGCAGAAAAGAATACATATTATTGCTCAAAACTACAGAAAATGACATTAATTATCACTCAAGAATGTCCAATTTTGGTAGAAGAAGTTACAGAATAAGAAAGAGCAAATCTCCATGGCAACAAAGAGTATTTCTGTGTTTTAAAATTTGAAAACCTAGTTCCAGCTTTCTAAACAAAGTTGTGTTTCATACACAGGAATGAAGAAGGGATGCTCAGAATAGTGAATAGATGCTATGTTTATTTTTATACAAAATGCAAACCCTTGAAAAGGGGTAAAACCCTAATTCATTTTTTATAAAAAGATGAAAAGGCATCAACACAGAATATTATTTCTACCATAGCCTTGAAGAGAAAAGCAAGATTTATGCCTGAAAGAAGATACCCAGATGATAAAAATGAAAACCCTCATTTTCTATCGAAACCCTTGTCTTGTTTTAGTCATACAGTGAAGGAAGCAAGCACAGAAATGTGTTTCCATGTATGGTCGTGCCTGAAAGAGAATTTTTCTAAGATGTATATGGGTTTTTTATGAAACCTAATACATCTTTTTCCAGTACAAGAAAACAATGATGCTATAGTATGGTTTTGTCATAGCCATGCCATAGAATGGCAAATACATCCACTTGTGAAAATACCCTTGTCACAAATCAAGAAACCTTTCTTCATTCTTGCAGAGATAGTCAAAGGAAGAATAGTATATGTATTTTCAAGTATGGCCATGAATATATAAGGTATTTATATGCATTTTTGAGAAAACCCTCATTTTAAAAATTGAAAACCCTTCAAATTTTATATCAGAAAACCAAAAGAAGGATACAGAATGCACGACCATATCATAGAAGAAAGAATATAACAATACTTAGATGGCTAGGTTTGAAGCCTTATTTTCTTTTGCATATAAAAAGATGAAAAGGAAGCTTACAATAAAGAGAAGCAAAAGGGTTTACCTTCAAAGTTGCAGAGAGAAGAAATACATGGACGTGGCCTCCTTAGGAGGTTTTCCTTTTTACCATTTTTTTTCTCACATTTGCAAAAGATTTCAACACAGAGAACAAAAGAATGTTGTCAAAGAAACGTCACAGGAAGAAGGAAAGAAAGCATGTAATGGCCGCGGCCATTCAATATCAAAAAGCCACATAAATGAAAGAAATGCCAATCAAAGTCAAAATGCCATACTCACTACTCTCTGTCACTTTTTCCACTCTGAAAAATGTAGAGAAATCATGGAGTTTGACAGTAGAGAACCCAAGGATAAGTCATCAAACCCTAACACTAGAGAGAGTTGTAGAGTGGTGGTCAGGTTAAAGAGCAAGTGAAAATGACCAAGTGATTAGGGCTTCTTACCCTTTTGTTTGAAAGCTTCTTTTCTTCCTTGTGATTTTTGACTTTTCAAATAATAAATCATTACATTATGCATTATTGCCTTATCTAAAATGCTGATTGAGGTCAAGACTCTAATGATGTATCTCCTAGCATCATTGTTAGAAATGGCCAATAGGTATGTGTTATTTGCATATGGCCCCAAGTCAAAGAGTGGTCGATTATAAAGAAGGGTGGTAAGTGTTATACCTTGTAAACATTCAAACAAAACCTTTCACCTTGTGATCAACTACTATATAGTCAACGGACACTCATTCCCTCATGATACTTTGCATTGACAAAATTTCCTTGTAATAATTGATTCATACAAAATGACCGAATATGGTCAAAAGGAGATGTTCTTTATGCCTTACAGATGCAGTCAAAGACAAAAAGATATGTGAAGACAAAAGAGATTGCAAGGTGGCAAGTTTTGAGGTTATGTTTTTTTATCATTGCATTATAATGATTCTTAGAGGGTATATTTTGCATGATGATGCATATGGTGAGGTGGTGATGTGAATTAAGTTTTTTTTTTCTTGCATAGTGGAGATATATGGCAGTAAGGCCATTTTGCATTGTAATTGGAGTTATAAGGCAAAGTTGGATATTTATTTTCTCCTTGATGATGACTAAGTGTTTTTATGCATTTTGATGATGTATTTGGAGAGATAAGGAGATTTATTTTTCTTTTCATGCATGATTTTACAAAAAAATCAAATAAATAGTAAAGTAATATTCTTCAAATTACTTTGTTATTTTTCACAAATTATAAAATCAGAAATAGTACAAGTTGTAACTAATAATAGAGTAATTATTTTAATTGCTTTATTATTTACTCACAATCAATTTTGCAAAAGTAAAATTATGCAAATTGATGAGTTAAGTTAACTTGGCCATCTAGAGGATTCTTGCATGATTTAAGGAGCATTTTGGGGAATCTTGGTCAACTTCTTGGTCAAGCATATGGAGAGGACCAAATTAGAGATATTTTTGCTTGTTTTGTGGTAGTTTGAGCCCTTATTTTTAGGGATTTTTAGTTTGCTCGTGGATCACTTTGGAGAACTTATTTTTAGAGGCAGTTAGCTGCAGTTCATTTTTCCATGCCTCTTAGTGAGAGCAAGCTATATATTGTAAAGCAAAACTTAGTTTTTTCTAGTTCTTGCATTCTTTTCTCTTTTACACTTTGAGAGAGAAGAAAGTTTTGTAGCTCATTGTTTTGACAGTTTTATAGAGATCATAGCAGATTACAGGTCTAGTTTCTTTGTTCTTATGCAATATCTCCTTTATTTTTTGGAATCAAGTAGTTGCCTTTCCATTTAATGCTAATTGTATGAGGTGATTTGATGAAGTTTTACTGTCTTTAATTATCAAAACCTTTAAAACTATTATCTCATTCTTACTTGAAGTATTAAGCATAGTGATATCATAGGTCTTAGGTTGTGTTACCGAAAATAGTTCTTTCATTGTTGTAAAAAACCTTTTCCTTCATAAAGAGTTTATTTCCAGGCTTCCTTATAAATACTTTTGTGATATTTATGCCAAGATTGGATTGTGTGAGTTAGATTTCCTAATTCTATTGTGAACCAAATTGCAAATTTTCCATCCTTATTAGGTGCATCACCAAATTTTATAGTTTTATTTCATTATAGTTTCCTTCTTACCCTTTTCCAAAATAGAAAATCATAGATTCAAATAGAATATTTTAAGGGAACCAGCCCACAATCTGGAGGTTCAAACTCACTATAGGTCACCCACAACCTTAGTTTGTCCCCATGTTTCGAAGGATTTCAGAGTGTCACAAATTTGCATAAGGGTGCAATCCTCATCGACAACAATTTTTGGCACGCCTGGTGGGACTCTTGAACTAATTTTCAGTTCAATAGAACTTATTTTTTCTACTGTTTTGGTATGAACAACATATATTTCAACCTTTTAAATGTTTATTTTCAAGTACCTGATGACTCTAATACTTTGGTTTTATAGATCAGATCTTGCAGCTTATGAGAAAATATCAAACAAGGTCAAATAAAGATTCTAAGAAGAGGCATATTTAGTTATCCTCACCAAAGAGGAGGATAAAAGCAAATAAAATAATCAAATCAACAGATTCAATAGTTGTTTCAGATCTGCCAAGTACACATCCAAAGTTTTCTTCTCACCAGAATCCATTCTTTGCAAGTTCATCATCAAAATTTTTCATAGCTCTCCACCAGCAAGCCCAAGGGAGCAGATTCCTATTTTTCAAGAGGAACTTCTTTTAGAACTTGTAGAGGAAGAACCTATGTTACAAGAAATATTTGAAGTAGTTTCAATCCAAGTACTAGCACAAATACCATCTACTCCAATGTCTCAACTCGGAGGAGGAGGAGGTCGAGGGCCAGTACCACCTCCTAGAGGAGGTGGAGGAGGAATACTGCCTCCCAGTGGAGGAGGAGGTGGGGGAGGTGGAAGAAATCCACCACCACCTCAAAATTAACCTTTTGTTACATTTAATGGAGGCAACCCTTTGAATATGAATCAACATGATGACATACCGATGGCTGCATTGAAGAGTTTACCAAGTTTCACAGGAGAAGATGGGACTACACCTATTGAACATATCAGAGATGTGACTTCTTTGTGTTCTGTGCATCACATTACCAAGGAAAACATAGCAAACAGGTTATTGGCAGCATCACTAAAAGATAAGGCTCTACAATGGTTTAGAGGCTTAAGAGTCAATTCAATTAGATCTTAGGATGAATTAGGTGTTGCTTTGAATAGACAATTTTAGGATAAATTTGATCATTTATCATTAGTTGAACAAATGACCACTAAGAGCAAATGTCAGATTTTAATTTCAAATTTCAGAAAACATGGAATAGAATTCCTGAAATAGTGAAACCCTCACCAGAACATGCTTTTTTGTATTATTTGGGAGCATTAAATTCTAATATTACTGTTATGATACAATCTATGTGGGGGGGGGGGGGGTAACTTTACCAGCTACTTTTGATATTGCAATAAGAGCAGAAAATAGTTTAATATAGGCTGGTAAAATAGCACCTAGGCCACCAATGCCAATTTTTTTAGATATATAGCATTTAATTCCAATTTCAACCCCACATATTTCACCAATACCATCTTTTGTTTATCAAGAAAGTGCAAAAAATAGTGTAGACCCCATTCATTCTGAGTTTCAAGAGTTGAAAGAAAACTAACAAAGTATAGAAAAAATATTGCAGACTATAAGTAATGATTTAGTAAGTATGAAAATTCAAGCAAACTAGAATAATAGGCCTTACCAAGCCCCATACCAAGCAAATAGACCTGGTTATCAGGCAGACTATCAGGGTCAAAGGAGAAATTACAACAATAGGCCAAATAAGCAATATAATCCAAATCTTGTTAGTACATCGAAAGAGATAGTGCCTATACAAAATAACATGGTTCAAGATTATGCATGGTGCTACCCATGTAATCAGCCTCATAACCAGGCCACTTGCCCGAATGGGATAGTAGGTCAAGCTTTAATGGTATAGAATAACTATGTTGCTACTAAAAATTTAGCAGGTAATGTGAATAACTAGCTCACTACAACAAATCCCTATGATTAGCTCCTTTTTTTTCTTCCAGCCACTGTTTTAATGTATTTTTCTCCAATTTTTTGAAAAAGTCGGTGCTATTTATCCGGATGACACTTTTTTTGGCATTTTTTGCACCGATCAGAATAAGTAGGTGCTAAATTAGATGCCAAATTGTACCTAAATTAGAGCCAACTTTAGCGCCCAAATTAGTGCTAACTTTAGCCCTGACTTTAGCACCATACACCAAAAAATTTAGCAGTCTCATCGATACCCCGAAAGTTGAATAGATAAGGCACTTTAGCGTGACACCAAAATGTGTCACAATGATCAAACAAAAATATCAATAACCTTTAAGGGATTCGGGATATCAAATTGATATGGTTGAGAGTCTAACTGATAGAAGGGGTCTCACCAATGAAAATATAATGTAAAGGGTATTTTGAAGAAACTCTACTATGTAAAAGAGAGGGGTTTTGGGGTCTCTCCGAAAAGGCGATGAAAAGAAATTAAAGTATCAAAAGGGTGATTTCTTGTTCGAGGAGACTCATCTTATCGAAGTAACACCAATTAGGGTCATACCAAAATCCTGAACAATAAATGAGATTGCAAACACATCACCTCGAAATAAAGTGACAAGACATAAAGGTGGTGATCTAATGCTCTGTTTTTTAAAACATTTAAATTCCCTTCGATGATATGACAAACACAAGCAAGATGCCATTGATTGCATAGAGTTAAGATTGTTGAATGGGAATTCGGAGGGTGTTGCAAAGAACAAGTGCAGGGCGTGGATGAATAAGCAATTTAGGACCAGAGCGATTTGTCAAGTAAGTACTACAAACTTAATTGTATAGATTAGTCTGCATTTATAAATCACAAAGTTGAAATCCAGACATAGTGATAGAATATGGAAGAAACAATTCATAACCCAAAGAGTAAAAGACAAAAAATTGGGGATAGGCATCTAAACCAGGATTTATTAGACCAATGTCCCGGGTCAAGGTAGAAATCCAAAAGAAATGCCCAACTAAACCCACATGCTGAGAAGTTTTAAGATTTATACAGGGATATTGGGGATATATGGACACCAGTCAGAGGGTATGATCTCTTTATCTCCCATTACAAAAAAATGCACAGGCATAAACCCATTTCAAACCCATGGTGGCTAAACTTGGGTAAATTGGTAGTCCTGAATGTGTTTGTAAATGACTAATTGATGAAGTTTTTTGCAGAGAAATTCAACCCTAAGACTTGTTATATTGAATTCAATAATGGGACTAGTTTCTTCCCCATTACCAGAGACTATATAGCCACAGTGTTTCAGTTAGACACAAGTTTAGACAAGAAATTCAAAATCAAGGATTTGTTGGTTGAGTACCGCAATATGAGTAGCAATTATAAGAGATGTAAGTTACCCTTGCATAGGCCTCATGGTGACAATAACCAACTTAGGGTATTTTTAGAGGGTGAAGATCCACCCTACTCAACTGAATTGTTTGAAGATTATTTCAAAAACACATTTTACTCTGCCTGCCAGATATTGGGAATAGAGGCCTCCATGTTCATGGAAATTGTGCCCATGGTCCTAGTTGCGGACATACAAAGTCATGATGCACGGTATTTTGATTATGCTGAATACCTGGCATATAATATAAAAAATGATTTAATGTCTATTAAGAATGGAGGACGTAAATTTAGACATTATCCTTTATTTATGCATATGGTATTATATGAAGGACAATGTATGGGCTTATGGGATAGAAATCTCAAGGTAAGAGACCTAGACATCAATGGAGATATAAAATCTGTGCAAATGTGGACTTCTATTTGGGATAGCAAATATGACAGATCCCATTATTTATACTTTGAAGAGTTTTTTGTGAAACCAAGGTTTGGACATCCTTGCAACCACAATTTTTCATTGGAAATACAAAAGTTTTTGAGATGAAAAGATAGACATGAAGAGGGAAAGTCAGCCATAATTGGGGCGATTGGTATGTTTTTAGATATTGCACTATGATAAGAGTATTCAGATATGAAGGGCCACCCTTCCTGCTACCAAAGACATGCCCAGATCGAGTTGCATACTTAGAAATTGTTAGGCAATTGGCTTCCTCAGACTTCATGCATCTCAAGAATCAACATAAACAGTCATTTATGCCTTGGACTTTATGCTTTGGAGATTTCATAGTACTTTCTAACAAAGGTTATCAATTAATTTATAGTAAATTAGAACAATTCAGATTACCTTTTGGAAATGCAAGAGGAAATTTTGATCCAGAACACTTCATAAATAGTGTAAAAACAAAGCAGAAGTTAAAGGGAAATGATCATGTCCTATTTGTTGATGAAGATTTAATCAGAAATTGTGATGAAACTACAATAGCAGAAAGAAAAAGTTTGTACCATAAAACCATGTTAGCAGAGGCTTGGAGGGTAGCCCAAAACCCCACCTACACCAGATTTTTCCAAGATATTGATGATCTTATCGAAAGACTGGACACTATGATTACACATGCACCAGAATTGATCAAGAATGTTCCCCTTCATGTATTTAACAAAAAAGGAAAGAAATTTAAAGATGCACAGGCTGAGTATGAAGTACCCCTGGGTCACTTGTCACCTCAACCCACACCGGATATAATTTTCTCTGCAGACACAAACATTACAAAAGGAGAGGGAAAGTTTGAAGAAGGGGTGCAAAGTTATGACCCAGCCATTAAGGGGTATGAATCGCCTGAAGATAGAGAAGCTGTCACTGTGGAAGCACCAAATGATCTATCAGAAGACATAAGGCACCTGGCCAATAGTAAATTCATATCAGATGATGATTTCATCAAAACACCTGAGTTTAAAGCCTTCTTATATGAATACAAGGGAAAACAAGCTAGAAAGAGATTGAAAGATATCACTCCTGACATACAGGATGAGGTGTTGTCTGAGCTTCAGAAGGAGATGGACAATTAATTTGAGATAATGACTCCAGAAAGGGGAAGGACCTTGTTACAAGAAGTAGGTGTGATTTTAATTGCTGGATGCGACATGGCTTCAGCCATTGTATTTGATTCTTTCAATAGAAATCAAGATAAGAAGCTGAAACTCAGCATAGAGGCAATGGATGATATCAGAAGAGGATTAGGGTATGACCCTGATAAAAGAGCATTGCTTATATGGGCGTTGTATCCTCCAAATAAGAGACCAAATATCATTGATGATCCTAATAAAGCTTTTGGTAGCTTGTTGATACAAAGGATTGAGGATACAAATCCTATGGACACTGTTGATTTAAATGTTAATGTTGCAAGGTTTACTAAAGCACAAATTGAGAAATTAATCAAAGATAATAATATATATAAGAAAGAAAATGCTATGCTGAGATAAGAGATTGATTTGCACAAAGACAAGTTGCCTTCATCCAGCAGCTACTCACCATACCTAGAAGGTGATCAAAGGGTAATAGAGGCCTGGGTAGATGTGAATTATTGGAAGTATAAGGTAGAAAAGAATCAAAAGAAAAGTGAGCAGCTAGAAACTGAATTGAAAACTGTCAAATATAGTATGGCCTATGAATTGATTCAAAGAAGGTTTGGCCACATGATGAAAAATAGCAACAAGGTTTGGGATTTGCACAATAGAACACATCAATTATACCAAGAGCATAAAAGACTACACCTCATAATGTTGGAAACAAAGGAAGGGTTGAATGTTAAAGCTAGAACTGAGAAACAAGTGCTCAAATGATATAATGAATTGATGAAAGAACATGAGAGATTTAATGGTATATTAATAGCAAATTTGAAAGATTTTGATCAACGTATTGATTTGGCATTTCCCAACTTCTTCAATGATGAGGGCAACCTAAAAGACAAGGACACTTGGAGGAATAAACTGGGTCAGTTACTGCCACCATTACTTGAAAATGTAAATAATGAGGAAAGGATGATAGAGAATACTTATACATGTCTGGGAAAGATATTTACTCTAGAATCAACGATGAGTAGTTTACTTAAGACTGATCCATGTGATAATCAAGTGTACATTGACCATATTGGTCAAATAAATCTATTTGTGTCCAGAGCACTATGATGAAGCAAAAGTAGTACAATTTTGTCAAGCAATGCAAGTGTATCAATCTATATTATGGAGATGAGGATGACCTTGCGAGGCCTTTGAGTCACGGATCACTCTATGGAGATTAATGGATCTAGAATCAGATCGCTGCATATGCTTTTATCTTCATTTATGTTTGTTAATTATGCATTAGTTACCAAAAGATGTTATTATGAAAAGGTACATTGTTTCGGGCCTAAAGCTTGTTTGCATCCTATAAAATAAGATACCAAGGCTACTATGAAGGAGATCATCCAATCTAGTTCATAGACATATATTTAATATAAAAGCAGTATTCGAAGAATCCATTTCCATCTATCTATGTTTTCAAACCAGTATGAATTGCTAAATTAATAAAAAGAATCAGAGTTAGTTGGTGGATCCAAAATTGATGTTTAATTGTTGTGGTGATGTTAATATTTATGATTTGCATGATTGTCTCCAAAGTGGTTTGTCAAGTTGTTTAAGTTAATATATCAAGGATATCATTAATTTTTCAATATACATTTGTTGTTACTATATGATCTGTGTGATTGGTTTCTGAGGAAGTTGATTTAAATCCGGCTGAGTAGTCAGTGTGTATTTGTCTCTACCCAGGGTTAAAATCCTTTAAATAATCTATTCTAGTTGGTTTCCTTCTTGTTAGAATTAAAATCCTTTTTCTAGGTCATAGCAATTTGAGGAAATATCATTGGGATTTATAAGAAGAATCTTGTACCTCAACATTCTTACACATCTACACAAGATACATAATTACATAAGTGCCTAACAATCTGAGTTAAGTCAATATAAAGATCCATTACACCATTGACTCTTGATTTCTTTGCCCAATAGATAAAGCATTGGTCCAATTTACTATTAATCTTTATACCCTATTCATATTTGCAAACCTTAACCTTAGAAATACATTCCAACTCTTACATCTACTTCACACCCATTTGCCATTGTGAAGGTTACACAAAAATCTGCAATATCTTTCAAGGTACACCAACCTAGGTCTAGTAGAGCCTAAAGTGAAAGGGGTTTAGCCATATCTACCCCGTGTCGTTAGCCAAAAACATCAAGAGAGCTTGGCAACCTCTTAGGGTTAACAACCTACATTTTTGTGACCTAACAGATTGTTTGAGATGTTTCAGTTGGAATGTCAGAGGTTTAGAATCCTCTGAGAAGAAATATATAGTTAGAGATTTTTGTACCACTCTATGACTTTTAAATGACACGGTTCAATGCTATTCCACCCATGTAAAGGAGTTGTATACCATCATGCAAGCCATCAAGCAATAATCTCACTACATCTTGGGAAAGGAGGTCCAATCATCCACTTTGATCACAAGCCACTCCAATTCTTGCAAACTCAGAACAAATTGGAAAATGTGCACCACATGAAATGGATGACATGTATACAACAATTCCATCTAGTTATCTACAATCATGAGAAGGGAAAATACAAAAAGGTATTTGACTACCTAAGCTAATAGCTAGTTCATGCACTCACCACAATGTTGGACTCATGTGGTCATAACTTCTTTGATAGGGAACCTCTCTACCCACCAGACTTGTACTTTGCATAGAACTACACCATGATCTTACAAGGCAAATAGGTTGGTGAATTTTACATGTCTAACAAGCTTCTCTAAAAGCTCAAGTATCTCTATGTTTTAGACACCACACCACACTAGAGACTCATCTAGGAAGCATACTATTCCAAAATAACTCAACACTTCAACATTACTAAAACACTAGAAACACTTGAACAACACTTCTAGTGGCCTCACATATGTGCAAATTGAGAACCACATCAAGTCTCTCATTCTTTGTAGCATTGCAAAATATTGGAAATAGGAAGCTTGGACTCACACTCCTCTCTTAGCTTTGACACCACCTTGGGAATCATTAACATGGATTTATTAAGAAGACTATCTATGAAAAAGCACTAGTGTAACTCCATGATTGTGTTATCATTATGTATTTTTCTTATGTTTTCCATACTTATTTCTTCTTATATTTGAATGAATATCATTTATTGAGCCTCAATACTATGCTTATGTGAATGAATATGCTGATACAGTAAAACATTTACTGTGGATGATTTTAGTTACATGTTCAAAATTATGTTCAACATAAAAATGGAAACTATTTAAAAATAATAAAGTTAACAAAGTTGCTTATTTAAATAATTGTGAGTTATGTGCATTAATATTTTATTAACTTTTGTGTCTTCACGAACATATGTTGATACAAAATGAATGGAAGAAGCATCCAAGTAATCCTAATTTTTTCTGCCAACAATTCATACCAAAGATTGAACAATTTAAGGATATTGCAATAGGTAATTTGAATCGACACAAATAATATTAATGAAACATTACAAAGTTTAGGCCATAAGAATCATCCTTTTTTAAACATGGATTGCAAATAATTCTAAAAATTTAGAAGTCTTGGTCATTAACATTATTGTCTGCTACAATGTCATCAATTGTATCATTGTCAATGTTCATATGTTCTTTCAAGTATTTAATATTATCATCATCCTCATCTTGACCTGCATCATCTTCATCATCATTGAAATTTGACTATAGACCATCTATATTGTTACCAGATTTATTTGGATCATCATTTTATATACCATCCATATTGTTGTCTTCCATAACATCATCTAACTCTGGATTGTTGTTTTCTTGTGCGTGAACATAACCATCTTCAACATCATCATGGATGTCAATTTCTTTGATGTTCTCTAATCCCTCTCTCTCATTTTGTTGCCATCATTGTTTTTCTTAGTATCCACTAATGCATTGTCAAATACATGCCTTAATCTTGGATCATAATGTATGACAAATATCCATTTTAGGTCCAAAATACGTGCACATGAACGACATACATATATTAGATGTATGGTATGAAAAATTTATTGATTAATAAACACATGTATATATTCGCAATAAACTATGAATTAATAGATTAATGATCACTACCGCTTCTTGTTTGAGTTAAATAAATACCTGCTCACAATGAATTGGTAGAACATAAGGCTCCTTATCCTCCGGTAGGAAACATGAGGAATCTATAGAAAACAATCCACTATGGGTATCATGTCTTCGTGTCTTCTCAAATGCTTCATACCATCTACACTTAAAAACACAACATTTAAAAGAGCGGTAATCCAACTCAATAATTTCTTATATTTTTCCAACATATTGTAGATTCCCTTCAATTATATTCTTATCTTTTGAGCTTGATCGACTGGATTGCTTGAAGTCAACCATGGTGCCACAATCGAAGGATCGTCTCTTTACATCTACACTTTCTACATGATAATGTCTACCATATGAGCACATTGCTGGATATTTCCTCGCTTGTGAAAGACCATGTATTTCAGTGAAAACAAATATAATGATGAATATTAAAATAGTTAATAGTGTCAAAACTGTAAGGAAACAACATTTTGTAAAATTCCAACTGTACATTTCTTTCACATCCTCTAGACATGTTGATTTCGCCTTCTGTTATGTTTGAATCTATACCTGCATCTTCTATTTAATTTTGAATTTGTTCAGTAACCCATTCTAGTCTGCAATCTTTGCCCCATTCCCCAAGAAAATCAGTGGGAAGTGGAGTATTCCTTGGGTTTGATCTCTTAAACTGTCTCCTTGCTTCTAACACTTCTACTCTATTTTTATCATACAGATTGATCCATTTGTTCATAAAGTCCATGTGGTACATAATGAACTTGTTGAGTATAGCACTTTCATCTACACCTATTACATGTCAACATGTTTATTTCAAACTCCAAATGTCATGCTGTTAATTTGACAAATAAATTACAGAGTGAATTAATGATTGCAAAAAAAACAACCACACTAATCATGAATTTACTTACTAATTTCTACTTGAACACCATTAGATTGTGGTTTTTCTCCATCAATAATATCTAATGCTCGTTCTTCATCCCAGAAGCATGGCCCATCTTCAAAATCCTTACCAAGGAATTCACACAGGAAGAAAAATGCTTCATTCAATACATACCCTTCAGCCATGCAACCCTCTAGATGTTCCTTTTGTTAGACATATCTTTTTAGAGTTTTTATATACCTCTCAAATAAAAACATCCACCTCATTGATACGACACCTGCCAATTCAATGTCATCGACTAGGTGTATAAGTAAATGGACTTGTAGGTCCATGAAACTTGTAGGGAGGTCCTTCTCAAATACACATACAATTTCTCCAATTTCCTTCTTCCATTTTGGCACTTCACATTCGTGGATCTCCTTGGAGGTCACCCACCTAATATAGGAATAGTAAATTAGTATGAACCTTTAGTCAAAAATTAAAATGCAATATAATATCTCTATGTCTCTCACACATGAACATTTCATATAACCACATACCTTGTAAATGCTGACAATCGACTTATGGCATTCCTTAAATCAACTGTAAGACGGGAATCCCCCCTAATTGCCAATGGCATGATATGCTATCAAACACATTTATGAAAGGGTCATTAGTAATTTTTCCTCACACAACAAAATATCAAAATATATTTAGTACTTAATCAATGTTACCAGTAAATGTTAAATGATGATATATAATACCTTCATAAAATTATGAAAATCATGTGTTTTAAATCCTGTGATATGTCCATCAACTGTAAAAGATTTAGCCAATGACAACCCATAGCCAGTAGGTGTCCTTATTGAATGATGACATTTTTTAGTTGGTCTAGCTCTTTTTTTTTTCAAAATCCATGGAGCTTCTGCATATGTTTCATTTTCTCTGTTTAGCCACAAATGTTTTCTATCAATTTTGGTACGTGAAAGAGCAATATCTATCCTCGAAGACAAGGTGTCCTCTTTTCCTGATATATGTCAAAATATAGAATCTGGTACTTTTTTAAAAATGTGCATAGGATCTAATAGGTGAGATATTAATAGATCCTTCCAGTAAGGGAGCTCATAAAATATAGATTTCATTTTCATTCCTTCTGGCATATTAACTACAACTCGTTCTGGTTCTTCAATTGAATCACCCTGATCAAAAATATCCTCCCAAGATTTCAATTCAGTATCTTCATGTACTTTTTAAACCAATCACCTGGACCTATAATAATGGGAGGGCCTCTATTTTCAACTTTTCCATCAAATTGATTCTTCAGGTGATTTCTAAACTTATGATCTAGCGGTAGAAAAACCCTGTTGTTTGCATAAATAAATTTATGTAGATCTTTAGAATATCACCCTTGAAATTGTTCTGCACATCTTGGACATGCAAATATCCCCTTTGTTTGAAGCCCTACAATTCAATAAGTAATGTTAATAATATCAAAAAAATAGTATAAAACTAAGTATGAAAGTTGGGATGGAAATAAATTATGAGTGTAAATACGTAAATATTTTATCTTACCAGAACAAACACCAAGTCCTATGAAATCATGAATAGTCCCACATAGCACACCATACAACATGAAGGACCTATTTGATGGGGGACGTGATATGTCATACATTCATATGCCTTTCCATAGAAGTTGCATCTCATCAATAAAAGGCACAAGATAAACATCCATGTTTTTAACTTGATGTTTTCTTGGAACAATGAGAGTCAGCATAAGGTGCTCCTTTCTAACACTCATCCATGGGGGAATATTGTATACTATCAATCCAATTGGCCAAACACTATAATTTGAGCTTAGGAAAGAGAATGGGCACACTCCATCAATTGCAAGACCATACTTGATACTACGGGGTTCATCTTTGAATTTTCTTGGCCATTTTTCCTCTATGTTTCATTGCTTTGGAGTCAGCCAGAATTCCCATGAATCCATCTTTACTCCTGTTCTTTGCATGCTAGTCCATCAATTGTGCAAGTGACTTGCAACGAAACATTTGTTGAAGTCTAGGTATAATTGACATGTGACGTAAAACCTTCTTTGGAACTGTAGGACCTTGTACATCTATACAATATCTCTTCTCTTTACATACATGGTATTCTACCTTGTTTTCATATTCATCTTTGTATAAAATGCAATCATTTTTACATGAATGAATTTGCTTATATTCAATCCCCAACTCAACCAACAACAGACGCGCCTCTCTGCAAGTTGATGGCAACACATTCTCTTCAGGGAATATTTTAGTTTTTAATGCCTTGTAAGATTGCCAGAGATTAAATCAATTGAATGTTTGACTTATGATGAACATGTTTCATATGTCAATCTATACTAGGACTATTTATATAGAATATATGGTTTTAAATTCCCCTTAAAGAAATATAAACGAAGTTGATGAATGTTTACGAATTATGTACACCAATTGACAATGCAAAGTAAGAAATGGATTTCATCTCACTTTAGTAGGGTAGTGAATCCTTTGTTTGACCAACCAAATAGTGACTTGATTTCTAATAATATTAATGTGCATGCCAGTTTTGAGGTTCTACTTGCAACCGATTTGAAAATGGGTGTCTTCGTTGCTTGCTTGATGGAGTCTTTCAGGTTGTTATCATCAACATTACGTTGGTGGTAATTACCCTTGTTATCATCGATACTGTCAACCATATGATCATTATTGTCATCATTATTTCCATTCCCAAAGAAATCTGTAAGCATTTCATTCAATCCTTCTTCATGCACTGCATTTTCAATATCATGATCATCATTAAGGCTAGTTGGCATGTCATCAGTGTATGCAGATCTCATCAGCAGTTCAAATTTCTCAGCTGCTAGTATTCTCTTCAATGTTGCTCTTTTCTGCCTGGTATGGTTTAAAGGATGGTTTGGATCATCCCATCCAAACCTTAATAACCTAGTTGGATCTTAGGTATTAGTATGTGTTTCATCAACATCTTCTACCTATCAACAAATGCAAGCATTATTTAATGTTTGGCAACAATTGCACTAACTTCAAAATGTATCAATTTCAAAGAAATATAATCAAATATGGCTTAAAAAATAAAAATATAAATTGTATGAACATATATACATCAATTGAATAATGGAACATTATTTTATAAACTACCTTTTTTATACAATAATTTAAAGAAAACATAATTTTGACAACATAGTATATAAAACATCAGTCCACACTCATTTATTATTCTTTGGTTTTCTGCCCTTAAGAACATCCTTAGGGAGACCTTGTTCTTCCCTTTTCTTTTGCGTAGGAGTGCATTTTAAGAAGGGGTAATCAATCAATAACTCATCCCCAATGGTAAGGTCAATAATAGCCTCAACCATTATCAATCTATCAACCTCTCTTTCCATATCTCCATCTTTATCATTTATAACCTCAACAAATTGACAATTCAGTCTTACAGTAGGATCCTTTCCCTTACTACTATTTATAAATCATGCAATATTTTTGTGTGTGTATGCACGTCCATCTATATACATAAGATGACCTCTATTCATTTCTTTTCCAATTTCCAATTGGAGACGATGTGTATACATATTCAAATTTAGACCATATGATGACATGCTAGGCTTATATTTTGCTAGCCTTCTCCATTCATCACCGTAATATGATGGACAATAATATGGCATTAATCTCCTAGTGGTTTGTTCTAAATTGTTTCTATGTTTAGATCCCACATGTACATTTTGGATGACAAAGAGGCCTAGATTCACTCCATGAATATTGGAGGGTCGTATCATGTAGCTGTATCCCCAAAATTGAAACACCTCGTACACTCTAGGTAGTTGTTGATCACTAGGCCAAGCACAATATAGTCGACGATCAAATGTCTCTATGTAAAGTGATCTCAAATGCAGGGGCAAGTCATCATCTCCATCACATCCATTCTCATAGGGTATGTAGTCCACCTTCCCCTTGTCTTTAAGCAAATTATGCATCTTTAAACCGATTCTTGGTCTGTTACTTGTTTTCATCAATTCCTTGTCTTCGAAGCTGGTATATTGGCACATATTTTTGTTAGATGTATCATCTAATGAATGATCATTGCCCTCTAGGCTGGAAGTCGGTGATCCAGGAAACTTTAAACCAAGAACTTTATCCTGTAAGTATCCATTAAGAAAAAAATTAGTTATTTAAATAATATAAAATAATGTTTAAACAAAGTATACATGTTATTTATATCAAATTGGAAAATTCCTTACCGCAATTCCTATTGGATTTGAATCAATTGTAGGAGGCATACTATTGACTGGAAGCTCATCATATAAGTAATGTCTTTGTATAATCACTCATTTGAATTGTTTCTTTCCACGACATACAGAACATCCACAAACAACAATTTTCTCAAAGTATCCATCCCACGTACTAGAGTCTTGACCAACCTATTATTCAGTGCAATCATTTGTTGTTTTTGCAAGATCCATTGTAATATCCTCTTCCACCCACTATCCTCTACGTGAGTTAACAGTTTTAGGTCCACATCCACATACATATCTTTTTCTTTTGTGAGTTGAACTTTTAGGCTCTGCATTTGCTCCAATCTCCATCTAAAATAATCAACAACATGCATTAATTTATGTCAATCATTGGATAATACATTATAAATTTCAATAATACTATGAAAAAAGATGGACGTATCACAAAATGCCATTAGATCATTTTTTCCTAAGTTAAGTCAAAATTTGAGTACCTGATGTCCCGCTTCATCCGTTGTGTCCTCATTTGATATGACACAATCTGTTGCCATGGCCTCGTCTGGCCCCTATAATACACAACATAGTAAATAATGTTTAGTACACCAATTATATCATTTCAACGAATATGCTATCCAACACAAAACCTCACTTTAGTCATATATGTGATATATTCATATCATGTTTTGGCCATCCTAATTTTCAAACTTTTCCTTTGATCATAGAATCACATTTAATCACTATTCTTGTGCATTTTCAACCAATAAGTTTGACCTCAAAGGCCTCATGGACAAAAAAATGACTTTATCTCCTCTATGTTGTAGCATTTGTGAATTCATAAACACCTTCCTCCTTTCATTGAGGTTGCTTTCTCTTCTTACCTCTATTGTATCTGCAGATTCTGTTGTCATATCTATTTCCACCCACTTTCCTCTCTACGATTTAGTAGTTCTACAATGTCTAGGTCCTCTCTCCATGGCCTCCTCTGGATCCTATTATACACAACAATGACAATAGTCACATAACAGCGATGCACCAAGAGGTTAAAAGGAACCAATCAAGATAACCACACATGAACATCAAATGTGTCCTGACAGATTATATAAATTTCCTATATGTTTGCATTTATCCTCTAACCTTTCTACATCAACCCTCAATTGTGTAGACCTCCTAGTTGTTATATGCAAATGATTTGTATCCTTGCATTCCCATTGGCAAATACAGTGAACTAATTTAAATCCTTGTATAACCAATTTGCAGGTACAGTGAATTGATTTGAGTTTTTACATTCACAACTAAAAAATCATAGCGATATGGTTTGAATCCTTGAGCACTCAATTACCAAACACGGTGAAATGATGCAAGTTTTCGCATACCCACTTAGCTATTATAGTGAAATGTATATGAATATTTGAAGATCCATTCACCATACATGGTGACTATTTAGACATAGGACTTTGAAGTCCATGCACTGAACAAAGGAAAATACTACATCAGTTTTTAATGCCTGATGACATGTTTAAAGATATCTCTTCCTTTAACAATATTTGAAAATGGAAGAAGCAAGTGACCTAATTTGTGAAAGAATGGTGATCACTTTCACTGGTAAGCTCATTATTCTTCCATTGGCAGAATTTGATAGATTTCTTCTCATTTGTAAAATTGTAAGCAAAAGGTTTTCATTATAGTATGAGCAAATTACAAGCATCCACATCATCCACTCCTAGGTCTAAAATTTTTCAATAGTTGTTATATGCAAATGATTTGTATCCTTGCATTCCCATTGGCAAATACAGTGAACTAATTTGAATCCTTGTATAACCAATTTGCAGGTACAATAAATTGATTTGAGTTTTTGCATTCACAATTAAAAAATCACAGTGAGATGGTTTGAATCCTTGAGTACTCAATTACCAAACATGGTGAAATGATGCATGTTTTCGCATACCCACTTACCTATTATAGTGAAATGTATATGAATATTTGAAGATCCATTCACCATACATGGTGACTATTTAGACACAGGACTTTGAATTCCATGCACTAAAAGGAGGAAAATACTACATCAGTTTTCAATGCCTGATGACATGTTTAAAGACATCTCTTCCTTTAACAATATTTGAAAAGGGAAGAAGAAGGTGACCTAATTTGTGAAAGAATGGTGATCACTTTTACCAGTAAGCTCATTATTCTTGCATTGGCAGAATTTGATATATTTCTTCTCATTTGTAAAATTGTAAGCAAAAGGTTTTCATTATAGTATGAGGAAATTACAAGCATCGACATCATCCAAATTACAATCATCATCATCATCAAATCATTTGTATCTTTTTTCAATCACTTTGGAGACAGTACAACAGCATATAAACATGAAAATTAACACAACAGTTGAACACTGAAAAAAGGTTACCATTTAAGTATAGTCTTCTCCATAATACTGCTTCATAATATATATATATATAAATTACAAAGTTTTTAGAACATGAAAGTGGATGAGTGGGATGGGTGCAATCTATCTTCTTACTAAGTCCCCTTAAATGCTTCAGAAAGAACTACTACTCTCCTTTTTTCTCTCAGGTCCTCATCTCTCTTATATGTGAGAGGCAACAAGCTACAGACCCGTTACAAAAAGACATGACTTTGATAACTAATTATAACTGAAAAGAAAAACATTTCATTAAATGGATGCACCAATCCGTTAATCTCTAAATAGAGGCCCACGACCATCTAAGGCTTGTGCAAAGCTTCTATTTTCTGATATGATGCCCATCATACTATTGGTTGATCTCCTCCATCTGATGACTGTCTTGTCATATCTAGCATGTTCATGGTTCGATTGATAAACAAATTTATTGCAGAGAGATGATGGATATAGTCCTGTTCTGCATAGGTATTCACATTGATAATCACTTCCTTCATATCATACTCCATTCGCATCATTTTTTCCAACTGGTTATGAGTATTTTTCAAGGCTATCTCTTCATCGTTGATCTCATGTAATGCATTAGTTAGAACCATGGCCAATTCTTCCTTCCAATCATCACATTTTCAAAGATTACCAGAATTATCATGAAGTGGTGGAGCAAGATTAAAATAATCAAGCTCTTCTTTGAGCTTGTCATGATATTCATCATGTGACTCTATCAAATCATTATATACCTGTAATGTTTGTCCCACCAAGATCCCTTTGCCCAAAAGGCCTTCTTTCTTTTCAGTCATCCTCCCCTGTAATCTTTTATTTTTTTCCATTGTTGAGCGTGTCAGCATAAACAATTTCTAATAGGTATAAGTACAACTCATCATTTTATTGAATCTTTCCCTGATTAATTTAGATGCCATATCATATTTGATAGTTTTTACTTCCTTCTCCAGCTCTTTACATTTCCCTTGGGATTTTAGATGGCAATTTTTCCAATAAGATGTATCAGTAAGTGCATCCAACACTTTCTTATCTTTCTCAAGGTTTGGAGGATAGAATTGTGATATAGAAGAGGAAGAGGATCTTTCCTTTTGATATAATAGCTCCTTTAGTCTATCATTTTCTTTAAGCAATTTTTCAACTTGTGCCTTATTAAACTTTGCCACATTAATGTTGAGCTCTGTTGTTTCCATGGGGTCAATATCCCCTACCCTTTTGACTAAGAGATGACCGAACATTTGATTTGAATTATTAGCAATTACTGGTCTCTTATCCTATGGGTAAAGTGACCAAATGAGTAGAGTGGCTTCATTTGCATTATACCCTGATCCTGATCCTGAGTATATCTTATCAGTGGCTTCTTCAGTCAAATTCATTGTTTTGTCTTCTCTCTTCCTAAAGCTATCAAACACAATTGCTGAACTCATATCCCACCATGACAAGAGCAATACTCTGGCTTCTTGAAGCAACTCCCTTCATCTTTCAGGAGTTGTGGACTCCATCTCTTTATTAGCTTCCCTTTTTAATTCATCCAAAGTAGTAACCTCTTGTTCAGAAGTGACATCTTACATTTTTTCTCTCACCTTTTTTCCTTTGTACTCATAGACAAATGGCTTAAATTCAGAAGTTTTAATAAAATCATCATCAGAAATAATTTTTTGTGCAACCAAGATTCTAATGTCATCAGATAATTCATCTGATGTCTCAAACTTTACATCATTCAATTTAGGAGGATGCTCATATTGTGCTATTTCAGGAGCATTTATTGGCTTCATTTGTTCACTTTCTTCATCACTTTCCCCTTCTTCACTTATGTCAGTATCTACAAAAAAACATACTTTAGGGGTAGGCTGTGAGGCTTCGTAGCCCAGAGGCTCTATGTCTTCAGCTTTTGTTCCTGAATAGTTTGTATAAGTTGTATCAAAAACAACTGGGGGCACATCTTTTATGATTTCATCTGCATGAGCAATCAATTGTTCAATCCTTGCCAGTGGATCTTGTATTTCACAAAACATTTTTTAACAAGATTGGACATGTTTTCTTTTCCATTCATCAAGTATCACTTTGTTGAATGTACCCATTCTATTGATAGTAGAGGCCTCATCACAGTTTCTAATCACATCTTCCTCTAAAAATAAATGTTCATATCTTGAGAGCCCTTGTGAAATCTTTGATTTATGAATAAAACCCTCTGAATCAAAATTTTGTCTTTCATTACCTATAGGAAGATTGAACTGTGCCAAATTAGTATTAATTTCTTCATACCCTTCATTCATGAACATTGTGAAATCTCCAAAACATAGAGTGCTGGGCATGATTGACTATTTGTTATGCTTCTTGAGGTGTATGGCATAAGATTTTGCTAATTGGCTCACAATATCTAGATAGGCAATCCGATCAGTAACTATTCATGGTAGCAAATGTGGGGTGCCCTCAAATCCATAAACTCTAATCACTGTGCAGTTATGGAAAGTATACCAATCTCCTTAGTTATGGTCCACTTTACTTTTAGGGTCATTTTCTTTGGGTCTTAGAAATCTCTACATCCTTGGGGATAGGTTATAATCCTGGGGATATCCCAATAACTCCATTAAAGGTTTTATCAAAAACTCTTCAAAGTAGAGGTAGTGAGATCTACCAAATCATCTATCCCATAATGAAGTCCACATCTGTACAAGTTTAGGATCCCCATTATCAAAAGAATCCCTTATCCTCAGTTCACTGCTCCAAAATCCTCTATCATGTCTCTCATACAAAAGCAAATGCATTAATAAGGAATAGTGTTTGAAGTTGATCCTATCACTGTTATTTTTTATTTTTTCCAGCCCTTGATTTAGGGCATTAGCCACAAAGCTAGAATAGTCAAAAGGCCTGGCCCACTTAGTCTGTACATCTGTGGCTAAAACCATTGGTGCAATTGACATTAGAGGTGGAACCTCTACTCCCAAGACTTTACTAGCTGCATAATAGGTGTATCAAAAATACTCTTCAAACAGATCTTCATGAAATGGAGGATTCTCATTACTAGAGAATTGCCTTAATTGTCCTTCTTCATCCTTAGGCCTATGCAAGGCCAACTTCCACCTTTTATAGCTAGTATCCATATGACGATACTCTACCAATAGATCTTTGATTGTGAATGGTAAATCAAAACCACACTCTAATTGAAATACATTGGGAATGATATCTTTTGAAATAACCAGTAAATTATCACCACTGTGTGTTTGAATAGTTCTCATTTTTGGATCATATTTACTGGCAAGGTTTTTCATTAATTCCACATTGACAAACACCTCTGGCACAACTAATCTCCCTAGATTCAGCCTCCATGGGTTACAAACTGGTAAAAATCTGTATTATTTTCTATAGTGGTATAAGAAAAGTTTGTACCCTCATAGTGGAGTCCATACATCTCCCAAGTCCTTGTGATTGTCCAACAATCGATCATGTGAGGGGTTCATCTATACACTTCTTTTTGGTCTTGGTCCCGACCCAGGACACTGATCTATCAAGTCTTGGTTTAATGGTCTCTTTTTAGTTTTCTGTTTCTTATTTTTAGGTTTTTCTGCACTATCTCCCATTGCTTGATCTATCAAGTCTTGGTTTAATGGTCTCTTTTCAATTTTCTGTTTCTTATTTTTAGGTTTTTCTGCACTATCTCCCATTGCTTGATCTATCAAGTCTTGGTTTAATGGTCTCTTTTCAATTTTCTATTTCTTATTTTTAGGTTTTTCTGCACTATCTCCCATTGCTTGAATTCAAACCTTTAAGAGATGGAATTTCTCAGTTGGGATTGGTGTACTTACTTGAATTTTTCTTTCCCACTAGTTTTTCTTTACTTTACTATGTGAGAGCTTCAGTCCCCTTCTCCTTCAACCCCTTTTGCAATTTGTTCAAGTTTTACAGGAGCTATGTGATCAAACTATGGTGCAACTTGCTTTTATTCCTGGTTCATAAATGCACCTTTCATTTCTGTCATGTCATAGCAGGAGGTCATTTATTTTGAATATCTGAACGATGCCTCGGGATGTCACAATAATTATTATCGTTGCATCATTGAGACTATTATTTATGTTTCACCAATGTCAGCTTCAGGATTCATCGATGAACTCTTTGTGTCAGTGTATCAGTGGGACACCAGGTAATGTTACCTCGATGTACCTTAGCTTGGGAGATTTGCACCTTTGGTTAACTTATGGTCATATCAGGTTATCAGGGGAGCAAAAACATTTGTTCCGTTGATGTTTATGAGTCATAGAGATGTGCTAGCTTTTGTTGATTTTATCAGTCTATCGGTGAGGGACTCTCAAGAGTTAGGTCGATAGGTTATTGTTAGTCCAATATGGCTATGAGTTATGTTTATAGGACTATTGGTGGGAGTATGATGGGAACTCCAATGATGAGGGCTAAAAATATTGTACCTTTGGTCAACTTATGGTCATATCGGGTTAGCAGGGGAACATAAACATTTGTTTCGCCAATGTTTATGAGTCACAACGATGTGCTAGCTTTTGTTGATTTTATCAGTCTATCGGTGAGGGACTCTGAAGAGTTAGGAGGATAGGATATTGTTAGCCCAATATGGCTACGAGTTATGTTTATAGGACTATTGGTGGGAGTATGATGGGAACTCCAACGATGAGGGCATGTTCGGCCGATTATGTCTAATTTTGAACAACCCATAGTTATATCGGGTCATCAAGGGAATATGAATATCTATCCTACCGATGACTATGTGTTGCAACGATGATCTCACTGTAGTTGGATATATCGATCTATTGGGGTAAGGACTTCAAAGGTTAGCCCGACAGGGTATTTTTAGATAGATAACGCTGTAAATTGTTTTTCATAGGGTTGTTGGTGGAGCTATAAATAGGGTTCCAATGATGAAGTGTTTCTAGGTCGATACACTTAGGAAAAGATATTATGAGGATTTGTTCATAAATGTAATTGTTCTAATAGGATTTTGTCACACATGTTTTAGCAATAGGAGTTAATATTGATCTTGTCACACAAATTTTCATAAATTGTTTTAATCACAAATTTATAATGTGGCCAATTTCCATGGTATACAGAGGATAAGTGTGAAGAGGTTGGTGAGAGATGTAAAAAAAATTCTAGTTCTAACAAGTTCAATCCCTTTTCAATCAAAATTGTTTATATAATGTTCGTTTGATTAATGTCCATCACTGGAAATGAATGCAACAGATTTTTTAAATTTCAAAATGTCAGATTGCATCGGTGGGACTGTCATAGTTTCTGGCCGATCTGTGTGCTTCATTTGGTGTCATCTTTGTTTCTATATTCATAATTGATCGCCAAGACTCACTAAATGTCTTTTTGATACGTAGTGTCCCTTTAGTTCTCTTATTCAGTCAGGAAGACATTTAGTAATCTCACCGATATTGCATAGGTTCCTGTTGTCTTACTTAACATTTCGGTGAGAATAATATGAAGTTTACCCAATATCAGGGTAATCTAAATTATTAGAAATCCTTTTAGTCATCGCTGAGTGTCCTTTCGATGAATAATAGTCATTCCTATTGTTATCGGCCTGACATAAGGGATTAGGGTTTAAGGTTTAACGATAAGGGATTAGGGTTTAAGGTATAGTGTTTAGGGTTGAGGGTTTAGGGATAGGGTTTAGGGTTTAAGGTTTAAGGGTTGAGGCTTCAAGCTTTAGGGATAGCGTTTAGGGTTGAGGGATTAGGGTTTAGGGTGGAGGGATTAGGGTTTAAGGTATAGTGTTTAGGGTTGAGGGTTGAAGGATGTGTTACACTGCACTGAAAGGTTATAGTCCCATTAGAGAAATATGTCCTCGCGCATGACCATGTCGAGTGCCGTCATCAATGTTGGTAAGGGATACATGGAAGGCAAATGGATTAGGAAGATAGTGGATTATGGCGTGGATTCTAGAGGGGATAAAAGTGGATTATGATGTGGATTATGTAGGGAAAATAGTGGATTATGATGTGGATTATGTCAGACTTATGCTAAAGCATGGACCATAGGGATGGTATGTGGAGGGTATGTAGGATAGTGGATGAATGATGGTAGACTTATTGTAGAATGGAAGGGAACCATGACCAATGGTTGCACACATCGCGATAAACATTAAATCTTGTGATACGGAGGTGGTGTAGGGTGTAATGGAGATGTTTGCTTAGGAGATGGATGATGAAGGGCTTTAGGAACCCAGATAGACTTAGGCATTTTATTACTTTTGTTTTTCTTGTGGGATGGAATGTTTTGACACTTTTGAGCAGAATGGGAGTTTGAGATGGGAGTCAATGGTTAGGATTTTTTAGAGGTAGATGCCTCATTTAACTTGATTTCTTGTTGCTTAGGTACCCATACCATTTTGGTTTTGGACTTTGCTTGTGGAGGTAGTGAGCAGTATATATTGGAGTGAGTGAGTTATGAGTGGCTTAAATAGAAAGAGTTGTGTAGGTGCAAGTGTAGGTGTGAGTGTAGGTGGTGTTAAGGTAGGTCCACCAGGTCATTTTATGCAGATCTTATGGGTACAAATTGGAAATCACTTGCCCCTCTCTACTGAGGTCATTTGATCAGTTACAATCAAAAGATTTTATTCAGATTTGCCCCCACCATGGGATCAATCTATTTACAATCAAAAGATTTGCCCCTCTCTAGTGATTCAGATTTGATAATATTTTGATAGTACATAGGCAGCAGGGAAAAAATGCATTTTTGGATTGATTTTTCTTTAAATCTTTGTTTTTATGTCCTGAGGCATGAGGACCCTTAGGATGTTTGGCTTTATCAGTAGAGGCATCTAATTTTGCATTTTTGGATCCCTTGGGGATGGTGGAATGAGTGGAAGCTTTAAGTTTAGCTTTAAGGTTAGGGTGGAGGGTTGAGGGTTGAGGGATTAGGGTTTAAGGTATAGTGATGTTGAGGGTTGAGGGTTTAGGTAGGGTTTAGGGTTTAGTGTTTAGGGATTACGGTTTAGAATTGAGGGATTCAGATTTAAGGCATAGTATTGTTTAGGGTTAAGGGTTTAGGGATAGGGTTTAGGATTTAAGGTTCAAGTGTTGAGGATTGAGACTTTAGGGATAGGGTTTAAGGTTTAGCGAAAAGGGATTAGGGTTTAGGGTTGAGGGATTAGGGTTTAGTGTTGAGGGATTAGAGTTTAAGGTATAGTGTTTATGGTTGAGGGTTTAGGGATAGGGTTTAGGGTTTAAGGTTTAAGGGTTGAGGCTTCAGGCTTTAGGGATAACGTTTAGGGTTGAGGAATTAGGGTTTAGGGTGGAGGGATTAGGGTTTAAGGTATAGTGTTTGGGGTTGAAGGATGCATTACGCTGCACTGAAAGGTTATAGTCCCATTAGAGAAAGATGTCCTCGCGCATGACCATGTCGAGTGCCCTCATCGATGTTGTTAAGGGATGCATGGAAGGCAAATAGTGGATTATGACGTGGATTCTAGAGGGGAGAAAAGTGGATTATGATGTGGATTATGTAAGGAAAATAGTGGATTATGATGTGGATTATGTCAGACTTATGCCAAAGCATGGACCATAGGGATGGTATGTGGAGGGTATGTAGGATAGTGGATGAATGATGGTAGATTTATTGTGGAATGGAAGGGAACCATGACCAATGGTTGCACACATCATGATAAACGTTGAAGCTTGTGATGGAGAGGTTGTGTAGGGTGCAATGGAGATGTTTGCTTAGGAGATGGATGATGAAGGGCTTTAGGAACCCACATAGACTTAGGCATTTTATTACTTTTGTTTTGCTTGTGGGATGGAATGTTTTGACACTTTTGAGCAGAATGGGAATTTGAGATGGGAGTAGATGGTTAGGATTTTTTAGAGGTAGATGCCTCATTTAACTTGATTTCTTGTTGCTTAGGTACCCATACCATTTTGGTTTTGGACTTTGCTTGTGGAGGTATGGGCTTGGAAAAAATTTTGGATTGATTTTTCTTTGACTCTTTGTTTTTATGTCCTGATGCATGAGGACCCTTAGGATGTTTGGATTTATCAGTAGAGGCATCTAATTTTACATTTCTGGATCCCTTGGGGATGGAGGAATGAGTGGAAGCTTTAAGTTTAGCTTTAAGATTAGGGCTGAGGGTTGAGGGTTGAGGGATTAGGGTTTAAGGTATAATCATGTTGAGCGTTTAGAGTTTAGGGTTTAGGGATTAGGGTTTAGACTTGAGGGATTAGGGTTTAAGGCATAGTATTGTTTAGGGTTGAGGGTTTAGGGATAGGGTTTAGGATTTAAGGTTCAAGTGTTGAGGGTTGAGGCTTTAGGGATAGGGTTTAAGGTTTAGCGACAAGGGATTAGGGTTTAGGGTTGATGGATTAGGGTTTAGTGTTGAAGGTTTAGAGTTTAAGGTATAGTGTTTAGGGTTGAGGGTTTAGGGTTTAAGGTTTAAGGGTTGAGGCTTCAGGCTTTAGGGATAATGTTTAAGGTTGAGGGATTAGGGTTTAGGGTGGAGGGATTAGGGTTTGAGGTATAGTGTTTAGGGTTGAGGGTTGAAGGATGCGTTACACTGCACTAAAAGGTTATAGTCCCATTAGAGAATGATGTCCTCGCGCATGACCATGTCGAGTGCCCTCATCGATGTTGGTAAGGGATACATGGAAGGAAAATGGATCAGGAAGATAGTGGATTATGACGTGGATTCTAGAGGGGAGAAAAGTGGATTATGATGTGGATTATGTAGGGAAAATAGTGGATTATGATGTGGATTATGTCAGACTTATGCCAAAGCATGGACCATAGGGATGGTATGTGGAGGGTATGTAGGATAGTGGATGAATGATGGTAGATTTATTCCAGAATGGAAGGGAACCATGACCAATGGTTGCACACATCACGATAAACATTGAAGCTTGTGATGCAGAGGTGGTGTAGGGTGCAATGGAGATGTTTTCTTAGGATATGGATGATGAAGGGCTTTAGGAACCCACAGACTTAGGTGTTTTATTACTTTTGTTTTTCTTGTGGGATGGAATGTTTTGACACTTTTGAGCAGAATGGGAATTTGAGATGGGAGTAGATGGTTGGGATTTTTTAGAGGTAGATGCCTCATTTAACTTGATTTCTTGTTGCTTAGGTACCCATACCATTTTGGTTTTGGAATTTTCTTGTGGAGGTATGGGCTTGGATAACTTTTTGGATTGTTTTTTCTTTGACTCTTTGTTTTTATGTCTTGAGGCATGAGTACCCTTAGGATGTTTGGCTTTATCGGTAGAGGCATCTAATTTTGCATTTTTGGATCCCTTAGGGATGGTGGAATGAGTGGAAGCTTTAAGTTTAGCTTTAAGATTAGGGTTGAGGGTTGAGGGATTAGAGTTTAAGGTATAGTCATGTTGAGGGTTGAGGGTTTAGGGTTTAGGGTTTAAGGTTGAGGATTTAGGGTTTAGGGTTTAGGGATTAGGGTTTAGAGTTGAGGGATTAGGGTTTAAGGCATAGTACTATTTAGGATTGAGGTTAAAGAGACAAGTTGATACCTTACCTAAGTTATCATGTTCTTGAAACCTTGTCACTATAAAGAGGAGATATCTAGAGAGTAATGTCACAAGGACATAACCAAGGCATGCACTATCATGAGACATAGGGACAACTTACTACACCATCCAAAACTCCATTTGAACTAGCTACTATCAATAATTTACATTAGTGGGGACTGTCATGAAGAAAACACCATGTATAGGACTGCCATAGTCAAAGTGGAGAAGATTGTCTAGTCATTGTATGACTGTCATAATAGCTAGTGGGTTAGTTACCATGCTTCAACCTAAAATAGGTTAATGAGAACAGAGAAATGAAAATCACAATACCATAAGCACACTCCATAAGCTGCCAATATAGTCCCAATATCATGTCATCATGATAGTAAGAGAAGAGTTGTCTGGTTTTTCCAAAGCCATATCACTTGCATAAGGATTGTCACCAACCATCTGTGTAAGTTCGTGAAAGAGTTAGTCATTATTGAGCTAATCATAAGAGAAGCATGAAGTCAAAATGCTATCATGGAAACAAGATATAGTTACTTATTATAAGGACAATCCAAATTTGGTGAGGTTACATTTTTATCAACTTCTAAGAAAAATACATCATTTTGCATTGATTGGTGCTAAATTAGGTGCACTTTGTGCCACCTTTTGCGCCCCAAATAGATTACATTTTGGCCTAAAAGTTAGCGCTAAAGTCAACATTAACTACTTTGACTATAGCGCCGACTACTGGATAAAAAAAATTAAAAAATTCCCGCCTGCACATACCCCAAAACAAAATAAAATAAAACAAAACTTTATTTATTTTCGGTTTTCATTTTTTGTTTGGTCTTCGAGTGTTTGGGTTGGAGTCCTGCCTGAATTTTTTGTTTGGTGTTCATGTTTTGTTTACAGGCGAATTGTGCAAGTCTCATGTGGTTGCAAAGGAGGAGGGTAAAATTGTAGACATTGCATTATTTCCTCTGCATCTGAGAGTAGTGAACACATTTTTCAAACCCCAATGCCCAAGTTCACTTATCATTACCATCAATACCTTTCTCTAAACATAACTTTCTCGCTTCCTTCCTAAAAAGGTAGTCGAGTGCTTTAAGACAAGTCGATTGTGAGCAAACTAAAATTAGGGCTTTTGAGACGAGGGTGAGCAAACTAAAACAGAGGTTGGTCGAGACAATATGAGGAGATAGAGCTTTTGAGATGAGGGTGAGAAAACTAAAATTAGGTCGAGAACTATAGATTCCCTCCCAAGGCACCAATTGATTCATATGAAAATAGCTTCATGATTTTCTCTACAAAGTAAAGGTCAAAAACCTTGAGGAATATAGAAAAACTTCCATAGACTAAACGAAAATAATTTACCCTAGGTCACCTCAAAATGTCAAGCAATAGAGGGAAGAGAGCAAAGAGAGCAGACTTTGGCCACAATGACGTAATTCATTGTCAATTTATAGATTTGTAAATGTTTCCATTGTTTCTTTGATTTTTAGTTTTTAGTTTTTTATTTGTAAATTTAAAAGAAGAAATTTATTTTATAGGAACATGAGACTGACAAAGATAAAGAGGCATTGGCTTCCATATTGAGGGTGGAGGCAGTGAACAAATTGGATGGTGTGGACTTGACAATGCTTGCCAGATACATAGAAAAATGATCTGGTAAAGCCCCTGAAACATTACAAAAAAATCAATAGTGTCAAAGGGAATCAATTGATTCCCCAACCAGTCATGGATCAAGTAAAAGATCCAGGAGGAAATCAATAACAATAACCTCTAAGAATGTTTAACAAGGAACAAAGCCTTCCAATGTCCCACCCACTCCCGGGACAAAGACTTCTTCAACCACCACGCCATGTTTTGCATCTTGCATTGGTACCTATGATACCAAGATAGAATACAATGTGGTTTCAAGGGACATTTGAATGATAGATGCTGGAACAACATTTGTGAATAGGTTGAACGAATCATGCCTTCAACAATTCAAAGACCATCTACATTTGCCATTCTCAAAGATACCCATGCACCTACAAAAAGTAGTTATCCAAGACATGGAGACTGAATTTGGCATAGGTTGGTCTATAAAGAAGATAAAGCTACGAATGTCTCAAAACTGCAAGAGATTTTGGTGTAACCAAACAAAGAAGATTAAAAAACTCCCTCCCGAGCAAAGGCTCAAAAAAAGGCCAATTGATGTAAGTTTGAAAGTATGGAAAGAGCTTGTAAAAGCATATGAGAAGTCTGATGCATGGAGGAAGTCTGGTGAGGAGAGTACACAGGTATTTGAATTTGCTCATAAGATTATATCAAATTTATTAAATGATTTTTAAATTTTATTTGTGCATAGTTCAATTGAATTAGTATATGTTTCAGGACAAAGCCTCCAAGGCTAGGCTTGACAAACTTCGTGCCACACATCACAGTGGACAGAAAGGTTTACAGGCCTTGATCTATACATTTGTAAGTATATTTAATAAGTTAAATGATATTTTTTTTAATTTCCTAGGAAAAAGTAAATGATTGCATATTAATTAGTTTAACTAGTCCATATGCCATGTTTTTATAGGACGAGAAATATGGCTAGCATCCAAGCCAATTTGAAAAGGAAATGTTACAAAGCAAAAAGTGGACCAATTTTGTAATCTGGATAGAGAATGAGGCATCAATAGTTGAATTTCAATAACTTAGTTAGATATTGTTGTGTTAATATGTCAATTTGAATTTCTTATGTTGAGTTGTTATTGATTTGTAGGATGAGTTCTAAAGTGCTTCTCTGTTGGCCTTAGTGCCCTTAAATGTAAGATTTCTCTTAGATGACAAATGATTACTCTTATATCTTTGGGGACCCTTCTCAGTGCCATTAGGATCATAATGAGTATACTAGTCTTGTGCTTGCTTACAAAAAGTGGTTACAATTAACCTAATCTTGTGGTCATTATCCACAACATTTTGTGTGTGCCATGCTATCTCATATGCTTAAGTTTAACGAGCTAATAATGAACAAAAAACCCTTGTTTACCTGCCTCCAACTAATGGACTTGTTGGAACCTAAAATTTTCTACCATTTTTTGCAAAAATTTTAGGTTCCCATGATGAAAAATCTGACTGTAGCACTCAAAAATGCACCTGTACAATATACTTCAGTGGCCATCTTTGAAGGGTTATAATTTGAAGCCTATTCATTTTTATGTCAAACCACTTGGTAGGCATACTTATATGTCATATGTGAGTGTACATGCTTGATTTCAGCTTCCCACGATCAGATTGGACAAGGTTTTGCAGTGCCAAGTTAAAGGGTTCTGGTGGTACCCACCTAGGGTTAGGGTTTTAAGTCGAGTCTGCAAGCCTATATTTTTATTCTATTAAACCCCTTAAGGCCTTAAGTTTTTTTGTCCTTTGGTCTCTTGCACTTTATCTTTTAAAACTGCATTGACTTCCTGTATTAAAGGGCAATTGTCTTGAGGTCTTCTTAGAGGGGTGATATGTGACTAGGGTATGAAGACTAGGACTTTGTATGTAATCTTAAGCCCTCCTTTTGGATTTGTTGGAAGCCTTCTTCACTAATACATAAGGATTGTCAAGACTCCTATGATAGTGCATTAGAGAGGCATTGAAATCACAAAGGAGATAAATGTTATTAGGCCATCACCTAATGGAGAAGGGATTGTCATAAAGAGCATGACAGTGTTACCTTGTCATAGTCACAAAGGGGATAGTCTTTGTGGTGGTAATTAAAGTCACTAAGTTTACATCCACCTTCCTAGGGTCTGCAGAAATGCCTAAAGTTGAATATGCCTATTTTAAAGATCTTTCCATGAGTATTTTCCATGTTTTTACAAATGGAGACCTCCCCAATCCTCATCTCAAGTTTCGAATACACAATGAAATGATGGAGGACAATCATAACTATCATAATAGTACATTAGAATTTTTTGTCTCAAGGTGGCCCTTGAGACTGCCAAGGGGATGAATATAGAGTTGGGATTATGGTTTTTGTTTAAAATCCTTGTGTCATTGACCTAATATTTATTTGTGGCAAGGATCCCATTAGTCTAAAGATTACAAATTGTTGTCAAGAAAGGACTGTCATAGTTAAGTGTGGTACATCGATACAATTTCATCTTAGTTGAGTATTGTATAAATCTCAAGCTATGTAGAATGCATGGGGTATTAGGGTGTGGTATCACTATATAGGTAACCATCAAGTGATTTCTTCAACCCAATCTTGGCCTATATAGTACCCAGTGTGAAGAGAAAGATAGTGTTGTCCAAGAACCTTGTTACGGTCACAAATGAGGGCAGTCTTAACTATTGTAACCATAGTTGGAATCCCTTGTTGTTACCATAACATACATGACCTAAAATTGTGACTCTACGAGTATGAGTTGTTTGAAAGCCAAATTCCACAACATTTGCCACCATCCTTCCTACCTGTGTCAAAATGGGAGCTTTGGAATAGGGTATGGACATCCATCAATACATAAAGGATAGAGGAATTTTGTTAGATGTTGTAGTTGCAACTGCCCTATTAGACATGTATGCAAAATGTGGAAGCATAGACAAGGCACGTGAACTATTTGACAGAATGCCTCAAAGAAATGTGGTCTCATGGACGGTAATGACTGCAGGATATGCACAAAATGGATTTGTTGAAAAGGCTTCAAAAATTTTAAAGCAAATGCAATTGGCTGGTCTAAAGCCAAATTCCACAACCTTTGCTAGCATTCTCCCTGCCTGTGTCAAAATGGGAGCTTTGGAATAGGGTATGAACATCCATCAATACATAAAGGATAGAGGAATTTTGTCAGATGTTGTAGTTGCAACTGCCCTGTTAGACATGTATGCAAAATGTGGAAGCATAGACAAGGCATGTGAACTGTTTGATAGAATTCCTCAAAGAAATGTAGTCTCATGGACTGCAATGACTGTAGGATATGCACAAAATGGATTTGTTGAAAAGGCTTCAGAAATTTTAAAGCAAATGCAATTAGCTGGTGTAAAGCCAAATTCCACAACCTTTGCCAACATCCTCCCTGCCTGTGTCAAAATGGGAGCTTTAGAATAGGGTATGGACATCCATCAATACATAAAGGATAGAGAAATTTTGTCAGATGTTGTAGTTGCAATTGCCCTGTTAGACATGTATGCAAAATGTGGAAGCATAGACAAGGCACATGAACTGTTTGATAGAATGCCTCAAAGAAATGTGGTCTCATGGACTGCAATGAATGCAGGATATGCACAAAATGGATTTGTTGAAAAGGCTTCAGAAATTTTTAAGCAAATGCAATTAGTTGGTGTAAAGCCAAATTCCACAACATTTGCCAACATCCTCCCTGCCTATGTCAAAATGGGAGCTTTGGAATAGGGTATGGACATCCATCAATACATAAAGGATAGAGGAATTTTGTCAGATGTTGTAGTTGCAATTGCCCTATTAGACATGTATGTAAAATGTGGAAACATAGACAAGGCACGTGAACTGTTTGATAGAATACCTCAAAGAAATGTGGTCTCATGGACTACAATGACTGCAAGATATGCACAAAATGGATTTGTTGAAAAGGCTTTAGAAATTTTAAAGAAAATGTAATTAGCTAGTGTAAAGCCAAATTCCACAACCTTTGCCAGCATCCTCCCTGCATGTGTCAAAATGGGAGCTTTGGAATAGGGTATGGACATCCATCAATACATAAAGGATAGAGGAATTTTGTTAGATGTTGTAGTTGCAACTGCCTTGTTAGACATGTATGCAAAATGTGGAAGCATAGACAAGGCACATGAACTATTTTATAGAATGCCTCAAAGAAATGTGGTCTCATGGACTGCAATGACTGTAGGATATGCACAAAATGGATCTATTGAAAAGGCTTCAGAAATTTTAAAGCAAATGCAATTAGTTGGTCTAAAGCCAAATTCCACAACCTTTGCCACCATTCTCCTTGCTTGTGTCAAAATGGGAGCTTTCGACCAAGCAATTTGTAGCACTTAAGGTTATGTACTAGAATTTATAGTTGATAGTTAAATTTATAACAAATTTTTTTATGATCTTTACTAACATTTATTAGAATTGCTACATGTTTTACATCATTGGAATGACATATTAGCTATAAATTTTTTCAAATTTTATTATGGTATGTGCACTTTGATATGATGTAATATGATTATGGTTTCATTTCATATTGTACTATTAGATATATAACAGAAAAATAAATTATTGCATGAAATAAATAATAACTTTTCATTTTAAATATTTTTTACGTAGAACACGGGTCTTCTAGAAGAACAAGATGATCCTCATGATACAGATCTGGATTATGTTGGTTCTGGTACAGATCACATGGCCGAGGATGATGATGATGCAGATACAGAAGACACTGAGGTCGATGACGATGATGATGACGACGATGATGATCATGATGATGATAATCACGATGGTGATGATGATGATGAGGCAATTCCTCATAGTAGCCAGTGACATTCATGATCATATAGACTGCATCATGGATCATTGTTGATATATCATTGTGATGCCTCTTTTCATAGTCGCTAGCTATCATATGTATCATTTTCATGGCCTGGAGTACCATATTAATGAGTTGTATCATAAATGTATGTATCATTTTGACTTATATCATTTGGACATGTATCATCTTGACTTGTATTATTTTGAGTTACGTAATTTATCATTTTTACTTATATCATTTGTACATGTATCATTTTGACATGTTATTGATCTACAGGCATATTTGACTTTCACTAGTTTTAGTTATATATGATGATGATCTTATCCGTATTGACTTGTCAATTTATATATATTGAAAGTGGTCAATGATTTTGGGATGAATATTTATTATGTATGATGATTTTAATTTACTACTCAGGATGGATGTTGTCAAATTCAATTAAATTATAGATATTTGACTCACTTGTTTTAATTATAGATGATGATCATGTTATAATAATTATCTTGTTATTTAAATCATATGAGTTAAATAATTAAATTACTTACTCTATAATCATATGAGTTATTTAAGAAGCATGATATATTTAACTAATTAAATTGAAATAAAACATATTAAATTAATAAATGTAAGCAAAACAATAAGCATTTTTAGAAGCAATAAAAGACAAAAAATTGGAAGCAAAATTGGACGCAACAGTGGAAGCACAACTAGAAGCAAAACTGGACGCAAAATTGGGAGCCAAACTAGAATTAAAATCAGAAGCAAAACTAGAAGTAAAATTGGAAGCCAAACTGAAAGCAAAATTTGAAGCAAAATTGGAAGCAAAAGTGGAAGCAAAACTAGAAGCAAAATTGGAAGAAAAATTGGAAGCAAACCTAGAAGCAAAATTGGAAGCAAAATTGGAAGCAAACCTGGAAGCAAAACTAGAAGCAAAATTGGAAGCAAAACTAGAAGCAAAACTGAAAGCAAAACCGAAAGCCAACTTGGTAGCAAAACCAGAAGCAAAATTGGAAGCAACAATAGAAGCAAAACTGGAAGCAAAATTGGAAGCAAAACTAGAAGCAAAATTGGAAGTAAAACTGGAAGCAAAACCAGAAGCAAACTTGGAAGCAAAACTAGAAGCAAAATCAGAAGTAAAACTGGAAGAAAAAATGGAAGCAAAACTAGAAGCAAACTTGGAAGCAACACAAGAAGCAAAACTAGAAGCAAAATCAGAAGCCAAACTGGAAGCAACAACATTCGGCACTAAATCTGGTGTTAAACCTGACACTAAAATCCAGTGCTAAACCTGGCGCAAAACCTGATGTTATAATCGGTGCTAAATCCAATGCAATAGTGAGATGCTATTGGGTGTTGAGTTTGGCAGCGGCAGAAGTGTCCAATTCATGGACTCAAATGCACTAAATTCTAGTGCTATTTTAGGCACTAATTGCATGTTCTGTTGTAGTGGTTGGATACTCAGACTTGGTATGTTAATCCTGATGTAGCTTTGATGAATTGGCAGGCTAATGAATTTTGTGGTATAAATCAGTTACCAGGTCAAAAATAGTCTTTTACTAATATTGCAGCAAACACAAGATCAAAAAAGAGAGCTGTTGACTTGCAACAGCAAGCTAATACTGGTAAACAATAGGCTAGAAATGTACAACAGCAAGTTGAAAAGGGTAAAAATGTGGTTTTTAGAAATCCACAAGGATAGAATCAAGTTTCTATATCTAATGATTTGCATATTTTGTCAAGAGGACAGCCAACTGTAGAAAAAAGACATCCAGAAGCAAATAAACAGCCAGCTAGAGACCAACCAGAAGTTGTCCCGAAAGTACAACAAAAGGTTAGTGGTCCTATTTTCAATATTTTGGATCATATGAAAAAGGCAACAATAAGCATGTCTATTTTAGATGCTTTACATATTCCAGGACAAAAGGATTTATTACAAGATGCATTATCTCAGTTGTCCTTGTCAAATGAAGTACAAAAAATAGATTATCCTCAAGTAATGCTTACAAATGAGGCAGAAAAAAGAATAGAACAGCCTAAACTAGTAGGCAAACCTCCACCATTCCATGTCACTCTGATTGTAGGTAACCATTTGGTTCATAATTGCATGATAGACTAAGGAGCTAGCAGCTCAGTTATGCCAAAATAGCTAGCTGATAAGTTAGGCCTGAAATATGAACCTATTGTTAGAGGTGTTGTACAAATGGATGGAACTGAGGTCAATACAGTTTGAATGTTCAAGAATCTAGGCCTTACTCTGCATGCTTGTCCAAACTTTATTATATATCAGGATATTTATGTTATTGATCTACCACCTACCTTTGCTATTTGCTTATCCAGAGATTTTACAACAAGGTTAGGAGGATATTTATCATCTGATTGGACACATTTATTTTTTAGAACTAGATATGGAACAAAGGTTACAATCAAATCTGAGCCATTAGACAAAGATCACCTTGAACCATATACACCCAATCCAATAAATGCCAACCTTTTTATCTTTGATCAAAAAGATCTGGTTCATGTTCAAGACCCAAGTACACTTTTAGAGGGAATTCTTGATCTTGTTTTAGACCAGTGGGTAGCAGAGAACCATGAAACAGATCCATTTGAGTAGATGGATGAGGTAGGTTTAGGTGTATATATGATTCAAGAGAAAAATACAATCATTCCAAATCTGATTAAAGGAGAAAAACAACAAGCTATTGAAGTGGAAAATGATGTTTGGGAACTTTATTTTGATGGTTCTAGAAGCAAGGTTGGTGCTGGAGGAGGGGTTATTTTAGTTTCTCCCATAGGTGAGAAATACTGTTCATCTTTCAGATTTGCTTTCAGCTGTTCTAACAACTCAGCTAAGTATGAAGTTTTAGTTCATGGACTAGAATGGGTAAGGAAAAGAAAAATAAAATGTTTAAAGGTCTTTGGAGACAGTGAATTAGTTGTTAAACAAGTCAGAAACCTTGCTGATACAAAAAATGATTTGCTGAAATTGTATAAACACATAGTTTGGGACATGATAGAATAATTCGATGCATTTAATTTGATATCTGTACCTAGAACTGATAATAAACAGGTTGATAAATTAGCTGCCATAGGAGATAAATATGATATTCCTGCAAAAATGAAGAATATACATACTCCTTTATATGTCAAGGTTGTTGTAAGACCATCAATTTTAGATAATAATATCAGCTGGTAGGTATTTGATAGTGATGAACAGATTGTAAATATTTTGATGGAAGAGGCTAAATTTTTTGCAGGCAATTAGCAGAAATTTTTGCAGCAATATGATGACCAAATACTACAGTTAAGATCAAATAAATTGCCTAAGGGTTTTGTAACCTTAGAGTCAATCTTTAACACTATTGATCAGGTAAGAAGAGACAAGGTCAGCTTGTCAATGAAATAGGAACATTATGAACCTATTGAGATCTTTAAAGGGAAGTTACTAAAACTTGGAAGGATATGTACAAAGGAAGAACAACAAGAATTCATCTAGCTTTGTCAAGAGTTTAGTGATATATTTGCATGGGAATATGGAGATCTAAAATGTTTCAACCTAGAGTTGGCTCAGCATACAATTGAGCTTGAACCTAAGGCAAAACCTGTCAGACAGAAGTAAAGGCCACTAAACCCAAAGCTGGAAGTGCTTATGAAGACTGAACTGAATAAACTCATTGAAGGTAATATCATTTTTCCTATCAAACATACTTCATGGGTTTCTAACTTGGTTCCTATTAGAAAAAAGAATGGAGAAATTAGATTATGTGTTTATTTCTATGATTTAAACAGAGCATATTTAAAAGACCACTATCCTTTACCATCCATGGAGCAAATCTTGCAGGTTGTTTCAGGATTAGAAAGATTCTCTTTGCTAGATGGTTATTCAGGTTACAATCAAATTCTAGTAAAAGAAGAAGATCAGTACAAGATAACTTTTACTACTAAATGGGGAACAATGGCGTATAGAAAGATGCCATTTGGTTTATCAAATGCAGGTGCAACATTCCAAAGAGCCATGGATATGGCCTTTCATGGTCTAATTAATATGTTTGTGCTTGTATACTTAGATGATGTGACTATTTTTTCTAAAAAAGACGAAGATCACTTCCATCATTTAAGACTGATTTTTGAAAGATGTACAGAATTTGGGGTATCACTTAACCCAAAAAAGAGTATTTTTTCTGTTCATAAAGGTAAACTATTAGGACACATAGTGTCTAAAGATGGGATATCAATTGATCCTAAAAGAATCACTGTAATATTGGCATTACCTCTTCCTGCACATAAGAAAGGCTTACATAGCTTTCTAGGAAGAATTAACTTTGTAAGAAGGTTCATTCCTAACATAGCAGCACTTTTACAACCTCTTACAGCAATGCTAAAGAAGAATATTCCTTTCAGCTGGACCAAAGAAGGAAAGCAAAGCTTTGAAGAGATAAAGAAGGCACTTGCTCCTACTCCAACATTGATGAATCCAAATTTTGATAAAAACTTCATTTTATATGCATTTGGCAGTGTGGATATTGTATCAGCTATGCTTTGTCAGCAGAATGATGAAGGATTGGAACAGCTTGTGGCATTTTTCAACTAAGTTCTGCATGACTATGAGGTAATATATTCTTTTGTTGAAAAGCATGTATTGGTTGTTATCAAGAGCCTAAAGAAGTTTAAACATATGCTTTCAAATAATAGAATTCAGTTAATGATTGCCAATCCTACAATGAAAGAATTCTTGCTTAGTAAGGATTTAAGTGATAAGAGAGCAGGGTGGATAACAAAGGTTATGGAGTATAACATCCAAATTAAAGTCACCAAGCTGGTCTAAGGCAAAGGACTGTGTGAATAGCTTGCAGATCATTAAAAATACAGCAAGGAGCTTGAAGGAGAACCTGAGATAGTGCTATAGAATGATGAAGCATTAGCTATCCCAGATTCCCCTACAAGTTGGGTGCATGATATGATCCATTATCTACACACTGGTGATTGTCCTCAAGGCCTAGACAGATCTAAAAGAAGATATTACAGATTTCAAGCAATTCCCTATGTTGTAATTGATGGAATCTTATACAAAAGGGACTTTAATAATGTTTTATTAAGGTGTGTGCAACCGGATCAAATTCAAAAGATTCTAAAGGAATTTCATGATGGACCTTTTGGATGTCATTTTGCAGCTAGAACAACAACTCTGAAAATTATGAGAGTTGGTTACTATTGGCCTGACATGTTTAAAGATGCACATGAATGGGTAAAGAAATGTTTTAAATGTTTAGTTTTTGCAGGCAAATAGAGACTTGCAGTCATGCCCTTACATCCAATTCAAGTGGAGCAACCATTTGGCAAGTGGGGATTGGACTTTATTGGTCCTATTAATCCGCCTTTTAGTCAAGGAAACAAGTGGATTTTGACTGCTGTTGATTATTTCACTAAATGGACTAAAGCAGTTGCCTTGAAAGAAGCTAATGAAATGTCAATCCTAAATTTTTATCAAGATCTAGTGTCCAAGTTTGGTACTCCTAACTCTATTATTTTAGATAATGCTTTAGAATTTATTGGATTAATAGTATCTGATTGGTTTATCACACATAACATATTTCTGAATACTTCATCAAATTATTACCCTCAAGGTAATGGACAGGCTGAATCAATTAATAAAAATCTGATTAAAATCATAAAGAAAATAGTTGATGAAAATCAGAGGTCTTGGCATGATAAGTTAAAATTAGCCTTATGGGCTGATAGAATTACACCTAAAAGAGCAACAGGTAATTCACCCTATGTGCTTACATATGGAAAAGAGACCAAGTTACCAATATCAGTGGAGTTACCAACTCTTAGTTACACAAAAGAGCTACAGTTACTTGAAGAACAACCAATGGAAATCAGGCTTGCACAGCTGATAGAGCTTGAAGAAATCAGAAAGGAGGCTTTGAAAACATTAGAAATGCACCAAGCTCAAATGAAAAGAACATTTGATAAAAGAGTAGTCCCAAGAGTCTTTAAAGGAGGAGATATGGTTTTCAAATGGAATGAGTTAAAGAGCAGACTTGGCCAACATACAAAGTTTGATGCAATATGGGATGGACCATACATAATAACAAGATGCAAGCAACACAATGCATTCTAGCTTGCTAAGTTAGATGGAGAGGTGTTTCCAATCCAAGTTAATGGGATTCATCTCAAGTTATGATATTATAGAAGTAGCCTTATGCTACAAATAAGTGCTTTTGCACATTTAGTTCAGTTATTGTTTTGTTCTCCAAGAAGTGCTTTTACACATGTTGCTTGCTTTGTTTTAAGCAAGTTAGTTTAGTTTCAATTTTCAGTTTTGTTGCTGCTGTAGTGTTTTAGTTAGTTTTGAGTTGTAGAAATTTTTCAAAGTTCAGGGCATAAAAGACTCTATGCCCAATGGAATTGCAAAGGCTACTGGTTCTAAGTTGTTTAGCAGGCAAACACCCTTGAGAGGTCACTAGAAATGTTACTAAATTTTGTTCACACTAAATTTAGTTAGACCTAAGTGCAGTTGTTCAAAAGGAATAAAAGAAAACTTTGAAGTCATTGCATTTAATGGACAATTGATGTCTTGACAAAGTAGAGATAGATATTCAATTGTCAAGATAACCCATCAGCCCAATGATGAATCATCATAACAAGTGAATCATGATGTCAAGGAATCAATCATTCAAAAAATATAGTTGATCTAACATAGTGTTATCTTTCAGGAGTTATAAGACAGATTGATTATTCAGTTGATCATATTTGAAAGAAAGAAAGAAAAATATTTATTTAAACTGTCATTTCATGTCATATTTGGAGCATACATTCAACATCTGTTACTCTATCCTATGTATTGATTGAAAAATAAATATGCATACATCAAGTGCATAAGATAGATTAACTGATCATGTTTAAAAGAAGTGTTCAAATGTGTCCCACACAAGTCGTGGGAGTAACTAAACTGAGCAATGCAGACATATGCAAGCTATACATCTAATGATAAAAGAAATAAGGAGGAACACATGATAAAACAAAATATCCATCATTGCCTGAGCAAGGAGATTGTTGAGCTAGTTGGTTGTTGAGCTAGTAGACAGTTGATCTTCAGTCCTCATCTTCAGCTCCAATTGTATCAGTTGTACCTGCAAAAAATTGGGGAAAGTCCTGTAAGAGCTCCAGATATTTAATGTTATCATATGCTTTATCATATAGACATATCAACTTGTCACATCATGCATTTCATATGAAAGATCAAATCAGACATGTGCCATAAATCAGAATATCATGAAGAGGATCAATCAATACCATCAGGTATGTTTTTATGCTAACTTGTTTGTTCACTGTGCAGGTATAGGAAAAGTAATGCTACTGATTTAAAGACATTTAAAACATGTGGAGAAAATGTGGCTCCCACAAGGGTTGAGCCTAGCATGTTTCTTTTTTATTCATTTAAAAAGGAATATCAGAATAAGACAAGATGCATCATTCAAAGTATATCATGCATCATTTAATCAACTTATAGAGAAAGTGTGTCATCATGAAATTGATTGCAGTTGATTGACACAAATCAAATAAGTTCAGAATGCCTGAGTCAAGTTGACAAAGTGCTGAAAACAAAAATGCAACCATGGAAGTTACAGTGTGAAGACATGTTACAGGAGTTTTTACATATTCAGGCATATGATGTTACAGTTGAAGACAAGTCACACTTATGTATGTCATTGAATTTATCAGCCATATAAGTGTTTACATTACTACCTGATGAAGATAAAGTTACAGAATAATGCTTATAGGAGACAGACCTTGTGTATCATTTACATAAGTTACAAGATATAACATGAAAAGTATTATCTGGTTATGATCAAAAGACAATAAGTAAAATGACATGTTACAGGTGCTCATAGAGACCAAGTATAGCTGAAACAAATGATACAGGTCATGCCTCTAAAAGGACAGAATTAGACAAATGCATCATGAGGAGTATCTAATAGCCATTAATGAAGAAGATACGTCAAATAAAGATGAAATGATTGCTACAATTTCAAATGAGTGATACATCAAGTACATGTATCATTATCCCTGACATAATGATAAAAGTATCTACAAGTAGTCATACAGTAGAAGATCAAGACAGCAAGACAGTAATACCTCTGACTGGTGACAGTCAAGTATTTATTATTCATACATTATAGTTACTAACTGATACAATGATATAAGGAGAAAAGAACAAAATTAGGCTCAGAGTTTCATTTGATCTAATTAAATGATACAGAAGAAGATCCATTATATCAAGTATATGTCATAATGGAAGAGAACAGAAAGAGATCAATGATATGATAAGCATGCTACAGAAGGATCAAAATGCCAAAGTAAATGTGAAAGAGCAGCATGATGAAGATTACCTAATAGTTGACCAGTTAAAACAAAATGAATATCAAGCTAAATTCCATGCTCAAGGGAAAAAGATTCATATATATAAGACTGCTATATGATCTTTTTACAGAAAAGAATACATATTATTGCTCAGAACTACAGAAAATGACATTAATTATCACTCAAGAATATCTAAATTTAGTGGAAGAAGTTACAGAATGAGAAAGAGCAAGTCTCCATGGCAACAAAGAGTATTTTTGTGTTTTAAAATTTGAAAACCTAGTTCCAATTTTCTGAACAAAGTCATGTTTCATACACAGGAATGAAGAAGGGATGCTCAGAATAGTGAATAGATGCTATGATTATTTTTATACAAAATGCAAACCCTTGAAAAGAGGTAAAACCCTAATTCATTTTTTATAAAAAGATGAAAAGGCATTAACACAGTATATTATTTCTACCATAGCCATGAAGAGAAAAGCAAGATTTATGCCTAAAAGAAGATACCTAGATGATAAAAATGAAAACCCTCATTTTCTATCGAAACCCTTGTCTTGTGTCAGTCATACAGTGAAGGAAGCAAGCACAGAAATTTGTTTCCAAGTATGGCCCTGCCTGAAAGAGAATTTTTCAGAGATGTATATGGGTTTTTTATGAAACCCTAATACATCTTTTGCCATTACAGGAAAACAATGATGCTACAGTATGGTTCTATCATAGCCATGCCATAGAATGGAAAATACATCCATTTGTGAAAAAACCCTTGTCATAGATCAAGAAACCTTTCTTCATTCTTGTAGAGACAGTCAAAGGAAGAATAGTACATGTATTTTCAAGTATGGTCGTGAATATATAAGGTATTTATATGCATTTTTAAGAAAACGCTGGTTTTAAAAATTGAAAACCCTTTAAATTTTATATCAGAAAACCAAAAGAAGGCTATAGAATGCACTGCCATATCATAGAAGAAAGAATATAACAATACCTAGATGGCCAAGTTTGAAGCCTTGTTTTCTTTTGCATATAAAAAGATGAAAAGGAAGCTTACAATAAAGAGAAGCAAAAGGGTTTACCTTCAAAGTTGCAGAGAGAAGAAATACATGGTTGCAACCTCCTTAGGAGGTTTTCCTTTGTACCATTTTTTTTCTCACATTTGCAAAAGATTTCAACACAAAGAACAAAAGAATGTTGTTAAAGAAATGTCACAGGAAGAAGGAAAGAAAGCATGTAATGGCCATGGCCATTCAAAATCAAAAAGCCACAAAAATGAAAGAAATGCCAGTCAAAGTCAAAATGTCATACTCACCGCTCTCTGTCACTTTTTCCACTCTGAAAAATGTAGAGAAATCATGGAGTTCGACAATAGAGAACCCAAGGAGAAGCCATCAAACCCTAACACCAGAGAGAGTTGTAGAGTAGCGGTCGGGTGAAAGAGCAAGTGAAAATGACCAAGTGATTAGGGTTTCTCACCCTTTTGTTCAAAATCTTCTTTTCTTCCTTGTGATTTTTGACTTTGCAAATAATAAATCATTACATTATCCATTATTGCCTTATCTAAAATGCCGATTGAGGTCAAGACTCTAATGATGTATCTCCTAGCATCATTGTTAGAAATGGCCAACAGGTATGTGTTATTTGCATATGGCCCCAAGTCAAAGAGTGGTCGATTATAAAGAAGGGTGGTAAGTGTTATACCTTGTAAACATTCAAACAAAACCTTTCAATTTGTGATCGACTACTATATAGTCGACGAATACTCATTCCCTCATGATACTTTGCATGGACAAAATTTCCTTGTAATAATTGATTCATGCAAAATTACTGAATATGGTCAAAAGGAGATGTTCTTTATGCCTTACAGATGTAGTCAAAGACAAAAAGATATGTGAAGACAAAAGAGATTGCAAGGTGGCAAGTTTTGAGGTTATGTTTTTTTATCATTGCATGATAATGATTCTTGGAGGATATATTTTGCATGATGATGCATATGGTGAGGTGCGAGGTGACTTAAGGTTTTTTTTTTCTTGTATAGTGGAGATATATGGCAGTAAGGCCATTTTGCATTGTAGATGGAGTTATAAGATAGAGTTGGATATTTATTTTCTCCTTGATGAAAATTGGAGTCATAATGGTTTCTTGATGATGACTAAGTGTTTTTATGCATTTTGATGATGTATTTGGAGAGATAAGGAGATTTATTTTTCTTTTCATGCATGATTTTACAAACAAATCAAATAAATAGTAAAGTAATATTCTTCAAATTACTTTATTATTTTTCACAAATTGTAAAATCAGAAATAGTACAAGTTGTAACTAATAACAGAGTAATTATTTTAATTACTTTATTATTTACTCACAATCAATTTTACAAAAGCAAAATCATGCAAATTGATGAGTTGAGTTAACTAGGCCATATAGGGGATTCTTGCATGATTTAAGGAGCATTTTGGGGAATCTTTGTCAACTACTTGGTCAAGCATATGGAGAGGACAAATTGGAGCTATTTTTGCTTGATTTGTGGTAGTTTGAGCCCTTATTTTTAGGGATTTTTTAGTTTGTTCGTGGATCACTTTGGAGGACTTATTTTTAGAGGCAGTTAGCTACAATTCATTTTTGCATGCCTCTTAGTGAGAGCAAGCTATATATTGTAAAGCAAAACTTAGTTTTTGCTAGTTCTTGCATTCTTTTCTCTTTTACACTTTGAGAGAGAAGAAAGTTTTGTAGCTCATTGTTTTGATAGTTTAATAGAGATCACAGCAGATTACAGGTCTAATTACTTTGTTCTTATGCAATATCTCCTTTATTTTTTGGAATCAAGTAGTTGCCTTTCCATTTAATGCTAATTGTATGAGGTGATTTGATGAAATTTTATTGTGTTTAATTATCAAAACCTTTAAAACTATTGTCTCATTCTTACTTGAAGTATTAAGCATAGTGATATCACAGGTCTTAGGTTGTGTTATCGAAAATAGTTCTTTCATTGTTGTGAAAAACCTTTTCCTTCATAAAGAGTTTATTTTCCACCCTTCCTTAGAAATAATTTTGTGATATTTATCCCAAGATTGGATTGTGTGAGTTAGATTTCCAAATTCTATTGTGAACCAGATTGAAAATTTTCCATCCTTATTAGGTGCATCACCAAATTTTACAGTTTTATTTCATTATAGTTTCCTTCTTACCCTTTTCCAAAACAGAAAATCATAGATTCAAATAGAATATTTTAAGGGAACCAGCCCACAATATGGAGGTTCAATCTCACTATAGGTTACCCACAGCCTGAGTTTGTCTCCATGTTTCGAAGGATTGCAAAGTGTCACAACTTTGCATAAGGGTGCAATCCTCATCGACAACAATGTCTTTCAATCCCTTGCTCTTTACAAAACTTATCAAACTCTACTGGACAGAACTCACCACTATTATTAGTCCTCAAACACTTAATCTTTTTACTAGTCTGATTCTCAACAAAAGATTTAAACTCTTTAAACCAACTAAAGACTTCAAAGTTGCTTATGAGAAAATAAATCCATGTCCTTCTACTGTAATCATCTATGAAAGATACAAAATATATAGATTTGGAAATTGAAGGAACACTAACCGAACCAAACACATCAGAATGAATAAGGTCCAACACACCAGAAGACTTGTGAGAACTAGAGTAAAATTGAACATGGTTTTGCTTTCCATATATACAATGTTCGCAAAAGTCAAACTCAAGATTACAATCATTTAACCCCTCAATGAGGTTTTTATTTTTCAGGGTTCGAAGACCCTTCTCACCAATGTGGCCAAATCTCTTATGTCATAACATTGTCTTTTTAGCAAGAAGCTTAACTTCCAAAGCATGAGCACCCTTGTGTACCCAAAATGCACTACCATCAGAATTAGATACAAAAGATTTCTTCACTGCTTGTTTAGATGGTGGGGATGAAGTGACTACAACTCTTTTCCTTGAGTCAAAAGAACTATTGCACTATGAAGTGCATGCTTCAAGCTAAAACAGAGTACCCTTCGCAAGCACCATAGATTCTCTAGTCATCTTGCATCCATCCTTCGAAAAGACAACCTACACACCTGCATCATTCAACTTACTTACAGACAGCAGGTTCCATGCCAAGCTTGGGATGTGCATAACCCCAGTGATCCCCTTCACTCATCCATCAAGGAATCAGATTGAGACTCTTCCACAACCAACAATCTTCAGATGAGAATCGTCACCCAGGTACGCACTTCCACCATCAAATTCTTCATACTTCATGAACTAGCTTCGATGCAAGGTCATGTGGAATGATGCACCAGAATCAATCAACCACACATCATCAGATGTATGGGCTACAATGAAGGTATTGTTGCAAGGTGTGACCCTTGGTCTTCTTGTTCAGCACCGCACTATGGTGGTTTGTGACAAGGGCTTAACTGCCTCCCATGCTTGTTAAGTCAAGTGGTTGTATCGGGCATTGACAAGTCGATCTTTTGGTGCAACAACAACTAACAGTTGGTATCAAAGCCAAGGTCACGGGTTCAAACCCCGCGCTTGTGCTGGGGGGATTGTTGCAAGGTGTGACCCTTGGTCTTCTTGTTCAGCGCTGCGCTGCGGTGGTTTGTGACAAGGGCTTAACCACCTCCCATGCTTGTTAAGTCAAGTGCTTGTATCGGGCATTGACAGGTCGATCTTTTGGTGCAATGGCAACTAATAGGCATCACCATCATCTTGTGACTTGTCAGAATCTAAATATGGGACATTCTTTTTCTTCTATTTCTTTTCCTCTTTGCATTCCTTTCAGAAATGCCCAATTTTTCCATAGTTCCAACAGAGAGCCTTGGACTTTCCAGTTGATTTCTATCTCCCACAGTATTTGGATCTACCCTTCTCATCTTTCTTGTCCTTCTTTTTCCCTTTCTCCTTGGGTCTTCCACGAACCGCAAGAGCCTCTTTAACTGCTTTAGAAGACTTTCTCCGCATCTCTTCAAATAACAGTGAAGATACCATTTCATCCATTTTAAAAGTGAATGTGGTGCTCCCAATAGCCATAACAAGATGATCGCATGAGTCTGGAAAAGAACAAAGCAAGGTCATACAACAATCCTCCTCTTGCATCTTCACACCAACAGATGTCAACTGTGCAACTAACATGTTGAAACCATTTAGGTGATCTACAACAGATCCTCCATCCTTAGAGAATACAACTTCTTTCTCAGAAAAATCTTGTTCACCAGGGATTTGGCTTGATAAACATCTCCAATCTTCTTCCAAAGGTCTTTTGTGGTCTTCTCCTCATGGACATTTAATAGGACAGAATCAGCTAGGTTGAGTCTTATGAGACCCTTAGGCTTCCAATCTTTGAGATCCCAATCAACTTGTGCCATTGTGGTTGGTTTTACACCAGAAACGTCTTCCCATAGGTCTCGATCAACAAGCATGTCTTCCATCTTAAGTTTCCATAACTCAAAATTTGTTCCATTGAACTTCTCCACCTCTAATCTTCTGGATGTGCCTGCCATCTCCTTCTTGCAATAAGATTACAAAATGCTTTGCACAAACTCCCACTTAATCTAAGATCAACTCAAAAAACCCCTACCCAACAACTAGCACCAAAGGTGATCAAGCTCTGATACCAACTGAAAGGAAGCTAGGTGTGTAGAAATAGCTTCCTACACTAATCTAATGAGGGAAGTAGAGTGCAACTTCTTTTTCTCCTGTATAGTTACAGTGTTATTTAACCCAACAATAGAGATATTGCAGCAATACACATACACATAGAATGTAGATAGAAGAGAGAGAGACAAGATATAATGTGGGGAAAACCCTTTCGGGAGAAAAACCCCACACTCCAAAACCTGCACAATGTATTGTCAAAACTATAATGGTTTACAATACACTTGCAATGCAAGCTCTCAGGAGTCTTCAACAATCATATCTGGAGACAAATCGGTAGCATAACAGTACCTATCAATCACATAATACATGTCCTCTTAAAAGCACCTATTTATAAAGAAGTTACAAGGCAAAAAAGAACCTTTCATGAGATGGGCGTCCAACTTGGCCTCATGGCCCAAAACCCACACCTAGGGACACTTGTCCAACACTACAGCATGGTCATGACACTTGTCACATCACCCCATCCCAAAGAGGTCACCTATTCACAAGTTGGGCAGTGACAGATGCTCTTACAACTCTTACGACTGTCATAGAATCCGTCATAACTGTCATATCTTACAGCTGTAAGAGAATCTATCATACAGTGACTAAAAATAGCATATTCTCTTACAACATGTCATAACCCTCCTTGGGGTGCCCAAAGATGCCTTCTTCCAAGATGCCTTGTGACACATGTACCTGTCATATAACATTTCATTTTTGACTCTTACACGTCATAGATTCTGTCATAGGAATATGTCATAACCGTTTCAGTCAAGATTCACTTACACACTAGTCAAGATGCCGACACATGGTAGAAAACCTCTACCACACAAAGGGGGTGCCTATCTCCACATGGAGTGAGTTGACCATCCTAGTCATCTTATAAGTGGAGTGACAACTCATCGTGCCACTTCACACTAAATGACAAAATAGGATGTGCAACAAAATACAACATATGCTAAATAAATAAATACATTACAATAAATAAATGCAAGGAATTACCAAGGTTGAGACACCTTAATTCCCAACAAACACCTTTTTAAAACAAAAAGTACATTCCATTGGTGACAAGCAACTTAGGGTTATAAAGGATGCCTTAAGAACTTAGACTTAGAGTTATTTTGTTCTCTTATCCTCATAAAATACAAACCCTAATAGAAGAATTAGGAGATATGTATCTTGGACCCATCAAAAGAGAATACTTATGACTCTGCAAAGACCATACAGACTTCAAAGATATTATTCCAGAGTATGATAGACAGTTTATATCTATGAAGTCATAGTTTTTTATGAAAATATATCATCTCACACCTATCTCAAATCTCTGAATAAAATCTTACTCTGCAAGAATCACTACTTTGACAACATCTTGATCATCATCATGAGGGTATACTGAAGAATACATACAACACACAATTTGATGAGACATAAGGTACACCTAAAAACTAACATCAATGACAAAGAGGCATTTCTAGAATACTATCATAACTCATCAAGACTTGAAGCACATGACTTGCACTACACATATAATGCATGTAATGAAGCATGCCTGAAGAACACTGAACCACATGAAAGCAAACAACACCTCCTGAAGAAACTGAACCACATTTAAGCACCTGAGAATTATGATGATCAACTCTCAACAACTCTGACCATGATCTTGTAATACTATGAAAAGTAGGAACATCATGAAGAACCTCCTTGCCTTGTGATGCTATGAACACTCATCAACCATGAAGATCAAATCTCTGCATATCTTGTCATGACCAACATAAGATGAAGACGAACACCATGAATACCCATGAAGAGTATACAACATCCAATCACTAACATAATAAAATTCTGTCATGAATCAATCTGAACATAATATTTGTCTTGGGCAACATCATGATAAGCAACATAGAAGAACATGAACTCTGTGGTGCAATATCATGAATAAGAGCATCCTAATGAACCAACATGAAAGCCTTCTTAGATGAATAGAAACGGATGAGCAACAAGAAGTAGATGACTCAACTCCTAATTGAACTCTTGATTGGTAATGGCAACTCAACTATGATGAACAACTCCAACTAATATCATTGAAGCATGACATCAAGACCTTGTAGAGAAGCACAACAACTCAATACCTTTTTGACATTAATGACAATCAACTTCCATCAATCTCCCCCTTCGTCATTGATGGCAAAACTACATGATGCATTCTCTCTCTCTCTCTCCCTTTTTGACATCAACTAGCAAAGGAAACAATGCTCCCCCTGACTATTACCTTGTGAAGAACTATGAAGACTTGAAATATCATTAGTTGTTACTATGTATTTTTCAGGGTAATGAACACACTATATGCTCTTCAAAGAACCCTTTCTTTACATCATTTTCAGTCAAACAATCTGTGTACACATGAAATCAGGATCATAATCTTCAAGAATTTCATACAAAAATTTTGATTCAGACTACATATCTGCTTACACTCATCTTTTTTGCCATCAACCTTGTAAATCCTATTTAATTTATTCCTATTATTGTTTGTAAATCACCCATAATGGATGAAAAGTTCACCAATATTGATCTTGTTTAAGACGTATGTTTATATCCGGTACCTGATGCTAATTTGTCTGCTATGGGGGGTCGCAGGGAGGTTTCCCCCCTACGAGGGGTCCAAGGGGATGATCCCCCCGGTGGGGGGTCTGGGGGCCATGCATCTCAGTGGGGGTTTGAGGGAAGTGCTCCTTATTTTATTTATATTTTATCATTATAAATCTAGACCATTCATCATTAGGTCATAGATTTGATGGTTGATATTTTGTCAGTTTTCTTACTTTAGAAGGCAACCCCCTTTTATAACAATATTTGTACTATGTTTCTATTAGAATTGAGAGTAACATGCACCACTAGATTGAAGATCAAAGAAGAAGAGGAAGTGCATGTATTGTAATCTCATATTTGAAGATAATACAACTTGGAGCCTCTTTTCTTGGTGGAGTCTTTGTTGAATGCACAAGACAACTAAGAGGGGAGGGACTTAGTTGTATCATAAAATTCAATCCATCACAAACATTCAGATCCACATTAACCTTTAAACTTGTTATGATGATTGAAAGCATGAAAATCAAATAACAGAAACTGAATCATAACAACATCAAACACAAGACAACACCAGATTTTACGTGGAAAACCCAAGAGGAGAAAAACTATGGTGAGGATTAGCTCACAATATAAAGTAGTAGCAACACCGAATTACAAAAGGCTCACTGCCAGAGGGCTCACTACCCAGAAGAAAGAAAGAAAGGCCCACTACTAAAGGACTCACTATCAAGAAGAAAGAGATAGAAGAGGAGGCTCACTACCAAGTATGAACTGATATAATTGCATCTAACCTCTACATGGATTACAATTTTAATCAAGCTCAATATTCACCACAACGCAAACATCAATTTCACAGCAACACTGAAAAATAGTAGACACCTTCTACTCACTACATCCAGTAGCCTAACACATGAAATCTATCACTGCACTAATCAAATTCACATCACAGGCATCATATTCATCATGCATACTTCCATTCATGAATCCTTGACACATATTTATACCATCATCAACCTTGAAATCATTCTCCATAGTTGGAAACACATCTTAACCCAAAAAATTCAAATTAGATCTAGACCAAAAACATTCCCACGAAGAAAAGGAATGAATGTGGACCACATCACCTTAGTACGTACCTAAATCCATACATACACACTTCATCATGCTTTCACAATCATTGAAGCACAACGACAATTAGTGTAAACAACCAAGTCGACCAAACTTGTGTTAACATTATGAACTTTTAAGTGCACACTTCCTCAAAACAAAAAGATGACATGCAGACCACACACCAAGCTTGAACATGATCTAGAAACATCCACAAGCACCTAAAAACCAACAAAAATCTTTGCAACATCTTTCACCTAAAGAAAGTTCACACCAGAGCACTTAGATTACCCTATCATCAAATGCAACTCAAGAAATGAACTTGCGGAGCACCAAATCACTAACCACTTGAACTGAAAAGAAGATATAGACCTTCTAAGCATAAATCCAGAACCACAAAGCCAAAAAAATTCTACGGAGAAATATGTAAAATAGTTTCTTCTAGACACCTTTACACAACCTAGAAACACAATACACACTGGTGAACACAACTTTTTCTACACAACGAACCGGAGCACAAAATCTAGAACATAATATCTTTGAACACCTCTGAACAACATATTTAAACTGTAAAAGTAGATCTTCAATAAGGAAGAAATGTGGAGCAAAATCAGAACATTACTCTATTAAGTCAAAACACATCTTCAACACACTGTTTCCTTTATTAATCAAATATTCTCAAAAGCACTTGGAAACCAACCAACAGAAGCATATTCCTAACATCTTCATCACTTCTACAAAGCAACCAAATCACCTAAGGCAACTTAATCAAATAGCTCATATCATTGTAACATCCTCAACTCTGCTCAACCTTATCTCTGATCTCTGCTCAACACAAACTACTCATACTCTTGACACAGTGGACACCAATGACAACACAAGCTTGTTGACATCAATGACAACACCGATAGCACATACATGCAACAATTTTTTACCTGAAAAGGTTTTCTCCACATTACATACTGTGTTATGTGTTCAGTTCTTAATGCATGTTATTTATGTGTAGTGGGTTTTATTTCTATTGCAATCTCCATTGATTCTACAATATTTAGAGGATATTAATAAGGTTTGAATTAGATTTCCATTGTGTGGTTTGCACCTTCATTTCTAATAGCAAGAAGACTGGACACAAAGAACATTGTTTTTATAAGAAGGATCTCGATGAGATGAAAAATCTTCTTAAGAAGAACAACATCAATGTACCTTCTAGAATGTCTAAATCAACTTCATCTTCTTCCCATTCAAAATAGTCAAGATCTCGTAAGGAAAAAGGCCATGTAGGTTTTTCTTTTTAGATAGATAAAATCAAGGGTAAAGTATTTTGTGCTTCTACAAGTCATGGATCAAGGAGATGGCTTCTAGATTCTAGAGCATCTCACCATATGACATCATCACAGTCTTTGTTCTCTTTTTTTGAGCCTTGTATTATTCCACCCATTTTTTAAATGGGTAACAATACTTACTTGAATGTAATTGGGAAGGGATCTATTGATATTGGAGATGGCACTTTCAATGATGTTTTATGTGTACCTCATTTGTCAAACAATCTTCTTCCCATTTATCAGATTACCCATGGTGGAGCAGGGAAGGTAGTGGAATTCACACCTAATTCAATTATCATTCATGACTTGACGAGTAGAGAGATAATTTCTACTAGGATGGTTGATCATGCATCTTAGTTAAACACCTTTTCAATTTTTTCCCTTGATGATGACTATGATCCTTTGGCTATTATTCACACTCCTAGTGTGAATTATGTATATAAGGAGAAGTATGGTCACTTGAATCTTAGTATTCTCACATTTGATCTAGTTCTTGAGGCTTGTGTTTCTTCTCCTCCTCCTCTTGCTTCTTCCAAGATTAGCATTGTAGTGGTGTAGTAGGTTCATAACAGTCTTCTTGATCAAACTCATTAGGACACACTTCTACCAGATATCTCTTTCTTGTTTGTAGAGTCCCACATTTTAGACTTGGAGGACAACATTGAAGACATATGTTTTCTCTTTGATGATAATTCTATGGAGTTGCTTCTTCTTCTTTAGATGATATGATGGTACATTTAGACCTTCTTATTCTTTCCCCACCTATTCGTTAACATAGTTTGGAGGAGGCATCTTGGTCTTTGGATCCTATTTTACTTTAGTTTCCACTTGGTTTTGGATTGTCACTATCTTTAGTTAGGCCTAGGACTCCTGATTTGATTTTGGCACCTTTTGGCACCAACATAGAGACACTTAAGCAGCTTCCAAAGACATAATCCATTTTGAGCTTTCTTCCCTTATATTCCTTTTAAGAATGGGAATATATCCTACATACATCCTTGGTTTTCTTTCATCCTAAGGGGAGGAACATTGTTCGACAATCTTGGATCATCTTCAACATCTTGTGTCAAGCATCCATCATTACTGCAGGAGATTCTATATTTCGGGGGGTTACATGGCCTCTCTTCACCTCTCTGGGGGAGTTTTGTCCTATGTTTTTTCTCCTTCTCACCTTTTAAGAGGATGCATCATTGTACATGGGTACCTTAGTAGGATTCATTTGTCAAGACCCATCTTTTCACCAACTTAAGCTATGCTTAAGGGGGTGTTAGTCTAGGTTTTTTATTTTCCTTATGTTTGGGGATATTTCTCTTTTCCTACACATATTATTAAGCTTTCTTAAGTTAATTAATCATGGTTAACATGAGAACACAAGGCATAATCCATCAGTTACATGTGTCACTCTCACCCACTTTTGGGTAGTTAAGTCTCACACCCTCTTTTGGATTTATTTGCCACCTCTGATAACTATTTGTTTGTATTTATCTAAGTAGGTACAACCATGTATTTTTCCATTTACTAAGGAGGTAAAACTCCCACCTATTTTGGGCATTTAGAGTTATTACTCCTCTTGGATGTATATGCCTCTAGTCTGCTATATATATACACACACATACTTTTGCTAGTAAGTGAGTAATGTGAGAATTTCCTAAATTCTCTTGTAGTTTTGTCTCATGAATTCTCTCTTTCAAGATAATCTCTCCATTCTTATTATGGAACAGATATGGGTCGAATGGGACATGAGGAAGAATGGATATAAGGTGATTGGTTTCCCAAAGATGGAGAAGGCGGTTTATCACCAGCAGCGCCTGCTTACCAGGTTTTCACCACTTGCTTTTTATTTGCACGAAAAGCTAGAAAGTAAACATGATGCCTGTTTACCAGGTTTTCATCATGCTACCTATCCAAGGTACCTATTTGCTAGGTTTTCACCAAAGGATGATTTTTTTGTACTTTTCTAATTTTTGATTTTTTTGTATTTTTTTTATTTTTTTATTTTTTTGTATTTTATGCCCCCCTTACATTGGGGTTCTCCTAGGTATAGAACCGATGAAGATGCATGTTGTTGATTGGGTCATCAAATAGCTCACCCTCTGATGTTGCCAACTGATATGCCCCCGATCTATAAGCAGTTACAATTACATAAGGCCCAAGCCAGTTGGGTTCAAACTTGCCCTTCTTTTCCCTATCCTATTGATTGCGGGGATTTTCCTTAAGGACTAGATCTCCAACTTTGAAGACTCTTGGATGAACCCTATGGTTATAGCTTCTTGACATCATTTGTTGATATGCTTTGAGATGGTCAAAGGCTTTTTGTCTCCTTTCCTCTAGCAACTCTAGTTCTTACAATCTGGAGACTCTGTACTCTTCATCTGATATGAGACATTTTAATGACACCCTAAGAGATGGTAATTCAACCTCTATGGGGAGGATAGCTTCTGAGCCATAGACAAGGGCATAAGGGGTAGCACCTGTGGGAGTGTGTATACTAGTTCTATAGGCCCACAGAGCGGGATTGAGTTGGATGTGCCAATCACGGCTATCATCGTTGACTATCTTCTTAAGGAGTTTCAAGATGGTCTTGTTGGATGCTTCAGCTTGATCGTTGCCTTGGGGGTAATAGGGTGTGGAAAAATGGTGTTAGATTTTGAATCAGTCATAGAGTTCTTAGACATCCTGGTTTTTGAAGGGTCTTCCATTATCTGTGATAATGGATGAAGGAATTCCATATCTGTAGATGAGGTAATTCAGGATGAATGAGGAGATTTGCTTACCTATGACGGTGGTGAGGGGGGTGGCTTCAATCCACTTAGTAAAGTACTCAGTGGTGGTTATGATGAATTTGTGGCCGTTGGATGAGGGTGGATGGATCTTTCCCACAAGGTCAAGTCCCCATTGGCAGAAGGGCCAAGGTGTCGTTAAAGGTCTCAACTCTTGAGCTGGTGCATGTATCAGGTTCCCATGTATTTGGCACTGCTTGCACTTCTTGACAAACTAATATGAATTTGTTTCCATGTTCGGCCAGTAATAACCAAAATGCATGAGTTTCTTAGCTAAGGAGGGACCGCTAGAGTGTGTTCCGCAAATCCCTTCATGTACGTCTTGTAAGGCAGTCAGGGATTCTTCTCTTTCTAAACAACGGAGTAAAGTACCATCTAGACCACATTGGTATAGGGTGTCAGCAATAATGGTGTAGCGATAGGTTTGGCGTATAAAGGTTTTGTCATTAGTTTGAAGATAAGTCAGGTGGGAGAGTATTGTCCTTGAGGTAAATATAAATTTTAATGTACCAAGGTGAATCAGGTCCAACTACAAGGCATATGGTATGGTTCTCAGGAAGATCATAAGCTGGTTGCCGAATAGTTTCCACTAAGAACTCGTACCATGACTCGTTCTCTGGTATCTCGAAAGAGAGGCAATGGCTGCCATGGCATCTACTGCTTTGTTCTCAATCCAGGGTATTTGTTCAAAAGAGATGATCACAAAGTATTCCTTAAAGTCATCGACCATCTGCTTGTATGGGAAAAGCTTCTCATCTTTGGTTTGGTAATCGTCATTGACCTGATTTATTATTAGTTGGGAATCACCATAGACATGTAGCTCTTTGATTTTCCACTCTATTGCCATTTTGATACCAATGACTAAGGCTTCATATTTTGCTATGTTGTTGGTGCATGGGAATAACAAATGGTAAGACTTCGGAATGGTGTCGCCCTAAGGAGTTACAAACAAGATTCCTGCCCCCAATCCATGGTTTGTGTAGGACCCATCAAAGTAGAGCTTCTAGGAATGTGTTGAGATGCTGAATAAAGATTCATCTAGAAATTCAAATTGCATTGGTGTGGTGTCCTATAGTGGTGCATCTGCTAGCTGATCAGCAATGATTTGCCCTTTGATGGCTTTTATGTCTACATACTCAATGTTGTATTCACTTAGGAGCATTACCCATTTGGTTAGGTGACCTGTGAGAGCTGCTTTGCATAGTAGGTACTTCAGTGGATCTATTTTTGCAATAAGTTTTACTGGATGTGTAAGCATATAATGTCAAAGTTTTTGGGAAGCAAAAACTACCACAAGACATTATCTTTCTATTTGAGAGTATTGCAACTCATAGCCCACCAATGTGTGACTGATGTAGTAGACAGCTCTTTCTTTATTCTCATAATCTTGTTGTGCTAGAAGAGCCCCAAGAGCTATAGGTGTAGCAGATATGTAAAGTATCAATGATTTCCCTTGGATAGGAGGCATGAGAATGGGTGGATTCATAAGATATTCTTTCAGTTTATTGAAGGCCTCTTCACATTTCTCATCCCATCTGAATGGAATGTTCTTGTGTAGGAGATGAATGAATGGTTGAAACTTGTCTGCCAGTTGTGATATGAATCTACGGATTGCTTGTAGCTTGCCCTGTAGGGATCTTAGTTGGGTAAGAGTCTTGGGTGGCGACATGTCCATGATAGCCTTGACTTTGGCGGGGTCCACCTCTATTCCATTTGCTAACACAATAAAGCCTAGAAGCTTGCCTGAGGTGACTCCAAATACACATTTCTTTGGGGTCAACCTAACCTTGAATTGATCAAGTCTCTAAAAGACTTTCTCTAACACATCCAGGTGTGATTCTCTTGTGAGTGACTTTGCTAGGATATCATCTACATAATCTTCCATTGTTACATGCATCATATCATGAAATATAGTGGTCATAGCACGTTGATATGTGGCTCCTGCATTCTTTAGCCTGAATGGTGTGAGATTCCAACAAAAAGTGCCCCATGGACAAGTAAAAGCTGTCTTATGCTAGTCTTTTGGTGCTATCCTGATCTGATTATATCCTGAAAAACTATCCATGAGAGATAACACGGTATGCCCTGCTATTAAGTCGACTATGATATCTATATTTCGCAATGGAAAATCATCCTTGCGACAAGCTTTGTTTAAATCTCTAAGGTCATTGCATAGTCTGACTTAACCATCTAGTTTGGACACTAGTACAATGTTGGAGACCCATTCCAGATAGTCTATAGCTCTGATAAACCCTACATCCAGTAGTTTCTTGAGTTCTTCTTTTACAAGCAATGCTATGTGCGGATGCATCTTTTTAAGCTTCTGTTTCACTGGTTTCACTCCTGGATCTAATGGAAGATGATGTAGAATCAAATCTAGATCTAACCCCAGCATATCTGCATATGACCAAGCAAAATTGACTTGCTTTCTCTTGAAGAATGGTACAAACTTGGTCTTCTCTATTGGGGTTAGAGATTTAGCAAAGTGAGTGATCTTAGGCTGTTCCTCTATTCCAATTTTAACCAGCTCTATAGGTTCCACAACAATCTGAGACTTCTCCTAGTGCATGTCATTGGGGAGAGTGTCAATCCTTCCATCATCAGGTGCCAAAGTTGGGTTTTCACCTTTGGATGTGTCCTTTCTTTTTATTGTTTTGGGATCTGACACTGCCGCAGAACAGTTTTCATCGTCAGATCTAGTTTTTATTTTGATATTTTTGTGACTGGAAGGCTTGGCACCCTCTCCAAAATAAACCACAGTATTAAGTTCAATAGCAAAACTAGCTTTATGATCTCTTTTGGGTAGTTCCTAAGTTCCATGTAGTCAATATAAGCATCATCATTTTGGAACATATCTAGTTGAGGAGTTCCTCGCAGATCCCAGTCAATAAGTTTAGGATGCACAAGGGGGAGGGAGTCGGAGGATAGATCTAATTCGTTGATAGTTTGAAAGGATATACTAGGAGTATTGGTAGGGGGAGTGTTCGGGATGGTACTTTCCTCCAAATTATTTATTGTGATAGAACTTGAACCTTCCTCGAAAGTCGTATTCTCAGAGATAGGCAAATCAGACTCTAGTGGTCTATTTGGTAGCATTTGTCCCTCATGGTAGGGGGTATAAGTTTGAATGGTATCGACCTCTTTGTCGTCGTAGGAATGCTCTGTCAGCTCATCCCACTCATATTCATTGGAATCTGTGTCACTGTCCACTTGAAGTGTATGGATCATTTCTACAAGACAAGCATTTTTTTTAGCCTTGCTCTTGCCTTTATATCCTAGGCCATTTGTATTTCTAGCCAATGAGGATGAAGAAGGTTGAATGGGTTCTATGATTCCTTCTTTTCTTAGGCCGATAGGGCCTTGTCCTTCGTAACCCATTCTGTGTAGGATAGCTTCTCCTCACCCATAGAGTTCTGTTGGGAGCCTAGGTGGTTCATGTTGTATGTTCTCTTCTTCTTTGGTATAAAGCCATTGTAGGACATCTCTTTCCTATGTTTCATCGGATAAGGTCCCCCATTTTACAAAGGGAGCTGTGGGAGGTATGGGAGGAGCAGATGGCTTTGGAAAATGCTTAGGTCGACCAAAGGATCTAGGAGATAAAGGCATCTTGGCAAGATTGAGGTTGTGCTCTATGGAGTATTCCCCAACTACAGTTTCTTTGATGGTAATCTTCCGCTCTTTGGGCCTTGATGAGGAAGCTTCAGAGGTATGATCATGCTGTGGGGTGGGGGATGTAGATGCTCTATTGTTTGGTATGATGCAATCAAGTTTTGAAAGGATAGAGTTGCAATGCTGAAAGGGGTCAGGGTCTCCTTGGATGGTGACTTGCTTGCCATTATGCAGGAATTTTATGCATTGGTGATAGGTCGAAGGGACAACTTTCATGGCATGAATCCATGGTCTCCCTAGGAGAATATTATAGGCGAGCTCCCTATCTAGGACTTGGCACACAATATCTTTTATTATTGGTCCCACTTGTATGGGTAAGACTACTATTCCCTTTGTAGTTCTCTCCTCTTCATCATAGGCTTTGATAGTAATCTTCTTCCTTGGATCGACAGAATTTTTAGAGAACCCCAATGTAAGGACTAGCTTTAACGTGCAAATATTTAAACCGGCTCCCCCATCAATGAGAACCCTCTTGATGCGGTACTTGTGGATGAAGGCGACAATATGTAGAGGGGTGTTATGAGGTTGAGACACTGAGAGGTCATCTTGCATGGTAAATGATATGGTACTTGAGGAGGTTAGATTACCTACCATGGCCTGAAACTTCTCTTGGGCCAAGTTAGTGGGGATAGTGGTTTCCACTAAGGCTTTATTGAGAATCTCCTTATGGGAAGGAGATAGACGCAACAACTCCAAGATAGAAATATGGGCTGGAGTCTTCTATAGTTGATCTATGACATTATACTAACAAAAGTTGGAATGAGAAGGTGACGACCTTGGAGGGATGGTATTCAACGTGACTTTACCACTGTGGGTAATGATACTACATCCAGTTCTATTAGGTTCTGATTGTTGGTTGGGTGTGACCACATTGATTTGTGGGATATGCTCTGATATGCAATTTATGGTATAGTCAAATGGCACACTTACATAGTTGGCATTACTATTTCCACTATTCTGATTTTGCATGTTGCGATTGTTGTTGTTTTCGTTGTTGTTATTGTTGTTGTATGGCCTGTCATGATTGAGAAGTGGATCCCTGTAAGCCACATGTGTCTCATTAGAGGTATGTTGTTGGGTACCTCCTTTATTTTGATCAAGCACATCTTGAATAACAAGTTTGAGGTGGATACAGTTGTTGGTTGTATGTCCCCTTCCTCTATGATACTCACAATAGTTGATGTCTTTCCAATAGTGAGGTTTGATTGTAGGCTCATAATCACTTGTTGGTGGTAGAGAGATTTCATTGTTGGCCAATAACTTCCTTAATGCAGATTCTTGGGACTCACCCAGTGGTGTGAACTTTCACCTAGGATTCGAGTTGAGCCATGGTCTTGGCTCCCGGGAGAATGTTTTGTTGGGCGTAACATTGTTTGCCTCTCCTTTGAGAGTGAGTATGGGTTGTTTCTTGGGAGCTGCCACCTTGGCGTCAACTACTCCATCATTGACAACATTCTTATTTTTAGTCCAAAACTTTGATTTGTCAGTTGTATAGTTGGAGGTAGGTGTGTCCTTATATAACTTGATTTGCCCCTTGGCAATCATAGCTTTTTTGATGAACAATCCCATTTCTATGACCTTTGAGAATGAAGTAGGGCATTGTATTTATATTTGATAGCTAAGATCGGTATTGAGGTTATGGACAAACATCTCCATTAATTGCTTCTCTGGTACATCATATGAGCACTTGCTTGCTATTTGTCTCCATCTTTGTAGGAAGGTGGTGAATGATTCACCATTCTTTTGCTTGGTGTTGCATAGATCGAGCATAGAGACTTCATGTTCAATATTGTATGAGAAGTACATGATGAATTTGTTGACTAACTCATCAAAAGATTTGATGCCTGGTGGGAGCCGTGAGAACCACTCCATAGCTTGACTACCTAGAGATCTAGGGAATAGTCTCATTAAGTAGGTCTCATTGTGAGCTACTTCCATGCATGTTGTGTTGAATTCCCTAATGTGATCTCTAGGGTCCCCTTTCCCTTTGTACTTATCAAACTTAGGAACTTTGAATCGAAAGGGAAAAGGTGTCATGTTCAAACTTTTATCAAAGGGGTACGGTGCAATATCTTCCAAAGAATAGGTTTTAGTGTTTCTACCCATCTTGAGATCTGACATTTGTTGCTTTAGACCCTCTAGTTGTTTCCTCATTTCTTCCATAGGAGCACTTTGGTCAATGGTTTTTTTTCCTTTTTCATTTTTATCCTCCGCATTTGGGTCTATGGCTTTCTTTCCCCTTTCTTCATGATTATTCTCCACATTTTCTTGGATTGTGCTTATGTCAAAATCTGCGGGGAGTTTAATTCCAAGATTTGCAAGATAATAAAAGTACTTGTGAGGATCATCATGGAGCACTTTCTCTAATAAGCATTAGAATTTCTAATTTTGGAGGCTTCCTTGATAATCTTCATTAGAGATCTCCTCATCACTATCATGAGGTGTGATGATGTGGTTGGATGATTCGGCCATTTCAAGTTGTTTTTGGTATTGAGATCTCATAAGAACCATGCAAGGTGATGCAGGATGAGGTGGAATGGGACTAGAGATTTTGGCAAGGTGCCGATGGAGACTACTGAGAATAGGTACTTATGACAAGATTTAGACAAAAGGACTTTCTCGATCAATGATTCCAAGTAAGACAGATAATACAAGATGGTAGCCACTAGTAAGGGTACTTGATACCTATCTTACTGTGTAAGGACTAGTCGTGCACCAAAACCACTAGCAAAGTTTTGTGACCTACTAGGTTTACTTGAATCCAAAGTGATACGAAAAAAGGGGCCTATGCTGACCTAGTATGGGATACCTTTTGACTTTGGACAAAAAAGACCTAATAGAAGGTGAATGGGATGACTAACGAAAGAGAGATTTTGACGTGAAATGGATGGAAAACTGACTGCAAGGTAAGACCTGATCTTTGAACCTGAAACTAGACTGAAATGGGTACTCAGAACTAGTAAATATTTTCCCTCAAAAACTATGCAAGTGCTCACTGTCGTGTATGCGCTGAAACAGATGCACTTTAGGAATTAATAAATGTGCCGTAAGTCGTAACAAATGCGCCGCACTGGTAAAATATAAATGTGCTGTAACAGGCAGTAAAAGTGCAGAAGGTCTGAATAGATGCGCCACAAGTCAGCACAAATGCGCTGAAATAGAGGAGGGATGCGCCACTCTGGCTTCTCTCAGTGTTTTTGCAATTTTTTGAAAAATTTTTGATGTTTTTGGTACTTTGGTTGTAAGAAGGTCTCTTTGATCTGATTTTCTAAAATTATGGCAAGAAGACACAGCAAACACAAAGAATTTTTATGGTTTTTTATTTTTTTGTGACTTTTTTGACTCTTTCTGGACTAAAAGGAAAAACAAGTACAAATCCTAGGCTTCAAATGGATAACAAGGGTTTTTGGCCACTAGAACAAAGGTGTTTAATGAAGGCAACCATTCGAGTGGTTATACATGCGGCAGCACTACTCTCCGTTATGGAGTCTCCCAACCTGCAAGGGTTGCGCCTTATAGGGTTTTGGGGGAGGTTGGTTGTCGGTATAACACAACTTCACTCATTGTTTGAAACTTTCACTCCAAACACAATTTATTTATAGTGGCTTGGAAGGGCTTGGCGTCTAACCTGTTACCACTTAGGGTCGTTCCTACTTGGATGAACGGTATCCAAGAGCAGGCCCCTCTAAAGGAAAAACACATGCGAAAATGATATGTCTGGCATTTTTATCACCTAAAATAGGGGAGAGCATAGGCCTGGTATCATTCCCAAAACACAATATACAGTGGTTCTTTTCCCCTAGTTAAAATGAAAAAAACTAGATGAGCTATCTACTTGGGCAAGCACAGAACTTTGAAGTGATTATCAAGATAGCAATGGTCCAATTTTAACTGAGATAGCAATGATGAGTTCAATTTTATCCACGTAGCATGAATTGTTAACTTTGAAATGATGGTCAATCGAGATAGCAATGGTTCATTTTTACCTAGATAGCAATGATGAGTTTAATTTTATCCACGATAGCACGAGTTGTTAACTTTGAAGTGATGGTCAATCGAGATAGCAATGGTTCAGTTTTCCCTAGATAGCAATGATGAGTTCAATTTTATCTAGATAGCAATAACTTTGAAAAGATAGCAATAGCAATGATTCAATGATATGCAAGATAGCAATGATTCAATTACCACTTTCCTAGTTAAACTATGTGAGATTTTGCATAAGCATCCATTTTACTTTCCCGTTAGAAATTAAAGTGTGAGTTAACAAGTGCAACTATATGAATCTAAACTAGTACCTAGCCTATAAAACAAATCAAGAGAGTTCCTACAAAGATGTCAGCATTAGCAAAAATCTCCTAGAAAACCCTAAAATCACTGCCTACAATAGATGCACTGCTTCAGAGACTGAATGCACAGAAACAGTGAACAGAAGCGCTGCAATTACATATGCGCTATAACAGAGGACATAAGTGCTGAAATATAGTGTATATGCGCTGAAGTAGCAGATGTGTCGCTTCAGATGGTAAAAGTGTTATAACAGAGTATATATGCACTGTAGTAATGAAAGCGCCGTGACAAGTAACAGATGTGTGTTAGGAAGTGACATATGTGCTGTTTCCTCCTATGTACGGCTTTCTAAAACACAAAAACTTAGTTTTTGGGTTGGCTGGGCCCCACGGTGGGTGCCAAAAATGTTAGAGTAAAATTGGATCAACAATGAATAAATAATAATAATCAATATCAAGTTACCCAAAACTTCAATGAAATAGTGAACTAAGGAAATCCAATAACAATGAACAAATAACAACAAAGCAAACCTCCTTAGATCCTAGCTTCCATTGATCGCCTATCACAACCGTTCTTGCATGTATGAATGATGCCCTCAGAGAGTGCACTTCCTTGCTATGCTTCAAGAATGTCAATTGGGAATGGCAGTGGTAATATTGCAATGAAGAGGAGCTTCACAACGATGGTAGTAGTGCATAGTGCATAGTAGCGAATGTGATCACAAGCAATGAAGGAATTGGTGCCAAAGGCACGCTGTAATTCCTGCAGAGTAACAATACTTAAAGCTTGGATGATTGAAATGGAGGAATAGGGTTTAATTTATAGACTTGGGAGAAATAAGATCAACGGTATAGAGAGAATGAGAAGATCAACAATTGAGAACAGTTGAGGAACGTGCAACGAATAAGAAGAAGACATGTGTCTTGCTTTCTTTTGCATGAGAGGATTTGTTAAGAATAGAAAAATGAGTTAAAGCAATTAAAAGAATATAATAATCAGTTAAGTGATTTAAAACAAGAAGGGATTTACATGAGAATAAGAAGATATTTTGCTTTATTAAATATTATGAATATTTAATTGTATGTGCAAAAAGAATGAATTATATTTAGAGATAACTCAATTTAGAAGAAAAAACAACTTAAATAAATATTTGATTTATTTAAATTTAGAGAAGATATTATTGGAAGAAACAATTAAATAATTGGGATTATTTAATTTAGAAGATAAGAAAGCAAATTAAATAAATAAATTTATTTAATTGTGTGCATGACTTTGAAGAATAAATAAAATATTTGATTGTATTTTATTTTTGGAGATTGAGAGAATTTAAATAAATATGATTTGATTTATTCAAATTTGGAAGAAGAATTGACTTAATTAAATAATTAATAATTATTTAATTGTTTGGAAGAATTTAATTAAATAAAGGATTTTATTTAATTTTGACTTTAGAAGAGGTAATTAAATGTTTTGATATTTAATTAATTTAGAGGAATGTGAATCAAATAAATAAATTTGTTTATTTATTTATTGATAGAAGAACTAGAAGGAAATACATATTAAGAATATTTATTTAGACCGAATAGTACCATTTTTAGGCGTATACAGGGTCCATTACAGTAGCTCTAGTTGAGGATTTACTTATCGAGAAGCTCAGAACTGAGTGTATTGTGGTAGGCAACAACGTTATGGATTTCCTCCTCTTCAAAGAATTTTTTAATGTTTCTGATCACAGCTTCCAAGCCCACTTTCAAAAGCTTCTTCCTTTTGCTAGTAGCATTGAATTGCAATGTTGACTCTTCAACCCAATTCTCAGGCAATGGTGGTGTGTAGGGTCATTGCAAGCCACGTGTAGAGGAAGGACCGAGAAGAAAAACCCACCTCATAAATCTTTAGATGGTTTTACTACTTTGCGTTGAAGTGACTCTCAATGCTCCACTATGTTGCAATAGATTTTTATGAACACTCTGTTTTGGCTAATGGGGTATTGAAATTTCTTTATTGGGTGTCTGCAGAAGTGGGAGAAGATGATATTTGCGTTGTTGGGTACTAAATTTTTTTTGGTTGGGCAGTGAATATATACATATATGGGGGTATTTGTAAAAACGAAAGAGAAAACCTTGGAATATTTAAATCACGTTAGCAAGAACAAGAACTTTGAGAGCACAGGCTTGCATTGGCATCAAATGGATGTAAGATAAATCAAAACACATGGACATATTTTATTTTAAGTATTTAAATAATATTTTTTAAATATGGTGATGTTTTTGATAATATTAAGCTGCAAACCTAGGTGTAGGTCCCGATAACAAAAGCCAAAAAGGCAACAGAACAGACCTAGAGCCTCAAATAGTCAACCAACAGTAGATTAACAGCATATCAAAAAACCAGAGAACAAGTTTATAAGTGTAACCTAAAGAAACAACTAATTAAGCAGATCTTTCCAATCATCTGTAAACAAATTAAACATTTTCTCTTTATCTTCAAGCAGAGGATCCACGCCACTATTCTAGTCCACCTGCAGAATAGAGAAGGCAGTAGCCGCCCTATGAGAGGACTTCATCACCAGCTTGATCAGCACTTTGACTTTGCCTTCCATGGCAGACAGACGGGGCTTGACCTCTGCGATCTCCATCTCAAGTTTCTTGTTGTCAGTCTCCCTTCTAGCGCTCATCACCTCCTTGTTCGGGGTCTCCTGTGTTTCAATGTCCTCATTATTTGTATCATAAAAAGAGTTATTCATGGACGCAAAATGGCTAGCGCCCTCATGATCCTACACCGGAGTGGTTTTTACTTCCTTTATATCAATATCCTACTCAACCTCATGCACAACGTCCTCCTAATCCGAGGTAGAGGAGTAGTTGAGTATCTTCAGAACTTGGGGTTTTTCCCCAGCCAGCATGGAAGATCTTCTGATGCTTGGTCTTCTATCAGAGTTGGACTTTCCCATGGCCCTCTCTTTGCCAATCACCACTTCCTCTTTCAACTACTTCTCTTGTTCGTCAATCTTTTCCTGAGCCTACTGATCATCCTTCCCCCTCCCTTCAACACTTTTACTACAGTTTTTCTTACCACTTTTGCTTAGAATAGGGTTCCCTCCTTTCTATTTTTTACTTCCTTGTTTAGGTGTGTTGTTCTTATGATTGCAGAGACCTTCAGCCACCTCTTCACATGACTGACCATGAGAATCATCTAGCTTAACAGTTATGGGGGCCTTCGGGGTGCGGCTACCAGAATGAGACTTCAAAGTAGAAGTGACCTTAGACATGGGAGGGCTAGAAAAAGGAACCGAAGGGCCACTCACAGTAGGCTTAGAGGGAGAATTGAGCTTAGAAGGTGCCGAGGTTTTCAGTTTAGAGGACTTTCCAAGCCTAACACTTAGGGGGGTCTTATCCTCGAGGTCTTCATTAGAGCTATCATCAATGAGTCAGACAGCAGGGGGTTTTGTAGGACACAGAGCCAAATGGTATTGATATAAACGAAAAATGAGACCCTGGTGCAGGGGCAAGCCAACCACCTCAGAGTTACCCTCGCAAGCCTTTTTGGTTTGGAGCACAAAAGCCTCAAGGCTGGAGATGAGAAAGGACAGAAAGTTGACCAAGATTTTGTGATGAAAGTGGTTAAGAAATGCAAAGTGATAGTGATAAAAAACTTTGTATCTCCCTTCCAAAGTATATTTCATAATTAAGAAACATACCCGGTTCCAAGGGTTGATCAGGCTTTCGCATTCGAACCCACTTTGGAGTCTAACAAGCTTCTCCCCTTGTAGAACAATTTCAAGCCATCATTATCTTGGACTTGCATTTGCTTCTTAAGCCTATTCCTTGAATGAGGTAAGCCTGTGACAATGCAATGGAGTCCTCAGAAACAACAAACTAAACTCTTCCCACTTTCACCTTATGGTCCCCATCCCAAAAGCCAGCAAATTGGGCCAATAAGTGTTCATCATAACTATTCAGGCTTTCAAGAAAATGGGTTACACCTCCCTCATAAGCAATGCTCCAAACCTGTAAATCATCTTTGAATTCACCACAGTTCATGAGCTTCGTTCTAACTTTCTCCCCACCCATTATCTCAAACACACAATGCACAATACTGGGAATATAGTTGCAGAGACAAGAGAGGCGTTGAACGAACAATCTAGAAATGGAATTAAAAAACTTAAATTCCACTTCCCTACTCAGGTTCCCAAGCATGTCCTTCTGAATCCCGAGCGCCCTTGAATCATAATTGCCTTCATTAATCGGCTAGTGCGAGCCTTCCGTAGCCATCCCCTCTAGAAGTGAGTGAAAAAACATTCTAAAAATATCCTGCCGCCAACTACGTTTATTGCTAAGTTGTTCAAGGTCCACATACAACTCCATAGTCCACATAATCAAGGAAGGAAGAGTGGGGAGACCTTCTACGTCATCAATGCCACGCCTTCCCTCAAATTGAGGGAAGCCTGAAAAGACACCACACCAAGCAGAATAAGTCATGATAATAGCCATTATGAATAATAGTGTTCCTCAATTCGAATGCAATCATTAACATTCAGGGGAAGATTGTCTATGTTTCTCCAGCACCTTAGGGGATTAAGATTAATCCCAAGGTTTGCCATAAGATTAACAGTTTTATTGCCCTTTCTATATATATGTCTGACCTCTCTTCCTTGGAAGTTTAAGAGAAGGCCTTTAATATCTTCAATAATATCCTCCAATTGCCAACCAACTTTAACATTTCCTTTAATAGATTCAATAACAATCTTGGAGTCGCCTTCAACTATAATATGTTTGGTACCTAAAGCCAAGGCTCTTTTGAGGCCCCAAAGGAGAGTCGTGGCCTCCGCAACATTATTGGTATTTTCACCAAGGCTCCTAGCAAAAACAACCATGAGATCACCCTTATCAGATCTTATAATTCCCCCACCACTTGCCAATCTAGGGTTACCTTTAGCAGCACCATCGAAGTTAAGCTTAGTCCAACCAGCAGGGGGTGGGGACCAATTAGTGTTAGCCCTAGCTCGTTTCTTGCTATCATCCACTCTACAAACATTTATCATGATAGTCCACTAGTTAATGATATTTGTTTCCATCACATTTGGGGGAGTTTCTGCTGTTTTTAGGGAACTGTTAATGATGTTGTCTTGCATCAGTTTGACAAATGAGCCAAACACCTCCTTAGGCTCTCTAAATTTCTCTCGAAAGAGTCTATTATTCCTTTCTTTCCAGAGAGACCAAAACATAATGGGGGGGGCATGGTCCCATATTTCATGGCAGATAGGATTAGAGAAAGGAGGGACCCAAGACCTAATGCAATCCTCCAAATTCCCATTCCAACACTAAGAAACACCCAAAATATTGAAGGCAAAGCACCATACCTCCCAAGAGAAGTCACATTGTAAAGGATGTGAGAGACAATCTCCTCTTCTTTCATGCAAAGAACACATCTGTTGGGGATCTGGAAGCCTCTGATCCTGAGGTTATCTATAGTTAGAATTTTGTTATGCACTGCCAGCCACTAGAAATGGTTAATCTTTGGTATAAGATTGTGATTCCATATAATCCTCCATAAGTTGTCAGCATTTTGTAGAAAGAAAAGATTATAAGCTGATTTAATAGTAAAACACGCAGACTTCTCCTTAGACCATAGAAGTCTATCTTTTTGTGGGAAGAGAGGAATTCTGCAACCCTTCAGGGAGAGTTGGGTCTCATCAGCAATCCCAACAAAATCAACATGTCTTTGACGGCACTCTAATAGGTGTTTCCAACCCCTTTTGTCAGGAAGAAAATAGTACCAGACTAGCCTACCAAAGTGGTGAACATATAAGTTCATCAACCCTTGAATATTTTGAAGCTTCTTTAAAGGCCCACCATTAATCCAATTGTCATCCCAAAACCTTATAGGTTCACCATCCCCCAGTTTCCACTTAACACCCCTCAAAAGAAAAGTTCTATATTTCATAATGTTATTCCAGATCATAGAACCTTTAGGAAAGTCAAATGTGAGTAGGAGGTCTTCAAAGGCTAAGTTCCCAAAATATTTAGCTCTCATAATGCTACCCCAGTCTTTATCCCCAGCTAAAAAGTTCCAACTAATCTTGGTTGTAAGGGCTTTATTGAGCAGGTTCAACTTCCTTAACCCTAAGCCACCCTACATCTTTGGTCTACAAACTTTATCCCAACTCACAAGAGCTAGTCTCTTTTTACTTTCCAATCTCGACCATAAAAAATTCCTTTGTATTTTCTCCAATCTCTCAACTAAATACTTAGGAATTTTAAAAAGAGACCAAAACAAAATAGGAATCCTATGGAGTGAGGCTTTAAGTAATTAAAACTTACCCGCTTGACTCAGAAGTTTTCCTTTCCACCCTGCCAACTTCCTCTGTGTCCTTTCCACAATGGAATTCCAATACTCTGGAGGAGCATCTTTCACCGAGAAGGGAAGTCCAAGATAAATATCAAGTAGCACACCCACAGAGCAACCCAATATCCCCATAATTTCCTATTGCAAGATAAATGGGGTGTTAAAGAAATACACTTGGCTTTTGTCATAATTGATGCATTGGCCAACCGAGGTAGCATACTCTTGTTTCACTTTTTTCCACTTTCTAGCCTCAATCACCGAAGCTGCCCCAAACAGGATAGTGTCATCCACAAATTGCTGAACAACAACATGAGCTATTGTTGAAGCAAGTTTAATACCTTTGATCTCTCAGGAGTTTAACAGGGAGAGAAAACATTTGCTTAGTGATTCAGCCAATAAGATAAAAAGATAGGGAGACAGGGGGTCCCCTTGCCTAATCCCCCTACCAGCATTGAAGAAACCCCTGGGAACTCCATTCACCAAAATAGAGAATCTGACCGAAGTAACACATATCTTGATAAGTTGCAAGAATTTGCCTTGGAAGCCCAATATACTCAAGACAGTGAAAAGGAACTCCCAATTAACTCTATTATAGGCTTTGGAGATGTTAAGTTTAAAAGCCATACCTGGGATATTACTTCTCTCCATGGAGTGGATAATTTCATGGGTTGTAATGGCCACATCCGTTATCTATCTGCCCGACACAAATCCTTTTTGGCAGCTGCTAATGAGCTTATCCAATATAGGTTGCAGTTTGAACACTAAGATTTTGGAGAAAATCTTATAAACAGTATTACAAAGGCTTATGGGTCTAAAGTCCCCCATACAACTAGGATCCTTTTTTGGGGGAATAAGAGCAATGAAGGTATGATTTAGTTGCTTTAGTAGCTTACCCATCCTGAAGAAGTCCCTAGCAGCCTCAGTGACATCTTTTCCCACAATGTCCCAATATTCTTGGAAGAAAGTAGGGGGGAAACCATCAGGCCCAAGGGCTTTATAAGCGCCTATGGAGAAAAGATTGGCCTGAACCTCCTCCTCAGTGATTAATCTGCCAAGCTGTGTATTATCTTCTTCATTCAGGATAGTAGGGATGGTATCAATGAGGTCCTGGTTAATGCAATTGTCTTAAGAATCAAGAAAGTTTTGAAAGTAGGAAGCAACCACCTGCCCAATTTGAGTGTCAGAGTCAACCATAATACCTCTTTCATCTATTAGTTTAGTTATACTATTCCTTTTTCAGTGCTTCATCATGGATTGATGAAAAAAGAGGTGTTTCTATCCCCTTCCTTTATCCATTGGACCCTTGACTTCTGTTTTCAATGAATCTCCTCTTTTAACAAGTCTTTCCATTCCTTTCTCAAAATATCCTCTTCATTAGTAGTGTCCTCTAAGGTGTCCCCTTCCTCCAACCTCTTTTGCAGCTCCCCCAGTTTAGCATTAATTCTCTTTTTTCATCAAATATGTTCCCAAAGTTGAACCTGTTCCATCCTTTTACCCTTTTCTTAACCATCACCAGCTTCTGTGCTAGTCTGAACATAGGCATTCCTTGGACTTCTTCCTTCCACCAACTCGCTAATTTATCTTTAAATTATGGGTATTTAGTCCACATAATCTCAAACTTGAAAGGGTAAGGGCCTTAACCATTCACATCTCTCCAAGAGAGCAGCAGGGGGTTATGGTCTGAAGTAGTTTGAGGCAAAGCTTCTAGAGTATGAGTGCTTAAGAACTTCCAGTTATAAGAGACCAAAACTCTATCTAACTTGACTTAGATCAAATTCCTCCCCTTCCTCTGATTCAAGCAGGTAAATCTATTTCCTTGAATATCAAGGTCCATAAGTCCTTCACTATTTAAAAAATCATTCAGGCCCATCATGTTGTCAGTGTAATCCATGGTCCCTCCACTCTTCTCCGAGGGGAAGAGTGGAGTGTTAAAATCTCCAACTAACATCCAGCAGCTACCGAGGTCACTGGCAATCAGAGAGGAGAGAAGGTCCCACAACTCCCTTCTTGGGCCCCTCTGATTAGGAGCATATATGTTAATCAAGTTCTAGGAAAAGTTGTTAGACTCCATTCTAACCGCTAGAAAGTTTTTATTTTTTCCAATGATCCTTCCATTAACAATCTTGTTGTTCCACATAGTGACAATTCCCCGAAAGGCACCACATGCATCACAACTCAAGTGCTCTGCATTAGGCCATAAATTCCTAGCAACAACTTGAAAACCTTCACTTTTCATCTTAACTTCTTGAAGCATCAAAATGTCAATTTTATTGTCAAAGATACAGTTCTTGACTAAGAACTGCCTGTGAGGGTTATTAAGCCCCCGTATATTCCATGATAGGATTCTCATTTGATTGGGGCCTTCTTGGAGCTAATCTCCAAGGTCTTATGCCTACCCATTGCAATGTCTTCATTAATCACCTTCTATCTAGTCTCTCTTTAGGATGGTCTTCCCTGCTTAGTATCTGCTCCCACATCCAGAATCTTCTTCCCTGGACCTTTGCCTTTCCTTCTAGCAGTTATCCAACCCTCCAATCCAGTGAAACTGGAACTAGTCCCAGGAGTAAGGGCCAACACTTTATTTTTGGTGGAAGATAACTCCATGCCAGCATCATAGTCATCATGATTACCCCTCTTACTAGAAGGGACCATCTTCTCCACTGACCCTTCCTTTCCTAGAACTTCCCCTTGTTGAATCTCCCCATCCTCTAGTCCGGTGAACAACAAATTGGTACCATTGTCCCCACATAGTGTGGGGGACACCACTGATCCCCCCAATAAGGGGTGATCTAGGGCCTTCGAAGTGTCCTGTTGGAGATTATCTGCATTATCCTTGACAACATTATCCTTACAAGGAGAGCCAATAATATTCAGTAGGTCCTTCTTAAAAGGATAGTCTTCCTCATTCTCAATGGTCTGGGCTTCCGCAGTAGGGGTAGGTTTTCTAGCCCTACATTGGGTTGCTAGATAGCCCTTCTTATTACAAATTTGGCAAAAGCTTGTAGAGTTTTCATACATAATAGGTTGAACCCAATGGCCAAACTTCGATTCTAGAGTAATATTGTTAGATAGGACCTTGTTAATATCGACGCTAACACAGAATCTAGCAAACACTAACCTCGATTTGTTTCTGGTGGTGCTGTCAAGAGCTATGAAGTGACCAAATGAGTTGGCAATCCACATAAAAATCTCTTCATCCTAGTACTCCAGAGGGAGACCTGGGAGTCTGATCCACACCGACGCCGTTTTGTTGAGGTCCACTGCACTGTCAAATCCTGGTTTCCAATTACACAGGGATAAACTATGCTTCCCATACATTCAGGCCCCCTGCTAAAATGGAGGCAAGATCTTCTCTAGCCATGAATTTGAAGAGAAACGTCCCTCCAGCCATAGCATTTACCGTAACACTTCCCTTAACTCTCCATTTGGCAGTCACCCATTTCCTGACTGCATCAATGTTGGGTCTTAAGGAAAAAACTTTCCTTCCAGAGCATTCTCCATAGAGGAGACCACTCTATCCATCATAATGTCTGGGAGCAAAATCTCCAACCCATCAACTGAATCTTGAAAACTTGGAGAAGCATGAGTTTCCTTTGACTCCTCCCTAAAAAGGACATTTTTCCAGGCCTTAGGCCCCAAATCCTTCTTGCGTAGCACGTGAACAGAGGATTCATAGTCCCTGTCACCGAGCACGTGACCTGCATGGTCCACACAACTATCTAGAGCACCAGAAATAGTCGCAATCTCTGAAGTTCTGTGGGATCACCTGGATCCCCAGCAACCATCAAAATTCAAATTCAAAATCGAAGCAGTGAGCTAGAAAAGTTGCAGAGCACAGTTGCAACCAACTTAGATTCAAATATGGTGATGTTAACCCTAGTTAGTTTTACTTCTTTCCTACTTTTTCCCTGTTGGGACTGGAACCTTGGAATTATTGAAGCAATATAACTTTGTTTTTAGCTTCTACCAATGACTGATTCTTTCAATAAGTGTAGTTATGTCTACAACCCCAAAACCATCCTTCCCTACTTTGTTGTGATCTACAAAACTTCACAAGGATGAAATTTATATTGGTTTCAAAATGCATTAAATGCCATTTACTACTATAACAATGGAATCCATTCTCCCAATTTCAGATTGGTCGGACATTGATTCTTGAAGCGCCCCCTACCCAGTCCTAACATGAAACCAAACAACCTATTCTCCAAAAATTTGGGAATGCCATCATGGCTAAGTATAGAAATCGATGCTACAAATTGTAATCAATTTCAATAAATTTCCAAGCAAAGAGACCTCAAGAAGAACATTTTGCTTTTGTACAGTTTCAAATCTGAAATCATAGTGTAGCATTATTTTAAGGGAATGTGTTGCAATGAAATTAAATAAATATTAACCCCAACTTACATCGCACTAATATTTTTGTGAGCATAAAATAAAATGTTTATTTTGTTTAATTAGAGAAAAAACCCTTAAAAATGCCATGGAAAACTTAGAAAAAGCCTTATAAATGATGTAATCAAAATATATCAAAGATACTCATACTTTTGAACCAAAAAATGGGTTATGAATTGTGTAACGATGAAATTAATATTTTCATGTTATTTCTTAATTTTGAAGAAATGATTTAATATATGTATATGATGACAAAGAACATAATTTTATGTAAAGTTAGGTCCATATATCTAGTTTTATCTGCACATGAATTGAGGGGAATCAAAAGCCCAACGATTAATAATTATCAAGAAAAACCCTCTAAAACACCCCACCCATTGGGTATTTGTTATTTCTTAATTTTGAAGAAATGATTTAATATATGTATATGACCACCCAAAGGCTTAACATTTTTAATTGGAATTTTTAAGGTTGCATGAATCGTAGTGGCACGTATGTTGAAGGAAGCAACTCATGTTGATGCAAGTAGTAGCAAGGGGCTTTTTCCATTGATTAACTTACAATCCATTGCATGCCTAATACAGTTAATTAGGTAAGATTTCCCTATTCCAACAGTTCCTTAGATGATCATCGTAAGAGGTTAATCATTATCAAGCAATTCAGAATGTCTCATGATTGCATCAAATACAATTTGTTGCTTTTCACTTAAATTAATTGAAGGATTAATTTATTGATAATCAAATTATGCCCGTAATTTATGTAAAATTGTCGACAATTGAAACCTAATTAAAAGTTGCCTCTATAATATGTTGGTGATTGGGACCAAACTACAATAAATTGTATGGCGATTTGAAGCTATGGGCCTGAAAATACAATCAAATTTGGGTGAAGCCATATACTACCAAAGCCAGTAATATTCACCATTCTCAACCCCTCAAAAGTCATAAAATCGCCACTAAAATTTTCCCTAGACAGACAATGCCTCAACATTTTTATTCTTAGCTCGCATTCGATCTAGCGTAATGTTCAACTAGACCAAAATGTCAATTTTTAAATTGGAAAGCTCTTCCATAAGTTGTCCTATTTTAATTTTTTCCTTTTACTAGGATGGACTTCCTAATTCCCCCTTGTGTATGTGATTAGTTTATGCATAACTACGAAATATCTAGGAAGCTCAATTGTGTGACATCCCCTTTTTCCCATAAGGTCTATGACACCTTGTGGTTTGTCCTCCAATCCTCGTAGAAATATTATTTTCACTAATTTAGGGTTCAACACATCTCCACAATGCTTTAAAACAAATAAGAACCAATCTAAGTAATCCTCCATACACTCACCCTATTTCCATTTTAAGAAAAAGAGTTCCTCACTTCGATCCCTTACTCAACAATAGTCCTAATATTTAGTCCAATTATTTCCTCAAAAAATCTCCTCAGAGAAATGTTGTCCTATCTCTGAAAGCATCTCATACTGCAGAAGTGTCAATTCTGGAGGAACCATTATCAATTGATTTGATATCATAGAGAAGGAGAGATGTACACCCAAAAGCCAACCTAGAGAGTTCATAATTTTAACTTACTTCAAAGAGACACCAAATTGAAAATGTGTTGGATTATTTGGCGACCTTGTATTCTAAGGACTCCATCTCATCTCTGAAGATGGAGCTAGTCACAACTACTCCAGATGTTGTGCAAGTAATAAGTGAATAGGTTAAGATTACTCAATAAAATATAACTATTTAGGGGGATATACAAGAGGAAACTAGGCTAAAGGAGATCACCCTAGCTCTAGAGGATCATATAGAAGAAAAAAAGTTAAATCTAGAACCAGAGGCAAATATTCCTCCTCCTTGAAAGACATTCCCTCCAAAGTAGCCTACGCATCCTCCATAGCAAGATGCACAACAAGAAGTGAGAACATCATAAATTCTAGCTCTCCCCTCAAGAGGATCCTATCAAAAGGCAAGGCTCCAATGGAAACTCTAGGGATAGAATATGGTGTGGAAGAAGATAAAGCAGAGAGACAACAACTTGATCATGCAATGAAAATATTGAGGGTAGAATATAATATCACTTAACAAAAACAAGAAATTTAAATGTTAAAAATTCTCTTGGTTGACAAGGAAACAAAATTCTATCTCTAAAAGAACAACTATGCAAGCCCTTAGAAGCCTCCACCAAAGCAGGGGGGCTAACTCCAAAGATTGTTAATCTACAAGAAGCCATTTCTATCAAAGACAAAAATATTGAAGTACAAGCACAAAAAATATAATGAGTTCTATTGTTGTATTTGTTGAAAAGGAGAATAAAACATGGGAGGAGTTGGTAGCATATGTGAGAAAAAATGTGGAATTGGAGTAGGATCTTCAAGAACTTCAAATTGGACCTCCAATGGAGGACAAATAAGTATAGACTAAACCCATCTTTATGAGATAGTTTACTATACGAATTTTGGAGGTACTATAGACATGGATAGCCCACTATTGTTTATTGAGGTAAACAGGTGATGGAATTTCCAAACGAAGAGCTCAAGTGACTGCCCTTCAAGAAAAGAATGAATATCTAAAGAAAATGAATGAAGAATCTTGTAGATTAGGGAATTGATTCTTTCTTGTAGAAAACCATCTAGGATGTACATGTTTCTAAATGAACAATACCTCAGATGGAATCTATTGTGAATGTCATGCAATCTTCCATTTAAACTTGATGATAAGGAATTCTTGACAACTTTCAAAGATACCACCTCAGACCAAAAGAATCTTTTGTGTAAATTTTATACTCACGTAATTTTATTTTAGAAGATTGCACACAATTTTTGGTTAATATTTTTGTAGGGGAAGTTTAGATTAGATCTTTTATCTCCACATTAAAAGTTCAAATATCCTAGAAAGAACTGACTAATGAATATAATCAGGTAGAGAAAACTATAGGGTTGCTGACAAGACATCAAAATTCTGAGCCTAAGAAATTTAGAAAATAATTTCAAGAGAGAACAATAAAGTATCCCTTAATGCGGTAGAAGTATGTGGAGAGTTTAAAAGTTCATGTGAAGCTCTTAGAGGGTTAACTAATTTAGTTGATAAGGCTTTTGATGCATGTGCTAAAAGATATAACACTCTTCTCCATTTTTTGAAGAAACGAGAAATAATTTTGCCCTATAATCTCATTTGGTCAAGCACAAGAGTGTCGAGAATAGAAGAAATGATTGATTAATACCAAGAATTGGATAGCTATGAGATTTAGACCTCCACTGATCCTCCTATCTCCTCATATGCCTATGCATGTTACCTCCACTTAGTATGAATCAAAATTGAAGAAATGGAAAAGTGAGGTAAGGAGAAATAGGGATTTATGGATAGTAGCATGGTCACTTTTTGGTGCCATTGTCAAGGAATGTTTGAAGGCTATCTGCAAAATGGTGTTGGGAAGTCTCTTTCTAGGAGTCAACCTATCTTAGTGAAAATCTACTAACTATAATTGAAATGACTAACTACGGAATTGAAGTGCTTAAAATGAATGGAAAACATTAACTACAAAATTAGAAATGTTGAAACTAAATGGAAAGGCTAGTCTACTAGATTGAAAGTTTCTTATGTTGGAAAAGTAAATTTTAACTACTGAATCAATAAAATAAAAAAATATTTTAAACCACAAAGGTCTTTTTTGCAATGTAATAAAGGATATTCTTTTCTTCTCAAAATGATTGTCATATAATAAACTTCAAGTGGCAATACTAAAACAAGTTACTTAGAATAATAATAACGAGAAAGTAAACAACATTAACAAACATATAAAACCTATAGGTTAGCTACATGCAATCATGACAAACTATCATCACATTTTTAAGCAAAACAAATTATAGAATACTTAGCTACAATTTACTAATCTGTCTTCTCCAATGGGTGGCCAGCTCTTCAAAGGAGATGGATTTTTTGAATTTATCATTCTTAATTAAAAATAATATAAGAACATGGAATTGAATTCATTCATAATACAAGTGCTTCAAAGTCTGCAATATTTCATTCTACTCAAAGATAATAGATAAATGAACATATATCTCTAAGTGTGAACATCATTTCTATAGAATAACAACAACTAACTAATAATAACTTCGCTACCACTACTTAACTGCAGATCTAAGATAAATTCTTAAAATCTAGCAATGTGATGTACATGCATGCATTATCCAAGTCTTATGAAAAAGTCTTTAAAAAAAAGAAATAAATGACTATGTTATAATATAAATAGAAAGTATGTAGCATGCACGAAGGAAATGTTTTTGGAGATGAATCCTAACAAGAGTCTTCCATCTTCAACTATGCTTAATGAACTAGAGTGGTATTATTGTAATCATTAGTGTGGCATAAGGGATTGGTGGAAATTAAGGTTGTCCCTCCAGAATCCTCAATCGATGTTGGAATTGCTTCTTCTGTAGTCTATCATTTTGGTCCCTTTGGAGTGCCTCCACCTTCTTTAGATCCTGATGTCTCTAGAGTTGGTAAGGAGGTCTCTGGAGTAATCCCTTGCATTGGCTAAGTTCTTTTGGAGCTCCATCCTACTTCTTAAAAAAGGGTCCAAAACATTCTACAGGAGAAAAATATATCTTTTTGCATATACTTTATCAACTTTTCATCATGGTTAGTCTATAATAAATAAACCAGATAAATTTAATATTTTTCCACTTGTGATAATAAATAATTCTTTAATCAAAACATAATTTGCATGAATATATGGTAGAAGGAAAAGAATGGGTACTTTATAAAAAATAGATGAGGCTAGATTTTGCCTCATCAACTACCATGAACACAATCTAATGTAATCACTCTCATCAATCCAAACACTCCCAGTAATCCAAACATCACAAGCAAATCATAATCCATGCATCTTGAGCCAAGCAATCAAGGCAAAATCATCCAATCACATCCATCGGCCTTGTTCCCAACCTTGGTGCAAGCCTTAATCATTCAAACCATCATTATTATCAAGATATATCAATCCCAATCCTTGTTTTGTTTGAACGAGGTATATTGTTTTGACATCAACAACACTATCCTCCATCATCATCATCATCAAGCTTTAACTTTCAACTTGACCAAGAGCAACATCATGTTTATATTTGCATATTTTCTGCATGCTTGCTTTGTTGAATGTGTGCATTATCATTTTGTCTTGTATTTGCATCAGTCCCTGCAGCCTACTTGTCACAACGGTATCATGGTCTTCCATATCATGATGCTATATGACATAGGGTTGCTTGTGACTTTATCGGTTGCCTCGTCATAGTACACACCAAGGTCATTCAATGTCTTGTGATGTACTTGGACATCCTTTTGTCAGTCCTATGCATGAGACACATTGTCACCTTAGTTATTTATACCTTGGTGCATAATGTCTTGTGCTATATCAAATAAGGTTGCTTAATCCAACATAGCATGACACATCATTCCATCCCATCCATTTGCATCACCCCCCTCATCCTTCCCCACCAATCTTCTCATCCTCATGTTCCCCCCAATCTTTTCACCATTTCTCTTCAGTCATCTATCCTCCAAATCCATTCTATCCAAATTGCACTCTCATCTTTCTAATCCTGCTATCTTCATCCATTTTGAGAGCACACCCATGTTCTTCAAACATGCCTCCCCTCTTGAGAGGGAATCATCATCTCTAATCTAATCATTCTTCCAAAATCATCTTCTTCTCATCTAATCAAGCACTACATTTTATCTTTCTTTGAAATGATGTTATTGTCGTAACACCATCTCAAAGAGGGGTAAAATATAGACACTTAAAATAATCTCATCACCACTTCATCTTTAATTAGGACATAAGTCGACCTTTTCCTCTATAATTAATTGAATTAATTAATTAAATAATATTTTAATTATTTAAATAATAAAATCATTATTCATGCACTATTCATCACTATTCACCCAACCCTCTTCTTAGCATTAATCAAATAAATTCAATCATTTTCCATAGTCCAACTTTAGATTTAAACAAATATAAATATTTATTTATCTAAGTTCATCATCCTCATCCTAAAAAAAAAATAAATATCATGTTTATTAAATTCCTATTTTGTCCACTTTTTATTAAGTTGGCTAAAACCAATTAACCAACTAATCCCATACTTGCACATTCCTAAACTACAATCAACCCATTCGAACCTCTCACATCCTCCAAAATTGTACATAGCATGGAGTATGGGCAAGTCCTTTACATATACCTCTAAAAGGTACCCTTTTTTATCCTCACCATCCCCTTCTTCCAAGGAGATCCTCAACCATTGATCTTCCTTAAATCTTGGACCTCTCCTTATGCACCAATCAAATCATGCCACTTGGAGGCTCCTCATCAACCCAATTCTTTCAATCAATCTCAACCCTTGATTCTTCAAATCAATTTCAATCTTTCATCCACCCATCCAAAAATCTATAAATTGAACTTCATACAAGTCATTTTGCAAGACTCCATGCAATGTAATAGGTTTGCATTTGAGGTCTTCATTTGATGTCATCATGCATTCCTATTTGTTCTCACGAGAGGTTGCATTTGATTGTAAATGGAATATGCTAAGCAAAGGAACTCACTGAATTTCGAGTGTGTTGGATCAATGTCAACACCATTGAGACTGGCTGAAGGAGGCCACAAGGATAAAGACGGAGGCCATGGCCAAGCTCGCCAATCAATCTCCAAAACTCACTCTTGTCTTACGAGCAATAGTTAATGCAAAACTTACAACTTCCACGGTACCAAAATTCGAAGAGCCCACTTTGGCTAAACATCCAAATGACATTGCAGGAAACTACAAAACGTATGAATCTCTGTTGGATGCGTACAGCGCCTCCAAGGCTTTGACACGAGGCGAGCAAGTCCATACCCACATTATACTCACTGGACTACACCAAGACGCATTTTTAAGATCTAAGCTTCTCAACATGTATGTTATGTGTGGCAGTCTTAAGGATGCACGCCAACTGTTTGACAAAATACCCAAGCAAAACACCTATGCCTTCTTGTGGAATGTTATGATCAGGGGGTATGCTAGTAATGGGTTCTCTGAGGAAGCTATTAGTATGTATTACCAAATGTATTTGGTGGGTATTGAACCGGATAATTTCACCTTTCCCTTTGTTCTCAAAGCCTGCACAGATATTTCTGCTCTACAAGAGGGCATGGAAATTCAGGGTTATGTAATCAAGGGAGGTTTTGAATCTGATGTGTATGTAGGGAATGGGCTTATTGCATTGTATATGAAATGCGGTCGCACAGAGGATGCGCGACAGCTGTTTGACAAAATGGCTGCAAGAGATGTGGTATCGTGGAATTCAATGATTGCAGGTTATGCACAGAATAGGTGTTGTTATGAAGCCTTTGAACTGTTTGATCAAATGGAACGGGTTGGCGTGGCACCCAATCCTGTGACCTTGGTGAGTGTTCTTCCGGTATGTGCTGACTTAGAAGCTCTGCAAGAGGGAAAGAATATTCACGACTACATATGTAGACTTGGGCTTGATTGTCATGTTTCTGTAGGAAATGCTCTTATAGATATGTATGCAAAATGTGGGGTTTTAGAGGTTGCATGCCAAGTGTTTGACAAAATGTCTGAAAGAAATGTCATTTCATGGAATGCAATGATTGCAGGTTCTGCCCGGGCAGGTTACAGTGACAAGGCTTTGGAAAAGTTTTGTCATATGCAGCAAACAGGTGTTGAACCTGATGCAATATCTGTTGCTAGTGTTCTCCCAGCATGTACTCTTTTAGGAGCTCTGCAGCAGGGTAAGGTGATCCATAATTATGCAATTAAGAAAGGACTTGATTCTGTTGTTTTTGTGGCAAATTCTCTTATAGACATGTATTCTAAATGTGGGAGGGTAGAAATTTCACGCCAAGTGTTTGATAGACTTAATGGCAGAAATGCAGTCTCCTGGAGTGTCATGATTGCAGGGTATGCGCAGAATTATCTTGATGAGGAAGCATTAAAGTTTTTCCGGCAAATGCAAGCAGTAGGTCCCAAAATGGTTTCAACCACTATCACAAACTTTCTCCCAGTATGTGCCCGCCTTGCTTCTCTGCATTTGGGTAGGGAGATTCATGGTTACATAATAAGAAATGAATTTGAGTCAGATACCTTTGTAAAGAATGGCCTTATAGACATGTATGCAAAGTGCAGCAGCCTAGAGTTGGCATACAAAGTTTTTGATAAAATGGCACCAAAAGATATTATCTCATTCAATTCAATGATTGCAGGTTATGCTCAGAGTTCTCACTGCACTAGGGCTCTGGAACTCTTCAGTCAAATGGAACAGTCAGGTATGAAACCTGACTCAGTAACTATTCTGAGTATCCTTTTGGCATGTGCCCATTTATCAATACTGCGACAGGGCAAGGAGATCCACAATTACATAATCAGACATGCACATGAGTTGCATGTGTTTGTGTCAAATTCCCTAATAGACATGTATGCCAAATGTGGAAATATAGAAACTGCAAAGCTGTTGTTTGATAGAATACCTCAAAGAGATGTGGCCTCGTGGAATACCATGATTTCTGCGTATAGCATCCAGGGTCACAGTAAAGATGCTCTTAAACTTTTCCATCAAATGGAGCATGCAGGTTTGAAGCCCAATCACATCACCTTTGTTGCAGTTCTGTCTGCCTGCAGCCATGCAGGCTTAGTTGATGATGGCTGGCAACATTTCGATTGCATGTGTCAGAATTGCATCCTTCCCCAAAGAGAACACTATGCATGCATGGTTGATCTTCTAGGTCGTGCTGGACAGCTGAATGAAGCTCTAGACTTCATTAATAAGATGCCATTTGAACCTGACGCCAATGTGTGGGGAGCCCTGCTTGCTGCCTGCAGAATTCACAGTAATATAGAGATAGGAGAACGTGTGGCAGATCATCTTTTCGAGGTACATCCTGAAAATACTGGATACTATGTGCTGATGTCAAACATTTATGCTGCAGCTGGAAGGTGGGGTGATGTAACAAAAGTGAGAAAATTGATGGAAGAAAGGGGATTGAAAAAGAAGCCAGGATGGAGCTGGATAGAGGTTAATAGCAGGGTACATGCATTCCTTATCGGAGACAGGTCACACCCACAATCTGAAAACATTTGTGCATTACTGAAGAGCTTGTCTCTGCAGATGAAAGAGGCAGGGTATGTTCCCGATACAAGATTTGTCTTACATGACATAGAGGAGTATACCTAAAATATACATAGCAGTAGCAATTGAACATTTGGTTGATCATGCCTAGTGGTCATGTGGAGGAAAACTTGCTAAATTTCATCAGCAGGTGTTGCTGAGTAAATTCAGGAGCCTTCGGCAGCAGAATGGTATTCTGGGATATGGATTCTTTTCAGCTCCTCTACATCGTAAGGAGTTCTTGTCCACAGTTATCAATACCATTTTGGTGGAGACTATCTGAAAATTTAAATCAAAGATAGGCTGCCTCTTGGTAATACCTTAAGCAGGTGCTACTAACTTTCAGCCCCTCTCCACAAGCTGCTGAAAATCTCCCTCTTAGAAAGCAGCCACTCTGATTTTTCTGGAAAATATTCTGATTTTAATTTCTGAAGAATCATGATTCATGAGATAACCTGCAGCAGGGCCTAAATTTGACGGTCGACCCTGCCTGTCAAGCAATTTTTTTATGATGGGTGCCCTTACAATACTATGACATACCTTAGTATAAGTAAAATTATATACAAGCCAAATATATATATCATCACAATTTTAGACAAATTTTGACAGTATATCCAAAATCTCTCCTTTCATATGATACAATCTTTTTAAAATTTTGATTGTATTTTACAGCAAAAATGCCTAAATACAGCCATACGGCCGTCAAATTTAGGCCCTGATAAAAATCTGAGCAGTAGCCCCCTCCATTGGACCTCACCCTTAGATGGATTCATTGAAGACAATGATAGTGAGACAATCTTGTAGTAAGACTGCACTTCCATACTCGAGCTTTCTTTTACTGAGTGGTTTCATGGAGGGCTATTCCAAAGTTTTCTCATAGTGGTTGCACAGAAAATTTTGTTAACTTTTTGCAGTTACATAGTTTAATGGAAATTAAACGTTTATTACCCTGCTAGGTTTTAGGATATTTAATACTAATTTATGAGGAAACTAGTTTGAAAAAGATTATTCTAAAAGTTGTACCACAAACAGACTGCCATTTGCAGAAAAAAACATTCATCAAATATCCCAGTAGCTCCTGCTCCATCCTAGTTTCCTTTCCACAAGCAGCTAAAATTTTCCTTCTGATAAAGTAGATGCTCAGATTTTTTAGGAACAGTTTCCGAACTTTGCATTTGCTGAAAAGTTAATATTTCACTGGCCCAAGTGCAGCCTAAGAATGGGAGCAACCGCCCCTTCCATGGAACCCTACCCTTACCATACCATATCACTTCATGCATACATACATTCTAAAGAAAAATCCATGGAATTGGAATATGATCACATGTAGAGGGGCTAGCTAAAAGTTCTTAACATGTGCTGCTGAGAAAATCACCCCTTCAATTTTTAATTATTTTATTGTGAGAAAATTTAGGTGAAAAGTGAAAAATGAAATTTTAGGTGAGAATTATAAGAATTATAGGTAAATAGATAATCTAGATATTTTTATAAAATTTGAAGTCTAATACAAAATGTCATGCAAGATTGCCTAATAGACATAAAAGTCTTGGTGGAGACATTGACAATCCATTCTCTTAAGCATAGTGGAAAGTTTGTGGGCTAAAGATTCATTTTATTCTTTCAGGTATATTTTTCAATTTCATAGGACTGGTCTAGGCCTCTATGGTAAAAATAGAAGTTAGAGTTTCTTCAATGAAAATGCATCCGTTAAGTATATTTGTTTTCTTTAATTTAAAGAACTTACAAAGCTATGCTACACACACTTTCCTAAGACATATTTTAGAGGAAAAGATTCATTTTATTCTTGCAGGGATATTGTTCAATTTCATAGGATTGGCCTAGGCCTCTATGGTAAAAATAGAAGTTAGAGTTTCTTCAATGAAAATGCATCGGTTAAGTATATTTGTTTTCTTTAATTTAAAAAACTTACAAAGCTATGCTACACACTTTCCTAGGACACAATATGGTGATTATCTATTTTGAATTTATTTATTTTTACCATATATGATTGTCACCATCAAAATATATAATTCATTGTTATACCCTTGGGAATATTGTTTCATACCAAATGTGCTTGAGGAGGTCATCACTAACATTGTGGCAATAACAATGATACTCAATACGAAACAGATGGGGACAAACTTTGTATTGGAAAGGAAGGCGATGTACTTCTTAGGTAGAAGTTGACTTCTAGAAGTAATTCTCTAAATTGTTTCAATTAACTACATCAACACATGATATACATTCCCCAAACCTAGAGAAATGCCTAGGTCTATCTTCGTCCCATTAATGTTATCATATTACTTTAAGTATTTGAAATCCAAATGGTTGTTTTTAAGTTTACCTCTCATCTCGGGTGATCAACCACAAATTTGATTATGATACCCAAACAACCATATGCTAAATATTTCAAATAATATGATAGCATTAAATTATCATTTGTTATATCACTAGGTTATCAATTTATTAATAAGCTTTTCTAGGGATGTTGTTTGATCTTGTTGAGTTTCATGTTTGGAATCCAATTTTGAAACCCATCTTCAAGAAAAATATGGAATACCTCAAAAATAATGTTTTGATTGGAAATGCGTGCTAATGTTGGATTCTTATGGCGATTCTCAAGGGTTCATTTAAGACTATTTTATGTGAAGAAGAATTGAGAGGTCATCCTACTTGCAAAGGAAAATCCTCCATTTTGGAGTAGGCAAACAAATACAAACCAATGAAATTGAAAATTGACAAATTATGCTTTCTTTGAGATTGACGAACTTGAATTTATTCAAGAGGCATATTAAAACAAAAAGGTGGCAATGAGATGAGAAAACAAAATTTGAAGCTAATAATATTAACACAAGTCCATGATCAATCAAAGAGTAAACTCCACAACGCAGAGAAGAGAAAATCAAAATGTCAATGGTGTTGAAAGACACGAAAAGATAGATCACTTAAATATTGAATATGAAGAAAATGAGAAAACATGTGTGAATCTTGCATATTGAGATAGTGAAGTGCCTTATTTATGCACCATTAAAGATACAAGTTATGGGTGTAATAGTATGTAACTACAAGTAACACATACAAGCTATATATTCACCTATGTAAGTTACACAACTTAAAAAGATGTACCACAAGTGTTGGTAACTCAAAAGGACCCAACAAGATAAGTTTTCCACTTCTAACATCCTCCCTAAAACTCAACCCAATAAGGCCAAAGGAAAGTGGCATTCTAGCCAATACATTGGATGTGATGGTCTTAACATCCCCTCGTGGTAGTTTCCAATGGACAAAGCAACTCTTATATCCTTTACAATTGATTGTGTGTCTATACAAATATGAAAATGGGCATCTTTTGCATCATCTTCTCTAGAGAACACACCATTCTTCATTAAGTAATGCAAAGGGACCCTTTGATAGTCTCATCCCTCATAAAGAGATATCTCATATACCAACTAGATTGTTGTTGAAGCCTCCTTTAAATCCAAACAAACATTGATCACTCAAAGATTTCAATTAGGTTTTATTGAAGTTTCCTATGAATCTGAAATTTGAAAGAAGCCAATCACTACCAACTGTGAACTCAATGATGTTAAAGTCCCCGTGAATCCAAACAATGAGTTGATCATTAAAACTACCATTTGGGTGTTGAACTTGATGATAGATAACACAATTTGATCTTTAAATACTTCAAACTAAAGAGGATGGACAAGTTGTTGGACCTTGATTTAGATTTCTCAATAATACGAATATTGAATCCTCCACCCTATCTTCTATCCATATTGTAGTTGGCACACCATGATCTTGCTCCTACTTTGCAAAATTGACAAGCCCTAAACCTTTTCAACTACCATGTAACACTAAGGTGAAGTTGTTCATCTAAATGATCTCCAATATTCTCCCAAAGCAACTATCAAAAGAGAAGATGAAATTGCAGAAAATGTAAATCCATGAGAGAGTGACCCAGAGACTATGACAACCCATAGAAGTAGGGATAATCAAATATGAGGACCAAGAGGCCCCATGCATGTCCCTCACTAATAAGGACACATAGTGTTGTAGTTAAAATAATTACCCTAAGAGACTATGCATGATATGGACTGACCAAAACAATGATTACTAGGAGATGATTGGCAATGGTCCCTCTTTTTGCAAGAACATGAATGATTTATTTGCCTTCGGAAATAATATTTCATATGATGCTCTATTTTATCACAATATGAAACATCATGTTCCTCTTCTTGTCACCCTACACCCCACTTTTTCATTCTTTTGAGGGACATTCAATGACACTCATTCCTTTGCAAATTGATACACAATATGATCATTACAAAGGATGAAATCGTGCTTAGCATGAGTGTATGGGAGATGGTCATGAACACCATATTAGACAAAAATGTATAAATGACACAAATTGAATTTTATTAACCTTTAATTTTCTTCCCAATATTGAACATAATATTCAAACAAATTTTGATAGTATCTTTGTTGAAGGGTGCATGCCAAGAATGTGAAATTGTTGATCGAGAGATAAGAAATTTAGAATAGTTATATGGGCCTAATATGACCTATCAAGGAATAGATCAATGCCATCGTTAATAAAGGGGATCTCTCTAATAGCACAAGCAATCTCCCACAATACCTCAAATCTCAAGTGAATCTCAACAAGTGAGTTCCATTACAAGTAGTTGCTCCAACTAGTATATGGATATTGGAAACCTCCTCCATGTTGACAAAATAGGCCCATAAAAATGATAGTAAATATTGAAGAAATGTATATCATTATTAAAAGTTCAAAATTATTTTTGTAGTGCTTAAAAATCATGCTCAAATGGAGTCCAAATGCAAAATTTATTACCTTTGAAGATCAAATACAAACAATGACAAATGATGGTTTTATGGATACCAAATTTAATATCACAAAAATATTTAAATTCAAAATCTAAAAAAATGGTATGGGTGGGAATACACCTTTTCCAATTTTCACACTTAGATCTATTGACTATGTGTTGATTGGACTCCCTACTAACTCAACCACTATGTTGAATGTGTGCTAATTAGGCTACTTTATTAATTAGATTGTTAATTAAGAAAAAATTCATAAATAGCCCCCCAAAAATATCCTAATGACATTTAGATACATGTTGGCTACTCAAACTAGAATTCTAGGATTTTTTTAAAATTTTGCCAATTGAACCATAGAAATAGGATAGATGTATTTGTAAGATTTAGCTGTTAAGCCACCCAAGAATACAAATGAGTGAAAGGAAAGCACAAGAATAAAAAATCAATATGATAGAATAAACTGTATTCAAATCAATAAGAATGCAAATTGGTTCCAAATACAAATAATATTATGCTAATATAGAGCAAGATAATGCATAATACGTGGAAGGTAACTAAAGGTAGACATCTATGATAGATGAATCTAAGTAAAGCTAGACATGCATGATGAAGGGAAAAATACGACTCACCCCAGAAGGAGCATTTGAGATCAGTAAGTGTCTGAAGTAACAACCATTCTCTCTGATTGCCTCAAAACACATACTACTATGCCATAAAGCAGAATCAGACATAGTTGATTTCCCACATTAACCCTTATAGGAAAGTGATTGCAATTTAAACCAGTTTCAACAACATACATTAAATAGATTCAATAAGTAGAACCATTAAACATGAAAAATAAAATAGAAGACATGAACACCCAATTTACGTGGGGAAAACCCTTTCATGTAAAAGACGAGCCACACTCCAAAACATAGAGCCATTGTATTATTCAGTAACAAATGTACAAGTTACAATACAATATTAGGCTCATAGCCTTTACTAGAGATTTACATCTTGTTCCATCTCTGGAGAAAATCCGGAAGCATTACGATTCCAATGCACACTTGATCACCCTTCGACTCTCTCTCTAACCTAACAGGCAGTTTAATGTTTTTACAACATTCGTTACGGTTCGATTCAACTTCCACAGACAAACGGTTACAATACAGTTTAACTGTCAAAGACACGTCGAACCATCAAAGAGACACCAAATGCACTCTCTCTGAACTCTCAAAGTCCCTTCGACAACTGTATTACCTACCAAGTCATCCAGTCAGCCACCATCGGTCAACACTCAACCAATCCTCGCTCTCCCGCAAGACATTGATCGGGCCTCACCATGGAGCCTGCAGGCTGGCGAGAGTGAATAGTCAAACATATCGGTCATATCGGGGGAACTTCATATTATCTCTTACCGATATGAAGATGTCCTACCGATGTAGCTTACATCCACCACCGTGGTCCCCACTACCAACTAGACACCCACGTCACCACCGCTTGGCATCTCCCGCACTATTGCAGAGGTACAGACTGGGTCCCACCAATGGCATCATGGGGTAGCATCGAGAAAAGCATCAAAGTCGCAAAATCGCCAAATATTCTAACTTGAGAACCTCTAGTCGGAGGTTATGAAGTTTTGAAAACCAGCGACTGGCTGACAACAAAGAGACTAAGTCGGGAGGTCAAGAGGTTACGAAACTTTAGAGCCACGCGACTTAGGTTAGGAAAACTTAAGACTGCCTGACTTATGTTATGGAAACTTAGAAAGAGTAACTAGACCATCGAGGAGACACTAAACTATGTCTCACTGAAATTTAAATGTTAGGCCAATGAAGGAGTTAACAGCAACCAACAGGGCTAGGGTTATACAGTGAGTTTGAGACACATATTCTCAACATTCTCCCACTTGTCAAAGAACTCATTAAACCCCTTCCAATGCTTGAAGTCTCTGAATCACATCAGCACAACCATACATGCTTCCGTGCTCCAACCAAGACACCTACAACAACATCCAAGATGTCCACCATCTCAGGCAACAGTTCCAGCCACCCACAAAAGGAAAAGGAATGAGCCAAGGCATCTATGCACCAGTCTAAAGAACACAAGCATCAGATCCAACTAATAGCAAAGGCTACAGAATACTGCCACCACTCCATTGTGCTCACAAGCTCATCAACATCAACTTCAAAGCTTCAACGTGAACACAACTGTGAAGACATCCTCCAGAAAACAAGATAGAACATCAGCTAGAATAACAACCAGGAAACTGACTGCTCTCATCCTATTGATTAACCCACGTGATTGAAAATAGCACACACAACAAGTGCTAATCCATCCAATCACCCATACCTCCAAGGTATACAAAACATAGTAAACTCATGCCATAAATATATATACACCCATAAACTGTAATCATAAACTCCATGTGCAAACCCGTCAAAGAATGACATACACATCCAAGAGCTCCCACTACATGGGTAATGTAAATCTGAAAAAGATCAAGGCATACCAAGTCTACCAATAGCGTCATATAGAAAGTGTAAACAACATGTAGTACCAAGGAACTATCCACAATGATATGCAAAACCTGTAAAACAATAACCTGTAAGAACAACTCTCACCACAAGTCTCCATAGCTCTCCCAAGTTCTCAACACCCAGCAAAGGAAAGAGATAAAGGAACCTCCATGTCATCACCCAAGAACATAAGTGAAAGCACATGACCACAAGCTAGTGATCACAATAGCTCCAACCAACCTCAAACCAATATAATGTGAAACCAACCATCCAGGAAGATAACTGAGACAAAGAGAGAAAATGCGCACATCATATACCTGTAGAAAATCCTCTTACATACACCTCTAAGTGCCAACTGTGTCAAGTATGATCTCCTCCATTAAACCCCAAAGAGAACATCATAACAACACCCAAAATTGTTCAATCTCAAGAGATCAAACTCAACATATGTATCATGTAACTACATGGATGTAAGCTTCTCAAAAAAGATCAAACTACTCCATTTCCCATCTTAGGAAATCAGCCCATAAACCATCTCCTAACAATCATCATCAATGAATGATATTCTAAACTCAAATGCACAAGGAGATAACCATTCCAAACATCCCTCAAATGAATCCTCCATAACCAATTACATAGTTCAAGATCCATATCTATGAAAGATACAACGTATAGTCTCATGCTAAACCATCTTCAAATGAGTCTCCATAATCGATCACCATGAATCAACTCAATCCCATGAGAACCAAAGCATGAAACATAACACATTTGAAAGATATAATGGACAAATACCTCTCAAATAATAAACTGCCGAGCAGACCAAGAGTGGGGAATGAGAATGCTCCTCCAAGATATGCAAGCCATCATGATTTCTCCAAAAGCAATCTCCTCATAGGTCTCTGTTGAACTCACTTCCAACCAAGGTGTAGGCTCTTTGGACTTTCTGTTGAAATCTCATCAAGAGTAACCATCTCAACAATGCTTCTTTCATCTTAAGAGAAATACAACCTCACCTCATTCTCCATGTATCCATGAGCACCTACAAACAATCATTTCATGCTAATCTCCAAATGCATCACTGCACCATCATGAAGTTCTCAAGCATATGACCAATGCACCCAAAAACACAAAGAATCACTAGACCACTGTCAAAGCTCCAATCATCTGAAACAGAAACTTGTCATGACATCATGATCTTACCATCCCCCTTAGGAGATTCCATGCTCCAGGTGAACACAGGATGGTCTCAAGAGCAATGTATCATGCCAAAACTCTAATGCATAAACAAGAGTATACCATGACATAAAACAAACAAACTCTAAACCAACATCACTTGTCAAGCACCACTGAAACCTGAACCAAAGACTTCATGAGTCCTCCATGGCTCCAAGATGTTACGCATCTTCAATATCATGAAGATGACCTATCTCCAAATAGTGTTCATGCAAATGCGAAAGAACCCTTCTGTAGCAACAGGATCTAAGAGCTCCTCCTAGTAACATTTGTCGCACTAAATAAGATCATCCATCACCAAGTGATGAATTCACATCATTGCCAAAGCTCCCACCGAAACTGTGATACCGAGCTTATCAAGGCATCATGATAACCATCCTCTCAATGAAGATAATCCATGGCTCTAACACAATCAAATACTTCACCTGCAATATCAGCAATACAAAAGAATAAAGTAGAACCAAGATCTCCAAGTCAAGAAGATAAAACCATCACTGTCAAAAGCTCACACTAAATTGTGTAACCAAGCTATTCATGACATCGTGATAAACATGCTACAAGTCCCAATAACAAACTATCCAGGCACTCTAATCATCCATCCTCTCATCCCAATGCAACATACCAATGTACAAATGACCACAAACAAGGTCAAATAACAAAGTCTGCATAAACACTGAATCAATCTCATGGATATAGACAATTCACATCTGAGTCATCCCACTATATCTAAGGGGTAGCTAATCCACAAAACTACATAACCCGTAGATCCAAAACAAATGTAACATGCAAACTCATCATCATATTAGTAACCTGTAAACTGAGATAACAAGAATATAACATGTAGACCACAAGACTCAAACATCAAATCAACCACAGATCTGATTTGCCAAACTAGTCCACATTTGAGTAACCATAGTCAAGGAACCCATCAAGCAAAAAACTATAGAAATTATGAGTGACTAATCACATACCAACATCACCACACTAAGAAGGCTACAAACCTCCTCACATCATGCACGAAGCATACATGCAAACCTGCAACTATCTTACATCCAAAACACCCCCAAGGAATCATAATCTGAAAAATAGTTTATTCATAGATCTACAATTCCACAAGTTTTGATTAACCATTTAAAACCTGCAAAACCACCATGTCACTGACATACATGCAAATCCATATCCACTTATCATCTGGAAGACCCATAAGTTTGAAAAATTACCATAATAGCTATACCAGAACAATGGAATAACATAGATAAGCATAACCATAGATTTTGAACGGAAAATCTACAAAAGCCTCAGATCCAAGAAACGTGAATCTGAGCCATGCAAGTATAAAGCATCCAAAAGTAGAGTTCCAGGAACTCCAAGCCGACTTGTAGGCCAACTCTACAACCACCAACATGCACATGCATCTGAGGGAGACATGCTATTACAGAAGCTTCCAGATCATCCAATGATCAACTCAGCTTATATGCAATCAGGGTAACAACAGTGCCTTCCAATACCAAGAATAAACACCCAGCATAAGCACATTACTCCATAGCTAAAAAACAACACAAGCTTCTCCATATCACTAGGGAGCCTCTCACATAGACACCCAATATGAAAACTTTGCTGCAACACAACCATAGAGCAAAAAATCCCACCCCATGCATCAAAATTATTCCACTACCTATCAGGAGCTCCAGATCAACATCATTGCAAAGTGACCAACTCCATTTTCTCCATCTTCACTATCCTTCAAGTGCTTGATGTAACCTGAAAACAAGATCAACTGCAAGACTTCCAATCAAACAAGGTTTAATAATTAGCCAATTCCTTCCTACAAATTCCCTCAAGCTTTCTAGGCTAAGAAATCACAACAAAAGAAATACCCAAAACCTTAAACACCATGGAACCAACACATGCAATTTCATGCAACCATGGAACCACCATAGCTCTGATACCATTTGAAGGGAAAAATACGGTTCACCCCAGAATGAGCATCTGAGATTAGTAAGTGTCTATAATAACAACCATTCTCTCTGATTGCCTCAAAATACATACTACTATGCCATAAAGCAGAATCAAACATAGTTGATTTCCCACATTAACCCTTATAGGAAAGTTATTGCAATTTAAACCAGTTTCAACAACATACATTAAATAGATTCAATAAGTAGAACCATTAAACATGAAAGATAAAATAGAAGACGGGAACACCAGATTTACATGGGGAAAACCCTTTCAGGTAAAAAACCCCACACTCCAAAACATAGAGCCATTGTATTATTCAGCAACAAATGTACAAGTTACAATACAATATTAGGCTCATAGCCTTTACTGGAGATTTACATCTTGTTCCATCTCTGGAGAAAATCTGGTAGCATTACGATTCCAATTCACACTCAATCACCCTTCGACTCTCTCTCTAACCTAACAGACAGTTCAATGTTTTTACATTGGTTACGGTTCAGTTCAACTTCTACAGACAAATAGTTACAATACAGTTTAACTGTCAAAGATGCGTCGAACCATCAAAGAGACACCAACTGCACTCTCTTCGAACTCTCAAAGTCCCTTTGACAACTGTATTACTTGCCAAGTCATCTAGTCAGCCACCATCAGTCAACACTCAGCTAATCCCCACTCTCCCGCAAGCTATTGATTGGGCCTCACCATGGAGCCTATGGGTTGGTAGAAGTGAATAGTCAAACATATCGGTCATATCGAGGGAACTTCATATTATCTCTTACTGATATGAAGATGTCCTACTGATGTAGCTTACATCCACCACCATGGTCCCCATTGCCAACTAGACACCCACGTCACCACCGCTTGGCATCCCCCGCACCATCTCAAAGGTACAGATTAGGTCCCACCAATGGCATCACGGGGTAGCATCAGGAAAAGCATCAAAGTCGTGAAGTCGCCAAAATCCTAACTTGAGAACCTCTGGTTGGAGGTTATGAAATTTTGAAAACCCGCGACTGGTCGACAACAAAGAGATTAAGTCGAGAGGTCGAGAGGTTACGAAACTTTAGAACCACGCGACTTAGGTTAGGAAAACTTAAGACTGCCTGACTTAAGTTATGGAAACTTAGAAAGAGTAACCAGACGATCAAGGAGACAATAAACTATGTCTCATCGAAATGTAATGTCAGGCCGATGAAGGAGTTAACAGCAACTAATGAGGCTAGGGTTTTACAGTGAGTTTGAGACACATATTCTCAACACATCATAGAAGGGATGTGACTCAATTAAGACTAGATAAGTGTAAATCAAGTGCATAAGATATAGGCACCTGATTGATTGACACAACTACCTAAGTGAGCTTAGCCTAACTAGGTGCATAATGCAATATGGTAATAAACTAAATGCAAGTAAATAAAATGCACCAATACCCCCTATAAGAAAAACTTAGGGAGAAACAGATAACAAGATAGGTCTTGGCAACAACGTCTGATGAGGTACCCATGTACAAAGTGATTAGCTCAAATAGAAGAGAAGGAGAAAAATTGTAGGAAAAAGCTCCCCCATGAGAAAATTAGAGAGAAGGTATAGGTGAACCCCCTTGAAGAAATGTTGAGAAGAACAAAACCCCATGTGAGGAAAAACTCCATCCCATAATAGAGAGAATACAAGAGACCATATAACCCCCTCTCAATGTGTAGTTCATTATGCCAATGGTAGATGCTCGAAACTAAATGTTGAAGATGGTCCAGGATCGTTGAACAATATTTCTCTCCTTAGGAAGAAATAAAGCCAAAGGTGTATGCAAGATATCTTCCCATTCCTGAAAGGAATATGAGGGAAGAAAACTCAGAATATGTGATTCTTCTGGAAGATGGTCAAATGTCACCATGTTAGTGTCAAGAGGTGCCATAACTAAATCAGGTGTCCTTGGTCTAACTAAAAAAAGTGGAAAATTAGAATCTTGTGGAAACAAATGTAGAACAAGATCCAAAGACGAAGATAAATCCTCCAAATGTTGCTCAAGGATCTCCAAGCCAATGCCAAACTATAACATATACTAATTAGATGAATCAAGTACCATGCAAGATTCAAGTATAGTAACCATGGACGTATGGTGCTCACTATAGGTAAGACAATTGGACCGATAAGAATTTGGTACTCCTATAAAGGGTTTCAACATGAACGATGACTGAGTTGGATATATGGACTCATGAATATCTATAGAATCTACCACTATAGAAGTAGATGTAGGTAGAGAAAGAACAAGAGGGTTTGAATGTGCCCTCATGACACTCAAAGAAGATGATGCAACTCTATAGGAGCTATCATCAAAGAGGAGATGAATGTCTTCAATAGTGTCCTCCATATCCACAAGATTGGGCTCACAAAACAAACTTGATATATCTGCCAAGTACTCATTCCACAAAGTTATATCTAGAAGACTAATATGAACCTACAATGCATAATCATTAGAAGTTGCGGATGAAGAAACACAAGATCCAGATAGAGCAACAAGTGATGGAGATGAGATCTTAATGCATGTCATCTAACTACACTGTTCGTCCTTGAATGATGTGTCCACAAAAGATGTTTGAGAATGGAAAACTATAGAATCTACAAGTGCTAGAAGTGAAGAGTCCTCAACTTGTGAATGTTGACTTAGAGATGTAGGAGTCATAGAAGCCAAGGAATCAACTAGAGTCTCTGGAGGAGGAGCATGAAAAATCTCATGATGTTCAAGACTTTCCCACCAATCTAGCATCTCTAAATTGTATCTTGTCATATGGAATATTATCCCAATCATCTAGAGGAACAAGACAGTCCAAGGCATGATCATCTAGGAATGGAGGAGCATTTGGATCTCTATACATTTCCTAAATTTTGGTCAAACAAGCATGAGGGGTATTAATCCTTGATTTGGTAAATAGTGTGTTGATGTCAACATCGAGACCAATAAATCCTATGACATGACCAGTCTTGGAGTACCATACACACTTATGCTAATTAAATCTAGAACTTTGCCAACTTTGGAGGAGCACAACTAAATCTAGAATTGTTTCTAACTTTGGTAGATTGTTAGAAAAGTTGCTAAATTTAGTGGAGGCCTAGGTGATGTCAACACTAATGTAGACAAGGGACAAAGGTACAAGTAGTTGTTGATGTAGGCATTGCATAGGCATGTGCAAGCACTTTAGAAAAGCTTCCTTTTTTAATTTTTTTCTTTTCACTACCTTATATGAGGTTTATTTAAAAAAATTTTAACTTTTAAGTCCTCAAAAAATTTAAACTTAAAAAAAAATTAATGATTATTTTGAAAACTAGATAACATTGTTCACAGGGGACGTATGACTCTTTGAATTAAAATATTTGCCTCGCCTATAAAATTTGTCCAAATTGGACAAATTTTATATGAAAATGGGGCTTCTTGGGCCTTTCGAATGTGATGGTAGAGTTGGATTTGACTCAAAACACTTAAAAATTAGGTACTTGCTAGATTTGGCAAGTGCCTCCTTAGTAAAACCCTTTGTAGATCTAGCCTTCAGTGTTCAACTAGGATGTAATAAAGGGAAAATTTAACTTTCTCAGTTGCTTTGAACTCAATGGTAAGCCCATATTTACTCTATGAAGCTCCTACAATGCATCGACAACTAGCAAGTTAGAAAAGGAACACCCTAGAAACTAGTATTTCTTCTACACTTTTCTATTTCTCCAAATCATCTAAGGATGCAAGAGAAAAGCATATTCATGTGCTTTAAAAATATCAGATTTGTACTCCTAGATCTTCTAAAAAGATAACCCTCAACTCACAACTGCTATGATACCATGTAAGATTTGGCTATGAAGCCACCCAAGAATACAAATGAGTGAAAGGAAAGCACAAGAACAAAAAATTGATATGATAGAATAAACTGTATTCAAATCAATAAGAATGCAGATTGGTTCCAAATACAAATAAGCCTATGCTTATATAGAGCAAGGTAGTGCATGATTGGTGGAAGGTAACTAAAGGTAGACATCCATGATAGATGGATCTAACTAAAGCTAGACATGCATGATAGAAGGAATGTGACTCAACTAAGACTAGATAAGTCAATCAAGTGCATAAGACATGGGCACATGACTGATTGACATAACTACCTAAGTGATATTAGCCTAACTAGGTGCATACATATAATATAGTAATAAACTAAATGCAAGTAAATAAAATGCACCAATAGTATCCAACATTGTCACATGGACAATAGAATGCAAAATTATTGTTTATGTTAGTGTAGTTGGAATGCTGACATCATCCACAAACTTGGTGAAATTACCACACAATCATCCAAGGGATTTCACCCTACAACCTATTGGCACACATCCCTATTTCTACAAAATTTGTGCAATTGTGCTATCTTGCTTTTATAATGTGTTGACAACCAATTTGAGATAGCTTATGCCAAAGTTTCATGTGTTTGTTGGTTAGGGTTGGGTCATGTGCATTTGTCTTGATGTTATCCATGTCATCGTATATATATCTTGGTCTCTAGATTGTCCATATGCATTTCCCCAATGTGCGTAAATGATGACCATTAGCCCAATTATCATTAGTGTGTGTCTCATGTCCAAATAGTGGTGTCATGTGTGATCTAGTTGGCTTGTTTGTATTCTCTATAGTGACTCATTGCTCACCACATGTCACCTTAGTGATAGTGGCAAGCTCGATGTGTTCTCAATATGGCTTGTACTATATGTGGGTGGTAACTTATTAGTATGTTACATGTGGCATCCTCATGGTCTGGGTGGTGAGGCTAGAATTAATTTTCAATACAACTATTCCTATTGTGTTTGGCATGTAACATTCTTAAGTGTTGTGTGTTAGGCATGGATTTAAAGGCCCTTCATCACCTATCTTTGATCTCATCCCAATTTTAAAACATGATAATGTGTGCTCCTATGGACATTTCAAAGCATTTTACTTGTTATTTTTAAAATTTTCTACCTATAGACATGAAGCAACTACTACAAAAGGTGTACCTATGGGTGGGTAAGACCAGTAACACATGATGGTGATCTACGTGATCTTTTAGAAGCCTTTCTTGGTCTTTATGATGGTGGTTAAGCCATATGTGCATTGTAAATGGTTGTGCCTTAGGTTCCCTAATTTTAGGGATTTTTTCTTTCTATTACTAGCAATCAAAATTTTACAACTACAAGTGTATTTATTATTTCATTGGTCATGCTTGATGTTAAATACTCCTGGAGTCATGCACAAAATAATAGCCCAGGATTTCAAGTTGGGCGGTCAACCTCACTTGGTTGGTTGATGAATTTAATGAAAGATATAGATAGGGCATGGATCAAGGTAGTATTTACACAAAGTACAAAGATGTTTCAAGATACTACATATCTGGTAATTGAATGTGCTAACTTGAATATGTTGGAAATTTCTCTTTCCTTGTGCCTAAGTACCAATTCATGATCTAAGAAGGATTTTCCTCTCTCTCATGTGTGCACTCTTTCTATCTGCAATAGTATGTTGATTGTGACAATTGTAGTATGATGTGTCACTTGTATCAATGCCATGTGGATGATTTGGTTTTATAATGTTTTATATACAAGAATGAAAGATGCAATCCATGTGGGTCTTTCAACCAATTTTCTGGTTGTATATGTTGAGGAGTAGTCAATGGCATCAAGTGATGCATGTCAAGTTCTGTAAGGGTTGAGAACAAGTCCTTGAGCCAATTTTTTGGCTATATGTGTCTAGGAGTAGTCTAGGGAATCATGTGATGCATACCAAGTTTTGTAAGGGCTGAGAAAATATTTTCTAAACCAAAGGAAGTTTGTTCATGCAATGATTTGTTTATAACTAAATGTCTCCATGGTAGATTATAACAATTTAGGGGAACCTTTGAGCCCAGCTATTGGTTCTCTCTTGCCACACTTCCTAGACAATATAATAGGAGATTGATTAATGCATGGCAACATTATAATGCATTGCAAGCTATCTTGTAGTGGTCTCTTCTTGTTGCATGTGAATGGTTATAGTTGTGAGATGGATATTTGAAGAATGTTTAGTTTCAGGTATCCTCTTTTTATAACTTGTATGTATGTGCAATCTTAGTTTTATTGATGGTTTTCAAGTGTGCTTTCTTCTTCTTTCTTAGCTTTGACTTAGTTGTCCAATGTAGTAGGAATTGGTCTAATTGGTGAGAGGTCAAACAAAATTTTAATATTTAATAATCACATATTTCTTGTTAGTGTAGGAGTAGTTGTTAGGTTCTTCATGCTTTTGTGATCTAGTAATACAATTTATGCCATATCTTATGCAACCTTGAAACTAATAAACTTTTAGAGGATCATGTTAAGTATGTTTCTCTCTCATATATGTGTATGAAAAATTAAGTGGATTTTCTTTTAAGGATATAGAATGATGTTGCCTTATGGTGCATGTGCAAGAGTATGCCATCAACTTTGTCAGAGGTCATGCCAATAGCTAGTATGTCATGAACCTAGTGACAAATCTTAGGGTTTATCATACACTAGGTATAGTTATTGATCGATTTAGTAATGTTTATTTCATTTATCTTTGATTGCCCTATTTGAGTGACCTATAGGAACACTTTCTTGGGATTAGATGAGCCCAAAGTGAATGAATGATTACCCACTCTAAAGCATTGGCCCCTAGTTGTCCATATTCTATTGATGAGTTTCAACCTTATCCTTAAGATGACATGTTTCATTGGCCTTGAGTATCGGTCCTACCTCTAGGAATGTGGAGCTATAGAAAATTGGGGTCCAGGACAACCTTACCAAAGGCCTATGACCTAATAAACAATGATCCACCAAACATTCTACACCCATGAGATTAACCCCCTGGTGTTGATCCACAAGGTTTTCCAAAACGTGGCTTCCACTTGTTTCTTGACCCATGTTCACCCAAGTAACCATTACTATAGATTTACTCTGTTCTATAGTGCCCTTGGTCATTAAAGGGACCATCTATTCCACTTATTTATAGCAACCTTGGTTGAAAATGTGACTCCTAACTCCACTATGTTAGCCCTAGAGAACATGAATATTTTGGGACAACTGTGAGGGTGTAAATGGGTAAAATTTGATCTAAAAATGGATTAGAAAATGAGTTAAGTCACACAACAACACCATGATGAAGAAGGTTAGAACTCAAGCGAAACTTTTGATGAAGGAAAAAGGTGTTTTAGAGAAGAAAGCAAAGATGCTTGTATCTTCTATGAGAAACTATCAATTCCAATAAGGGATGGTTATGCAATCAATTCCAACAAGTGACAATTTCTTAATTGTTGAGATAGTTTCATAACTAACAATTTGATGAAAGAAATAGTTTCATCCTATGACATGAAAATTAGTTGTTGGCATTCCAAATTCCATATTTTCCTCTACCTTATGTCTTTTCAACTTTCATTAAGGCATGTATAAGCATAAATAACTATTGTAAATGAAAAATAAGCATTGAAGAAGTATGTGGGATATTTATATGTTGAACAATTCAGTCATATAGGAAGCATTTGACATTGTAAATAGGATGTAGCAAAATAGAGAGGGCAGTGAGAGAAATAGTGATTGATTTTAGGAGAACATTAGATATTCCTTCTTGTTGTATGCTTAAAAGGCATAATATTGTAATTAAATTGGAGACAATGGATAAGGAGGCCATTAGACATCACTCTTGCTAGAATTTTCTCCTATAATGTAGGTTTCCTAGGATAATACTTTTGTATTCCATTATTTTGTTGCTTACTCTTGTTCCTTCATGTTTAGTTGTTTATTTGTATCTTGTGCACAAAATCAAGTGTTAGATCTAAAGATAAAAGAATAATTCAAGCTTCATGTTTGTTTTGAGTAGCCTAATTTACTTGGTCTTGTCTTGAAAGACTTAGGTTATCAGTTACCTTTTAACCTGAAATAATCAAACTCTACTTAGTAATCCATTGTGAGCACCATTTACTCCATATGTTAGGTGTGAAAGCCTCCCTATTAAAAGAAATGTTTATCAAGAATTCTTATAGTATTCTTTGAACACTAACTAGCACAATCCCAACAAGAGAATTGCAAATGTACACATATAAATTAATATTTCTTGAAGAAATAGATGACACAATGGGTACAATTTGATATTTCAAATTAAAAATGTCTTATACTAAATTCTAAAAAAAGAAACACGAGCATCTTATAGAGAATGTCTGACACAAACTTGGAGTTGCTTTTATCCTTAAGAACTGGACTCTCTTACACTTCTCAAAGATGTTCTAAACCCATTTTACAAATTATTCCCCCTTTTATAAGGAATGACAATGATCACCTCATGGATGATTGACACTTGTCATTTCCTTTTATAATCTTGAGTTTGCAAAGTGGTTAGCACTTTTTGACACATATACAACTTGAAGCCTAGGCTTCCAATGGTTAGAAGTTGAATGTTTTAAAAAATAAATTGATGCCCATCCAAGTGCAGTGAAAGACAGAAGTTGTTCTCAATCCTATCTACATCTGATTACACTTTGATCCTCCATAGTAGCATACCACCCATTATATTTCAATAAAATGTATTAGAAGCCTCTAGATTTTTTTTCAAATACTTTTGCTAATGTGGAAGGGTGGGAAGTGGCTTTGGCCAACTATGCTTTAGGCTCAAAGGACAATACAACTCGAAAGGAGGTTGAGGAGCTTCTGAGTCTAACCATCAGGCTCAAATCCAAAGGCTAATGGACATGAGATATATTTGTTTGATGCCATGGGGAAATGTTTGAAGATCTCATAGCCTTGGGTCATGACTATGACCTTTGACCTCTAGAGATGTAGAGATGCAAGAATATATCGAAAAGCTCATTCCACCTCATGAAGAAACATGGCATCTCTATATTTGTAGATGAGCTAAAATATACCAAGAAACACTCACTATAATTTCTAGACCCTCCCATGTCATACTACAACAATCACTTAGATACTTTCTATTTAGAGAAAAACTCAATGTCAAATGGATAAGTTTCCATTCCTTATATAGCTCAACCTGTACATCTTGGAGGGTGTACACTTTAAGAAAGACCTTTAGATATATTCATGTGTCACCTATCCACTTATCTTCAATATGATCCCTATGTAAGAAAAGTAGGTTCCACTACCAAAAATAGATCCTTTACCAATTCAGAATAGATTATATCTAACCTTTTCCCTTTTGGGCTGCAACATGGTTGCGTGTACTTGGTCTCATGGGTAAGATCTTTGGATATGAAAAGATAGAAGTGCAAAATTAATACTCTTTGGTGAAATTTTCTATCCATTCTTCAAATTCTTCATCATTTGGCCATTCTAGCTCCAAAATAGTCTTGATCTTGTTCATATTCATAGCATATTTGACATCTAGAGCAATCCTCGCCTCCTTAACAAAATTCTCCACTCTTGTCTCCAATGTCAAGGCCTTATCTATTTGGAAATTAACTAAAATAGGATCAACCTTGTCTCCTTGCAATATAGGATCAAACCACATAGGTACCAGATCTTGAAAATCATTTTTCCAGACCCCTAATTTCTTTATCTGCCCATTAGGCTTTGTGACACTAGGAATTCCATAATTAACTAATGCTTGAAATTTACCATCCTTATCCCTCAAAAGTGTTTGCAAATTATTCAAAAAAGCAGAGACAACACTCAACATCTTGGTCACCTCAAAGATAGCTATAGTTATGTTTGGACTTTTAAGATCATATTTGGCTTTTTTATAAATGATCTTCATGATCATCATCTATGGGATCCATTTGGAATTTATTTCTAATAACTTGGGACCCACATAATACACATACTCTATATATTTTCTCAATTTATCATAGCATCCCCAAAGATCATTTGTTAGCCTTACCAAGTTGGATACTCTAGCCTTGAGGATCCCCTTAACATAATTTTTAATTTTTAATTTTTTATCACTACATGACAAGGTGTTGTTAAGAACCTCACATAAAATAATAGAAATAGCCCAACAATAGAAGAGAGAACTCACAAAGGAATAATAAAAATACTCAAATGTATTCAATAAATAGATTAAACCCTTGAGGTAGGACAACACCATACAATGCTCCTCATTGGAAGGAATCCACTCCACACTATATCTCAATACAAGATCCAAACACATACAATATTCTTCACATCCTCATATAATTCTTTTGCCTTTATTATATAGTACTCAACTACCTACCACTACCACTTACCCACACATGTGTGATAATTACTTTTATTCTAATTAACTAGTGGGATGACTTACAAAGCATTTGCACCCTAACACATTATTTATTGCTACCTAATACACTATAATACTATACCCTTAGGTACATTACATTCCATCCCCCTTAAACATGTTTCTCTCACAAAATATGAGAAGAAGCCAAAAAATAAAAGTATTGCAACTTAGTACAAATATGATGCCATTCTTACTCATCTAACTAGCCATATGCAATTTTTGTTTCAGATTGTGATTGATGGTTCCAATAATCCCATTCTCAATCCATATCCATTTTGATTCCATGTACCACTATGAGAATTCCTCCTATTTGGCTCTAAGTAGCTATTGATTCTATGATTCCAATGGTGCATGTAATTGTTCCTTGGGTTCTATGTATATCCATAGTGATTGTCCCTTTGATTCCAAGTAGTACCATGTCTCCATGATGGTTGCCTCCCTGAATCTTGCCTCTCACAATGATGTGGAGCTCAACATATTTGTAGTCCTTATTGGTTGTTGTCTTTCTTTTATCTCTATAGGAATCATTAGGACCAAACATGCCAACCAAGGTTATCATTTTCCTAAGCAATTTGTTACTTTTTAATTGGACAATATAATCTCCATATGCCTCTTCAATTTTGGGGGCTAATTCTTCTACAAATTCATCAACTTGTTGGATGAAATGTGTAATCTATTCATCATTTTGAAACATCGTACAATGGAACTCATTATCTGGTATAGTAGACCTTATGATCAACTTGATGCTATCTTTGTTTGCCAACAATTCCTCCACTGGATTGAATTAGGAACCAATCAAGGCCATCCTATTTGCTTTTAAATTCTACTTTCAAGGAATAGGTTAAAAATTTAAAGCATTAAAGGAATCCAACAAATCAAACACATAGATTTAGAATGCTTTCATTACAGAATTCTATGCCACATATTGTGACCTAACTTGCTTAATGACTAATTTTGAATCACCATACACTTGTAGCAATTTCACACTTTTCTTTTTTGCATACTGTAAGCTATAGAACAACACCTCACACTTATATATATTTCTAGTGCAATTAAATAGTAGCCAATATGATTATTGGTATTTTTCTCCTTGAGGTGAAATCAGAGATATGTTTACCCCTACTCCAATCTTGCAATTGGTGCCATCAAAGTACAACCTCCATATCCCAATGTTATCAGTTCTTCCTTTTGATATCAATGGGATGAGTAGGGCCTCTTCATGAATAATATAATTAACCATTCCAATTCTTCAAATAAATCAAATCAATCTATTTTAGAAAATTTAATTGAATGGTGTCTAGTTAGTCATTAGGGATACTCAATGTAAGAGTTGGTATAAAATTCTCTATGCCATGCAAGATTTGGCTATGGAGGTATCCACCCAAGATCTAGGAGCTTCAATGAAAGCACAAGAGAGACCCAACATGAAAATAATTCTATTCTATCAAAGGATGTAAATATGCATACAATATGTACATCAATATATGAATATACAATGAGAAGCCCTTGGTTATATAATCCAAGGTGAAACATAGGACAACATAAGATTATGACAAGTGTCTTAATCTTATGACTTGAGATACAAAGAGATAACTATCCTATGTGTGCCCTAAGTATTCCCTAAGTAAACTTAACTAGCCAAGTGTGAATAGGACCTAATGTGGAACCAATTAGGTAATATACTCCATTCACACCAACATCACCCTTAAGTGCAACCTAGGGAGAATGCGAAAACATGCAAATATACAAAGATGGGTCCTAGCTACAAGGCCATGTTAGATACCCATGTAAAAACAATCTCTCACAAATATAGAAAAGGAGAGAAACCTATAGGAAAAAAACCCTCTCCAAAAGAGGGGAAGACAAAATGGTCTCCAAAAGTATGAGAAGGAAACCCCATGTGAGGAGAAATTCCCCCATAAGAGAGAAGAAGAGAGACCATGCAGCCCCCCTCAATGTAGAACCTCATGCACTAGTGGTATATGCTCAACATTGAATGTTGAAGATGATCCAAAACTGTTGAACAACATTTCTCCCCTTAGGAAGAAAAAAAGCTAAGAATGAATGCATGATATCTTCCCATTCTTGAAAAGAATATGAGGGAAGAAAGCACAATATGTATGATGTATTTGAACTCTACTTAAGTGTCACCATGTCAATGTTGAAAGGTGCCACAATCAATTCAGGAGTCCTAGGCCTAATCGAAGAATGTGACAATCTAGAACCTAGTGGAAATAGATGTGGAATGTGACCCAAAGACAATGAAGGTGAGTCCTTTGATTATTTCTCAAGGATCTCTGACCCAATGCCAAACTGTGATAAATGAATGGGTGGAGAAAGAAGAAGAGGGTTTAAAGGTGTCCTCACCACATCCGAAGTAGATGATGCAACTCCATAAGAGCTGACATCAAGGAGGAGATGAATTTCCTTAATGGTGTCCTCCAAATTTGCAAGATAGGACTCAAAAAACAAACCTGCAATGTCTGTCAAGTACTCATCCCAAGTAACTGTATCTGGGAGATGATTTCTTTGCTATATTGAATCACTGAAAGTCGTGGATGAGACAACACTAGATTTAGATGGAGCAATAAGTGATGGAGATGAGATCTCAATCCATGGCATTTGACTACATTACTCATCCTTGAATGATGTGTCCACTCAAGATGTTTGAGTGTGAACATATGATATATCTATAGATAGTGGATTAGAAGAATCTAGAAAATTGATGTCATTGACCATACAAAGTTGTCTCAGTTCATCAATTGGTTTTGAATACATTCATCTTCAATATGATTTTTCTCCCCATAGTAACCACATTTTACCTTCCATGATTTAGGAGGGTCACATAAAATATACATGATTAACTACACCAAGATTACTCAACCAAGAAAACAATAAAAGGAAATGTAGAATCACAAGATCACTCCCCCCAAATTCACACAATCAATGATACTCCTAGCAATATATGATCTTGGCACTTTATACTTAGTGCAATTATAGTTGCCACTAGCCAAAACAACAAAGTGGTCTTGATCTTAGTACATGCAAATGTCAAATTAGTGCATAAAGATGAAAGTACAATTCTGATATAGAATTGGATAGATCTAACTATATCAATGAGAAGTACACAAAAAATTATGCACTTTCAAAAAATTGCACCAAAAAATGTTACCATATGAGCCCAAACGGAGCCCTAGAAGTTCCCAAAATGAGAACTGCTCAATAATAGGTGTGAAAATCTACAATTTCTAAAAAATAAGATACTAAAATCAAACATTTTCTACACCACTACAAAGCCTACAAAATTCTTCCCCAAGTAAAAAAAAAATGTTGACAAAAAGGAGCCTGTATGATTGAGAACAAATCTTACAAAGTTCAAGCACCAAAATCAAAATGCAATCTGGAGTAGGGAGCTCATTGGGGGAAGAATTGATGACGTCAACACACTTCTAATGGAATATGCTCTGCCCTGAATGAAATATTCTGTAATTCTCAAAACTACCTTCAGATTATTTACAAAACTATTGTATCTACTAAAACCACCAATGTTTGTATTGAAACTGCCACTTTTTCATGGGAAATGGATTTTTAGGTAGTTTGGTGGTCTACGACATCGACGATGGTTTAGTGGGTGTTGTCAGCTAAGATTCTCTAGTATATATTTCCACCAATCCTTTGGATAGCGTTGTGGTGGGGTCTGCACCATGTGGCACCTATAGATTGATGCAAGTACCCTACATAGGTAGGGTATGAATGTACCCTAAAAGATCTGATGACTAGCAATTAAAACAATACAATATGCAGGATAAAAATATTAACCAATGGATAAAAAGTTACCTAGTAGATTAAATAGTGCGCCAAATTTTCTACTCACACTAAGAAGATTCTATCGATGCTAACAATGTGTCGAATATTCTACAAAAATATTTTGATGGTACAATCCATACAACTAAGGGCTGAGAAAGTGATTCTAAGAGCTTGGGGTAAAAGTTTCTAAATTTGATGATTTGATAGTTAATCCTTAGGTTCTTGGGCCTTCTAGATGTGATGGCAAGGTAGATTTGACCCAAAATGCTCCAAAAATATGGCTACCCTCCAGATCTAGTAACCACCTCCCAACTTTAAACCCTTGTAGATATGGCCTCTAATGCATAATATAGTCAAATTGAAAGGCTAAACTAACTTTCTTGGACTCCTTAAACTCAATGGTGAGCTTAGATTTTCTTCAGCATGCTCCAAAATGAACCTACAATATAAAGCCACAAAGAAGAAATCCTCCCAACTCTGGTATTTTTATCAATTTTTTTGATTCTCTAGGTCATCATTTGATGCAAGAGAAGAGCATACTCAAAATATCAAGAGAAACCAAGATTTATAACCTCTATCTCTCAAAAGACTAACAAGGAGCAATCCTACAAGCTCTGATACCATGTAAGAGTTGGTATAGAATGCTCTATACCATGCAAGATTTGGCTATGGAGGCAGCCACCTGAGATCTAGGAGCTTCAATGAAAGCACAAGAGAGACCTAATATGAAAGAATAATTCTATTCTATCAAAGGATGAAAATATGCATACAATACTTACATCAATATATGAATATGAATTTACAATGAGAAGCCCTTGGTTATATAGGCCCAGGTGAAACATAGGACAACATAAGATTATGACAAATGTCTTAATCTTATGACTTGAGACACAAATAGATAACTATCCTAAGTATGCCCTAAGTATTCCCTAAGTAAACTTAACTAGAAAAGTGTGAATAGGACCTAATGTGGAACTAGTTAGGTAATATACCCCGTTCACACCAACACTCAAAATTCTCTCATCTATTGAAAACTTATATGGAGTGGGTTCTTCCTCAATCATAAGTGCACAATTAACATCAATATCTACTTCTAGCTCATGCTCAACATAGTGGAACATAGTGGGCTCAGTTGGAATCTTGACTTTGGTGTCCTACCTTGTCTTTAGAAACATGTGGGTCCAATCAAGAATAGGTAACCTACAAATTTAGTTGTAAAGTCCTAGGATAAACACAACCAAAACATGGTCGGGATCTCAATTATTGCAACATCCTAGGGCTCAATGACCATAGTGCAGGCATAGATAATAAGGGGAAGCTCTCTAATGACACCTATAGACTTGACCAGGTTACCATCAAATTGGGTGACTCCTTTTTCAATAGGCTCCTATAATAGACTTAAGGCATCAACTACTCTTTTTTGTATTATAGAGGTGCTAGCCTGTGAATAAATCATACAAATATATAGCAATTTCCTTCCAACAATTAGAGTAAGGTAGAATGGGGAAGGTTTAGGTTTACTTGGATCAAGATCAGTTACTTTCAAGACTACGAGTTGCTTTTCTCCCAATGTTTTCTTCTAAGGAATGACATCTAGATGTTTCACTCTGTTCCTCTCTTGTTTCTTTTTCTCCAACATTGCTAGGATCTCCCACAAGGTCATGTTAGTTTTTGCCTTTTTCATTTGATCCACCACACTGAAGGGGTGTAGTTATTTTTGCTTTTGATGCATAAGGCACCCATTGATTTCTTGGTTACTTGACTAGTAGGTGAGTTACCTTTGGTCAACCTAGATTAGGCACTTCACCTTGTTTTGGAACAACAAGATACATTCAAATTTAAATTAGTAGTGCTACTTGACCACTTGTGCTTGGTTGATCAACATTAGTTTGTTCTTCTAATGCTTATTTTCTTTCTCTAGTCATGTAATCAAATTGAACCACTAGTTGTCTTGATAGGTTTACTACTTCATTGCTAGAAAAAAAATATTTTCATCCCATGTGACAAGATCTTTCTTAGGAGAAAGTGCCAGTTGTTTCTCCAAAGTGGATGGTTCAAGGGAGATCCCTTGAACCTACATGCTCAAGGTTGCCTATCTTCTTTCTTCTTATATAGCTTGCCACGGGTTGCCCCTTGGGCAATAGTTTGGAGCATGATAATCAACATATGAATAGCACCACATAGGTTGATTTTTAATGAAATTATTCTAAACTAGAACAAGATCTCTTGCAACATTAGATGGTGGAACTTTTTGCAAAGGTTGTTGTACTAGAACTCTTTAGGAGTTAGGTGTTTGGTAGCCTTGATAACAACTTTTCTAATTTTGATATTGGGAGGGAGGCCTATAGCCTTGGTTATTTTCATAGTAGGGTCTAGGAGGACAAAAACCCTATTTCCTTTTAAGAGAATTCAACTCATTAGTAATAGTTCTAAGAAGGCTCTTCATTTCCCCCAACCCTTTGGTAGTTTGGTACATAATTTGAGGGGGTTCAGGCATAGGGGCTATAGTGGTTTGAGGCATTTGATTAGTAAGGGAGTAAATATTAACAAAGATATGCATCATCTATTTAAGAGTAAGTTTCCCTACTTAAATCAGACTTTTTTTTGCCCTAATAGCCATGTCATAAGCTACTAGAAAATAATAATCACCCATTGACTAAAGCATCACTAAAATCTTGGGATTGAAATCCTTTAAGTAATAGAAGAATACCATTTGTGAGGAAGGCCTCATTCTAAGGGGAGTTTTACTCTAGAGTTTATGAAACTGATAGTGGTCAACTACTCTAGGATGAAGAGACTGTCTCATTTATCCCTAAATCTATTGTGTAACTTCTCACCAAACTCATCCCATGACCTTATGGAATTAGGAGGGAAATTTCTATACCAGTTTAGGGGTTTTCCCTTTAATGATGTTGCTAGCAACTTCATAGCCACATCCTCTTGGGTTACTTAATAATGAAGACATAGGCTGGCTATGTCTTGCAAATGTTCAACAAGGGTTATAGAATTCTCTAAGATGGAAGAGCCTTTTGTGCAGATGGAGGAATATGATTCCACACACAAGGTGCAACTAGAGGGCTGTCATCTTTCTATGGCATAGTTGAACCATAGCTACTGGATTTTGGGTTGCAGATGTGGTAGGATTTTGAATTGGGGTATTTTGAGATTGGATAAAATTCAATTGTGGTCTTCTTTTCAAAGATAAAGGGCATGTAAGGACTTGAGGTTGAAAGGCTAAAATAGACATAGTAACACTAGTACGCTCAAGGACATTGGAGCTTCATTTGTTTGCATACAAAGTTGCTAGGTGAATTAGATAGAACTTTAGAAAGAATACAATTCAAACTTCACCAAGAATCTTATTCAGTGTGAGACTTAGAGTCCCACTGTGTATTCCAAAAAATTGTTGATGGTCTAAATATTTCTTTAAAATAAATACGTCATGCATGACCAACACACACGGAAAGACTCACAAATGTGGGACAAGTTTGCGAGTCAATCTTTGGGATTGAAAGGTGGGATTCTTATCTTTTATAACTTGAACCTAATTTACTGAGGGTGGAAAGGGAAATGGATTCAAAAAACAAATGACATAAATAAAGGTCATACCATATATATTTCATCTTATAACCAATACAGAGCTTTGCAACTCATGGTGCAATAGTCAATAGAAAGATAGAAATGGAATTTATATTCATTAGACAAATTCATACACACAAATAAGGATTGGAACTTCAAGAATAACAACCTCTTATATTGATGCTTTTGATAGTTTTGAACAACTACATATGGTGTAATATTTTTAACTTTGGATACATACATAGAGGCTCCTTTTACTTGATTACAAAAGAAGTGAGAAAATGTATTACATATAAGGTTGAAAAGCTCATCTACATGATACAAAATCTAAACTATAGAAAGGCATGTAGGCCTCTATATATAGAAGAATGCCCAACCCACAACAAAGATTTCCCCAAAGTTTTAAATTTAAAATTTGGGATTGACAGGAGGACTAAATTTGAACATGGTCTTGGGCTTGAATGCCCACATTGGTAGCTAGAGTACCTTGACAATTATTGAAGGGTAGGTAGTTGGGTAGGTGAATTATCAAGTTGTGGATATTACGTGGGAAGTGGTAGTTGGACATGAATGTTGCATGATACTCATGGGCTAAAATTTGAAATGGATGAGCTCGAAATCTTGCTCGAGGTGTACCCAACAAGTGGAACTACTTTGAAATACTCAGGTGAGGCCACATACATGAAAATTAGGTTGACGAACTCTATGATTATTGAAAAATCGCCAAGAATAACTATAGTCCTCATAGGCCAAATTAGATGAGATCCATCATGGCAAGATCAAACAACTCATGCTACTTCAAGAGAAAAGAACTCCGCCTCTTTCTTCAAAGTCTCGTGAACATGCCACATGGCACTTGTCAAGGAGCCTTGTAGACCAAATAATTTAAGAACTATAAGTGGGCCCCGTCATCAACAAAGATACTTGACACAAAAGCAAATGCAAGATTACAAAACATACATGGACCAATGGTAGGGCTCAAGATCAACAAGTTATATGCTACACTTTCAATTGTCATGCATCATTGGATGGAGGTTGACATGACATGATCATATGGAGCTCGTTGTTCAAACTTTAAGAGCATACAAAACTACCTAGTATGCACCACAAAACCCCAGAAAATAAAGGGGATTTGATATGCCAAAGTTGCAAGCCATCTTGAGAAAGAATTGGACATGGTAGAGAGAAATTTGTTGCCTATAGTGAAAAATTCAATACAAGTTGATCTTCACATAATATCTTTCTAACAAAAACCCTTAAGAAATTGAAGAAATAAATCAACAAATTCAAATGGAGGATAGTGTGTTGAGAAGACTTCAAATACTTATATAAGGAGTATGGTGCCAACCTTTACATAAGTAGCAAAAACCCAATATGAATGCTCAAATGCATCTATCACCTTACTTAGATGCCCACATAATCTGACTCTCCTTCATGCTTGGCCTCATTTTCATCAAGCCCATAATAGAAAGTGCATTTCATAACTTAGTTGCTAATGAGTATCATAATGCTCCTTTCCAACATCCTATTCAAAATGTAATATAGAATATTGTGTGTGTGCGCCATTGGAAGGAATACTAATGAGCACCATAATTACACTTCAAATCAAGTTACTCTAGTATGTCAATACTAGTTGGAAATTGCAGCCCAAGTGACCTATGTTAGTTAACATATGGACATGGCATAAGTGGGTCTCTAAGATCTTCAACATGACATTTGGTGTATCAAATAAAACTTTGCAACATTCTAGGTGTAATGGCTTACTATACCCAAGAGGGAGAAGCACAAGAAAGCATGCGAATTCCTTACCATAGAGATAGAAAAATGTCACCTAATTTAAATAGTCACATGGTGAACATTTGGTTAGTGGAATACAATTTTAATCATGGTTGTACTAAAATTGTTCAACCATAGAGGCAATGCCTTGGTCCTCCTTACACTCAGAGGATCAATTTGACAGCCTACCTTGTTTATTAAGAAAAAAATTTATGACATTATCCATTCAACATTGACCTGCAAAAACTAGGGCAATCCTACCTTGTGTATTAAAAAAAAAAATTCATGACATTATCCATTCAACATTGACTTGCAAAAGCTAGGGCAATCCATGGTTAAGGAAACATTATAGAATAGATATATATACAATCACAATCATTTAGGATGTTTTATGGTTTACCTATAATTTCCTCTTTCATGCAACATGGTCTTCGAAAATGATTGATAATATTTTAGGGTAAAATTGCATAAATTTGATCGTATGACCACCAAATTTAATCCTTGTTGCTACTCGATGGAACACATCATAAAAGAAAGAATGATAATAGGTTATTTATGTTGCTGCAAATGTAAGAATGCAAAGTTTTTTAGTTTACATAGTAATCTTAACTAATAGACATCAGATTTCCATAGTCCATAATATTATATCTGAATGTTTCAGGATTTAATTGTGGGAAAGCTTTTGACTTCAACGTTTCGGATCACACTCCGTAATCCATCATTAGGAAGTAGAGAGTAAGAGAAGACAAACTCTGTGATCCATCATCAGGAAGTAGAGAGCAAGAGAAGAGAAATAGAAATGATGGATCACAGAATGTGATCTGAAAAATTGAAGAAATTTTTTTTCACACAGTTAAATCCCGAAACATTCAGATATAATCTTAACTAATCATACTAATTTTTTTAAATAAAAAAAAATATTCACCGTACTTACTAGGGAGATTGATAAGTTATAGAACTTTCTTGTCACCACTTCCCGAATGTAAAGTGAATGTTGGATTAAAGCCCAGCCTTTCGTCCCCGAGGTATAAAGCCTTGAGCTCGTCTTTAGCCGTCGGACAGTTTTCGTTGCAGTAAAATCAAACCTTAACTAGCTGTCGATTCAAAAAAAAAATCGTTTGTTCCAATATCTTCCAAATTGATGGCCACCTGGGCATTGGCACTCTCTTCACAGCACAAACATCACCATAATCTCTTCGACACTCCTCTCAAACAAGCTAAATCCAGAGACAACAAAATGGCTGAATTTAATAAATGCAAAAGCACTCCGCAGAAAATCAAGACACCAAAGCCTTACCCAAAATTAAATACCGCAAAACCTCCCTCAAAAATCATTACAGCAAAACCTCCATCAAAAACCAATACAGCACAACTTCCTCCATTAGTCATTACAGCACCAGCAGGAGCGACAACAAGTGAACGAGGGAGAATTCAAAAGCCAACGAGGCAGAGATCTTCAAATTACCGTAGGACATTGACTGCAATCTACGGTAACATGGACGATCTGTGTAGAGAAGGCAAGCTGGAGGAAGCTCTGCGTGCTTTAGACGACACCCAATTCAGAAGAGGTATTCCAGTGGATGCCAACATGTACGAAATTCTACTGCAGGCCTGTGCGAATACAAAAGCATTGGAACAAGGTAAGCAAGTCCATACCCACATGAGATTAACCACGCTTGATAGATATGAGTCTTTAAGGATTAGGCTTGTCAAAATGTATGCTACTTGTGGGAGTATTGAGGATGCACGCCAAGTGTTTGACGAAACGTCTCATCCAAGTTTACAGCTGTGGAATGCAATGATTAGAGGGTATGTTAGTAAAGGGTTCTGTGAGAAAGATGCACTTGAGATCTATTGCCAAATGAGATTGGCAGGAGTGAAGGCTAATGAGAATACATTTTCTTGTCTGCTCAAGGCCTGTGGTGCCATATCGGACCTGAAACAGGGTAAGGAGATTCATGAGAGCATAATTAGATGTAAGTTTCAGTCTAATGTTATTGTGGGGACTGCTCTTGTGGATATGTATTCCAGATGTGGAGCTATCGAGGATGCACGGAATGTCTTTGACAAAATGGATCACAGGAATGTGATCACTTGGACTGCAGTGATTTCTGGGTTGACACACAGTGGGATTTGGGATGATGCATTAGATTACTTTTGGCAAATGCAAATAGAAGGCACGAAACCTAATTCAGTAACCTTGGCGTCTGTGCTTCCTGCATGTGGAAATACAGGAGATCTTCAATTGGGTAAGGAGATCCATAGCTATGTTATCAGAAACGGATTTGATGTCTATGCATTTGTGCAAAATGCCCTCATGGGGATGTATTTTAAATGCGGTCAAGTAGAGGCTGCTCGACAGATTTTTGACAACATTCCTGAACGAGGTGTGGTTTTCTACAGCACCATGATACATGGGTATGCCCAAAATGGTTATGCCAATGAGGCTTTGGAAATCTTTCGTCAAATGAATTGGAATGGTGTGAAGCCAAATCAGTTTACTATGATAAATGTGCTCCCTGCATGTGGTGATTTAGGAGCTTTGCAAAAGGGTGAGGAAATCCATTCTTACATAATTAGATGTGGATTTCAGTTCAAAGGATCTGTGTGTTCTGCTCTTATAGACATGTATAGTAAATGTGGAAGAATTGAGATTGCGCGGAATGTTTTTGATAGAATGTCTCAAAATGATGTGGCTTCCTGGACATCACTAATTGCGGGGTATGGAATAAATGGGGATGGAAAGGAAGCCCTTAACCTTTTTAACCAAATGCAACAGGCAAAGGTGGAACCCAATTGCATCACTTTGCTTGCTGTTCTGTCTGCGTGCAATCATGGAGGCCTAGTAAATGAAGGCTGGCAATGCTTTGAGGACGTGAGTCGAAACTATGGCATTACACCTAGGATGGAGCATTATAAATGCCTGTTTGACCTTCTTGGCCGTGCAGGGTGTTTGAAGGAAGCATTCGACTTAATTCAAAAAATACCGCTAGGGCCTGATGCCGGCGTGTGGGAAGCCTTGATGGGTGCCTGCAGGATTCACTGCAATATCAGGATTGAAGAAAGTGCACAACACCTCATTGATTTAGAATCTCAAAATGTTAGAACTTCTGCTAACAAACCGATGCCCTTGCCATCCTTTCAGCTTGCAAGTGCGATGATGTAGCTAGAGGTGAGAGCAATAATGAGAAAGAGCAGGTTGAGAGCAAGGCTAGCATGCAGTTGGATTATGGTCAAGAGGTGATCACATAATTCTGGTAAGAGATGAAACACACCCACAATTGAGCCAATTTATGCCATGTTGTACACCTTGGAAGGGTAGATGAGGCTGTCAGGTATGAACCTGAAACAGACATTGTGCTTCATCATGTGGACACGTGGAGAAGAAATAGAAGGAATAAATCTTGTGTTGCCACAGCAGAAAGTTGGCCATTGCTTTTGGGCTCATAAAAATATGAGCTGGACACCTAATCATCAAAAAACTTTGGAAAATGTCTTAATGCTGCCAAGTTTATTTCAAAAATTATTGCATATAATATTATTGTGACGGATGCAAGTCATTTCTATCACTTAATGTGTTCTTGTGGAAATTACTGGTGATTCCTTGTAAATACTAATTTAATCCAAAGAGAAAAGGAAAATAGCAATCAGGTCAGATGCCAAGAAGTGGGTCACATATTTGTAATTCTGTTGACAAATAATCAACACCATAGCTTAAATCTGATATTTGCCTTAGAACTGTAGCACTGAGCAGGATTTCTTCTGTTTCTAGATCATCCTGGAGTATGGGGAAACAAAATTTACCAGTTTTGTACTTCAAACACTTTATAGAGTATAAATTTTGTTGATGAATTATGATGAATAATGCAATTTTACATTTCAAAGCTTATGCCAATCATGAAGTTTCAAATTGTTAATATATCATTTCAAGCATTCAAATGTATATGAGGAGCTGCAAGGAGTACGAGGGCATGCCCATGTACAAAATCCATGAAACAGATTTTCAAGCTTTTGTTGGTATTGACAAAGGTGTGCACATAACTTGTTTCTTGGCCAACTTGGCTATGGCACGTGTGGTGCAGGATTGGATGTATTTGGTGACGTTTGATCAGAGGTGTGGTCAATAGAACTACTTCTGCAGTACCACGAGGGTTTTCTTACTCTAAAGTCTCACACATCCTTGTTGAAATGAGCCTCCTATATGAGTTTATGTTGCTCTTCCTTGTGTGGTAGACAAAAATGCCCTAAGTGATATAGGGGTCCATCCTGGAAGTAGAAATCTAGAATTGGCTTACCACTATGCAAATTTTAATAGATCTTAGAGAATTCTGGGATAGTCGCATATTATTATGCCCAAGTTTTGGTCTTGTGTCCATAAGCGTTAAGCATAATGAGCAAAGCTCGAACCAGAGGCCAACTGAAACAATCTGCTACTACATTGAAACTTCCCTTCTTGTGCTTAATGATGAGGTGGAACTACTAGAGGTAGGATGAAGACTTTTGATGACATTCCTACTGAAGTTTGTTCTATGTTTGCAGAAATTGAAGCCGCTTGTGATCTGTGTGGATCACTCTTTATTTTCCTAATATGTAGTGTTTCCACTGCTTACATGCCTGGACAATGGCATAAAGCTCCTTGTCAGGTGTGGGATACCACCAAAGTTTTGCAGTGAAGGTTTTGTTGTGGAAAGTGATTGGATGACCGTGTTGAGTTAGGACTACAGTAAGTGCATATTCAGAGGCATCAATCTCTATCTTAAATGGTTGTTGAAAATCCAATAGCGCAAGGACTAGCATAGAACAAAGTCTGCATTTCAATTCATTGAATGCTTTTTGTTTTGTGACTAACTAGGTCAATCTTGCTTTTGTGCCACCTTTGGTGATCTAATTTAAGGGTTAGGTGACTTGAGAGAAACCAAGCACAAGCCTCATGTAGAAGTTAGTTAATCCCAAGAAGTTGTGGAGCTTCCTGAGATTCCTTGATGCAGGCCGCTCTTAGATGATTCGAATTTTGGCCAAGTCCATGTGTACTTCCTATTTGTCCACAATGTATCCTAGATAGTGTATCTCTCACATGACAAATGAACATTTCTATAGATTGAGATAGAGTTTACGATGGCATAAAGTGTAATACATATCAAATGTGGCATAGATGTTCATCCTATTTTTGCTGAAGATTAGGATGTCATTGAGGTAGACAACAATGAATACATTGGTGAATGGCTAAAGTGTCGTTCATCCACATGTACGTTGATAGTGCATTGGTATACATGAAGGACATAACCAACTATTCAAACAAACCTTCTTTGGCCTTGAAGGTTGTCTCCCAAATGTTTGTAGGATCAACAAGAATTTGGTAAGGAACTTGGTGCTATAGAGCTGGTCCACAAATCTTCTATTTAGGAAAGAGTGTAATGATTCTTCACTGTGATTTTATTGAGTGCCTTGTAGTCAATTCATAGTTGTTAGGTGTCATCTTTCTTTGGTGAAAGCATGATTTGATTGTCACAAGGCAAAGAGATGGACTTGAAGTGTCCCTTGTCCATAATTTCTTGTATTTGTCCCTTGATTTCTTCATGCATGAGAAATGATTGCAATACAAAGATGCATTAGGTGGAGGTAGTCCTACTATCAATTCAATGGTATACTTTATTGCATAATGCTTAGGCACTTTGCTTGGGGAATGAAAGAGATTCAAGTGTATTACTCCATCATGCCTTTCAACTATTATAATTATGTTGGGGGAGTCATCGTACAAGTTGAGCTGCAAGGACATTCTTACTTTCAAGTCTGATTGTGAGAATGACAAAGTTTCTATTGGATCTTATTAGATTCTTAGCTTGTTTGATGTTGATGAGTGTCAACTTAGGAACTACTTCTAGAATGTGGTATCTGTGCTTACCAACGTCTATGATAACATTTCTAGGATCTGCCTCATAGGTTGCATGCTAATGAAATATATATGGTTGTCCAACTAAAACATTACATACCTTTAGTGGTGTGACATCACAAAGGCTTGCATATTGAAAATGATTGATTTTGTACTCCAAGTAACATTGTTGAGTGACATGTTTATCTAAACTCGAGTTGAACCATCCAATGGAGTATGGTTGAGAGTGAGGTGTCAGTGGTATGTTCAATTTGTGAACTACTTCATGAGAAATCGGGTTCTCTTGACTTCCATTATGAAGTGCACCAATTGCCCATTAATGCACATTTGATAGTGGAACAACATTTATACCTCCTTCAAATTGGTTTGGTGGAAGAGGCATTATTTGTGTTGCTAACCATGGCATTGGGCTTTGCATTCATCACTTACTTGCCTTTGTCATTTGTTGTGGTGGTAGCATCAATGGAATCTAGTTGCGCAAGCAAAGCTTTTCTAGCATGACACTCTTGAGTTGAGTGATTGCAAGTGATGTGAACTATTCACCACTTGCCAGTATTGAATTCTCTTTTGCTCACCAAATGGCATATCCTTATTCTAAGTTTTCTGTAGAGGTCCTTTTTTCCTTTCTAAGAGCTCTATTGAGTTTTATCTTTGGTGTTCATTATCTATGCTTTGTCCCAAGAATCTTTCTTGGTTTTCTACGTGGCTTTGGCCTCAAATTTGAAGGCAAATCTATAGGCTTCTTCAAGAGTGGAGACCTAGAGTAAATCCATGTCTAGTAGGATGCATGGTCTCATATCCTATATGACCAAAATTGGGCATATCCAATTTCTTGGGGCCAGGCTAGAGCAAGCCAAAAGAAAAAGACCATGGTTGAGGGAATTGGCCAAAAACATTTTCTAGGAGGAAAGTTTTCTATTTGCATAGTGTTGCAAGATTTATAGTTTGTAGGAATGGTTTAGAATGCTTATGGTAAAAAATGTGAATGTATTTTTGTATCAACATTTCAGATCACACTCCATTTTCTTCCTCATCTAGATGATGGATCATGGAGTATGACCTAAAATGTTGATACAAAATGCATACATATTTTTATGAGAAACATCCTAAACCATTTACATGGACTATGAAAATATCATCTCTTTAGTTTGTAGGAATGCTAACAAGAAATCTCTTGCTTACAAGAAAATGTTGCTTTGACAATGTTTGACAAGCTTGCAAGAAGTTGGGTTGTAGGGAAAGTAGTTGCAAGGAATTTTGCAAATTTGATAGTTTTGATAGGATGACAAGAAAGTTGGTAGATTGCCAAGTTGAATATAGTTGCAAGAAAATCTGTAGATGCTTGACAAGAAATATATTTGTTTTGGCAAGGTTGCTTTGACAACAAAATACTCATTTTGTTTGCAGTGTTTGGCAAGATTTTGTTTGATTGTTTTGAGTGTTTGGTTTTAAGAGAACAACAATTTTAGACAAACTGGCCCAGGAGGATAGTGATAAGACTCAACCAAGAAAGAAGTTTAAAGCCAAAGTACTCCAAGAAGACAGTGTTGAGACTCTACCCAGGAAAAGGTGAAAGCTAAAGTGGTTCAGGAGGACAATGCTCATGATTGGGAGGCTAAGCTGAACTTCCTCATTGAGGAATGGAGGGATTTGATTACCCTCCATGGTCATGATTAACTTGTTTTTCCCCTTGATTAGTCTATTGTTTTTGTGTTGCTCTAGTGCTGCTGGTTTGCAACTTTTTGACTGTTGGTGCTTCCTATTATGTTTTTATGTTCTGCTTTGGTGCTACTTTTTTAGCCCGCCGGACTCTTATTTGTTGTAAATGGGATTGGGACCCTTGTTTCCCTGTTTAATATATCAAAAACAATTTTGAGAAGAAACTACATAACAAGAAATGAAAATTAATTAACCTATTGCTAATACTAATCTATTTAGATTAATCAACTAACTAACTATAATATAATTCAAATGCTAAACTAACAAAAATAAACAAATCTGAACATGTAACTGAATGTTGTAGATCTAGAGTAGGGATTTGAAATTCATCCTTAGACTATATAAAGTTCCCAAGACTAGGAAAAGGGAAGGAATTAGAGATAGGATGATGAGAAGATGAGAAATCAATTGGCTATGGTTGTAGTAGAGGTTTGATAGAGTTCTAGGTTGCATTCTCCTCCTTTTCCACCTATTACAATTCTAAAAACTATAGATTTATTATGTATATGTTGTTTTAGTGTGTATAAGTTATGCAAAATGAGGAAGGAGGTTGAAATACAGGCAAGGAGGTCAATTTAAGAAAAACAAAGTGAATGGATGTGACTGTTGGCAATTGGGATACTTGTTTCATCAAGTCAGGTGAAGCTGTCACTTTCTAGTAGGTGGAGGTTTAGTATCCTCTAAGGCCCCAACAAAACTACCACAATGGTTTCATTAAAAGGGCTACAAGTAGTCATGAGATTGCCACAATAGTTTTGTGACCAACACTTGTGGGCAACTAATGGTTTCATTCAAATTTAGTGAACATCACAAAAATGGGCTCTAAAATGTGGGGAAAGACATGAATGGGCCGTTACACCAAAATAGAAGACATGCCAAGGGAGATTAGGGAGGTTCACTAATGAGATTGTCCTAGGAACTAGGGTCAATCGTTGCTTTTGACATCATGAAGGCTCAATATATGTGTTTGCACATCATAGGACCAAAAGTTTTAACCCATGCATTTTTGGGAACTTACAGGCCCGAGCTATATTTGAGAATGAGATTTTACTTGGTCTCTTTACACAACTTGAAAAATAGAGTGTGTAAAAGATGTTAATGTATTCTTGCATAAATTAGTCCTCTATTTGGCACAATTATGCAAACTTGATGTATTGATTCTTGTTCTTCCCAACCAGGTATTAGGTATTTTTAAGGGCTTCAACAAAACCGTTCTAGCTCTCTATAAACCATGACATGATGTCCTCCTCATGGGATACAATAGTTTTGCCACCATTGTTTGGAAGGTAAGGAAGCTCTCAGAAGGGTGAAGGTAATCTTTTCTCTATCAGAAAATACATTTACCAAAAGTATGAGAAGAGAAGATTAAGATAGTTATCCAAAGCATCCACATTTATTCTACCTTCAAAAATGATGGTGTCAAGATTGACTTATACCTTGTACAATGTTGATCCACTTAAGGGTTTGGAGGAGGTAGAACCTTCTATAGGATGCTACACACGATGAAGAAGCTAGGCAAAGTGATCAACAATTCTTTCTCTATCACATGTAGATTGTTGTTCCAAATCTTCTAGTTGCCACCATAACACATCTTCTATCATTCTTTGGAGCATATATGTCACATCCCTTTAATTTTTCCTAATTAAAACATTTGATTAATAGCGAACAATTAGGAAGATAATCGAATGTGATAATTATCTTTTGAATTGGGATTAGAAATGATTAATCATTTGGATAATTTGAGAATGCCAAATTACGACATGATTATCTTTTATATTTAAATGTCATTTATCAAATTGTGATTTATGATGATGGCTAACTACACGCTTCTATTTTCATGAGTGTGACATGTACTATCGACACTCTCTTAGGTTGGTGAGAGAGTATCATTGGGGAGAGGGTTCTAGCCATTTGAAGATGACATGTCATGATGGGATCTATTCATACACTCACCTAGGTGCATTTAGCTTAGGTTGCATTTGTGTGAATTAAATTAATTAGTTAATATTTAGTTAAATTGCATTATTATTAGTTGGAATATAAATAAGTGCGTTCATATTTTTATTCATTTAAAAACAAAAGCAAATTTTACGTAAAATTAAAAAAGATAAAAAAATAGTTTGAAGTAAGATTAGTTTTGCTTTAATATTTAGAATTAAATTTTTAAATTTAAGAAAATAAAATAATAATAAAATTAAGTTTTGTTTATCATTGAGGAGAGGGTTCTAGCCATTTGAAAGCGACATGTCATCATGGGATCTATTCATACACTCACCTAGGTGCATTTAACTTAGGTTGCATTTGTGTGAATTAAATTAATTCAGTTAATATTAAGTTAAATTGCATTATTATTAGTTGGAATATAAATAAGTGCATTCATATTTTTATTCATTTAAAAACAAAAGCAAATTTTAGGTAAAATTAAAAAAGATAAAAAAATATTTTGAAGTAAGATTAGTTTTGCTTTAATATTTATAATTAAATTTCTAAATTTAAGAAAATAAAATAATAGTAATTTTTTTGTTGATTAGCTATTGGTTGTATATAGTGTTTGTTTAGTTGTAATTTTTTTGTTGATTAGGTATCGGTTGTATAGACAAATTGCATTCCAATAATTGAAAAATCAATTTTTGAAGAGTGTTGAAATGTCTTGGGTAAATAAAATTAAAATCTCAAAAATAATCTAATTTGGTAAAAATAAAATAGGACTAAAATATTTCCTAACTATAAAACTAAATTTTTACAAAGTCTATTAAATAACACAAATATTTCCTTAAAATGTAATAATACTAATACTTTTATAATTTAAAATGCATTAAAATATTGTAAGTTTGAAGAAATATTTTTTGTGACTAAATAAAATTGAAATCCTAGATTTTTAACTCTTGACTAAATAAAATTGAAATCTCAAAAATAATCTAATTTCATAAAATAAAATGTGTAGAACCCTAACCCTAATTGGGTGTGGCTAGATTTGAAATGTCTGCCTAAAATATTAAAATGTAATAATATTAAAATGTATTAAAGTATTGTAAGTATGAAGAATAATTACATAATATAAAAATAGTGTGCATAGATTTGAAATGTCTGCCTAAGATATTAAAATGTAATAATAATGAATACTATTACAATTTAAAATGCATTAAAATATTGTAAGTTTGAAGAATAATTAATAATATAATAACAATAACATATTCATATTTACATCACTACAGTATTTTATCTTAGTCACTTAATTTTTTATTTAAGTAATAATAGTAAGTACTTTTAGAGAACATGATTTTAATTATTTTAATTAATCTAATATTGTGGTTTAATAATAATTTTGGGTGCATTCATTTAATAAAAGTATGTGGTTCAACTCCATTTAATTAGACATCAATGGTTAAGATCAAATGAATAGTTAAGAAATATTTTAGTGAAATTAGGTTATTTATGTGTAGAAGCCTAAAGTATAGTTATAAAACAAATTTAAACGTTGGAATAATTTTTTATAAAATAGTTCTGAAAAGAAATCAATAAATAAAAATATGCATGCTTTGTAAAGAAAAATTTTAGTGTTATTTTATTTTACGAAATTAGGTTATTTTTAGGATTTTAATTTTTTTTATTCAAGAGTTAAAAATCTAGAGTGTCATGAAAAATACTTTTATTTTGGGGATTTCAATTTTATTTACTCAACGGTTAAAAGTCTAATGTGATGGAAAATATTTAAATGAAGTGATGCCATGTTTCTAAATATAGTTAGTAAAATCTTTAAACTATTAAAAGTCTAATGTGATGGAAAATATTTAAATGAAGTGATGCCATGTTTCTAAATATAGTTAGTAAAATCTTTAAACTATAATGCACTTCCTTATCATATACTTTTCCCTTTTTTATTTGATTTGATAAAACCCTAATAAAATATAGTTATAAAGTATTATTAAACATAAATAAAATAATATATTAACTGCCACTCCCTTTCCATCATAAGGCGATAATGGATGCACATTAATCACCCTTATCATGTAAAAGTTTTCTGCCAATTAGATTAAAGAAAAATAATTTTTCAATTTGTTATAATATTTGCATCTATACAATAGCAATAGTTAAATATTTTTTAAATAGAAAAACTATTTTAGTTCTCATTAGTTGCAAAAAGAATTATTAATAACTAGTTAAGAACAGGCTGCTTATAGTTTCCTTGGCACAAGCTCATTACCTAGAGTGAATTTGTTTTACGGTGTGAGAAAATTTTCAAAGCACTATAATGTTCACATACAAAAGAAACTGTTGAGCCAATGAAATAAATAACAACCACTATTATGAACTATAAAAGAGTTATAGCAAAGACAATGATACTGTTGGATAAAGGGAATATGTACCAAAACCTGCATAACTCAGTAGATTGTCCTCGTCATAATTTTGATTTGAGAAATGTAGGGTATTTATAAAATTTTAAAGCGGTTTGCGTAGTTGAATGGTAATAGTTAGGTGAACTGCACCGATTTCTAATATTTTCAATTTGTTACGAATACGTTTTGATTTAACTTTTTAGGTTTGTAAATAATAAATTAATGATAACAAAATACTCTTTAAACTCTTGTCACTATTGTTTTATAAAAAAATTATTAGGGTGTATATTTAATATAATAGGAAGTTGTTTCCTATGTATTAAATATTCAATGTTCATACTTTCACTTAATAATGATTATAATGATTAAAGAATTAATTAATGTAATAATACCAATACTTTTATAATTTAAAATGCATTAAAATATTGTAAGTTTGAAGAATAAAATAAAAAATGTAATTAAATTCATGATAGTGTAGATTTTAAAGTTTTGACTAAATAAAATTGAAATTGAAATCCCTAAAATAATCTAATTACATAACATAAAATGTGTAGAACCCTAAAAACTAAATTAAAATTAAATTAAGCAAAAAATTTATCGCCATCCATTTAGGCATGACTTAACTAGTGCGAGACAACATTTGTGTTTATAATTTGTTTACTTGCCACGTGCTCCAAATAAATCATTTTTAAATAATTTTTTGTTAAAAATTTATCACGTTGACATAGGATAGGGACAAATTTAAATCAAATTTGTCCAACAAGAAAAATAATCCTATCTTTTGATTGGCTTACAATCAATAGATTAAGAACTAGATAAGTGCGAACACATTGCAATAGTACCAGCAGAAGGCAGGTACTAATAAAATTGAGTTTTGTGTAGCATTGAGGAGAGGGTTCTAAGTTTCTAACCATTTGAAAGCTACATGTCATGATGTGATCTATTCATACACTCACATAGGTGCATTTAGCTTAGGTTGCATTTGTGTACTTAATATTTAGTTAAATTGCATTATTATTATTTGGAATATAAATAAGTGCATTCATATTTTTATTCATTTAAAAACAAAAGCAAATTTTAGGTAAAATTAAAAAAGATAAAAAACTATTTTGAAGTAAGATTAGTTTTGCTTTAGTATTTAGAATTAAATTTCTAAATTTAAGAAAATAAAATAATAATAAAATTGTGTTTTGTGCTTTATTGAGTTTTTGTGTTTTATTTGCTTGATTTTTATTTTTGTTTTATATTGAATTGCTATTGATTTGAGAGGGGAGTTCTTTTAAAGATATCATAAGGAAGGGAAATCAAGGAAGGGGAAAATAGATATCATTTCCAGTGGGATAAATTATATCCATGAGAACAAATTTGGAACTTAACATGGAGAAGATTTATCAAACAACCAGCTTGGCCATTATCTGAATGATTTTCTCTGGTAAGTTATTTCATCTTTCACGATTACTCTTTTAAATCCAGATTTATTCTTTTGAAAAAAAATCACCAAGTATCTATATTGGAAAGCAAGTCTTGTTTGGTCTCTTATCAGGCATTCTGTCAACAAATTTATGTCAATTATTTTGAATGCCATGCAATGCAGGATTTTTGGCCATTAATGGGGTTTGAGTTGGATTATTGAATTTAGTTTGGGATGGTGATAATCATTGAGTGAAATGGGTTTTACGAAGAATTTGTAAGGAAACTATTTTTGTCTTATCACCGATGGATTGAATTGCTTTGTTAATTACGGTGGGAGCCTCCTTGTAGGTAAGCTTCATCTTAGTTATCACTACTGAGCTATCTCTTTTGTCAATTTCTTTTCCTTCCTGAGGTCGCGACAAAGTATAGGAATTGGCCTTGCACTTGCACATCGTATTTTTTGGACAATTTCTAAAGTCTTCAACAGTAAATCTATTCTGTGTAAACCTACAATCATTGTTGTCCATGAATCAACATTTGGCGAATTTCCTCTAACATTTATACTTTAATAATTTCCCATACCATTATTTTTCTAGGGCTCTCTATTTGGGCAGTGCCACAGTGAGTGGCTTAAGCTAGGGCACAGACCAGGGAAATGATTTACGCCTGCCAACTACATATGATTAGCATTCTTTTTAAGCTTTTAAACAAATCCATTTTGAATCTATCTTGCAAACCTTGGTTACTTATGTTTGGTTGTGAAGTCCAACCATCCTTTTGGTCAATAAACTTTTTCCACTTCCTATTTCTTGTCTCTTCGTCCACACTGAAGACTTTGTATATATACTAGAGAATGAAACATTAAATGATTGATGAAATTTCATGTATTTGTTGTTTATAATAAAGAGATGAATACCCTATTTTCCCCGTGGATGTAGCCAATTGATTGGTGAACCACGTAACTTCATTGTCTCTGTGTGTTGGATATTTTTTTATCTCTGTTTAATTTGTTGTAGAATTATATTGCTCTGTTCTACCCTGTTTTCTTAACAATTAGTATCATAGCGCTGAAAAGAATTTGAAAAACCCACTATCAAATGAGAAGAGATGGAGGAGGCAAATAAGTGGAGGATCGAAAATATCTCAAGCCAAAACTTTGGGATGTGGAAGTTGCAATTAGAAGCTCTGTTAATTCAAAACGATCTTTCAATCATGTTGGAAGGAAAATTGAAAAAGCATGCTACAATGTCAAATGAATACTAGGACAATTGGATAGGAAGGCGGTGGCAACTATTATTCTCTCCCTATCCAACAATGTTTTATTCAATGTCTCAACAGAAAAGATAGTGAAAGGATTATGGGATCATTTATCAGACAGGTATGAGATGGTCTTTGCATCAAACAAGGTATTCCTAATGAAGAAATTGTACAATTTAAAAATGAAGGAAGGTGGTAATGTCTCAAATCATTTGAATGAATTTAGTGCTTTGATTAGTCAGTTAATTTCTGTGAGCATCAATTTAGATGATGAGATCAAGGCAATTTTACTGTTGTGTTCTTTACTTGATAGTTGGGAAGGAGTTGTTATGGCTATTAGCAACTTGGTATCTAGTAAGAAGGGAAGCGTGCTAAAACTTGATGTTGTTGGGGTTCTTCTAAGTGAGGACATGAGAAGGAAAAACCAAGGTACATCATCGGGAGATGCTTAGGTAATCGACAATAGAGGGAGATCACAAGAATGAGGTAAGAATAATCATAGAAGAAGATCAAAGTCCAATAGAAGATCAAAGTCTAGGGGCAAAAATATCAATTGCTAGTATAGTGGTAAACAAAGCCACATGAAAAGAAAATGTTGGTCTTTCAAAAAGGTTGAAAATCAATCAAAAGAAAATGAGGCAAATGTAGCTTATGAAGAAGATGCAGGTGCTCTTGTTTTGTCTATAGGATAAGCTACCACATATGTTTGAGTGCTTGACTCAGGAGCATCTTTTCATGCTACATCATGTAGGGAGTATTTTAAAAATTATCAAATTGGCAACTTTGGCAAAGTTTACCTTGGTGATGATGAGCCTTGTGATATCATTGGCAAGGGATATGTTTTATTAAAATTGAAAAATGGTAACAACTAGTTGCTAAGGGATGTTAGACATGTCCCTCAACTCAAAAGAAATCTAATTTCAGTCAATCAGTTGGATGCTCACGGATGTTGTGTCACTTTTGAGTCAAGTGCGTGGAAGGTGACAAAAGGAGCCTTGGTGATTGCTAGAGGAAGCAAATTAGGCACTTTGTATGTGCTAGAGGGTCAAACAAAAGTGGGAGCTGCAATGATAGTTGTGGATAGTGGAATAGAACTTTGGCATAAAAGGCTCAGTCACATGAGAAAAAAGGGTCTTGAGATTTTGCACAAGAAGGATTAGCTTCTAGGTTTGAAATCGGTAGATTTAGAGTTATGAGAGAATTGTGTATATGGAAAATAGAAGAGGACAAGATTCTCTACCAAGGAACATGAAATGAAGTCACAATCATTGGAATTAGTGCATTCAGATGTCTTTGGCCCCACAGAGGTAGCATCAATTGGTGGGTCAAATTATTTTGTTACTTTTTAGATGGTTGCACTAGGAAGGTTTGAGTTTATATGTTGAAAAAGAAGTCTAAAGTATTTGGTATATTTAAAACTTTCAAAGCACTTGTTGAAAACCAAACTGACAATAGGGGTGAGTATTGTTCAAAAGAATTTGATGAATATTATGTAGAGAATGGTAATCGGAGGGTTGAGATTGTTCCTCTTACACCACAAGAAATGATGTAGCAAAAAGGTTGGACATGGCCATTTTGCAAAGAGCACGTAGTGTGCTCTCAAATGTTGGTTTAGGAACACTTTTTGGTGGAGGGTGTATATACAACAATGTATTTGATTAACTGAGGTCCATCCTCTCGGTTAGATTTTGAAGTTTCCAAGGACAAGTGGCTGGGAAAAAGGATTTCCTATAATCATCTATGAGTGTTTGGGTGTGAAGCATTCATTCATATCCCATAGGAACAAAGAATGAAGCTTGATGTGAAGTCAAAACAATGTATCTTCATTGGATATGGAGATGAAAAATATAGCTACAGGTTGTGGGATCCAGTTGCCAAATAGGTCACACGAAGCAGAGATGTGATCTTCAATGAAAAGGTAATGGGAAGTCTACCAAAATAGGGGATGCAAGCAAAAGAATATGTGCCACTGGATGATATCACAGATGGCAGTGATGTGCTTAATCCCTAGCAATAGCCATAACAACATGATCAACAACTATAAGACACACATCTAAATCCGTTGCCACACTCACAAGGTATGCCATCTAATATAAACTCATTCCCTAATAATCTTCCACCTAACTATTACCAAAGTCTACCGTCTAACATACAAAATCTGCTGCCAAATACACATTTTAACTTGCAACCCAATTCAATGAGTCTTCCGCCAAACCTTGAGAATGGACTGCTAAATACATACTCTAGTCACTCACAAAATCAATCACAAACTCCACTACAAGGGAAGGAACATCATGCCAACACCTCTGAAGAAGGTAATCCACAAGAATTGATCCCTCAAGTTCGCAGGTCAAATAGGGAGTGCATGCTTCCTACAAAATATAAAGATTTTCTTCAACACTTATTGATTTCAAATGAAGTTGAACCTGCCATGTTTGAAGAAGCATGTAATGATAAAGATTGCAAACAATGGATGGAAGCTATGAGAGATGAGATGGGATCTCTGATGGCAAATCATACTTGGGATTTAGTGTCTCTTCCACCTAATAGGAAAGCTTTGGAAAACATATGTGTATATAGATTGAAGGAAGAAGAAGGTGGGAAGAAGAGATACAAGGCTAGATTGGTGGTCAAAGGCTATGATCAACAGAAAGGTGTTGATTTCACTAAAAATTTTCCACCAATTGTGAAAATGACTTCTATTAGAGTAGTGATGGGATTAGCAGCCTTTTATGATCTTGAATTGGAATAGCTCAATGTTAAGACAACCTTCCTACATGGTGACCTGGAAGAAGAGTTGTACATGAAGCAACTTAAAGGTTTCAAGAAAGAAGGTAAAGAGGATTTAGTTTGCAGACTGAATCAAAGTTTGTATGGGCTGAAATAAGCTCCAAGGCAATGGTATTTAAAATTTGATTATTTTATGGCTCAGCAAAATTTCTCCAAGTGTGAATTTGATCCTTGCGTGTATTAAATGGTTTTGGAGAATGGTGAATTTGTCCTGCTATTATTGTATGTTGATGATATGCTAGTGACAGGAACTAGCATGGTTGTAGTTAGCCAATTAAAACAACAGTTGGCTAAGAAACTTTCAATGAAGGATTTGGGTGCTATGAAGCAAATCCTTGGAATGAAAATTATCAGAGAATCTTGGAAGAAGGAAATTAAATTGTCGCAAGAGAAATATATTGAAAAGGTGTTGAATAGGTTTAGTATGAAGAATTCTAAGGTAGTGAGCACACCTCTAGCTGATCACTTCAAATTATCATCTGAGATGTGTCCTAAGACATAGGAAGAGAAAGAATACATGGAAAGAGTGCCTTACTCCTCTACTGTTGGGAGCCTTATGTATGAGATGGTTTGCACAAGACTCGACATTGCTCATGCAGTGGGAGCGTCAATAGGTATATGAATAATCTAGGAAAAGTTCATTGGCAGGTTGTAAAATGGATTCTAAGATACCTGAAGGCACACCACATCATGTATTGAGGTTTAGAGGATAAGATACACTATTGCAAGGATATGTTGACTTCAACATGGCTAGTGATTTAGATAAAAGGTGATCTACCACAGGGTATGTGTTCACATTTGCAGGGGTAGTGATCAATTGGATTTCTAGATTGCAAAAGGTGGTGGATCTCTCCACTATGGAAGAAGAATATATTGCAATCACTGAAGGAGCTAAGGAGATGTTGTGGTTGTAGTGATTATTAGATGAATTGGGTAGTAGAAAACAAGATTTTATTTTGTATAGTGACAGAAAAAGTGTAATTCTTTTAGCAAAAAATCTAGCCTTTCATTCACAAACAAAGCATATAGAGCTTTAATATCATTTTACTCGAAGTGTCCTTGAATAGGGTAAGCTAAAGTTGGAGAAGATTCATACTAGTCTCAATCCTATAGATGTGTTCACTAAGGCTATTTCAAAAGAGAAGTTGGAGTTTTGTAGAGCTTCTCTTGGTTTGGTAAACATGTGACAATAAGACTGGAAAAGCAGGTGACATCTCTGTGTGTGGCTATTCATAGCATGGATTGGAATTCAAGTGGGAGATTGTTTGGTTGTGAAGTCCAACCATCCTTTGGGTCAACAAACCTTTTCCACTTCCTGTTTCTTGTCTCTTCATCTACACTAAAGACTTTGTATATATACTGGAGAATGAAACATTAAATGATTGATGAAACTTCATGTAATTGCTATTATTTATAATAAAGAGATGAATACCCTACTTTTCCCGTGGATGTAGCCAATTGATTGGTGAACCACATAACTTTATTGTCTCTGTGTGTTGGATATTTTTTTTTATCTCTGTTTAATTTGTTGTAGAATTATATTGCTCTATTTTGCCCTATTTTCTTAACAACTTAGATGTCTACTAGTGCAGTTGAAATTACATCATCTGATGAAATCTTTCTATCCTTTAGTTTCCTTATGGTGAGACATGGAGGATGTTGGCATAGGTTGCAGTCTACCCACGGTTGCCTAATAGTTTCTAAGGCTCTTTTCATAAATTGATTTGTGAATTTTAGAATTTCATTTGTTGACTATTTCATTTGGCGTGATTCATGCCTCATCACTCACCTCTCTTAACTTATTTAAGAGGGAAAACATTGTTGAAGATTAATGACGTTCCTGCAACAACTATCTTCTTTTCTCATGTACAACAACACATTTTTCTCATGTACAACAATAGAATACCACGTTAGATCGATTATTATTTTTTTCCCACTCTAAATAGTGTTTGAACCTTCTTCGCTCATGGAGGTCATCAGCCCAGGGGGGCCTTGTCCCCCTCTGGGCCCGCAGGAGATTCCTACTGATGTTGGTACTGCCTTAGTTAGTACTAATGAGCCCATTTCCCCAGCCTCAGGTTTAGACCCCAAGGCTTGGAAGCAGGCCCTGCTAGGGGAGTCTAGTAGGCTTGCAGAAGCTTTTGAAGACCCGGTGCAGTCAGAACTTGGGGATGGAATAAACTTCCAGATCCTAGACCAGGTGATGGACAAAATAACTTCCTCCTTGGAACTCTCCCTGGTTGGTAAGTTCCAAGCTCTAAGGCCTAACATAGACATGGTTAGACGTTGGGTGACTGCTAGATGGAACCTAAAAGGTAGCATGGTGACTAGTGCCATGTCAGGTGGTCTGTTCCTCTTTAAGTTCACAACTAGAGAAGACCTAGTCGCGATATTAGCAGGAGGGCCATGGATGTACGTCAAACACAACCTCTGCATAGGGCGCTGGAAACCAGGTTTTGATGCAGCAATGGAGCTCAGAAGGTCTGCTCCAGTTTGGGTCAGACTCCCTGGACTTTCCCTAGAATTCTGGGATGAAGATATTTTCACTTGGATTGACAACTCTTTTGGGCATTTTATTGCTCTAGACAGCACCACCAAACACAAAACTAGGTTGGTATTTGCTAGATTTTGTGTTAGTGTAGATATACATAAGACTTTGCCTAATACTATTAAGCTAAAGTCTAAATACGGTAGCTAGGAACAATAGCTAATGTATGAGAACTCTACTACCTTCTGCCAAAACTGCTCTAAAAAGGGGCACCTTATTAATGAATGCAAAAAACCAAGGCCTAAGAAAAATAAACAAGTCTCGGAAGATGAGAATGCTGTGGAAGATTACCCATTCAAAGAGGACTTGCTTGAAATCATTAAGTCCCCCATCAGGACTACAGTTCTGGAAGGAAGCCAGGATCTATGTGTCCCGGTGGAAGTCCCTCTTGCTCATCCTAGTGAGCCCCATCAGCCTGAGTTACAACAGGATCTCGAAGTAGACCTACAAGAGCAGTTGAAGAACTCCCCCTAGACTCGAATGAGACCGAGGATGGAGAAATCATAACCCCCAACAAGAATACCCCTCCCTTGTCTGGAGGAGAAAGGGCTACTTAGGGACTGTCAGTTGGGCTGGAGGCTTTGGTGATGGAAGGAACTCAAACTGTTGTCCAGGGAAGTATAGAGAAGTCTATCCTATCACCCACCAAGGTCCTTTCCCCGGGGGCTAGTACTAGTAACCAAGAGGGATGGATCACTCCCAAGAAGAAAGGGAAAGGACACAATAAGAAATCTACAGATGTGGGGACTAAAGGAAAGGTAGGGAGGCTATCCTTGTGTGAAACTAGAACTAGGGAAGCGACCAAGGAAACCACCTATGGGAGACAAAGCACTCTGGAGGCTATCTCCAGAAGACCCCCCAAATGAAGATTATCACCTTGAATGTGAGAGGGCTCAACAGCCCCCATAAATAGCTCATGATAAGGAGCTGTATCTTTGACAATAAGGTCAATTTCATTCTTCGTCAAGAAGTTAAAATATCTGAGGAAAAATTTAGAAAAATAGCCAATAATATATGGCCTATGGCCGACTACATTATTAGTCCCTCTACAGGAGCTTCTAGAGGTCTGGTTACCATGTGGAACAAATACAACTCTTCAGGCTGTTACTACTCACACAACAAGAGTAGCCTAGAAATTGAATGCACAATGAACAAGAAAACTTGGAAGTTGATCAATATTTATGCCCCCAACACTAGAAATGCCAGAAAGGAACTATGGGAAGATCTGAGCTCCAAAATAAATGATGAGAGAAGGACCTTGTGGATGCTAGGGAGAGATTTCAACACCCCTCTTTACCCCTCGGAAAAATCAGGGGGCAATATGGACTACTCTGACAACATGGTGGACTTGGTGGTCTTCCTAAGGCAAACTGGGCTTATGGATTTGGAGGTTAATAACCAACCCTATTCTTGGACCAACAGAAGATGGGGAGATCAACTAATTTAGGTTAAGTTGGATAGAATGGTGGTTTCTTCTAATTGGGACTTGGTTCAAAACTCTACCCTCTCAACTCTTCCTCGCAATATTTCTGATCATAACACCCTCCTTCTTTCCTGGACTGAAGGTGACCCAAAGGGTCCTTTACCTTTTAGCTATGAAATAATGTGGGCCTCTCACCCTGACTTTAAAAATTGCATTGCAAAATGGTGGAGAATCTTGGTTCATGGATCTCCTATGTTTAGACTCACCCAAAAGCTTATATATGTCAAAAATAAAGTTAAGGACTGGAACAAATTCTTCTTTGGTAATGTGTTGCACCAGAAAAAATACATCACTGAAGGCCTTATGGAAGTTCAAAATAAGATGGCTAAGGGGGATGGAAGTGAGGACACATATAAAATAGAAGAGAATCTAATCAAAAACCTCAAGGACATTATCAGTAAGGAAGAAATCTTCTGGAAACAGAAGTCTAGGGTGCAATGGCTAAAGGAGGGAGATAGGAATTTAGTCTTCTTTCACCATTCAGCTATGAAACACAAAAAGAGGAACAAAATCACTAAGTTTCTTGATGAAAACAATAGGGAAGTAGATGATGATAGAGAAATGGGGTATCTTGCAACCAATTATTTTCGTAACTTCCTGACAGAGTAGAAAAATAGAACTGATAGTATAGAGGAAAATAATCTTCTAGACAATATTCCCTCTATCCTTTCGGAGGAAGACAAGAAGGGGCTGCTGAAGCCTATCACTGAGGAGGAACTCAGGTCAGTTGTGTTCTCGATGGGGGCTTTCAAAGTGCCAGGGCTTGACGGGTTCCACCCTGCCTTCTTCCAAGAATTCTGGGAGATAGTGGGATATGATGTCACCAGTGCTGTCAAGGACTTTTTTAAGACTGGTAAAATTCTCAAGCAGATCAATGCCACATTCATCGCGTTGATTCCCAAGAAAAGTAACACTAAAAATATGGCTGATTTCCGTCCCATTAGCCTTTGCAACACCATATATAAAATTATCACCAAGACGTTGGTCCTAAGACTTCAACCTCTGCTGGATAGTCTCATTTCCAATTGCCAGAAAGGTTTTGTCCCAGGAAGACAGATTATGGATGTTGCTATCTCGACCCATGAGATCATCCACTTGATGGCAAGAAGTAATAGTCTGAGTATGGCTCTAAAACTGGACATATCTAAAGCTTATGACAGAATCTCCTGGGACTTCCTGCTCAAAGTCCTTAGAAAGTTTGGGATCAATGACAAAATGCTCAACTTGGTTAAAGAATGTGTCACCACTGTCAAGTATTCAGTTTTAGTGAATGGTACTCCTCGGGAGTTTTTTTATGCTGGTAGAGGTATTCGTTAGGGAGACCCCCTTTCCCCTTATCTATTCATTATGTTGGCTGAAGTTCTGGGAAGAAACATCCTTTCCCACCTAGATAATCATACCCTCTAGGGTGTCAAAAAGGTGTCCACCTTAAGACCGTCAGCTGTCCAACAGTTCGTTGATGATACTATGCTTTTCGAGGTGGCTGCGGTTGTGGATGCCACAAGATGGAAGAACTTGCTAAACACTTGTGCAGAGGTGTCTGGGCAATACATCAATTATGAAAAAAGCAATGTGTTCTTCTTCAACACTAAGTTGGACCTACAAGTTAAAGTGAGAAATATCTTTCAGTGCAACCAGGCTGCCCTCCTGGCCACTTACCTGTGTTTACCTCTCACGGTCAAAGATGTGACCCCTACTTTCTAGAATACTATCCTAGAACATATCCAAAAGAAAATGGAGGGGTGGAAAGGTAAACTTCTTAGCCAAGCTGGTAAACATCAACTTCTAAAGGCTTCCTTGCAAGGCATCCCCACCTATTTTCTTTCCCTGTTTAAAATTCCTAGATACATGGCGGAAAAATTAGAAAGAATCCAGAGAACCTTTCTATGGACTGGTGTGGAGGAAAAGAAGAGGATTTTGCTGGTTGGTTGGGACAGAGTCTATCTACTCAAAATGCAAGGGGGACTAGGAATCAGAAAAATTCAGGAATGAATAAAGCTTTACTTACCAAAATTGGTTGGACCTTCCTTAAGGAGGAGAAAGAGTGGGTTCATATTATGAAAGCTAAATACCTACAAAATGGCCCCAATTTAGGTATTTTGAATAGAGATACACTTCCCAAAGGTTCTATCATTTGGAACAAAATGACCAAAACCAAGAATACGCTTTCCCAAGGGATTAGATGGAAGTTGGGTAAGGGGGATTAAATTAGATTCTGGGAGGATAACTAGTTAAGGGAAGGCCCTCTATCTGATGGAAAGAACATGAACACTAAGGAGAGAGCGATAAGTTTTTTTGGCAGTTCGGTCTACAACTACATCTCTAACCAATCCCACAACCAAAGAAGATGGAAGAATCTCTCAGATTGCTGTAATTACCAGGATGAGAAGTTGGAGTTTCAGATTCTGCAAAATGAATTGGACAAGCACAAAATCTCAATTTTTCAAAGGGAAGATGAAATGCTATGGGGCCAAGAGCAAAAAGGAAAATTCTTGGTTAAATCAACTTAACACCTACTGGCAAACAATGGATTGGAGAGTCAGTTCTCGAAGAATGTCTGGAACAATAATTTGTTACCTAAAGTCAACTTCTTCTAGTGGGTTGTGGCTCACAATAAAGTCCTATCCATTGATAATATCAATAAAAGGGGATTCCAATTGGTTAATCGATGTGTTTTGTGCCTTAAAGAACAAGAAACTATGCAACACCTTCTCTTCCACTGTGAGTTTTCTAAAGAATTATGGGGGAAAACTCTTGAGAATCTCAACCTGGAATGGGTTTTCCAGGAAAACTTAATGGACTTCACACCGAGCTGGAGCTCCTCCTTCTCTCACCCCAGGATAAGGGAACTCTGGAGACAGATACCCCCCACTTCGGATGGAGTGTTTGGAAGGAGAGAAACAATTGTATCTTTAGAGAAAAGGCTTGATCTGCTAATGAGATTTTTTTCTCCTTTTGCAGGGCAGTGGCTGAGAACTTGTCCTCTTGTACTCTACTCATGGCTGAAAAACCCCCTACCCCGGTGGAAGTCTAGATTGCCAAGAATTGGCAACTGAATGCTGACATGAACAAGGTGGACAATTCCAAAAAGATGGCTAGAATCAACACTCTTTGGAAACCCCCCCCAGAGATTGGATCAAGCTCAATTTTGATGGTGCGAAAAAAAAGAATACTAGGCTAGCTAGCGGTGGCGGGATTTTTAGAGACTGCCATGGAGCCTTAATTGCGGCTTATGCAGGGGGTTTGGGAATCCAATCCAATAATGTTGTTGAGGGATTGGCTCTATTAAAGGGCCTAAAAATTGCCCATTCTATGGGAATAGACAATTTGCAAGTGGAAGGGGACTCAAAAATTATTATAGATGTGGCCCTTGGAAGGTCTGACAGTGGTTGGAAAATGAAGAGCATCACAGAAGATATTGTCTACTTACTATTCGGATTCAAATAGAAGGAGGTTGGGCATGTGTACCGTGAGGGAAATAAAGCGGCGGATGGTCTGGCTAACCTGAGACAGAACATGGACACTTGGCATTGCTGGAGAAATAAGAACAACCTTCCGCAGCAGATTCAAAACCTTATTGATAAGGAGCTATGCCCCACCCCTAGTCAACCATGATTATAAACACTCATCCTAGGGAGAGCTCGGGGGGCCAGCTGGGATCCTGTATCAACTACTAACTAGACCCATGATCCAAAGATATGGGTGCCACGAATTTGTTGTGCCAGATCACTCATGTTAGGGATGAGTCTTGTCTTCGTCATAAAGCAAGCTTAGATGGCCAATTGGGATTCTGAATTAACCACCAACTGGACTCGCGGATCAAAGGTAAGGGTGCCAAAAGGTTGGTGGGCTAGAACAATATAAACAGTACGGGATTTTGTCTCTGTAACAAAGGTTGCATATGTACCATGCTGAGATGGAGGCTTGAGGAGGGGTCTTGCACACCCAAGAATGTGGATTTTAGTGACTCCTTCACAACACTACTAAGAATGAGTTATAATGATGAGCATACTTGGCTCATTAATTATGATAAGAAAGGGAAAGATTGTTCACGCATGGTGAATATTATTAAGTATGCTCCCTACAGTGTGAGAAGGGACACAATTATCATTAACTTGAGATTTATCCGTAAAGCGAGGGAATTGAGTTTCATTGTTAAGTTTAGAACGACTGTCTACATTGCTAAGTGCTTTTTTGCTTCCTACATTGCCATTTCGAATCAGAGCCACTGGTGTAAAATGGGGGGAGATAGGTCGCACATGGAGACAAAAACTTGTGAAGAATTCAAAAGAAAACAAACCCTTTGGCATATTTTCCAAGAGGGTAGGGTCACTTCTTACCTAAAGTGTTTACAAGGCCATGGTGAAAGCCTTTCTATTCAGTTTCTGCGCTCCTATGAGGATTGAAAGGTCAAGATCAGAGCTGTGAGTTTTGATATTTTAGAAAAAGTGATTGGGCTTGCGATGAGGATGTCCACTGATGGAACTAAACACCCTAGGAAAAGCAAAGTGTCTGATACTGAAGGTATGATGAATTTTTCTCAAGCCTGGGGAGGTTCTGCACATCCTTCAGGGGGGATTCGACAGACAACTTCTACCTCAACCGTGGGAGAAGGTATGTTACATGATAATGAAGTATTTCACTTTAGAGGGAAGATTCAGGAGATTCTTCCATTACCATTTCATGCTGCTAAATCATTTCAGGCATAGCAAAGTCATTAGCTTTCCTTTTTATTTACTCTCATCTCTGGAAATTTCCATTGTGACTGCCAAAGAACAACATGCTTTTGACTCTAGCAAGCCTAAGATCTCATTCCACCAGGGGCTTATAATGAGAATCTACAAATTCCATCTTGCTCTCTACCCTCCTAAAGCTCTCACTCCTGTTAGGGTGGAACCCCCTCAGTCACCTAATTCTGCTCAAGGGAAGGTTAAACTAGTTATAATAACAAAAGTCACCCCTGCTTCTTATGCCACCTCCATAAAGACTGGTAAGAAAAAGCATACCACGACCAAAAGCCCTAAACCCACCATGGAAGACATCACTCCCAAATCTCCTGCTATGACCCCTACTAAAAGAAATTTTTTACAAGGCAACCCTACCCAAGTGACTCCACAGAAGAAGAAGCGGGGTAGCCTTGAGGAAGAGAGTGGCATTGACAGTGGGATTAAGGCTACTAAGACTACTATGGTGGTGAAGGAAGTCAGCTCAAAGGAGGGAAGTGAGGGTTCAGACAGCACTGGTGATGAGGACTACACTATCACTGATTGCAAACCTAGAGTGCCATCGACCAGGAGGTCAACGAGACTCACAACCAAGCCTACGTCTACTCCCAGAGGATCACTGCCTTAGCGGTGGAAGTTGATATAGTGGAACCGCAGGTTGAGGAATGGCCCGGAGGAAAGAACAAGGAGGATTCGGTGAACCCATAGAGAGATAAAGGTTCTAAAGATGAAAATAAGATGGTTTCTATTGAGCAGTAGGGTGTGGATTCGGAGGGCAACAACAATTTGGATACAGTGACTGAAACGAAACAAATGGGGGAGAATTCTCAGTGAACAAGGAAAACAAAAGTGATAAGATGGAGATTGATGATGAGGGTCCCAACAATTTCCCCAATTCAACGTTCATGGTTCGGACTCCGTCAGCTCTGAAAAGGGGAAAAAAGGAACAGGTAAAAAGAAAAAAGGTGGAAAGAAGACCAGTAAAGACAAAGAAATCGAAACCCTTTTAGCTAGACTCAGTGATCTGGAGCGGAAGTTCAACAGACTAGCTAAGTTCTAAGCTAAGGTGATGCATAGGTCTGCTACCACTCTGGCAATACTTTAAGGTGAGGAACTTATGGGCCAAGGGGTGAAGGACAAAAAACTGAAAGAGTACCAGGATGTTTTCCAATTCCTAGTGGATGACTGGGATAAGATGTTCAGTTAGCCTTTGGAGGCTTGGTCTGCTGTCCATCTGCTATCCATCTGCTGTCCTTCTGCTGTGTCTATGGTTTCCTATTATTTTTGTCTTTATGTTTTATGCTTAAACTTTGATGGTTTTTCTTAAACTGTTATAGTTTTTGGTGCGCCTTTTTTGGCTATTCTGTACTGGGATCGGCACCCTTTTTTGCCGCTTATCTTATCAAAAACAACACATTTTTCTACAATTATCATTCTTCCTCAACTAATTAAATATGTACATTATGAAACAAAATCCAACTCCTCAATGCAACCATGTCTCTATATCTTTTATTGTAATTGTCATTAATAAATGCCTCGGGTTATCTAGTAAATCAAGGTTAAGTTTCTAAAGCCATGAAATGACTCTCTGTTGAATATTTGTCATGCCTTGCTACACATCCTCTTATGTATGCATTTTGGGATGGCCTTACTCCATTCTAAAGCATCATGTAGGTTGAAAAATATAGCCTTACATCTAAGTATTGCTTATGCCAAAAAAAGAAGAAAATTTTCTAAACCTTGTCTTTTTTTAATAGTTATAGTTATAGCTAATGCTAAAGACACCCAGCCTTTAACATGGTTGAACTTGGTTATCATTTGATTGCTCTTATAATGTTCTAGAAAACTAGATAGATCCCATTCCATCTTGATGGCCTTTATCTTAGCTTGGTTCATTTGCTATCTAATTACTTGTGCTTGAAAATTAAGCATTTTAAAATATCATAACTTATCCTCTCTAGGTATTGTAGAAGTCAGAGTGATGATTAGTGATAAATGATGTGTTATCAATTGTTGGTTGATCTTGACTTAATATACACATTTATTATTAATAAATAGGTGGATTCAAATTGACATTCATTTCCCTTGGGCAATAATATCATTGTATAGTGATTTACACTTATCTCTTGTGAACAAATTTATTGCATTAATATCAAATTGTTCAAATTTTTGTTTCTAATTTTAGATTCCATCTTCAACTACTAAGTTTAGTTTAGTTTTTCACTATAAGGATTGATAGATCATAGATGTTTGATTTTCTTAAAGTATTTCTAAGCATGATCTAGATATTATGACCTATTGAGGTGTTGTGTTGATTTCAGGGATTCTCAACTATACTTCATAAAACCTTAAGTTTATTATCCTATTCTTTAATCCATCTTGTTATAGTCGAGATATCATAATATTATGATTAGGACTACATTTTAATTATTGCATGTTTATATGATTTGAATTCTTCATAACTCGAGAGTAGATTGGGATAATATGGATTTATTTATTTGTCTATTAAGAGGTTTGAGATTGAACACATATTATGATAAATTAAGAATAGGAAGAAGCTAAGAACATGACTTAAGAATTCTATGATATGAATTGATGAAATTTCATACCCTACTAACATTGATATGTTATTTATTGTTTAATCCTAGGATATGATTATTATTATGTGACACGGTTCCTCATAAGGAGCTTGAGCACTTTTAAGGTTGTTTTCCTTTCTTGACTTGTATTATATGTCAACTCTTACCCTTGAAAGAGGTGTATTGACTTGATATGAGTGTGGTAATTATAATCTTTGACAACTATTGTAATCTTTTGATATTGTATCTGAAAAAGGTAAAGGTTGAACACCCTACTATTAGCCACTCATATTGTTATCATGATTATTCATTACATTATTCTTCAATTTGAAATGAAATTCTCTAATGAGAAACCTATAGGTTGTAGAAAAATAAACCTAGAATATCAATTGTAAGACGCGTAATTGAATGATACTAATCATATGGACTTTAGCATTTAGCTATTATCTACTTAGAGAGTATAGCATCTAAGTGGTATGACACATTATTTTATTGTGTTTTTTTGTTATTATTAGAAATTGAAATGTTTCCTTTTGGTTGAATTTCAAGATATCACGATGAGATGATTAGGACTTGATTATTCTAAATTTATGAATATGTTGTGGGATAGCCTCTATAGTGAACTGATCATTAGGCATTCTTATATTGGAAAAGTACATAATTGAAAACCATAATTAAAGGATTATGAATGTTAGATATGGACTTTCACTTCAGGATATATTTTTCCATCTTGGTAAATGTCAAGATAACAGTATGGGATAAGGACATTTGTTTCTTTCTTGGATAGTTATTGCATAGTATTGCTTCAGGCATTCATTGCCATTGTATTGTGTTGGCACCCAACCCATAAAATCCAAACCCTGAAATATTTGTGCCTAAAGCCCATCAGTATCCCCTTGTTGGTCCATTATTTTCCTTGGCCTAGTTTGATTATCATAAAAAAATTTAAGTGTGAAATCATCTAAATCCCCAAGTATTACTTCATTGAAAATTTCTAAGTGTAAATGTTTCATTTTGCGCACTGGCACAACTTTGTTCAAAATGACCAAGTTAGAATTTGCACTATAGCGCTAGCTGCCTTTGACAAAGTCTCCTCACACATTAGCGCAACTTTGTTAAGGGATGAAGGACCAAGGTTGCGCTCGTGCGTTGTAGTGCATCAACACAACTTTTCTCAACCCATAAAGGACCAAGGTTGCGCCCATGCGTTGTAGTGCATCAACACGACTTTTCTCAACCCATAAAGGACCAAGGTTCCACCCATGAACTGTAGTGCATCAACATGGCTTTGCTCAACCCACAGATGACCAAGGTTGTGCCCGTGTCTAGTAGTGCATTAGTGTAGCTTTTCTCAACCCGTAGAAGACCAAGGTTGCACCTGTCTTCTAACCCTATCATGCATCAGTGCAACTTCAATTTTATCATGTGATCTTGAGGTTGCGCTCTTGTACAAACTATTGTAAAGGTTAAGCATGGGCTTTTTTATGGGTTTCTTTGTTCAAATGCCTACACACCATGAATGCAAAACAACTATGATTGTAGGTAGGTGGGAAGTTGGTGGGCTTCGATGTGACTAATACAGAGGTAGATGGGCATTTAGGGTTTTCCCACCCATAGTGCAAAGGAAAAAATCATGCTATCTATCTGTGGATGAAGAGGTAATAGGGGTTGGTGATATTTTGGGTAGAATTTCTCTCTACAGGTGCCAAACATTCAAGTACAGTTAGGGATTCATCCATTGTCCAATTTTAGTTTTTTAGGAAGCATTTGACAAAGGTGTATGTGGATTACTTTGTAATTTTGATATCAATTTATGTTTTTCTCCATTGTTGTAAGCGTTCTTCCAAGAAAACTAGTGCAGTTAGGGTTTTCTCTTGCCACATTTTGTGGTGTGATTGTAACCTCTGATTTGAATGAATGTGATATCTCTTAATTCATTGCAAGCTTTTTAAATGGTCATTTCAGAGTTGTATATGGATGAATGTTGTATGGTGTTGGATTAATAAGTATTCTCATGGTTTGATATTGATTCGTATGCATCTGAATCTATTAGGTAGGAAGTCATACACCACTCTATTATTGTTTTCCTTTGATAAATGTGAGACTCTATAGCCCATTAGATAGGCACCAATCTGAGAGAACTATGCTCATCCACAACAAAAAAAGAATCAAAACGATAATCTCAAGTGTGAAGTAGTTTGTAAATCTGCATGCAATTTTAGTTTTGTGTTTTAGTTAGGGAATCATCTTTATTAAAGCAATCAAGTTTCATCCTTTCTGACTAATTGTGCATACCCACATCATGCATTATTGCATTGATGTTTTTGTCAACTTAAAAGAAGTCATTTGATGTAGTGAGTTTCTATCTAAACTAGTGACACCATTAGGGTTTAGAAATATATCTTAGGTATCACTGCTTTTGTCATTATCCTATACATATCTCATATTGTGATCAGTCCCTATTGAGGGATACCTCTAGAAACACCCTCCTTGGTTTAGTTAAATCAAAAGTGAAGAAGAGATTACCCACTCTTATAGTTGGCCTTTAACCATCCTAAATCTATGGATGAGTCCATGTTCTATTTTTTTTATGACATCCCTTGGCCTAGAAGATAAGAACATACTCTAGAATTTTGGACTTGTGGTTTTTGATCCCAACCTTTTGGTGCCATTGCCAGGGATAATTTACTTCTAGTTGAATCATTAGATTCTATTAGAATAGAGAAAATTCAAGTATTTCTTCCCACCAGGGAAGTGGCAACTCTGTTTAACCTTACCAAGAAATTTCTTACAATTGAAATAAATCAAAATGGATTGTAGAAGAAGACCAGAAGATATGTATGCACAAGAAATCTCATCAGACCGCTCAAGGAGCCAATAGAATAGATGGAGAGCAAGAAATGATGGTGAATCATATAGACTGAGTGGTCAAGATCAAGTGAGAACACCAGGGAGAAATGATACCTCTATAGATTTGATGGACTCATTTCAGTGCACATCATATGATTATGCTAATAACTGAGATAGAAACAATAGAAGAACAAATATGGATCAGTATGAAGTCAAAAGGAATGAAAATGTTATTGGTAGGGGAAGTAGGGATAGATTCTGGGATGCAAACAATTTGGAATACCAAATGAAAATGAAGAGACACATCAAAACACTTAGCTTCCCACTTCACCTACAAGATCACTCAGAAATGAGCATGAAAATATTCCTAATAATGATGGTTAGTTTGGACAGCCTGATGCTAATGAAAGGGAAAGGACTCTTGATAATGATCTATACTTGATCGTATCAGACAAAGGAAAAGGGAAGTACATGATTTACTCGATGCATAGCAGGCTCAACTTGACCAACAGACCCAGGTAACTCAAAATTCCCAGCAGTAGGGTAGGAATCAGCAACAACAACATCAACAAGTGGGACAATAGAGTAGGAATCCTGTTATTGTTCATAATCAGCCACCACAAAATCAAATGAATCAACAACATCAAAATGTCCAAAATCTCATAATTGCACAAAGAAGATAAGCAGAAAGGTTCCCTCTACCCAGGTAGCCTTTGGGAGTAGAAAGGTACAAGCAACTTGACTTCTTTTGTAATCCTGATTTTCCTAATCCTATTCCTAATGAGATTAGAGGGAAAATACCTAGATTCTAGAGTAACAATACAGTCACAGGTGAAGAGCACCTTAAACACTTCATAAATGTCAATGATTAATATGAGATAGAAAATGAAGATGTCATGATGAAATTGCTTGTGCATTCATTAGAAGAAAGCGCAAAGGAATGATATAAGGGCCTCCTTGATAATAGTATTGATTCATGGGATGAACTTATGAGGGTATTCTGGTTGCAGTATGGGGATAAGATTAACCCTAAGTTTGTCATCCATGAACTCATAGCTATCAAAAAGGCAATTAATGAAATAGTTGTTGATTTCAATAGCCGCTTCATCATGACCATGAGAAAGGCACATCCTCATCTCAGGCCCAATGAGTGAATGTGTTTAGTGTTGTATTGTGATGCATTTGAATCCAAAATTGGTTATTATTTGAGGGACAAGAGTCCACAAGCATTAAGGGAGGCCTATGCCACAACCATTTACATTTAAAGTAGCATGAGAGCTTTAGGGAAGCATATTAAGAGATCAGATGTAAAACTTTCCCAATCAGATAGGGTATCCTTGAACAAGCCTTTAACAACTGAAGATAATTTAGACAAACTCATGGGAGTCATGAAGGATGTGTCCTATAAGATGGCACAGAATGAGAAATATTTTCCTCCACAAGGTGTTGCAATACACTTCAATGAGGGACAAATATTGCATAATAGACCTTACAACACCGATTGGTCCAAAAGGCCTCAACAAAATGAGAGGCAAGTAGCTCTGAAGCAAGTAAATTTCAAACAACAAAATGAAAAGGAGACCCCAGATCCTTTAAGGAAAGATCATGTAAATTTTCAAGAGAGTCCTTTGTGGTGCAATACATGTTATCTTCCACATGATCATCCAAATTGCGTTGTTACTTATTCAGTAAGTAGGGAAGATGAATTCCCTAATGAAGCTGTTGCAGAGTACTATAGATATGACATCAATTAGTTTGCTACAGAGGGTCTTGAAAAAATGTATAAGAATGATTATTATGGTAGCTATGAGGAAGATGATTATATCTTCCAATATGATTATGATGCAAGGCCTAAGAAATATCAGTTGCCTTCTCATGATTTTGAGCACTTGAGACATCTCATGCAAAATAAGTACAAGAAATCAAAGCCATCTAATGAAGATATGAAGGCCTTAACTGGTGCAACCATTATGCGAGCTCAAGGTGGATACTATTAGAAACTTGTGTATGATGTCTGAAGATGTAATTGATGGCAACAAGCAAAGAAACAAGATTGGAACAGTTGTTTGGTCCGGAGAAGAAGACTTAGCTATAGCGACAGAGTAGCAGTATAATGGATGACATTGGTCCACAGGAGAAGATCATATCATGCGGATCAGGTATGTTGCTCATAGTCCTTAGATGATCAATTTTCCAAGATTTTAGTCTTTGATATGTAACAGAAGTTCATCTTCAAGAAGTCTAAGTCTGGTAGTGTAGTGAACAGAGGAAATTATAGCAGAACACTTAACTGAATTTGTCCGCATTCCTCCACTATCACATATGTTGCTATGCAAAGTTGAGGCATTGTAAACAATTGTTTGAAGTATCCAAATCTAGAGTTGCAAGTTCTTAGCTTCACCAGAGAGTTAGTTAGGAATATTTTAATATCGCTATTTGATATGGTATAGTTTAACTGTGACAGAGTATGTGTTCTAGTGGTCCGCATTCTACCACAAAAGAATATTTTGCTCTGTGGTTCTAGAGGTGTGATCTATGACATGTGAGGAGTCTCTAATATGGATTTGAGCAAGTCTTGTGGTTCGCAGTGGAAGATGTTGTCTAACAGTTGAATTGATCTAGTGAACAGTCTGTGGATAAGGCCAACATAACAGTATGATGTGTGTGTGGTAAGTTTTTGTGTTTAGAACTTAATCCTAAGTGGTGAAATAGTTAAGGCTGACATGTGTTAAGGTGTTTCAAATATTTTTTTGGGTCCGCCATAGATTTTGGAGAATGAATTTGGCCGACAGAGCACATAATGCATGACAACACGGTACACTTTATTAGGCTGACCTAATATGAAGATTTTGTTTGTTGCCGATATATATGAGATTGAATTTGGTGTTTGAAATGAGTAATGTGAATGTGAATGAGTGTAGTATGTGAATAGCAGAGCAGGTGACAAAAAGCAGAAGAAGAGAGATCTTGTTTAATGTAAAGGCAGAGCAGTGAAACAAAGCAGTCAAGATGAAAAGTTTTGAGACAATATTTTTAACATACATTGGAGCTGCATTCATGCATGTTTAGATGCAATCTAAGTAGTTCATTTTGGCAGTGAGCCATCTCCTTCTTTTCTTCTTTCTCTAGGCAGTGAGCATTTCTTTGAGCAATGAGCCCTAAGGAAGTGAGCCTTCTTGTAATTCAGTATTGCTATTACATAATATATTGTGAGCTAACACTCACCGTGGTTTTTCCCATCTTTGGGTTTTCCACGTAAAAATCCTCATGTTCATATGTGATGGATTTTGGTTGGTACTTCTAAGTTTAATTTGCTTTATTGTTGCATGTGGTAGATGGATTATTAGTTCAATAAGTAAGAAGTTTAATATAGTACTGATTCACCCCCACCCCCTCTCAGTACTTTGGGTGTTCAACAATTGGTATTAGAGCTTGGTTCCTGTAGAGTAAAATACTCTACATTTTGATTTTTTTGAGTTTCAGTTGTGCGAGTTCTAGTTTTGTTTCTGTGCGCTTCAGTTTTGCAGCAAGGGTTTTTGACACACAGCGTGAGCACAGAGTGCGGGCGCGAGGGTTTTTCATTTTTGAAAATTTTGCCAAAGTCCCAGAGTCTAGCGAAAGCCGCCAAGTGTCAGCACCTGGGGCACATTATACAGTTGCTTAAAGTTACATGGATGGAGCCACGCGTCCCTTTTAAATCCTTGCGGAGCATGCCAAGTGTCGACATTCGAGGATCAGTTTCTATAAGTTTCAAAGCCCCTTTTACAAAGTAAGTCTGGCGGGCCCCTTTTTAAGTTTCTCCCAGTGCAGCGGAAACCACCACGTGTTAGCAGCCGTGATACATTTTAGAGTTTCTTAGAGTGGCCACGAAGAATGCCACGTATCTTTTGCATTAAGGCAGAAGTCACCAAGTGTCGGCACCTGTTCCAGTTTCTTAAAAGTTTCAAACGTTCCTGTTGAATGTTTCTCATAATGTAGCGGGTCCCTTTTAAGAGTTTCGGTGAGCGCGAAAGGCGCCAAGTGGCAGATGCAGAGAGTGTCTTCAAAAGTTGCTTTAAGTTACATGGAAGGTGCTGCGTGTCCCTTTTCAGTTTCAGCGGAATGCTCCAAGTGTTATCTTCTGTAGGTTCCTTTTTGTTTTCATCACTAAGTAAAGAGAGTTACGCGGAGAGCACCAAGTGGCAACGTCCGTGGAGGTTATGTTTAATCACTAAAGTATCTCAAACTACAGCGGAAGCCGCCAAGTGTCATCTTCCGCAAGACCCTGTAATGTTTCAAAAGTTTCTTTCAGTTGTAGCGAAAAGCTCCAAGTGTCGTCTCCCGCAGAAGTCCCTAAAAGTATCTACAGTATCTCTAAGAGCAGCGGAAGCCGCCACATATACAGTTTCTCATGTTAGCGGAAGGCGCCACCTGTCTTTTTTTTTCTTTTTAAAGCTGCTCAGGCGCAGACTGTTGGTGGGTCCCATTTCTAATGTTTCTTAATTTTCAAAGTTCAGCGGACCGTGATAGATGGCGAAGCTGAGCATTCTTAATATAAGCCACAGTAAGGACTTTGAGTAAAGCAGACATCGCCACGTATTTTTTGAAAGGGCCACAGACGCTGCCAAGTGTCAAGTTCCAGTGTCTCCTGAGGAAGAAGCAGTTTCTTAAGAAAATCAAGCGGAGGATGCCAGGTGTTAGTTTCTTATTGTTTTGGAAAGATGAAGGAGTTTCAAGAAAGAGGCACATATGAATGCCAACTGTTTCAAGGGTTTATAGTCGCAAAGACTATCAGAAGCTGCCACGCGTTCCTCCCTGGTTCAAGTAAGTGGGGTTACATGTATCTGTTGCAGCCAATGAATTTGCAGAATGGCTAACCGTTTCTGATTCGAAAGAGATCCTCTGTCAGACACTTTCAGTTAACCACCAGTTCAGTTAGGCCGTTGAGATTTGGTCATGCAGGCAATCTTTGGGCTAGTTCTATGCTATAAATATGGGTTCAGATCACGGTGCCAAGGATATACAGATAGATGAGATATACGACATTGGAGAGATAGAGATTTTTCTACATCATAGATTGTTAGAGAACTTTGGGGATCTTTTGTAGTGGCTAGTAATATCATTTGCCTTTGTTCTGTTTTCTTGATTCAGAAAGTTTGTATAACTATGCATGATTCTATGCCTTTTATGTAACTAGAACATTAATAAAGACAGAGTTATGTGCCTTTGCTGATATTTTCTGTGTTATTACAAAATCTTCTAAGTTGTGAGCCTTTGATCCTATTTGTTTTTCATCTGTTACATTGATCATGCATTGTTTGCTCTTTAATGTGGCTGAATCCTAAAGTAGTTTCACTGTGCTTAATATTGAGGAACAAAATCACATTCCGGCGCATCACCATAGTTTAGTTTCTTTTTAGTTGCATTTGTGATTCTGTTTAATTCTATCCTTTTCCCCAAACACTTTTGAGATAAAGAAGAGCCAGCTTCTTTAAAATCTGGAGGTTACTCTGAAGAGCATTCCCACATTTCAGAGTTTCCCATGTTGGTGTTGGAAACAACGCAATTCTGAGCATCAACAGTTCCTTGGAAGAAGTCTAACATCTTGAGGAAGATCTTGGAAAGTAAACACATGGCATGAAGAAGGTTTGCTACTCCTCTTGAAGAAATTGATTCATTTGAAACCATAGAAGAAAAATTCTTGCTTGTTAATGAAGACAAATTAAAGGGTTGCCCATGAAGACCTTAAAAAGGTTGAATTGGAAAATAGGGATCTGAAAGATAATGTCAAGGAAGCAGATGAGTGTATCAAGAAATTAAGAGAGCAAGTCAAGAGATTCAAGGAAAAATACAAGGAGGCTAATGAGCAACTAATATCAGCAAAAGAGACCTTGAATGATCTGAAAGTGGAGATTGTGAAGAGAGCAAAAGTAGAAGAAGATCTAAATCAACTTGTGAAAGATAAATCAGAAGAATATGCCAAGCTACAAAAGGAAGTTGGGAACCTAAAGTATGATTTGGAAAAAGCAAAGAGTTATGAAGAAAAATTCAAAATAAGCTCTGCAAAACTTCATCAAATACTTGACAGTTAGAAGAGTCCTAATGACAAAGGAGGTTTGGGATTTGAGAAAGGTGAAAGTACCAAAACCAGTCAAGAAAAGAATGCAGAAATCAAGAAGAACAAAGGTAAACATATCCATAATCAAAGGAACAGACCTAGAAGACCACTGGTAAGGAAACCAAATGCTCAAAGGTACCCTTCTTTCAATGGTTATTGTAATATGCAATAAATTTGGTCATAAGGCTACTCAGTGTAGGAGCAGAGTGAATCAAAATGTTCTATCATTCTTCGGTCAGTGTTTCACTTGCAACAAAGTAGGTCACAAAGCTAATGAATACAAAAGTCAGATAAGGAATAGTTACAATGTTCAAACCTTCAAAGGTAACTGCTTTAATTGTAAGAAGTTTGGTCATAGAGCCAATGAATGCAGAAAGCAGACAAGGAACAACTATAACAACAAAAGGAATGCTCGATCTTTCAATGGGAATTGTTTTGCATGCAATAGATTTGGGCACAAGGTAGACCAATGCAGGTCAAGAATAAATTGGAGAATCAATAATCAAAGAAATGTTGTATGCTTCAACTACAACAAGCCTGGACATTTTGCAAGGTTCTACAGAAGTAAAAACATGAAGAGGGATAATCAGGCAGACTTGAAGAAACTAGAGAAAAAGGTTGATTCGGTAAAATTCAAGTAGGAGATGAACCAGGTGTGGGTTAAAAAGGAGGTAAAAGAGGTCAAGGAGGGGTCTGCACTAGTCACAGGTACAAATACTTCCTTCGGGAAGTAAATTAAGAGCTCCAGCTCAGGGGGAGCTTCAGTCAAAACTGTAAAACCCCTAGCTAGAAAAGTGGTCCTGATATCCAACACAAAGATATGAGTTATAAGGTTGAATGATAGATCTTATGAATAAGTTTTTGGCAGAAAATGATCTAATGCGGTAAATTGAAGAGCAATCTAGATCGACTGTGCTTGACAATGAAGTTTTTAACATCTTTTTAGAAGTTGGCATTTATTGCGATTAGGTTTTGGTGAATAAGGGATAAAAATCTTGCTTTTAAAGGAATAATCACTTTGCATTTAAGTTTTCAAGTGTCCAAGAAGATCTGAAGTGAGACCCTAATCAATTTCAATTATTTCTAGTGATTCAAAGTGAAGAAACCCTAATTCAATGAAAAAAGTATTTACAGTTGAAACTCTCTGTGAAATTATTTGAATTATTACAGAAAAATGTCAGCCCCACAAGTAATAGAGATCATAGAAAGGCCCCATCCAAAATTTAAGAAACATCATTCTAAATCAATGGAAGTTGACCCTAATGGTATATTTTTGGAAGTGTCGTATGGTGCTATGCATACGAAAGATGTTAGGGCATATATTCATACTAACCTAGAGGAATATGATCACATGAAACTAGGAAAATTGTACTTGGATGAACTAACTACTGTTAATATTGTATTGAAAGAAGAGTACAAAGTTCTGAATGAGAAGAAATTAGATACCTGGTTGGATTTTCCTATGATCCCAGATGATGCCTGGGTTAGGTACATCTTGAGTAGGGTTCATGATGAGTTTCTGTGGCTTGATGAACCATACATGATAACAAAAGAAGCCATCAAGGCTGTAACTGGTATGTCCTCCATCGGAAAGGTTCTAGATTTGAAGAAAATGAAGAACAATGTGGTAATGCAATTGACAGGAGCTAAATGTGATAAGAGAGCTCTCACCATAATTTGCATTGAGGATCTAACAGTCAGGTTTGGATCAATGGTCATTAGATACAAAGTGTACTTCTCTAATAGGGAGAATTTTGTTTCTACAACTGCTATATACACAACATATGACATGGTCAAAAATAACACAGATTATGACCTATGCAAATTGCTCTGGAGTGAACTAATGGAAATTTTGAAAAGAAAAAAGGAAACAAAATATCCTTTCAAATATGGAACTTTGATCTCTTACCTATTCTTCTACTTCCTGAGAGAGCTACCTAGTATAGGGAACATTGGTTGGCTTGATCATGCACCTATAGCTGCACAAATCAGAAATCACCTGAGTAGTTTAAGAAATGTGGACCAACAGAATGCAGTCTTATGGGGATATTTCAAGAATTTTCAAAAGAAAATGTAGAATAGGGCCCGGATCCCTAAAAATATTGTAATGAAGTATGAGAAGGAAATAGTGTTCATGGTAGATAAGGACAAATGTCTCATGGAGGATATTTAACCTAGAATAGTTTGGGTCCCACCTATGGGTTATGAGGTGACAAAAGAAGTCTTGATTGGTTTGGCAAATCTAATGTTGAGAAAACCTAGGGATCCCAAGGAAGAAAGGTTTGGGACTTATGAGGAACTTTCCCTCAAAGTGCATCTTGAGCACAAAGAACTAGAAATAAAGAAGAATGTATGGAAAATGGCTGAGGAATATACCAAGAGTCATGGGTTTATAGATGAGGAAATAAGCAAAGCAAGAGAAAAAATAGAGGCATCAAAATCTACAAGTGCTCTGGTAGAACATGCATCAAATGTTCAGAAAAGGAAAACATTAAAGACTCTGAAAAAGAAAGAGGAGAAATCTGAGCAAGAAAATCCCACAAGAAGCTCTAGAAGAAGAACAAGAGCTTCCACCATTGCAGAAATTACTTCCAAGAGCTCCGGACTTGAGAAAGAAAAGATAGAAGAGCATGAACCAGAGAATAAAATAGAAGAGAAGAAGAATAGAAAGAAAGAAAAGGCCATCAAAAGAGTCTATGTGAGCCTTGGAAAGGATGAAGAAGAAGAGGAAACAAAAACAGATGAGGAAGTCAAAACAAAAAGGACAAAAAAAAATGAAGCCACTACTGAGAACCCCTTCAGAAAAGATAAGGGGAAGAAGAAGAACAAAGAAGAAGAAGTAAGTTTATCCTTGGAAGCCTTAGTTAATGCATTTGCTCAACATGGTACCTTGAAGCCTATTGCTAACTTGTATGATGAATGATTAGATACAGACAAAGTAATCATTGAAACAATAATTGTAAGATATTTAGACATGTTCTACAAAACACTGATTGAAGTAATAGATGAGTTACCAGATACCTTAGCCATCATAATATCAGTAAGGAAAGAAGGTGCTATGGCCAAGGATATTGAGATCAAAGAATATGTCTTGTTTAAACTCTGTCCAGACATCACCCCTGAAGAAAGAACCAAAGTCACCAAAATCTTAGTGAGGAATTTAGAATCATGAAAAGAGTCAATGCTCTGATGTTCGGTGAAATAGAGAATGCGGTCAAGGAGACAAAGGAGATAACACTAAAAGTGCTACATGAACTACAAATTTCAACCATTGTTGATACTGATGAAGAGGAACAAAACGCTGGTGGTAACAATACAATTCTAGAAATAGATGTGGAACAGACCTTGGAACAAGGTACAATTAATCTTTTGGTGAGCACAAGGAGTGAAGAGGAGGTGAATATAGAACAAAGTGGAATAGTTCCTCTGGATAAACAAATGAAAGAGGTTGAAAAAGAGAAGTCTGAGGAAGCAAGAACAGTCCCTGAACAAGATAACTTTGAGTAATAAGAAGAGCAGAGAAAAGAGGAAAATGAACAAATGATGGACATTCTTGCTCTGGATCTTGAAGGAAATGAACAAGAAAGCATTCAAGATCCCCCTCTAGAAAGACAAGAAGTTGTAGTGTCTCATGGTGAAGAGATAAAAAGAGATACTACTAATTCATTAAGGGAATTTCTATTGAAGCAAAAAGAAGCTCAAAGTGTAGACACATCAGATTTACTATAAGGACAAATAGACATGACCACTATGTCTCCTTTGCAGAAATTAAAATTGGGCACAATGTTTCAAGCAACTGCTCAAGAAGAAATAATAAAGTCAAACATGAAAGATAATGAGCTGCTTGGAGAAGCAATAAATATTTTTGAAAAGATCATGCTCAGAGTTTAGAGAGATAGAACACTCTCTCCCATAGAGCATATGGAAAATCTTATAGAGTCTATGAATTCCCATTTTGAATCATTTGAGAAAGCTGCTGATAAAAGGGTAAGAGCTGAAATAGACAACAAGAGATTAATGGATCTAAAAGATAAGGCTTCTCAAGACAAAATTTTGTTAGATAAAAGTATAGAATATGCACAGTTAGCCCTCAAAGAAGCCAGTGAATTGTATCAATTTTGTCTCACATGGCTGGTTAAGAATAAAGATATAAAAGATAAAATAGATAAATAGGAAGCTCAGATAACGAAGATATCTAGATCTTATGATCCAACAAAAGAAGCTATTGGTAATCAGAGGGCTCAAGTTGAAACCATTCGTTCTAATATACATAAGTTGCAGACCAAGAGGGAAATCATAAAGCATAGAATGAGTCAACTCAAGGAAGTAGCAGGTTTCAAATTGCATCCTTGACCAAGTTAATAGTAGCTGCAGACAAAACAAGGAAAAACATTGAAGTCCCTGATACAATGAAGAAAGCAGAAGACTTGGTGGCCCAGATTAATGGGCACATACTAATGTTGAGTGATGCTAAGACTAGTTGGGATGAAGAAATAGTGCAGCTGAAGACAATCTATAAAGATATTCTCTCGGAACAACAACAATAGTAAGCATTTTTGACATCATTTGTATATATGTGGTACAATAAAAAAATAGATTTTGGCAACTTGTACATATCCTTGTATCATACACCTTTGCCATTGATGTCAAAGGGTGAGAAGAAATGAAGCATGTGAAAAACAATTTTAAAAAATAGCAAAGGAAACATGAAGACAAGGGGAGTAGTGTATAAAGAGAGAGGGGAGTTGTAACAAGTTTTTCACATCAAGTGTTGCCATCAATGTCAAAGGGGGAGATTGTTGGCAACTTGTGTATGATATCTAAAGATGTTGTCATTGATGGCAACAGGCAAAGAAACAAGATTGGAACAGTGGTTTGGTCCAGAGAAGAAGACTTAGCTATAGCGACAAAGCAACAGTATAATGGATGGCCTTGGTCAACAGTAGAAGTTCATATCATGCAGATCAAGTATGTTGTTCACAGTCCTCAAATGATCAATTTTCCAAGATTTCAATCTTTGATGTGTACTGGAAGTTCATCTTCAAGAAGTCTAAGTCCAGCAATGCAGTGAACAGAGGAAATTATAGCAGAACACTTAACTGAATTGGTCTGCATTCCTCTGCTATCACATATCTTTCTATGTGGGGTTGAGGTGTTGTAAACACTCGTTTGAAGTATCCAAATCCAGAGTTGCAAGTTCTTAGCTCCACTGGAGAGTCAGTTAGGAATATCTAAATATCGCTATTTGATATGGTACAATTTAAGTGTGATAGAGCATGTGTTCCAGTGGTCCGCATTCTACCGTAGAAGAATATTTTGCTTTGTGGTTCTGGAGGTGTGATCTATGACATGTGAGGAGTCTTTGATATGTATTTGAGCAAGTCTTGTGGTCTGCAGTGGAAGATGGTGTCTGATAGCTGAACTAATCCAGTGAATAGTTTGTGGATAAGGATGACATAATAGTATGATGCGTATGCAGTAAGTTTTGGTGTTTGGAACTTAATCCTAAGTGGTGAAACAGTTAAGGCCAATATGTGTAAAGGTGTTTCAAATATTGTTTGGGTCCGCCATAGATTTTGGAGAATGAATTTAGCTGACAGAACACATAATGCATGACTACATGATACACTTTATCAGGCTGACCTAATATGAAGATTTTGTTTGTTGCTGATATATATGAGATTGAATTCAGTGTTTAAAGTGAGTAATGTGAATGTAAATGAGTGTAGTATGTGAATAGAAGAGCAGGCGACAAAAAGCAGAAGAAGAGATATCTTGTCTAATGTAAAGGCAGAGCAGTGGAATAGAGTAGTCAAGATGAAAAGTTTTGAGATAGTATTTTGAACATACATTAGAGCTGCATTCATGCATGTGTAGATGCAATCTAAGCAGTTCATTTTGGCAGTGAGCTATCTACTTCTTTTCTTCTTTCTCTAACATAGAAATAGGGTTGTGTCATTTGTCACTGCTATTAATAGACAAGAACAACCTACTGTAATGCCTGGTAATGATGATGTGAGAAAAGGTTAAGATGAGACAGTAGAGGTTTATTTGGGGTCTTCCGTGGTGAACATTCAGATGGGTGTAGATCCTTTCTACACCACTTTGATTATAAATGGGTGGTTGTTACATAATTGTATGCTTGATTCTAGAGCATCTAGCAACGTCATGCCTCTAGAAATCATGAATGATTTAAGTTTGAAGGTATCCAAATCTTTTGGAAAATGCTTTGCTATGGACTCCAGGGAAGTGAATGTGATTGGCCTTGTCAAGGATGTAGAGTTTCAACTTGTTGCATATCCAGACAAGTCTTTTTTAATGGATGTAATCATTGTGGACTATCCTGCTAAGTGGGGTATGTTGTTATCTAGAAACTGGGCAACCTCCATGGGGGGTAGTATCCGAATGGATGCCTTATGCTACTATCCCTGTCCATGGAGTTGAAGTGAAATTATATAGGAAGAAGAAGGTGGAAGATCAAAATATAGAAGACCATAACAAAACTCATGAAGAAGTAAATTTCTTTGATATTGATATGGATCTTTTCATTGGATTTTGTGAGAATGATGAACAACAAGCAGGTAGTGATATTCCTCTTCATGTTGCCCATGTTTCTTACGTTGGTGATTTGTGGACTATGCACTTCGATGGTGCATGTTCTAAGGATGGCTCAGGTGAGGGCATATTTTTGATCTCACCAAATAAGGAACAATTCAGGCTTTCATTTAATCTTGATTTACAATGCACAAACAACATAGCTGAGTATGAATCATTGTTGTTAGGTTTAAATGTTGCTCATAAGCATGGAGTCAAGTGTTTAAGGATTTATTGTGATTCAAAATTAGTGGTGCATCAAGTTAGAGGTATTTTTAAGGATAATAGGTTAAGGGCTTACAGGAATACAGTTTGGGACACTTTAAAACTGTTTGATGCTATTGGTATTGAATGGGTAGAAAGAGCTGAAAATGAAAGGGTGGATGCCTTGGCTATAACTGCTTCAAAATTTGATCCTCAATGAAATTCTTCTTATTGTCATTATGTTGTTGAAATGCTTACGAGGCCAACAATCCCTGATAACATATACAGTTAGTAGGTTTTTAATGACAGTAATCAGATCTACAACTTTATGAATTGCATGGATGAGTCTAACAGTCAGCTGATTGATTGGAACCCCTAATAGAACTCAAGGATGGTAAGGAAACTTTGTTTTGTAGTGAAGTAGTGTAGTTAAAGACAAAGACCATTCCTAAATGATTGGTTACATTAGAGAGGATGTTTGGCAATGCTAACCATTGGATAAGCAAAGGAAAACTAGTCCAAGAAGATAGTGTTGAAGGTGTCAACCTTGGAACTAAGGAACCAAAGATGGGATACATTGGTAAGAAGTTAAAACCCCATGAAAAAAATGTTGATTGCTTTGTTAAGAAAATTCAAGAAATATTTTACTTGGTCTTACAATGAGTTGAAGGCCTATAGGGAGGACTTGTTTCAGTATACCATTCCCCTCTAGCCTAATGCAAATCCTTTCAGACAAAAGCAAAGGTCGATCAATCCCAATCTAGCTCCCAAAGTGCAGCAAGAGTTGGGAAAGTTAAAATGAGGTATCATTAAGCCAATCAAACATTTTGAGTAGGTGTTTAATCTTGTCCCCGTGAGAAAGGAAAATGGGGAAATCAAGTTATGTGTAGACTTCAAAAATTTAAACATCAAGTCTCTCAAGGAAAATTACCCCCTTTCGAGTATGGACCACCTATTGCAAAGGGTAATGAGATCAAAATTGATGTCTATGATGGATGGATTCTCTGGCTATAATAAAGTGTTGGTCAAGGAGTCAGAACAATACAAGACAACCTTCACCACTCCTTGGGGCACTTATGTTTATGTGAGAATGCCATCTGGGTTAAAGAATGCAGGTTCTACCTTTCAAAGGGCAATGGGTGTTGCCTTTGTAGGCCTCATAGATGAGATAATGGTAGTATATCAAGATGATCTCACTGCATTCTCCAAAGGTAGGAAAGATCACTGCAAGCATTTGGAATTGATTTTTAAAATATGCTTAGAGTATGGGATTTCTTTGAATCCCAAGAAGTAACAATTCGGAGTAGAAGAGGGCAAGCTGCTAGGACACATTGTATCAAGGGATGGGGTCAGAATAGATCTGGAAAGAGTGAAATCCATTGATCTTATCCCTTATCCTAAATCGGTCAAGGGTATCCAATCCTTCTTTGGACATATTAACTTTGTGAAGCGTTTTGTCCCCAACTTTGTTGAGAAAACCAAGGCCATTTCAAAGATGTTCAAGAAGGGGCAATCTATCACTTGGAATGAGGATTCAATTGAAGTCTTCACTAATATAAAAGAATCCATTAAGGACACACTAATGCTGGTAATCCCTGACTATTCTAGATCATTTCAGCTCATTTCCTTTGCCTCTTTAAACACTATAGCTGTTGTTTTGTTGCAAAAGAACAATGAAGGGTATGTGCATCCCATTGGACTTTTTAGTAAGTCCTTACAAGTTGCAGAGCTAAAATATTCTACTATGGAAAGCATGCTTATGCTTTGGATAAGTAGTCAAGAATTTTAGGCCATACCTTATGGGTGTAAAAACTATTGCATGCATGCCCCCTTCTATTGTGAAGGATATTTTCATGTAGCAGGAGGTCTCAAGAAGATGGTATAGATGGATCAACAGGATCCAAGAATGTGATATTGAAGCGCAGGTCAATAAGTTGGTTAGAGGCCAAGGTTTGGCCAAGCTAATGGCTAATTCAAATTTGAAGGTAGCTAAAGTGAATGAAACAAATGTGGATGATGCTCCTTTTCATTATGGACTGGTTGATAATGTATGGTATAGGGATGTCATTTTTTACCTTAAGAACATGAATTGTCTACCATGCATGGATAAAAATAAAAAAAGACACTAAAATTGTAGTCCCAAAGGTATGTTATAATCCATGGTGACCTTATGTGGAAGAACCATGAGGGCTTGTTGTTAAAATGTTTAGATCAAGGATCAACTGAGAAGGTTATAAATGAATGCCACTAGGGCATTTGTGGAGGACATTTCAAGGCTATAACTACTGCATATAAGGTGATCAGGTAGGGTTTTGGTGGCCCAATTTATTTAAGAATGTTGCCAAACAAGTAAGGAAGTGTGATGGTTGCCAAAGATTCTCAGGCAAACTAAAATTTGTTGGTTCCCTCCCTCTCATGACAATCTCAGTGGATGCTCCATTTCAGCAATGGGGTATAGACTTTATAGGTGAAATCCAAGAGCGATCTAGTAATGGATATAAGTAGACCCTTGTGGAAACTGATTACTTCACCAAGTGGGTTGAGCCAATCCCCACTCAAAAGATGACATCCAAGGTGGTGATAGATTTCTTACTGAATAACATAATAACTAGGTTTGGTGTGCCACACAAGACTATTGCTGATAATGCCATGTACTTTAGGTCTCAAGGCATTTTGAATATGTGTTCTAAGTATGGGATAAAGTTGATCTATTCATCACCAATCATTCGCAAAGTAATGGAAAAGTTGAGTCAAGAAATGAGAGTCTCATGAAAATCATATAAATAACTCTGGATGTAAACAAGAAAAGATGGGATGACAAGTTGAAGTATGCAGTTTGGGTTGATCAGATCACTTACAAATGTGCTATGATTAAAAGTCCCTTTGAGCTTGTGTATGGATTAGAGGCTAAAATGCCAATTTCATTACAATTTCTTGTATTTCAATTGTTGCAATAAATTGGAGAGGATGGAGATGATGTTTTCACCTTGAGAATGCATGAGTTAAAAGAATTAGATGAAGTTACAAGGGCTGCACATGATAGAAATTTGTTACGATAGCAGAAAGTGGAACATTTGTTCAACAAAAGGACTGTTAAAAGGTGTTTTTAGATTGCTAACTTAGTTCTTTTGTGGAATACTAAATCTGAGGATAAGGGAAAGCATGGGAAGTTTGAAGTGTTATGGGTAGGCCCATATCAAATTGATGAAAGAGATAGCCAAGACACCTTTTATATTAGAAATGTGGAAGGGGAACTCATGGAGCTGCCTGTTCATGGACAACAATTGAAACATTATTTATCGTAAGTAATGAGTTTCTTCAAATTTTGAGTAATAAATCAAGTTACATATTTCATGTTTTGACCTTGAGAAGTCTTGACCACTATTGGTCTTGATGGTGTTTATGTGTTTTTTCTCTCCTTTTGTATTGTGTTGTGTTTTTTTTGTGTTTTTGGTCTACCCCGGAGATCTATGATTCTTGTTGTTCCATGTGTTTGCCACACTTCCCCAATAGGAGCTAGTGTTGGTACCCAACCCATAAAATACAAACCCTAAAATATTTGTTCCTAAAGTCCATCAATATCCCCTTGTTGGGCCATTGTTTTCCTTGGCCTAGTTTTATTGTCATAAAAAATTCTAAGTGTGAAATCATCTAAATCCCCAAGTATTACTTCATTGAAAATTTCTAAGTGTAAATGTTATTGTTGTCCTATTTTTGCCTAGGCCAAAATAGCCCAAAAATCCCACCTTTCTTCCATCATAAATATTCGATCTGAGAAAGCTTAAAAGGAAGAAAGTCTCCTTTCAAAAATCCCAAAATTTCTAAGTACTTAGATCCAATCTAAGACAGTTTGTAGGGGTTTCTCTTTTATAATTTCTAAGTATAATGTTCCCCTTGTCATTTTTTTTCCTTCCTTACAAAAAATTGGTTCATCTAAGGCTTTTGTCAGCAAATCGACAAAATCGTGAACTAGAGAACTTGCCGACTAGGTTCGAACTTGGGTTCGTGACTTCACCGGTTTTCTAGTTTACTGACAAAGAGGTAGAAAAGGGAAGTTTGAAAAAGAGTTGTCTTCTTCGACAAAGTTTCTAAGGAAGCCTTTGTCGGTGAATCAACAAAATCATGGACTGTCAGTTTTACCGACAAGGTTCATTGGTTTGCCTTTTCCCTGATTTGTCAATTTGTTGACAAAGGGAGCAAACGGCAGAAAGAGACAAAGCAAGCCAAAGATTGAATGAGGGAAAAATCAGGAAATTAGTGAAAGTGCAAAGGAGAGATCAGTTCATGATTTCTCGTTTTCTAATGGGGTAGTTTATCGATAAAGAAGAAAGTAACAAAGGGAAAAACTAAAGAGTTTGACATGGGGTAATTTCACCAATAGAGGCAACAGGGAGATAATGTGGATAGGCTACTAACCAAGAGTTTGCTAAAGGGTGAATTTGCCGATAGAAGAAAATTCAAATGCATCAAAGGTCGAATTAAAAGGATAAACACTTTTAAAGTGTTGTAAAATCTTTTCTAGGGCATGATTTATTGTATCCCTATAATCAGACCATTGTTGCAGAATGAATTAATACTTCAAGGACAATGTTGTAGATCAGTCAAATTCAAGTAGTTGAAATAGTTAAATTCTTCAATGTGCCAGTATAAACAAGGGACAAAATGAATTTGCAGGTACCATAGAAGGATTACATACCTTCCCTCTTCAAGGTGCCTGACACCCATGTGTGTAGGCAATCTTCTTCTGCATTTTGTAGACCTGACAAAGCATGGGCATCTTCCAAGTTTGCAAGATTTCCTGACAGTGCCTTTGGGCTGAATTTAATGCAGTATGGGCGCCTAGGCATAACGTTTTGACCACTTTTTAGCATCCATGACTACTACACAGTGATTGTAAAAGTTATATAAGCATGTTAAGATGTATTTTTTAGGGGTTGGTTGCACCGAGTCATTTTCGGAGGTAGAAAGTTCTTTGTAGGTTTGGGCCTTGTGGTTTTCTCTAGAACTAGGCAGATTTGATGGATTGTGCTCTTTCATGAGCCTCTCATGTCTCCGTATCAGTTCACCAATGAAGGAGAGTCTATGATTTTGTGTCTATCTCATGTTTGTAATGAATTCTTCTTCTTTTGTAATGGCTATTTAGCCTATATGATCAATATAAACTAATTTTTTCCTCTCATTGTTCCTACATTATGTTTATTAGATAGATGTAAGCTATATATTGTGGATAAGATGGTCCCTTTCATACTTTCATCTCTATGCCTTAACCTCTATTTGAACCTGCATGAGTCTGTGTGAGTTTCCTTCAGTGTTTGAGATCATTACTGTGTTATGTTAGTTGCAGTTAAACACCCTAAATCTTAGTGAATCATTATTTTTTTTTTGTATTCCTTCTCTCCTTTTTTCTCAGTGATCAGTAGCATAGGCTTAGTTAAATTCTCTAGACCTTACATCCACAAACAAGAACCAACCTTCTCTGGAGGTCTGATATTATTTGCAAGGTCCCACACCTTGAGATCAATCCCATTTTGTCATTGGAATGCTTGAACAGGCTTCAAGCAAGGTGCAATTCTAGGTGATAATAATTTTTGGCATGCATGGTGGGACCCTCTACTCTGAGTAAGAGCTAAATTGAGAAGATTTGGTGCCATTCGTAGTTCACGTGCATCTATGAAAGCATTCAAAAGGCACCATGGCAACTCTGCTGAACAAATCTACTGGTGCAACCAGTTCAAATGCTTAAAGAACTTCAAGGATCAAGATTTTAGTGGTATTCCTAGTCTAACTTGCTTTTAGAAGCATCTTAATCACCTAGCGACTCTCTGGTATGAGCTCATTCCTTAGAAGGGCAAACCCGTTTGCTCTTATTTTATGTTGTTTGAATGGTTTCTTATTCTTAATACTCCATTATGTCAAACTATTATGGAAGCTATGGTTATTCCCCTCCTCCTGGTCAAAACACAAGTCATTGGCCTCCATACCAACAATTTTAGGCTCAAAACACCTCTAGTTTTATGCCATACGCCCCTGCTCCAATAGGTTATCAACATCCTCATGATGCTTATCTCCCTCCCACCCCTACTCAGTCTTCTTGTTAGCCTAATAATGCCTATTATCAACCCTAAGAAAACCACTTCGTCTCTTATCAGTATGATTACCCTTCTAACCCATTTCAAGTGGATTATAATTTTGACAACATGAGTCTCATGGACATAATGATGGACCTGCAAAGGAGGTTGGATAAGGTTTCAGATGTCATGGAGTATGGCCAACAAGAGGAGCTTTCTTATCAAGCCCATATTCAACAACAATAAATGGAGGCAGAGGAAAGAGCTTATCAAGGAAGCCTGGCTTTGAAGATTGCAGTTAAAGAAGAACAATTAAGGAAATTGCTTGCCTAGATGGAGTGGTGGGAAGCCCAATCAGTCCCCTCCATTCCCAATTTTAGGGAACCCCTCCCTTCTACACAAGTTTGAAGCTTGCGGTCAAAAAAATTTTGAAATTCAAAATCCCAATCTTTAGGTAGGGGAAAACCTCTGAACCTCTGAGACCACTTTCAAATTTTAAAATCCCAAGTTTCAAAGGCCCTCAACCTTCATGAGAGCCTATTCTCGTGTAAGTCTGGCCTATTATTCCTTAGGAATGACCCTCTCAAAGAGCCTTTCCAGCTCCCATCTCATGTCATTCCTCTTGCTGTGACAATATTTCACTTTTCAAGGGTGGACCTGTCGTTTATCGAGCTAATTGGACAGATGATCCAAAGAAGGAGATACCTGCAACTAGGGAGGAGCCACATGTTGACAATGAACCCTCATGTACCAGCTCACTCTGTAAGGACATACCAGCTTTTTGGTGAGACACTAGGTTCTATGAGCCATAAAAGGAAATGTTTGAGGTAGTTGTGAAGCAACCTACTAGTTGTGAACCCTCATGTGCCATTAAAACTAAAATGTTAGACCTGCTGCAAGAAGAAGTTAAGCCAGATCATTCAGACTAGCAGCAATGCATCAAACACAAGGTTAGTGCTAATTCAGGTGAAGGGTTGAGTCCTCTAGACTTTGGATCATTTGAGGAGTTTTCCCATGCTTTTAATGAAATTAATGAGAATTAAATGCAAAGATTGCATGGGGAGAACCTTCAGCTACAGAGGTAGGCCAAGTAGAATCCAGTGGGGTTGTAGTCGAATGATGAAGGCACTGGAGAGGTTGCAAAGGAAATTGCTTCAAAAGAGGTTGCTGGTGCCACCTTATTTTAGGAACTACCCAGCTACATTGAAGATGAAGAAGGCACAGAAATGCCAACATTAGCTGCAGTCCTGGAGCAACATAGGGACATTAAAAATGATGGCAAATTATTGTAGGTTGAGGCCAAGCATAACAGTGAGGTCCCATCGCATGAAAAGGAGCATACAAACAACTCTATATTGGGAAATGTAGAGTTTGATGATGCAGGCCTATTTAAGGAACTCCCATTTTTATAGAAGATAACGATGTGGAGATCGAGCATGGGCAAGAACAAATTGAAGATTTTTATTGATTATCCAACAAGGATATTATCTTCTTGGTGGAGTAGATTTTGTCATTGAGCAGGTTCATGGTTCATTTTTTGAGCCTATTTCTGATAACCATCATAAGAAATATGTACCCAAGGCGGAGATAGGCATATTTCCAATTGAGCCACAAGAGCCAGACCATTCAAACCAATAGCAAAATGATGAGGAGTCAAAGCAAAGGCATGAGATCAACTCTATTGATTTGCATGTCATTTCAAGGGGCTGTCCTATCAAGCATCTAGCCTAGTTGGAGACAGACCATGATGAGTCACCACTTGTCATGCTCACTCCTAAGCATAAAGTTGAGCATTCAAATAAGTGGGATCAACCCATTTATCCACTTCCAGGAAGCTACATCAACAATCAATTCAAGTGGGTAAGTGAGTTTGTTCCCATTCTTAGGGAAGTGTTTTGTCAGCTTGTTGAAACCCCGTCCCTTCCCCACCTCTTTTTAACTAACCACAAGCATGTAAAGCATTGTAAATTGTTAAGAAATGGTAGTTACTTTCAAGAACCATTTAATGGATTTGTTTAAGTTAGTTTCTTGTTTGGTTAGTTTTTGTTTTGGGTTTCCCTTCAATAAGTGCTCTTACACAGGCAACATAGATTGTTTGCTTTGTTTTCTGTTTTGTTTTTTTTTCTGGAGGTAGTTTTCAGTTATGTATGGTGATGTTGTTGCAGTCTCCTTTTTTGACTCTATGCCCAATGGATCATATAAGGCCACTGGATTCCTTGTGTTTAGTAGGCAAACACCCCTACATAGTTGCCAAAATGTTGTCCTATTTTTGTCCAGACCAAAATAGCCCAAAAATCCTACCTTTCTTCCATCAAAAATATCCAATTTGAGAAAGCTTAAATGGAAGAAAGTCTCCTTTCGAAAATCCCAAAGTTTCTAACTATTTAGATCCAATCTGAGATAGTTTGTAGTGGTTTCTCTTTCATAATTTTGAAGTATAATGTTCCCCTTGTCATTGTTTTTCCTTGCAAAAAAATGGTTCATCTAAAGCTTTTGTTAGAAAATCGGCAAAATTGTGAACTGACAAACTTGCCGACTAGGTTCGCAGGTTCATGATTTCGCCAGTTTTCTAGTTTACTGATGAAGAGGCAAAAAAGGGAAGTTTGAAAAAAAGTTGTCTTCTTCAGCAAAGTTTCTAAGGAAGCCTTTGTCGGCAAATTAGCAAAATCACGGACCACTAGTTTTCCTGACAAGGTTCGTTGGTTCGCCTTCTCCCTAATTTACTGACAAAGGGAGCCAAAGGTAGAAAGAGACAAATCAAGCCACAGACTAAACAAGGGAGAAATCGAGAGATCAGTGAAAGTGCAAAGGAGAGATCAATCTGTGATTTCTCGAGTTTGTCGATAGGGCAATTCATCAATAAAGAAGAAAGTAACAAAGGGAAAAACTAAAGAGTTTGGCATGGGGCAATTTCGCCGATAGAGGCAATAGGGAGATAATGTGGTTAGGCTGTGAACCAGGAGTTTGCCAGAGGGTGAATTCACCAATAAAAAAATTCAAATGCACCAGAGGCAAAATTAAAATGATAAACACTTTTAAAGTGTTGTAAAATCTTTTGCTAGGTGTGATTTATTGTATCACTATAATCATGCCATTGTTGCAGAATGAATTAATACCGGAAGGACAACATTGCAGATTAGTCAGATTTAGGTAGTTGAAACAATTAAATTCTTTAATGTGCTAGTACAAACAAGGGACAAAATGAATTTGTAGGTACCATGGAAGGATTTCAGACCTTCCCTCTTCAAGGCACCTGACACCCATGCGTGTAGGCAATCTTCTTCTGCATTTTGTAGACCTGACAATGCATGGCCACTGTCCAAATTTGCAAGATTTCCTGACAAGGCCTCCAGGCTAAATTTAATGTAGCGTGGGTGCCTGGGCATAACGTGTTGACCACTTTTCAACGTCCATGACTACTACACAGTGATTGTAAAAGTTATATAAACATGTTAATATGTATTTTTTAGGGGTTGGCTGCACTAGGTCATTTTTGTAGGCAGAAAGTTCTTTACAGGTTCGAGCCTTGTGGTTTTCTCTAGAACTGGGTAGATTTGATGGAGTGTGCTTTTTTCTGAGCCTCTCATGTCTCTGTATCAGTTCACCAATGAAGAAGAGTCTATCATTTTGTGTCTATCTCACATCTGTAATGAATTCTTCTTCTTTTGTAATGGCTATTTAGCCTCTATGATCAATATAAACTAATTTTTTGCCTCTCATTATTCCTACACCATGTTTATTTGATAGATGTAAGCTATGTATTATGGATAAAACGGTCCCTTTCATAGTTTCATTTCTCTGCCTTAACCTCTATTTGAACCTACATGAGTCTGTGTGAGTTTCCTTCAGCATTTGAGATCATTTATGTTATGTCAGTTGCAGTTAAACACCCTAAATCTTGGTGAATCACCATTTTCTTTTCTGTATTCCTTCTCTCCCTTTTTCTCGATGATCAATAGCATAGGCTTAATTAAACTCTCTGGACCTTAAGTCTAGAAAGAGGAACCAGTCTTCTCTGGAGGTCTGATCTCATTTGCAAGGTCCCACACCTTGATATCAGTCCCATTGTGTCATTGGAATGCTTGAACATGCTTCAAGTAGGGTGCAATTCCAGGTGATAACAGTTACCTTTTGTGCACTGGAATAGCTTTGTTTAAAATGAGCAAGTTAGAATTTGTGCTATAGCACTAAATACCTTAATTGACAAAGTCTCCTTGTGCATTGGCACAACTTTGTTAAGGGATGAAGGACCAAGGTTGTGCTCGTGCATTGTCGCAGGTCACTGTGGTTTTTCTCAACCCACAAAGAACCAAGGTTGTGCCTGTGCATTGTAGCACATCAATGTAGCTTTGCTCAACCCACAGAGGACCAAGGTTGCACTTGTGTATTGTAGTACGTCAACATGTCTTTGCTCAACCTGCAGAGGACTAAGTTTGTGCCTGTGCGCTAACCCTAAGGTGCATCAGTACAAATTCAATTTTAGAACATAATTTTGAGATTACGCTCTTGCACAAACTATTGTAAAGGTTAAGTGTGAGATTTTTCATGGGTTTCTCTATTCAAATGCCTGCACACTATGAATGCAAAATGACTATGATTGCAGGTAGGTGAGAAGATGGTGAGCTTCAATGCATCCAGTACAGAGGTAGATGGGTGTTTAGTGTTTTCCTACCCATAGTGCAAAGAAAAAATCATGTTATCTATACGTGAATGAAGAGGTAATAGGGGTTGATGATATTTTTGGGTAGAATTTCTCTCTACAGGTGCTAGACATCCAAGTGTAGTTAGGGCTTCATCCATTGTCCAATTTTAGTTCTTCAAGAAGCATTTGACAAAGGTGTATGTGGATTATTTTGTAATTTTGATATCAATTTATATTATTCTTCATTGCTATAAGTGTTCTTCCAAGAAAACTAGTGCATTTAGGGTTTTCTCTTGCCACATTTTGTGGTATGATTATAACCTCTGATTTGAATGAATGTGACAGTTCTTAATTCATTTCAAGCTTTGTAAATGGTCATTTTAGAGTTGCATATGGATGAATGTTGTATGGTGTTGTATTAATAAGTATTCTCATGGTTTAATATTGATTCATATGCATTTGAATAATCATATAGGAGTCATACACCCCTTTGTTATTGTTCTCCTTTCATAAAAGTGAGACTCTTTAGCCCATTGGATAGGCACTGGTCTGAGAGGCCTATGATCATCCACACCAAAAAAAATCAAAACAATCATCTCAAGAGTGATGTAGTTTGTAAATTTGTATGCACTTTTAGTTTAGTGTTTTAGTCAGGGAATCATCTTTATTAAAGAAAGCAAGTTTCATCCTTTCTGACTAATAATGCATACCCACATCACATGCATTGTTGCATTGATGTTTTTGTCAACTTAAAAGAGGCAATTTGATGCAGTGATCTTCTATCTAAACTAGTGGCACCATTAGGTTTTAGAAAGGCATCTTGGGTATCAATGCTTTTGTCATTACCCTACATATATATCATATTGTGATCAATCACTATTGAGGGATAACTCTAGGAACACCCTCCTTAGTTTAGTTGAACTACAAGTGAAGAAGAGATTACCCACTATTACAGTTGGCCTTTAACCATCCTAAATCTATGGATGAGTCCATGTTCTATTTTCTTGATGACATCCCCTGGCCTAGAAGATAAGAACATACTCTAGGATTTTCAACTAGCAGTTTTTGGTCCCAACATATTACATGTGCATAATTTCATGAATATGTTTGAAATTGTATGTGTTGCATCCTATTGTATATTTTTTATAATACTATATTTTAACCTTGAAAGATGAGTCTGGATGAGTGTCGTTTACAGGCAACCAGAGAATAGTACCTATAAACTATTATGTTGCTAAGATCATCATACAAAAGATGATTTGTGTAAAGCTTGAAATCAACTATAAGTTAAAAACTTTGTTTTATTTATATTCTCTCCAATAGCATGTTTATCAGAGGACATGTGCATTAGATATAAGTATGTTTGCATAAGAATAAGATATAAGTATGCTAGATTGTCAGTGATTCACATGGTGCACCAAATTTCTTCATGCATGTTAGCTACATTTTTCTAGATCCTTTGTGATGGGTTAGGCTTCTCTAGTGGAGTAGCATGGGAAAACTTAATGCTTCGTGGCAGGGTGGAGATTACCTCAATGATGATCTCTCTCACGTATTATTTACAAATTATGAGTTTGGAGTTAGGAAGAGTGAACTTGTATCTATAAGAGTAAAACAGTTTGAGTTTTGTAGTCATGGCTAAAGTGTTGTAAAAGTACTTTGTTCTAATTGTAAATGATTATTGAATCATCATTTTATGTATTTATAAAAAAATTGTAGTGACTTATTTGATTTTGGATAAACATTGTATTTCATTTTATTATTTGAATATTTGATTATGTTATTTTATTATTTTAGTTATTTGATTTTGGTCAAATTTTACAATATATGTAGTCAATATCTTTGAAGATTTGTCTATCATCTTAGGTTGTTGGAGAGGAAGGTGCCTAGAAGGATAATGAGTCTTAAGCCCCATCTTCCCATAATTTAACCTCATATGGATGAGCATACAAACAATGACATGATACAAATGTAGACCTAAATACCACTTGACATGATACAAAGGGTACACCCGAAGATGATATCTTACAAATAGAAACACTTAGTCAGCTAAATGAACTATATTAGAGTATAGATGACTAGGGAAGAGAAAATAACAACAAAAATTAGATAATTCAACGTGAACTATAAAAAAAAAATTACTATGCAAATTCATGTACATGATTCGAGAGATTGGATATATTGAATGTCTAATCTATCCTTTTGTTGATTACTAACTTATTTCTTCTTGTTGTTCCAAAAGTGGTAGTATACAGTACAATACACAAGGAGGGTGAAGAAGTGGTTGGATGGTTGCAAGACTACATGCAACTTTGATGAATGTTGGCTCCAATGATGAGATTCCTTTGTGTCCTCATAATTTACAAATGACATTACAATTGTCCCTATGAGAAATAGTATGTCAAAATAAATTCCACTATATGTTTATGATAAGATTGGAAAGGACTTAGATTGCTATATTATCAACACATGTTTTGCAACTAATGACAAAGTTGTTGACAAATCCATGAAAGTTGTGTTGGAATTTATAGATTTATCCACCCCTAAGTGTTTCTAATCCTTATGGATCATTAATAGATATCACCTAAATAGCACTCATTGTCAAGTAATTATAACATTTGATGGAAACCAAATTTTCTCCTAAAATGATATTTAGTGTGAGTTCTCTTTCATTAGACTTGAAATATAACATTTGAAATGTAAAATTTGATTAAAGAAAAGATTTTAAGAGTTCATAACTATTATAAAGTAAGATTCTAGAAAAAAATAGAATTTTAAGTAAAAATTTCAGAGTCTATATCACTATTATCCTAATGATGGATCCTAATAATCTAGAATTTTGATATTGAAAATCTATTAGACTTTTCCTAGAAGCCTATTTAATAGTGTTCTATTTAATAGTGAAATATCACTATTATCCTAATGATGGATCCTAATAATCTAGAATTTTGATATTGAAAATCTATTAGACTTTTCCTAGAAGCCTATTTAATAGTGTTCTATTTAATAGTGAAATAGGATGATAATTAAATAGATGGCATTCCTTTCATTTTATAATAGGAGGAAATTGTGTTGTGCTATGAATACCACCAAAAAATTATTTGTTTATCTCAACCTCAAATTTAAAGAATAAGTTCAATTGGACTATATACATTGGAAATTTTAAGCAATCTTGAAGTTCATTAAGATTAAGACAAATATGAAATTTTTAATGTATATGAGAAATCAATGGCAAGAGATTCTTTGTTGTATAACTTCTTGTAATTTTGGATCAAGAACAAATAAAAAATGGAATATTTTTCTTCACTAGCTATTGTAATTTTTTCAAAGCACTTTGCTAAATCCCTTGTTAGGTAGTTTACAAGATATTCTAGCCACAAGTTATAAAGAAAATAAAAGTTGTGTTAATTGTATAGTCATTAAGTTGTTAGCTTTGATGTGGCAATATCTAAGATATAGTTATTTTAGGGCTTCCTTCAATGATAGTTTGTTTTCAATGCGCTCAATTTTGTATAATATTCAAAATGTTACTTGAAGAATTAGAAATGGATTAAGTTAGAAGGATTTGTGGTTTGGTCAATAAAGAATGGTGGTTTGATTATTAGTTCATGCCGTATAGCGGAGGGTAATCCCTTAACAAGTGATTAAACTCACCACAATGCACGAATCAGGGAGCAACTTTTCATGGTGTTAATTTGATGTGCAAAATTTAGAGTAGCAACATGCAAGAAAGTTAACTAGATGCAGATTTCATTAACTCTGATTCATCCAGGTTTAGGTTGCAGGATGTCAGAATAGCCTTGGGATTTTTACGATGCAAGAGAAGGCATGAATTTTGAACCAGGTGTGCATTTCGAGTTCTGAATTAATGCCGCTGCTATTCCATTGGGCTGACACGTTTAGGGTTTTTATATGCTATGGATTCAGTTTTACAGACTGATGTTGAGATGCGTGAACAACTGTGAATGAAACACGATAGTGGCATAACAATGTGAATAGCTGTGAATGAAACATGGTGGTGGCATCAGTAAAGGGCAGTATATTAAAAAATAGACAATTGTGAAAGGAAGCTAGGTGTGCGGAAATCACTTCCTACACTAATCTAATGAGGAGAGATGTATGCAAATTCAATTTAATTCTTACAACTATAGCAACATAGAACATCTAACAGAGATACTGCAGCAATACACATACACACAGAAAGTAGACAGAAAACAGAGAGACAAGATATACGTGGGAAAAACCCTTATGGGTGAAAAACCCCACACTCCAAAACACAGCTCAAATGTGTTACAGTAAACAATAACAGATTACAATATAGTTTCAGAGCCAATGCTCTTTCAGGAGTCTTCGAATGTCGAATCTAGAGATATTCCGGCAGCATAACAGTACTTGTACCAAAGTTATCTATCTCCCATCCAAGCACCTATTTATATAGAGTTTACAAGGAAAATATGGAACCTTCTAGAGATAGGTGTCCATCTTGGACTCATGCCCCAAAACCCATGCCTAAGGACACTTGTCCAACATCCCATCCCAAAGTGGGCGCCTGTTCCCAAGATAGGTTACAACAGATGCTCTTACGCACTTTACAGCTGTCATAGAATCTGTCATACACTGACTAAAAATATCATATTCCTCTTACATGTCATAACCTCCCTTGACCGCCCAAAGATGCCTTTCTCTCATGCAAAGATACTCACCAACACTTGTCATTAATTAAAAATCGTTTGAGGTTTCAGGGACGTTGCCCCCGAGCCCCCACGATTGCCCCTCGACCTTGCCTTATACCGCAACAGGGAGTGCGCCAAGGGTGCTGCCCCTAGACCCCGCAAGGGGCTACGCCCCTTGACCTCATCTTGGGGGTGCTGCCTCCAAACCCTTATTAATTATTCAAGGGGAAACTGCGGCTGCCAAAGTCACCAAAATTTACCCTGCTGCATATACACAAGGTCCTGACTATGCTAACTCAACATGGGATAAATAAATACAACATTAGGAATTTGCAAAGGTTGAGACACCTTAATTCCCAACAAATTGTAGGTCACATCTACAGTGTCTTTCCTATTGCAGACCCATTTACATCATTCTCACACCCTTCATCTCCCCCAACATCATTTTGGTATGGTAATGATGGGCCTTAGAAAAGAATACAACCATGGCAACCTGATATATGGTCCAATGCAAGTGCCAAAAGCCCAGTTCTATGACTCTTAATTTGGGCCCTTCTCACAAATTTGGCGCCATTCAGGAAGTGAAGTATATCTAAAATCCTCACCAGGTTAGTCACTTTAGATCCAAATTCAATCTTTTCTTTTGACAAAATCCCCTCCAAATTTAACAGAGGTTTTGAACATTTTTAGACATTTCATACAGATGAAGAAAAACAAACTATGGGCTAAAGTCAGGTACAAATCATCATCATCATTATTGTTATATCTATTATTGTTTCCTCTTTATTATTATATCTGCTAGTGAAAGAAAAAAACAAAATCAATGCAAATTGACCTGTTGCTTGAAAATGTGGTCACTATATCTGAATTGAAACATAAACGTTTTAATTTTGTGTAAGATGTAGTGCTTTCACCTGGGAAATTTTGGGTGGGTTGGGTCAAGCTTGCTGACACTTTGACTGTCTAAACACTTTTGGAGATTCAATAAATTGTGTTTACCATTCATTTCTTGCCAATATGAAATGTAGGGTTTTTTACTATTAAAAGTCTTATGTTGCAGAACTTTTTTAAGGAGTTAGGATTTCCCTGGAGTTTTGTAGTTCTCTTTCTAGGGAGACTGATTGATATGTTAGGGTTTACCTTGCTGGATATCTATTAGCTTTATTAGGTTTCTTTTGGTTCTGTTTTAATTGGGATTTTGTTTGAATGACACAGTTTTTGCCTTATGAAACAGTCAAACAGGTTCTGTACCAGATAGGGTGAGTGGCCATTAAAAATGATGGAGAGCATTTAAGGCACTTAGACTTGAGCAATGTTTCTTCCAAAACCTGTGATTTCTAATATTTCCAGGATAATGAATAGATAATGCATCTTTAGTGGCTCATTTGTCACACTAGGCAATTTCGGGGACTTCTTTCCTTTATTTTTTTTCTCCTCTGCTTGGGGTTACCTATCCCTAAAATTTCCTCCTCCAGAAGTGATCCATGCTCCCATTTTGGCACGAACTAGGAGGATGCGAGTAAAGGTTGTGAAGTTTAGCATTAGATCTGCCAATTGTATTTGGTTAAATGTCCCCAAGCCTTTTTCAGCAAACCCAATTCGAGTATATCCTGCAAGCATGGCACTTCATTTAACCTACAGTCATTGCATTTGATAAGTCTGATTTTCTTCAAAGCATTTTGTCAAACCCTCTACTAGTGAATTTTCATTGAGGAGTTAATCAAACAGCTGTAGGCATTCTATGTATAATTTCGAGGTATATTTATGCATTCTGTCAAACAGTTGGTATCCTCCCTCTGGCTTCCCCTTTTGACACATTTCATCAAATAATTCCATCCTTCATAACATTCTTTTTACCATTAAAATTCAACACCATCGATTTGGCTTTTGTACACCCCTGTATCGATTAGCAACAAGAAGTTAACTATTAAAGCATTGTTTTGTTTCCCAGCTTCTATTTGGAAAGGAAATTAAATTCACACTATAGTTGTAAAACAAATAAGAATTCCTTCCTCATAGGTTGCCTCCCTAACACTTTTGTTATTGCAATGATAAATGATTCTCACATGTTGACACATACATATTTACTTGATGAGAAATAAAATAGTTCTCCTCTATTCATCCCTTAAATGAAACATCAAGTTCAAATTGAACATATTCAGACTTAATTTTCCATGTTTGTTCATCTTCCAACAGCTTTCTTGTGAATAAAATCCATTATTGATTCAATAGGATAGTGATGTAGAGCACCTCTGAACTTCACTCTGCCTCCATATCACCAAAATCAGTCTCTTAGCCTATAGTTGTGATGAACAGTTCTAAATGAAAAAATTAAAAACATTTAGACCACTCAGACAAAAATGACTGAACAATTATAAAGGTGGAGCTTCTTGAATTTATTAAAGCAAGATTCCATTAAAAATCCAAAACTACTAACTAAAAACACTATCTTCCACACTAAGTTATTGTTTTCTTCTCTTTACATACCATCTCATATAGAGTCAGAGCTCTCTAAGAAAGATGGACAAAACCCCAAAATCTATCCTTTATCCTCCTTTTTTTTTGTTTAGAAAATATAAAGATGGGTAGTGCACGTCTCTAAAGCTCCTTACCCAAAGATGACACAAAAAGACATAATAGAACTTTGTATGAAGCTTGACACCTCCACAATATTGGACAAAGTTGAAGTTGTGGACCTTCCATGTGGCTCAGGACTCTTGCTCTGCATCATTGAAAGGAACTTTGACGGATACCCCCTATTGAAGGTAAAGAGCATCGAGGATCTTAGACAAACACAAAAACATTTAAAACCTGATTGAGTACTTGCATACATTAAAGTATTTATGGTTAGCACTTTGGCCAAGGTTATAGTTAGGTTGAAACAAAATTCTACTTTATGACACTATCTATAATCTTTATTAGCTGTAGCCAGCAAATTTGATCCAAGATTATTATCCCTTTTATGAAGGCAATTTGATTATCTTTATACATGAATTACAGGGTTAAAGGAATTCCTGTCACTTTCATTGCTATAATTTCCCAAAAGACATTAGACAAGGAAACTGAGTGCCAACAATCTCATTTCAAAGGTGCTTGATCAAGTTCAATGACATCATGGTAGAGTTTATAGTAAGGTGAGTGAATTTAGTCTTTTTTCAACTGCTTTGGCGATTTCACATGGTAGGGATCTCATTGCCCCTTTCTCCAAAAAGAAATGTTCTTAAACTCAAAATCAACCTGAGTCTTAAAAGGATTGGCAAGGCCTAATTACCACAAGTCTTGTCAAAGTGTCGAAACCTAAAGAGGCACAAATTTAATCAATATTTAAGGTGAATGGAAACAAATTTTGGCGCTTCGCTTGGCCAAGACCTCAAAAATACCATTTTATCTTTATTTGCTCTCAAAATTTATTGTAGTTTTTAGTGTAAACTAAATTCAAATGAAGAGTTGTTCAACTTGATGAAATCAACGTGTACCATAGGCAAGAATAGGCATAATTGGAAACTTAGTAGTTTCAGCATGTGGTAACTGATACACAAGTCTCAAACATCTGAGTCACAAATGCAATCAAAACATGGTCTATGAGGGCTACAATCACTCTAATGGGCCCACATCTAGTGAACAAGAACCAGCATATTATTTGATAAGGCAACACATCACTATGGAAAGACAATACTATCTAAGCATGGTCTATGAGGGCTACAAACTTTTAGTGACAACTCAAACTTATAGCATGAGAATCACAAAATTTAGAACTTGCTCATTACTATTTCTTCAAAAGTCTTGTGTTTCATGTTCCTTAGAACCATCCTTAATTACTATTTTCAATATTCTTCTCACTATCATAGGAAATCTTGGTTGTTTGGCAAATAGAGCATTGGTTAGTTATATTTGTCATTTGACATAGAATTTAAATAGATCAAAATTGTTATCTTTAATAGATGAGATTATATTTATTTGTTTACAATATTGTTCCTATAAGATGACTATGATTTTTTTGTATTTTCCTTTCTATAATTAACTATTATAATGATTCTGTTCAGGTATTGGCTCCACTGCAAATTGTGTTTGTGTCCATGGTTCATCTTGCTACCATTCCTATCATTCCAGCTATTGTCTATGGTCTTAAATAGCTCTTGGAAGAGTAGGTAGCAAATCTTTGTTAGTTTGAATTATTACTTCAGTCAACTTCTTGTACAGAAACAAGAGGTTATGATGGTTTTTGATGGCTTTGGCAAAATCTGGATCTTACGATAAGCTCCTTTATTGTTTTAACCTCTTTATATATTCATTCTTTTATGTCCAAATCTAGTTTAAGAGTTTTGGTCCAGCTACTATTTATGGTCTTAAATAGCTCTTGGAAGAGCAGGAAGCAAATCTTTTTTAGTTCGAATGTATTACTTCAATCAACTTCTACTATTCTAGCAACATATTTTATTTCTTACTAATATAAGTTCATGGAGGATTGGTTTAAACAGAAAATCATCTACAAAGTATCAATTTTTTATGCATGGGTTGTCTAATGGATGGTTTTAGTGTTGATAAATTTTCTGCCTCTCTTGATTGGAAAAGAGATCATTTTGTTACAATTTTGTTGTTTGGTTTAAAAACATTTAGATTTGTTTTAGTCGACAACCATAATAGAAAAATAAAAACTTCATGCAATCTGCATCACTCTGCAATCTTGACAAAACTACCCTGCCAGCATCCGACAGGAACTATGCTGCAACGCAGCCTTGTTCAAATGGGAACCATAGGTTATCACTCATTACCCTCTTGATAGAATTGTATATGCTTGTAATATACATTCAATAATTTGTTGTAATAACTCATAAATTTAGTTGTAGAACATACCTCTATCTTGATTTATTGTGTGTTACTAATGGGATTAACATATATAAGGCCTTTTGGGTAATGGACTTTTTGTTTTAGCATTATCTAGTAAGTTGCATTATTTATCCTAATATAGATTCTAAAAGGTTATGATTCTATTTCTTTTTTAAAATATAAATGATTATATTGTCCTACAGTCTAAGCCATAGATATGTGCATGAAATATTGTTTGCAAATATACAATGTTTAATTTCATAAGATTAATTATGACATGTACATGTGTAATTTAAATTGACATTGTTATCTTTATTTTAACAATGGTTCAATTGTGATTTCAAATATTGATGTTATATTCCTCCTAATGAAGGATTACATAGTTTCATCTAAAATATCGACAACCTATCTAACTCTATCGAAAGTTGTGTTCATATTTTTTTCCTAATTACATTGAGAGAATTTTTGTGGGAGTGGGGGGTGAGGGTTGTAACAATATTTCTGTGTGCTAGATTAATATTTATCCACCTTAGAATATTTGTGATTAGTGTATATATTCCATTATTAGCTCACTAACATAAATCTTACTTATTTACAAGATGTTTTAATTGAAATATGTTTATTTTTTCCCTAATTATACCAAGAAACATTTTGCAATGGGATTTGGGGGGTGAGGGTTGTAACAATGTTTCTGTTGATGTGGTTTTTTGACACACCAACTTACTCGCAAGCCATGAAGCCTACGAGGTGGAAAGGAAAAGGTTCCCCTACTTGGAAGGTGGCTAGCCTCAAGATTCCGTCATACATAAATTGTGAGGTTTACCAAAATCTTCCAGTTGAAGAGTGCTTCAAGGCTGGCCTGTTCATGGGGCTACAATGGATGTTAAAATCATTCACAAGAAAAGAGAGTCACTTAGTGAAATTAAAACATTATTATCTAGCACAAGCCTTTAATTCTTTTCAAAACTATAAAGAATATGAACAATCATATGCATGCATAACATATTTTATTGCCTTTTATGATTTAAAATTTATCATTACAATCTTACACTAACATCACAGATAAATGAATAGAAAAAAGGTCAGGGTTAGGAAAAGAAAGGTGAATCCAAACTTATCGTCTACCCTTCTATACATCATTCTATAAATGGAGAAAAACAACTTAGTAATCAATCCCTACAGGATCCTTTATCAACAATCCCAACACGAGGTGATGCAATCTCCAAGGAAAGTAGCATGCAAAAGGTTGTTGTATGAATTTGATGAACAAATTAGTGTTCATTTGACCACACATAATACCCCACAATCAGCATCACATCAGCGGTTTAACCACATGTTGCTTTCATCAACATTAAGTGAATTAAATGTATAGAAATACTAGGAATAAAATAAATTTAGAATTTACAAATAAGAATGTAGAAATCCACAAAGATTCAAGCAATTCTCTATTTTATATTCATAATCAGTTTGTGTATCTCCACCAAAATGAAACAAAAGAAAACATTCTATATCTCAAATCCCCAAATGCTATATTAACCTCTATGGAATAAAAAAATGGAACCCATAACAAAGAGCTTTTTGTATAACTATTTATAATACACCTCGAGACTTGGGAATACAAAGTCATTCCCACTAATCGTCACTTCGACTACCCCTTCATATTTCAAATATTATAATATTATACAACAAAATGCATGGTACATCATATTTTACACTTTACACTTTAAACAACAATTTGGCAGTTTGTGTATCTCCACCAAAATGAAACAAAAGAAAACATTCTATATCTCAAATCCCCAAATGCTATATTAACCTCTATGGAATAAAAAAATGGAACCCATAACAAAGAGCTTTTTGTATAACTATTTATAATACATCTCGAGACTTGGGAATACAAAGTCATTCCCACTAATCGTCACTTCAACTACCCCTTCATATTTCAAATATTATAATATTATACAACAAAATACATGGTACAACATATTTTACACTTTACACTTTAAACAACAATTTGGCCCTAACGAAGACTACTTTTGCTGATATGCTATGAATTTATTAATTTTGTTATGTACAAACACTACATCAGGAACATCATAGTTTTTTTTTTTAAGAAATACACAGGTGGTAAACTTTTAAACGTGACTAGTGACACTGGTGTGACACGTCGTCTGGCTCCACGGGAACGCTTTTGCCCAGAGCTATGAACCGGTGAGGCCACAACACGGGGGACCTCATCCCCTAATTAACACTACAAGTTCAAACCCATGAGCTCATTAGCCCAGCGAAGGTGTAAATCCTATGAGCTTGTTGGCCCAGCGGGGGTTTGAACCCTGGTGGCCGCCAGTACAACCGAGCGACTTAACCACTAAACCACACCCTTAATGGCATTAGGAACATCATAGTTCACAAATCTGAAATCTACCTAATTTTTTTTGGTAATAAGATCATGCACTTGCTTGTGATCAATCTTTCTTTTCAAATTCCTCACAAGAAACCCACATACGCATCAACCTAGAAATAGAAGAAGAATCAAAATTTCCACCACTAGGTGACTCTACATTTAACACACCTTCAAACTGTGTCTTTACATTCTAGACTATCTTCAAAAAAAAATTTCATCAAATAAATGACATCCTATTCTACTAGCAAATTCACCAATTTATTTTATTTAATGCTTAATAAGATCTTATGATGTAGAAAACATATTTTTACAACCTTGAAGAATATCTTTTCTAATATTACATGATTCTACCAAAGTTTTATGTACAAAGGCTCTTTCTCCATCCACAATGCCTTTATTGACCAAAATTTGAGGATTCACTCTAGCTATCTGTACAAGATATGGAAGATGAGAATTAAGATCCTTCAATTCTTGATCAATACATTCATCTATTATTTTTATCAAATCCTTTTGATCCATAAATCTTTGACACTCATCCTTCATTAACTCCATAATTTTATGCCCCAATGTTAATAATTTACTACTTCAATTTCTTGTAGTAGTGATAATACTCTTCACCTCATTGGCTGGAGCCATCCCTATACCTGAACCTATAGTTGTAGATGGGTCAGATGATGTGTCCATGGGTTCTTTAGTACCCACCAAGTTCTCAATATATGCAGTTAATTAGGTAACTTTATCCCTGAGCTCTTGCTTGGTGAACTTGTTTTTCTCCATTTTTTCTATCAGATCCATTCCACTAAACACTTTGCTATTTGCTTTCCCTATTCCCTAGAAGGCTTACTAGATAACGTCTAATGCTTGCAATTGCATCTCCAGTACATCTTCCAAAGGTGTCACAATCTAGTCTTCCCAAGTTCCTTATGCATCTATCATGATTGTAGATCAAACTCTAGCCTTTTTAGGGGACATGGATTTGAAATTATGGATGAAAATTCTTCCCAATCATCCAAAGGTTGTTGTAATACCCTCTTTTTTCTTTGAAGTATCTATTTGAACCATTGAGGGGTGTTATCAACTAGATTTTTCTCTTTGGATATTTCTTCATTCTAACTCTTTTGTTGTTGATTATTTTGATCCACTTATTCCTGTAAAACCTCTTCTTGATGAATTTGTTCTTTGCCAACTTGCTCTTGATCTTTATCAACCTATTATTCCTATTGATGATCTTGTTCTTTCTCATGTTTTTGGTTTTGTTGATTTACTTGTGTTTGTTCATTTTGTTCTTTCTCCTCTTTTTCTCTATGAATCTCCTGATCAATTTCCTCTCCAATTTCCTTCTTAATTTCTATTTCTTGTTGCCTAATCTGTTATTCCATTTCAACGCCTTTTGACCTATGGGCTACTGAATTCCTTGTTGCAACACATGCCTTGGAGGAGATGGAGCTCTCTCAGAAGAAGGTGAAGACAAATCATTCTCGCATGCATGAACATTTTCAAGCATATTAGATTGTTCACCATGTAGAGGAGTCCTCTCTAGAGAATATATATCTATTGGATCCTCTTATTTATAAACTCCTTGACAATAAGTAGCTTGTAAGTTTACTAGTTATTGAGGTGGTGGTGAAGCATATTGTAATGTCACCTGTACTATGGGAACTTGATGAGAAGGAGACTTGGGTTCAAAAGAAGATGCTTCTTTTGAGTCATCTAGCATGATGTTCCACACTTTCAACTTTCCTAGAGGCATTCCATACTTAACCCTCATCTTATTCAACCAAGTTTCTTTCTTTTCAAAATTACTTTTATCCTCAGATCCACACTATTAATTTATTTTTGGCCCCATCTAATTCTTGGCAAGGGTTTGGAAACAATTTTCTCTTTCTCATAATTTGGATCTCACATTGGCCATTATTGTGATGATATATATATCTTTAACTAAATATTAATGATCCTATAGTAATCCATTCTTCTCACCTCATATTTATCAACACAATTAATCTGAAAGCCCTCCAATCTACCCTTATGTTTGAAAATATTACTCATCCATTAATTATTGACTTTGGATTAGAACATGATCTAGCATCATATAGATTTAAATTCCATAATGCCATTTCTATTTCTACAGTCTTGGATGATTTGATAATCATACATTGGTGTTGATTGATTATAATGGGGTATTCAAGACCCCACACTTTCTTCTTAGAACACAATTTATGCACCTCTAATAATTGTTGGTACAATTCCAATATTGGTATTTTATCACCTACATATTGAGGCAACTTATAAGGAGCTTTATCATACCCCAAGACTTTGATATATGAAAAGATTAGAAATTGTATAAACAAACATCTATATTTCTCAATCTCATCTCTTGCCTCTAGTGATAGCCTTTGGCCAAAATCACCTTCTAGCATCCTAATCATAAAAAAAAAACATCATTTACTTTGGTACAATTTTTTGATATATGAAAAGATTAGAAATTGTATAAACAAACATCTATATTTCTCAATCTCATCTCTTGCCTCTAGTGATAGACTTTGGCCAAAATCACCTTCTAGCATCCTAATCATAAAAAATAAAAAAAGCATCATTTACTTTGGTACAATTTTTTGTTGATGCTTTGAATTCTAACTTTGGATAATACTCATAGACTTTCTATTGTATGAGCATCATTGTCCATACCATCTGTAGACTTGACAATTTTTTGCCTCTAAGAAAGGGCATACACTAAATAAGAAGTCATGAGAAACTTCTTAGTTTCCATCACATTTATCAGTTGGTCATGGAGAGTATCACTTACTAAAGTGGACCAATCAAAGAATTCTTTCCCTCTTAATACCTTGGCTATGTATCTAATCATCCAAGTCTAAAATTCTCTAGCATTCTCTTGACCAGTGATTCAATTCAATAAATCAATACAATCATTTACCACTTCAATAAAATCACTTCTAGATAGCTTCTTAGGTAAACTAGTTAATATAGATTTTGGCTTCTGAATCTAACTTCCATTGATTTTCTTCAGAAAATCATCCAAGTGTTGGTCATAATAGGTTTGTGATGATTCAAAAGTAAGGTTGCAATGAGTAGTCCTAGAAGGAATGTAAAAAATCTCTTCTATGTACTAAGGCAAGATTAACAATATTGTGTTTCCTTCGAGAGTTCTGATCTCCCTAGCAACTAGGTTATAGTGCTTGGCACATGCCACCACTAAGTCTAGAGATTGCAAGGTTATTGGGAAACCTACAAATTGTACTAACCCACTATTCTTTAGATTCTTGACTTTAGTTGACATTTGTGCTTTAGGTTGAGTCATTCTAGTATGGAATTCATCAAGACGTACATCCCCTAGGCCAATGTCTATAACATTGATGCAATCATTAACCAATTTTTATGGTGGAATGACTCCTTTATATTTGTACTTCATCTTGGCATGAGAGGTCATGTCCATTTATGGGAGTCTTCTAAATTAATTTCTTGAGTTAATTAACTATTTTTTACAATTTTACCAATTGATATTAAAATATTTTGATCAACTAATCTAAAATACAATTTAAAAGTTTTAATTGTACCCAATTCGTGTTTTTTCATGATTAAATTGATCAAGTTTGCAAATTTTGGGAGTTAAAATCTCCAAAATGAGTGTTTTGTTGCTTTCATGCATTTTAGAGTTCAAGTCTGGGATGCAAGTTGTAGTTCAAGTTTTGAGGTTGATGCATAATTAATAAGAGGTTATTGTAGACACCTAAAATTGACACGTCTTCTGACATCACCTCTTGAGATACTTTATGACACATTTTGTCATAGGACCCTTTCACAACCCCTTTCATCACCTAATTAGTTAAATAAATCATATTTATTTAACTAATCCCTTTCAATCCCAGTTATCCTCTCATTAGCCAATTAATTAAATAAATAAATTTCCACTTATTCCTTCATCCTCCAATTTAAATAAATAAAATATTTATTTAAGTTAGCCCTCACCACATAATTTAAATAATTGTATTATTTAAATTATTTCACCTTTTAATCCCTTCTATCCAAATTAATTAAATAAATTAAATATTTATTTAATTAATGTTTCCCACATCATCCCTCTCCAAAAATTAAATAATTTTATTATTTAATTCCCTATTTTTCCTTATCCTCACATGACTAGAAGCTTCTAGAAATCCTTATTACAAGGAAGCCTCTAAAAGATTCTTAGTCCTTATCCTTGACTTAATTCCGCTCATTCAAACCTCATGTGATACTTGTCACATGACTACAACTCTAAGCCTTGATCCATGTCTCACTTAATCCTAACCATCCATCATTAATTTAATCCTAGGCATCCATTTCTATCCCTCACCTCCTATAAATCAAGCCTCAACCAAGTCATTTGGGATACACACTTGAAGTATCATCATGCTATGTAGATCACTCTAGATTCTCTTATCTCTCATCCTCATACTAGTGTTATGCTATAGAAATAATGAGCAATCAACATCTCATTCTATCCACCAAAGATCATAGAGAACATAGCTAGTAGATTAGGGCGCATCTACTCCATTCTATCAAGTGTGGAGGACTTGGTTTGAAGGTGAAGGTATTGGGTTAGTCACATTTATCTTCCATTGTCCTTTGATCCATTTTTCTACATACATTTTTGGCATGCCCAATGGGACCCCACGTCCATTGTCTAACATTGGTTTTGTAGGTTGAAGATCTTTTATATTGTTGATTTTCTTTGTTTAGAGTCAGATCTGCTGCAAAGGGTTTTTTGTTTTACATAGGTCTTGAAAAACGGAGATCTTGGATTCATTGGAAAGATGACTTTGAGACCTTTCCAAAAATTGGTTACATCAAAGCTTTCGATTCATATTGAAGGAGTTATGATGATTTTAAGTTGACCCTACAATTCTATTTTTTCAGAAATTTTTGACATACAACTTTTTTTTTAAAATAATATCTTGCAATCTAGGTAACCAAATCACATTTTGTTTTTTGGAGGTGGGTAGAAATATTTAAATATGTTTCTCTATATCATTAATTTTTCAGATCTATGGTAGAAATGGTTTTTTTCAAAAAGTTAATATTTTTTAAACCCTAGTTTATGGCGTAACTTTTGCATATGGAGTCCAATTTGAGCAAACATTTTTTTGATATTGATTAGAAAATCATAATGGATCTCATGGTCATATCTATTTTACTTTTGGATCATATTGATTGCTAATTTTTGCACAGGTTTATTTTTCAATCTTAACACTTTCATTGAAAACTTCATTTAGGCATAACTTTTGCATATTAAATCAAAATCTAACAATTATTTTTTTGAAATTGCATATAAAGTCATAAGGAATCTATTGGTGATATCTAATCTTCTATATCTTGAATATTATTTCTGATATTTTTGTAGATTTATGCTTTTTTGAGCTAACGCTTGTTTGTAGGTTCACTTGTCAAAGGCTAAAATCTATCAAACTACTAACAAGTGTGGTGCAGCTTGTTTACATTTGTTAAAGATCATTATTCAAAACTATTATCAAGTGGGTTCCTTATATTTTATGGTGCACTCAATCTAACTCTTGCAATTCAATTTGGGCTTAAAAAGAACACTTGTTTGCAACATCATTTTTGGATTTTGGGCATAAAATGAACATGTGTTTGCATCATCACATTTGGACTTGGACATAAAACAAACTTGTTCTTGCTTTTCTTAGTGGATTTGAGTGTGAATTAAGGTGTGTATGTTCTTCCCTTGCACTTAGTGTGATCTTGGGAATCAAAAACATCCTTTACTCACATTCATCTTCACACACACATTTCCATTTCTAAGGGTAAATTAATATTGTGAGTGTGATTCAAGTGTGTGTATGCTCTCTCATCGCACTGCAAGGTGATCTTGGAGATCAAAAATGCCACTTGATATGTTTTTGTCATCCTTTTAGGAGACCTGCTTGGAGACACACCACTCCAAGGGATGACCTCAACTCTAGTGTTCCAACAGAGTATAAAAAGTAAGGAGTGAATTAAAAGACATAATTCTTGGAAGTTGGAATCTTGTCATTCAGTCTAATCTCCCAAGAACCTTATACCTTGGGGAAGTGAAGGTGAAGGGTGGTTTACCCCTTTCTCCTAACCGTGTGGCATTATTTCACTTTAATTTCACAAAATTGGGCCCCCCGTACCTTATGTATATTGGGGACATCCTTAGCAAACTTGTTCATCCTGGCTTAAGACTTCTTGGCCATACCCTATTGACTAATATTAGGCTTGTTGATGTGTCTTCAAGTGTCTTCATAAATTCCAACAATCAATTTTGAAAGTCAAACTTGCCATTGTGTCTTGTGTGTGTTTTACAAATCTATGCATGTACATGTGAAATCTTTTGTTTGCAAATTGTCTAAGTCAAGCTATCAACAAATCCACTCATCATCTTGATTATCCTTGTCATCACTTTCATCCTAATCCAAACCACCTTCATCATAATCCAAACCCTAATCATCATAATTATCCACCCTAGTTATCCATCCCTATTATCCATCTCATTATCCCTAATCATCCTACTTGCCATATACACATCATCATAATCATCATCCAATCTAATCCAAGTCCTTCTAATCCTCATCCAAACCAATCCCCATTATCCTAGTCACTTATCCAATCATTTTAATCATATTCATCTATATATCATAGCAATCATCCCTAATTATCCTAGTCATCCACCTAATCATCCAATCCCATCATTCCTAACCATCCAAGTCATCCTCCTTATCCATCCTTATCATCTCAAGCATCAAGTCACTCCATCCTAGCCATGCTAATCACCCCTCTTATCCAATTCATCCCTAATCATTTTAAGCCTTCATCATAATCTAATCAATCCCAATCTATCTATAATCCAATCAATTCCATCCATCTTATCATCCTAATCATAATATAGTATCATTATCTTAATCCAACTTCATCCATATAATCTTCATCACACTCCATTCTTCATCGTCCTAATCATAATCCCATTCTTGAGCCCCATCTAATCCATCATTTCTCAAAATGGTTGTGATCATTAACAAACCTAGGTGGCCCTTCTTCTAGCACCAATGATGATGAGCACCTTGTAGATCATGATGCATATTTTAAAGAACAAGCCGAAATACAAAGACTTGAGTATATGTGTAAAACCATTCCAACACTAGAAAATAAGAACCTATAGCAAGATCATTATGGTGTTGAAAAAATGTTTGATGAACTTAGGATGCTATAGAAAAAGGAACAAGTCACTATATGTCCAAAACATCAAAAAATTCAACAACAACAATAAGTCCTAGACCAACAACAAATCATACAACCACAAGCCACCATCCAACAACTTCAACAAGTCATCACCCAACACCTTCAACAACTCATAACCCAACAAACACAATCACACCCTTCATATAACACATCATCTACTACACCTTTATCCATACAACATAACCCAATCCCCCCTCAATCCTATGTGTCATCCTCCTCCACTTCATACCAACCTAGTCCATCCACATATCATGTCAATTCTACATCAACCTACCCCACATATTCCAATATTAACCAATATACATGTCAATCCATATCCCAAGATCATTCAACTACTTATTCCAACATTTCACCTCAACCCCAAATCCATTTGCAAGACTATCAAGTTCCTTCACAACAAGAACATGTAAGTCCAACTTACCCTTTGCACCAAGATAAAGTGAAATTAAGTCCTCATGCTACCTTTGACAAGGGGAACAACACTCTAGCTTATACATCCTATGGGTATCCTCCATCATCATCCAATCATATGCCAATCCAAGAGCCTATTAATCCTATAACAACACCACCCTGTAATCCCACTCCTAATCCATTGGTCCATCAAACTTCTAATCCATCAATCCCTTCATTACCATATTCCTCCAATCCTCCACCAAAAGATGAGGTTGCGATACTTTTACAAGGGATGCTTAAAAGGAAACTCATAAAACTTCTTGAAATCAAACCATGTGAGGAAAGTGTATTTAATTCCCCTAGGTACAATGAACATGACTATTGTGCATACCATAGGATCAAAGGTCATAAGACAATCTATTGTCCCCCATTTTTGGAATGTGTCTTCAAGCTTCACATTTATGCTTTAAAGATTAAGCATGCCAAATAATCCCAATCCCATGTGTAACCCCCATCATCATGCCAGTCCAATCCATCTACTAATTCCCCTCATACATCCATCCCTATACCACCTCCATCACAAAGTCCTTCAAATCTTCTAAGTCCTAATCCATTATGCCAATCAATAACTCACTTAAATCCCAACACATCAAACCTTCCATGTAATCCTAATCCTAATCCATCCAATCCCATTATCCCTCCATCTAGTCCAAATCCCAATACATCCAATCCTATTATCCCTCCATCCAATCCCAATCCTAATATATCCAATCCCATTATCCCTCCACCTAATCCTCATCATAAGCCTACAACTTCCACCATTATTATCCATCCATTATATTGTCCATCCACCCATACACTTGTTGGTTCCCAAATCAGCAAAGGGTTTGCCACTTCCGAATGCTCTAGTTCAAACCGATTTGGCCAACAAAGACGGGAGGTTGTGTGAACTTGCCTCCCCTTCACTTCAAGTTCTGCAGCACCTAGGGGGTATCCCTACAACAAAATATTTGTCTTTGACTTACCCAAAACAAAAGATTTAGCTTTTCAATACAGGTAGAATGCTCTCACTTATACACCAAGATTTATTGGATAAATCCCCAGATTGGCAATGTTCTTGTACTATCTAATTGGTTGAGAATGAGAGCATGTAAGGTCCTAATCCTACTCCTACAGACTAACAGGTTGAGATTTTGAAATGATTTAGTTCTTTGAGTTGTGGGACTTTCCTAGATCCTTTGGACAAACAAATTCTCAAACTAGTGCTTTATCAAGGTAGCAAAGTCAGACCAATTACCGTAAATGTTTCTTCATGGCAACAAGAATTCATATCTAGAGGACCTAAGAAAAATATTACTGCTTAACAACAATATGTCCAAGAAAGAGTATCATTCCTGAGCATACTTCATTAATCCTTTGATATCACACATTTTCCCCTATATCTAATCTAAAGCAAATTTAATCCACTCATTAAGTAGATGCAGAAAATTAGGCATACAATATAGCAAGTGTATATTGAAGAACTTAGAAACCCTTGATCACTTTGTTCAAAAGGAAAATAATAACACCCAAGGAGACAGTCATAAACAATACATACAGATAGTGTTTCTCATTTAACTCAATCTGGAAAGAACATTATCATTCAAAAATTTATCATTTTACAAAACAAGAAATACCTCTAAACCAAACAGAACCAGACCTGCAACAGAAAATGCCCTCCAAAAATGTGGATACCTTATATCTAGAGTCAAAAGAACAGTCCCCAATCCAACTCCCCATAGAATGGCCATGAATTCCCTTTCTTAAAGGAGCAACAAGCTTCCGACCATCTACCACCTGACAAACTACTTAATAAAACAAAAGGATCCTTATAGATTTTCTATGAACTCATCAGATCCTCAATTAATTGAGAGTAGCTGAAACAATCAATTTCTTGGTGAAGACGCGCCATCGAAACAACTTGGACACCGAACAGAAGAGTAGATTTCACATTCGGGTCCCAGCCATGTTGCAAACTCATTTACTATAGAGTGGAGGTGCGCAAGAATGATGCCAACAAATAATCGTTTCAAGTTTAAACCTTGACCGTTGATTCAGGCTTCCTACTGTGAGATTGACGCCTTAAACGCCTCAAGAAACTTTGACTCCACGTTGATTGTCGTTGAAATGTCCTCAGCCAATAGAAATGGGCCGCGTCAGATGTAATCCCTCCTCTGACTTTTCCCTTCTGTGCATCGGTCCCCGCCACATGATGTCATCTCGCGGCATCGCAGCTAGAGATGTACCACCACCTTTAGGCTCTGCGTGACTGCGCTAAGCCGTCCACCTGTCCCTTCATCATTTGCTTTGTACCCCTTTTATCAGAATCTTGCCATGTGTCACCTTGTCGCGCCAACGCACAAAATCTTCTGTCCTGAAAGATTCCCTTGTGCGCCTATGCAACAGTCAGATTTCATCTCTTCTGCAGATCTTGTTTTATTTCGACACCTGGTAGCACCCGATTCATTGTTCTAAGGTCCTCGATTGAATGGTTGTAAGCCACATCCTTCGATAGTTGGCGCCTTATCGCGGTCACATGGGGGAATGATGATGTCATCTCTGGAGCTCTGCGACACTGTGATAAATCGCCACATGGCACTCCTGGGCCCTACAAGACTTAAGACTTAAGCATTATGTTGCGACGAGCTACGAGCGGTAATCCTAGGAAGAAGGGGTCGATGATCACATGATTTTAAAGGCCTTGGGTTGTAACTTAAAGTTACAACTTAAGCAACCGGGGACCCCTTGATGAGACACACTTAAAGCCCTAAACCTGAGTGGGTTACCACCAGTGGCTCTTCCTCAGGGATGCATGCCTCTTGTAGGCATGGTGAGGATCCAGACGTCTTTGGGATGTAGACCAGGTGCCTTATCCATTGGACCATAGAGAATGCTCCATCCTGCATCACAATTCACACCATCAAATTTGATTTGGCTGCCCCGGGCCACCAAAAATGAAAAACTAGTATTTGCCTTTGTCATATATCTTGTTCTCATCTTACTACTTCAGCTTCAAACTAGACACAATATATCCACTGGCACCCATATGAAAGTATATCATTTTTGTGCCACTTTCATGCTGTTGTTGATCCATATTGGCATAAGCTAAAAGATCCACATAGATATTATCCCTTTGCATCTGTGGATTATAGTTGTGTATCAGTGAAAACATATTGTCCCAAAGCCAACCATCTAAACCATTCAAAAATGGGAAGCCATTCAAGGACATGCTATCAACATAGGCTTCATATTCAAATTCCTCCATAACTTGATACCTGCCCTTATATACTGACCCAAAAAATGTATCTGGCACAAATTCCTGAAGAAGGCCAACCTCCAAATGATTTTGTACCAACTCATCAACCTGCTCGCAAATGACCAAATGCTCAGCCAGATCCAAACCACTTTTGCCTCCCTCTTCATGTGTGAACATAGCAATAGTGGTCGATTCATTAAATGCACACTTAGCCATTTCATCTTCATCTAAGGCTTCACAAGGCTTTTTCTTTGCTTTCTCAACTTCCTTGCATTCTTCCTTTGGAATAAATAGAGATCTAAAGCATAACTCCCTCCATTGCCTCTCATAATCTAGCTGGTTGACACATCTCTTGACCTGTTGCAAATGTTGTTTTGCTTGACCGACCAACAACTTTGCCTCCTTTGCTCTCTATAGCCATCCACTACACATATCTTGTATTCTCTCAACATTTTTCACCTTATTCTCCTCACCTGCATTAGTTGCCATCTCTATGTCCATACGGATATCTTGCTTATGCAAAATAGAGGCCTTCATTTCCTCATCATTCTAAATAGCTGAGACATCCTCATCTACAAATGTATCATACCTGGTGTGTGTGTATTCTTTTCATTTTTTAATCACAAGACCATTGCAAGATACAACTTCATATATATCTTTTACTTCATCATGTATGCAATTTGCACATGCATATCTCTCTTCCATAAGCTGACCATAACCTTTATCTTCATCATTGTAGGATGTGCTCACATTTTCTGCAACAAATTCTTCATCTTCACGTATTATGCCATGACTGTTTTTTGCATAATCACTTTTAGCTCTTTCTATAATCCCAATCCATTCAAATATTTGAACAAGATTTTGAGGCTTCAATGTTTCGGGCAAAGTGCTCAGACTTGACTCATATGCTTCACAAAATAAGTTAATACACAAATAATCCTCAGGCCTGCAATACTCTTGGATTTCAATTAAAATCTTCATGAATCATGTGTACAGAGCATAAGGTGATTCCCCTTCTTGTCTTTTCAAGTTGAACAATGAATGAACAAAGAACGTGGGATCAACAGTATTTGCAACTTGTTCACCAATGACCTTAAACTCCTCATGTTCTATTGGAGCAGCAGAAACACATTGATCTTGAAAATTATTTTGAAAACATGCAGTCATGTATCCTATTGGCATTCCATACTTCTGATTATTTTCAATGTCCATTGCAATTTTAAAAGCTTGATGAAGTGTAGTAGGTTCCTTATCTCTCAATAGATAACCCATTTCCTCATCAAATGCAGCTAGATAGATTACCAAACATAATGCATCATTTGGTCTCATACACTCAAGAATATGTTTGAGCAATTTTGTAAATCTTAAATTAAAAGCTGGAACCAACTCATCATTTTCCTTTTGGACGTTCATGAATTGTATAATCAATGAGGCCACATTAATCCTCTCACCAAACTATTCTAAGAATGCAACTTTGAGCTCAATCCATGAAGAAATTGAACATATAGGAAAATCTAAAAACCAGACCCTAGCATCATCCTTCAATGACTAAACAAAGAGTTTCATTACAACATCTTCAGCCTCAATCTCATAGTCTTCTATCAAACTATCAAATTCTTGCATATGCTTGTTTGCCGATTCAGAATTCTTTCCATTATATTTTGGCAAACACTTTCTAACTTCATTAGGCACACTGTTAGGGTATCCAAGAATCCCATTAAAATCTAGAGCTTTATATCTTTCAACAGATAATACTCTTTTTTGAGGACATGACAACCATTGTTGTTCTAAACCTATCATTTTGAATGAAAAAGATGGAGTACCTAGAAACACACAGCAGCCTTAACAGGTTCAACAATAGAGCCGCCACCTCTCCAAAGAGGACAAAACATTAAGAAGTCAACAATATTCTGGATTCAATTCACCAGCAGAGCACCATACAATCCTTCTTGATTATGTTGCAATAATAGAAAGCAAAGTCGCCACCCTCCAAAGGGAATGATAAAACTATGGTCATGTGCTAACTCTACACTCCCATGACAAAGGTCAGCACTGGTATAGTTTTATCATCCCCAATAGAGTCGCTAGTTTTGTTGGTTCCCAAATCAGCAAAGGGTTTGCCAGTTCCTATGCTCTAGTTCAAACTAATTCAGCCAACAAAGACAAGAGGTTGTGTGAACTTTCCTCCCCTTCACTTCAGGTTCTACCGCACCTAGGGGGTATCCCTACAACAAAAGATTTGTCTGACTTACCCAAAATAAAAGATTTAGTTTTTCAATACAGGCAGAATGCTCTCACTTATGCACCAAAATTTATTGGATAAATCCCCTAATTGGAAATGTTCTTGGACTATCTAACTGGTTAAGAATTAGAGTACACAAGGTCCTAATCCTACTCCTACAAACTAACAGGTTGAGATTTTGAAATTATTTAGTTCTTTGAGTTGTGGGACTTTCCTAGACCCTTTGGACAAACAAATTCTCAGACCAATGCTTTATTAGGGCAGCAGAGTTAGACCAATTACTGTAAATGTTTCTTCATGACAACAAGAATTCATATCTAGAGGACCTAAGAAAAATATTACTGCCTAACAACAATATGTCCAAGAAAGAGTATCATTCCTAACCATACTTTATTAATCCTTTGATATCACACATTTTCCCCTATATCTGATCTAAAGCAAATTTAATCCACTCCTTAAGTAGATGTAGAAAATCAAGCATACAATATAGCAGGTGTATATTGAAGAACTCATAAACCCTTGATCACTTTGTTCAAAAGGAAAATGATAACACCCAAGGAGACATTCATAAACAATACACACAGATAGTGTTTCTCATTTAACTCAATCTAGAAAGAACATTATCATTTAGAAATTTATCATTTTACAAAACAAGAAATACCTTTGCACTAGACAAAGAACCAAGCCTGCAACATAAAATACCCTCCAAAAATGTGGATACCTTATATCTAGAGTCAAAAGAACATTCCCCAATCCAACTCCCCATAGAATGGCCATGAATTCCCTTTTTTAAAGGAGCAACAAGCTTCCGCCCATCTACCACCTGACAAACTACTTAATGAAACAAAAGGATCCTTACAGATTTTCTATGAACTCATCAGATCCTCAATTAATTGAGAGTAGCTGAAACAGTCGATTTCTTGGTGAAGACACGCCGTCGAAACAACTTGGACACTGAACAGAAGAGTAGATTTGACATCTGGGTCCCAACCATGTTGCAAACTCATTTACTGTAGAGCGGAGGTGCGCAAGAATGACGCCAATAGATAATTATTTCAAGTTTAAACCTCGACTGTTGATTCAAGATTCCTACTGTGAGATCAATGCCTTGAACGCCTTGAGAAACTTTGACTCCGCATTGATTGTCGTTGAAATGTCCTCAGCGAATAGAAATGAGTTGCGTCAGATGTACTCCCTCCTCAAACTTTTCCCTTCTATGCATCAGTCCCCGCCACGTGGCATCATCTCGTGGCATCGCAGCCAGAGTTGGGCCACCACCTTTAGGCTCTGCGTGACTGCACTAAGCCGTCCACTTGTCCCTTCATTGTTTTCTATGTGCCCCTTTTATTAGAATCTTTCCATGTGTCACCTTGTCGCGCCAGCGCACAAAATATTCTATCCTAAAAGATTCCCTTGTGTGCTTGTGCAACCGTCAGATTTCATCTCTTTTGCAGATCTCTTTTTATTTCGACACCTGGTAGTGCTTGATTCATCGTTCTGAGGTCCTCAATTGAATGGTTGTAAGCCACATCCTTCGACAACTGGAACCTTATCATGGTCGCACGGGGGAATGATGACATCATCTCTAGAGCTCTGCGACATTGCGATAAAATGCCACATGGCACTCCTGGGCCCTACAAGACTTAAGACTTAAGCATTATGCTGCAACGGGCTACGAGTAGTAATGCTAGGAAGAAGGGGCCAGTCATCACATGATTTTAAAGGCCTTGGGTTGTAACTTAAAGTTGCAACTTAAGCAACCGGGGACCCCTTAATGAGACACACTTAAAGCCCTAAACCTAAGTGGGGTACCACCAACACTTATGAAGGATGTGATCCAATGGCTATTAGCAAGGAATCAATCATCTCCATGTCATCAAACAATTATCATTGAGCCTATCAAAGAACCTTCAAACATGATGTCTAGTCCTCCAAATACATCATGTAGTCCACAACCCATCAAGCCTATTGAGGAGTCTCCCACCATGAGTCCAAGTCAAGATCCATAATACCCTCATGTTGTTGATCATCTAGAACCTATCAAGCCTATCCAAGAGTCTTCCACTCTCATTCAAGAAAATCAAGAGCTATGTCAAGGGTCTAATCTAAAGCATTTGGAAACATCACGCCCTTATTTCAATCAAGATCAAAGCGTCTCCATTCAACCCATCCATAACCTATATATTTTCTATGATCAAGATATTATCCATGATTAAGTTCCTAACCATGAACAAGAAACCCAAGTTCAACCTATCCATAACCTATACCTTCTTTATGATCAAGATATTATTTATGATGAAGAGTCTATACATGAGCAAATTGATCCTATCCATAATCTCATAACCATCCATGAGCAAGATATCCAAATTACTCCTATCCAACCTCCACCTAGTCCTATCCATGATCCAACAACATCCATTTCCCTTGATGAGACACTTGGTTCCCAAGTAAACACAAATGATCAAACAAATAGCTTGGATCTTAATAAGCATAAGGATAATCAAGATCCTAATGATCCTTCATCACCCACTATCGACCATATTACAAATCCACCATCATATCCCCTTGGTCTTACCACCTTCATCCATGAATGTTCTTCCTTAGGAAAGAAACAACCTCTATCCACCACCTCACCCTCCCCATCAAATAATGAGCTCATGTCTAGTGTCCAAAATACCCACAGTCCCATTATATATCGCATACTCCAAAACATGAATTATCAAGGTAAAGGCTTAGGCCTTCATGAAGAAGGTGTTTTGGAGTCCATCCATGTCAAAGTCTCTCCATGATCTTATGGCCTTGGTTATATACCCCAAGGAAAATAATCTAAAGATGTTGGTACTTCCTCCATGCCTTCTAAATCCACTCATTTCCATCATAAACCACATCATACCCCCAAAACATATGTTTCCATTCCTCCTCCATCATCCTACAAATCCCAAAAACATGTGACCATACACCTTCCTCCATCGACTTTACCTCTAATCCTTCCAACTCATAACATCCCTATCCTCCAAAACACTCTACCTCCACTTCTCCCAATGCCTAATATCCCTATCTTCCAATCCCCTCATCCTTTTATCCATAAGGCCACTTTCAATTCCTCCATCCATAAATCCCCTAAAATTCCCAATCAATGCACACATAGACCAAACATGAAGCTTCCACCAAGTCCATGGGATTCAAAATTAAAAATTTAGATACCTCTACCCATAAAGCAACAAATCCCAAATATCCTCATGTCTTAGAGCACAAATGCAAAGAGTCAAAGCAAAATCCATCTAAAAGGCTACACAAGCACATATCTCCACAAGAAAAGTCCAAACTAAAATGGTTTGGGTCCCTAAGCAAAAATAAATCAAGTCAAATGAAGCATCCACATCCCAAAAATCTCAAAAATTCCACTCCATCCAAAAATCTCAAATTCCTCCATCCCACACTCAATGCAAAAATCATAACAATCCTAAGTCTATGTGGGTACCTAAATTCCTACATTGACCATCCCCTAAGCAAACATGTCCATTACTTCCTACACCTTCTTTCAATCAAAAGATTTGAAATCTAATTCAATGTTTGTAACCGTTGGTCTTGGTTCCTTTCCATTCCACAACATTCCCACATACCTCCATCTCCCCATCTTTTATCCACTATCCCATATATTTCACCCATCATATCCCTATGGTCCATGCTTTTGCATAAACCTTTCATAATCCACTATTCTTCCATTCATAATCCACTATCCTTCCATACATAATCCACATCATAGTTCACTATCCTTCCATCCATAATCCACATCAAAATCCAGTATCCCCCATCCTTCCATGCATAATCCATATCATAATCCACAATACTTCCATCCATAATCCACTATCCCCCATCCATCCTTGCATAAACCTTTCATAATCCACTATATACCTACTCTATCTCCATCTACTCCATCTCCATCTCATGCAATCCCCTACCAACATCTATGAGCATGATGACGCTTGACATTGTCCTTGTGTGACATCCATCTCTAATGGGGCTTTTACCCTTCATGGAACTAGATGCTTGAGTTCCTCTTATCCACTTATCCCATCTAAATATTCTAAAAAAAGAAAAAAATTAAAATAGTAAAGAGAAATCCCTTCGTCCAATCCTAAAAGCTACCTTGGTGGCACTTTGGATAAGTACCATGATGAAAACTTGACAAACAGGCGGCATGTGTAGGTTGATTATCTATGTGACTTACACTTGGGGGAAAGTTATCTCATCCAACCTATCATTTCCAACATATTATTCTCTTCCTATTTACCGCATCCCATCATATCCATCCTTATCCATTATACCCACATACCTATCATATTTGTTAGAAATGAAAGCAACACTACTTCAATGGAAATCTAATTTGAATAAATTTCAGCAATCAAAAAATTGTGTGTTATTAATGGAGATTGTAACACAGAAACAAAACTATGCTTCACAGAAATGCAAAATCAAAAATATGAACACATAATACAATGTTTAACATGGAGAAAACCCTTTCGGGTAAAAAACTCCACACAGGAAAGAGGCCCAATGTTTGTATTAATCTAAAAATGATTTACAATACAACAACACTTCAACTCTCTCCATCAGTTTTCAATCCAACAGCACCCGAGTACCTAAAATCTGTATTGCAGCAACTAATACATGGCAAATACTTATAGAAACATTTTCTAACTCATCTTAGGCATTCATCTTCTCTCTCCTAATATTCTCCAACCTGTAAACATTAATTACCATCTTACAAGCATCTTACACTTGTCCAAAAATAGCCATGCAAAGGTTAGAGGCCCAAGACTAAATCTAGCCTCTTACAACATCTTCTGACACGTCATAACCGTCATAGATTCCACAAAAGAGTATCTTTCCAAGATAGGAACCTTGGGCTAAATATAGCAAATATACAACTAACATATTCGTCATATGCGTCAGAATCACAGAATCTTATGACAACTTGCAGCTGTCATAGATTCACTCACCAAACATTATGACAGTTGTCACACATGCCAAAAATAGTATATTCCTCAAGGGAGCACGCCTATCCTCATTTACTATGAGTTTTTACATTTTCCAACTGTAAATGTCACTCCATAACTACCGTCGGTAACTTTGAAATTACAACTGTCAATGAGACTACCTCATTCCCTTATGGGTAATTACAAATAACAAATAATAAATGGAATAAAATACAATATTGGAATTTACAAGGTTAATGGAACCTTATTCCAACAATATTGAATCCATCTTCTTCCCTTCCTATATTTGATCTTGATAAAGACATAAGGGCAAGATGTTGAAAAATGCTTTGGACATCTCTTGATATACCTCATCCCTTCCAACCAATCTTATTACCCTATCATCATAAGCTTTGTCATGTAAAGTCCTAAGCATTACACCTAGAATGGGGAATTTTATTCCTATCTACCATATTCTTTGGAGATCACATCCTAAACCTCTTATCCATTCCATCTACTATCGCCCATCCTTTTATCCATCCATTTATTGTGTCTTCCATCCCATTTACTATTGCCCATCCTTTTATCCATTCATCCAATCCCACCTCCATCCTTGCATCTAGACTTGGTTTTCCTTTGTTATTGGTATCAGCACAAAGGCTATCCAAATGTAATCTAGTGTCATCCCAAAACATTCAAAATACAAAAAAATCAAAACATTTCAAAATACAAAAAAAATTAAAAACAATTCAAAACTACAAAAAAAAATATCAAATATTCAAAAAAAATCCAAGAAATAAACCCAAATGTAAGTCAATACTTAATCCATACCAATCTAGCTAATCAATCTAGCCAAATTATCCAATCATATCCTTTGGTTTTGATCCTAGCCTTGTTGTAAACCACATCAATCAATCATCAATGGGATATATCGTTCCCACATCCTTGTGTTGATCTAGGGATATATCATTCCCCACAATGACAACACTAGCATCAATCAAATCATCAATGGGATATATCGTTCCCACATCCTTGTGTTGATCTAGGGATATATCATTCCCCACAATATCAACAATATCCTTATCAATCAAATCCTGGTGTTGATTCGCATGGCCAACAACACTAGTATCATCATCATCTAATCAATCATCAATGAATCGATCATTGGTTTACAACTTGATAGGGGCAATAGCTTGTTTGTTTTTGAATCATTTGTGCATGCTTTCTTGCTTGCTTGTGTGTATTATCAGTTTATCTTACATTTATATCAAAATTGTATCTTTTTAGCTAATATTCATATCTTATGTATGTTGGAATAACTTTTTGCATAATTTTTCATCTAAGGTCATTTCATACCTTTTGTGCACTTGGACATTAATGCTCTAAGTTTCCTTCCTCATACATTTAGACAAGGTTGTATTACGCTGGGTGCACAAGAGACATCATTGAAAGGAAGCTAGGTGTGTGGAAACGCTTCCTACACTAATCTATTGAGGAGAGGGCTATGAAAATTCAAATTTATCCTAACTATTCAGCGATGTTAAACCATTAACATGAGATATAGCAGCAAAACACAAGAGCCAAAAAGAAGACAGAAGAAGAGAGACAGAGATTTACAGTGGGGAAAACCCTTATCGGGTGAAAAACCCCACACTCAGAAACCTGCACAATGTATTAACAAATCTGAAAGAATGTTTACAATACACTTGCAATGCAAGCTTCAATGGTCTTCAACACTCGTGTTTGGAGTCAATTCGGCAGCATAACAGTACCTGTAAACCTGTGATACTCACTCCATCTCCAAGCACCTATTTAAATAGAACATACAAGGCAATTTTGGACCTTTCTTGGAATGGGCATCCAATATGGCATCTTGGACCAAAACCCATGCCTAGGGACACTTGGTCAACATTGTAGAATGTGTCTGACACTTGTCCACAGCTCCCATCTCAAAGAGGTCGCCTATTTCCAAAATGGGCTATGGCAGATGCTCTTACGACACTTATGACCGTCATAGAATCTGTCATAGCGGTTACAACTTACAGCTGTAAGAGAATCTATCATACACATGCTATAAATAGCATATTCTCTTACAACACATCATATTCCACCTTGGGGTACCCAAATATGCCTCATTCAAAGATGCTTCATGACACATGTCATTATCTGTCTTACAACCTTCTATTCTCGACTCTTACATGTCATAGATTCGTCATAGGAATCCATCATAGCTGTTTCGGTCAAACATTCCTTACACAACATAGAAGATGCCGACACATGGCAAAATATTCCTACCACTAAGTAGGATGCCTATCTCCTCATGTGAGGACAAAATAACAAGTTGTCATAATCCATGTAGGATTGACAGATCACCGTGCCACATCCCACAATATGACAAAGTGGAATTTCCAATTATTTACAACATAGGCAATTGAATAATAAATGCAAACACTGCAAATGCAGAGAATTACCAAGGTTGAGACACCTTAATTCCCAACATTCTCCCACTTGTCGAACACCTTGTAAGAGCCAATAGAAAAATAGGGTTTAACTGCTATAGGCCGAGAGGCCTATAGACTCTGAACACTATCTAAACTTCTCTGTGCCCACTGGCTTTGTCAATGCATCTGTAACATTCTTCAAAGTATCTACCTTCTCCAAATTTACCTTTCCATCCTCAACCATGTCCCTCATGAAGTGAAACTAAACATCAATATGCTTGGTTCTAGCATGGAAAGTTGGATTCTTTGCAAGGCTTGCACTCTGACTGTCACAACTGATCGTGATCTGACCTGCATCAACACCAATATCAAAACACAATCTCTTAAGCCAAATTGCTTCCTTACAAGCATGAGTTGCTGTCATATACTCAGCTTCTGTCATGGACAAAGCAACAAGAGGTTGTCGCTTACTCATCCAACTAATAGCACCACCAAACAGTGTAAAAACATAAGCACTGGTGGATCTCCTATTATCAATGTCACCTGCCCAATCTAAATCCATGAATATCAACAGAATGCGGAGGTCCTGAAACATTACCATGATAGTAAATGGAATACTCAGAAGTACCCCTCAAATATCTGAACACTCGCTTAACTGCATCCCAATGAACCTGTCCAGGATTAGCCATAAATTGACTAAGGATTCCCACTACTTGGGCAATGTCTGGTCTTGTGCAGACCATAGCATACATCAAACTGCCAATAGCACTAGCATTAAGTACTCTGCTCATGTCCTCCACCTCACTAGGAGATGTTGGACAATCCTCAACAGACAAATTTGTCCCCAAGGAAATGGGAACACACAATGGTCTACAATCTCCCATGCTAAATCTGTCCAACACGGTCTTAACATACTTACTATGACTTAACCAAAGTTTTCTATTGGTTCTGTCTCTTTTGATTTCCATTCCTAGAATGTAGCTGGCTGCCCCTAAATCTTTCATTTCAAATTGAACTGAAAACTAAGATTTAAAATTAGAAATCATATTCTTACCCTTCCCAATGAGCAACATATCATCAACATACAGTGCAACAATGAGAATACGATCACCATCAAACTTATAATAAACACAGTGATCCGATTTCGATCTCACAAATCCAATTGACAACACAAAGGCATCAAACTTCAAGTACCATCTCCTAGGGGATTGCTTCAAACCATACAAAGACTTCTTAAGTTTGCAAACCAAATTTTCTTTACCTTTTACCATGTAATGCTCTGGCTGTGACATGTAGATTTCCTCCTCCAAGTCACCGTGAAGGAAAGTTGTCTTCACATCCATCTGTTCTAACTCCAAGTCATAATCTGTTGCGAGAGACAACAGGAATCGAATGGATGTCAACTTTGCAATGGGAGAGAAGATCTCACCATAATCTATACCCTCCACTTGTGAATACCCCTTCACAACCAATCTGGCCTTATACTTCTCAATACTGCCATCTGCACCAATCTTCTTCTTGAACACCCATTTGCATCCAACGGGTTTCCGTCCAGGAGGAAAAGGCACCAAGTCCCAAGTTTGATTCTTTTCCAAAGAAGCTATTTCTTCCTCCATGGCCTCCTTCCAAGAACCTGCATCCTTCATATCCAAAGCCTTTGATATAGTTCTAGGTTCATCACTGTTAGTGAGCAAAGCATAAGCACAACTAGAATCAAGCAATGTAAAACCAAACCTTTCAGGTTGCTTCCTTATCCGTGTAGACCTCCTCAAGAGCTAAGGTTGAGGTTTAGCTTCTTCTTCTGAGCTTTCAGAGTTGCTAGAGCTCTCCTCATCATCAGGTCCAACATTGTCTTTCTGTTCAGTCTTCTCAGGGGTGAGAGGAAACTGAACAACATCCTCTTTCTTTTCTTTTTCTTTTGGCTGCAAAATAGTGGAAGAAGGTGTAAGCTCTCTAAAGATGACACTTCTGCTATACAACACTTTTTCAGCCACGGGGTCCCAAAGCTTGTATCCTTTCACACCAACACCATAGCCGATGAAGATACACTTAACAGCTTTGTTCTCCAACTTTGACTGCTTCTCCCTAGGCACATGTGCATATGCCTCACAACCAAAAACACGAAGATGCCTTACTAAAGGCTTTCTACCAGACCACACCTCCATGGGTGTCTTTCCAACAAGAGCTGATGTAGGAGATTTGTTTACCAGATAGCAAGCAGTGGCAACAGCTTCAGCCTAAAATTTCTGTTCTAGACCAGCTCCACTAAGCATACTCCTAGCCTTCTCCATCAGTGTCATATTCATTCTCTCTACAACTCTATTTTACTGCAGTGTGTATGGAGTTGTCTTATGTCTTTCAATCCCAAGTTCCTTGCAATACTTATCAAATTCTGTAGAACAGAACTCACCACCATTGTCAATTCTCAAACATTTAATCTTTTTACCAATCTAATTTTCAGCAAAGGCTTTAAACTCCTTAAACTTGCTATAGACTTCAGATTTGCTTCTGAGAAAATAAATCCATGTCCTTCTATTGTAATCATCTATAAAAGATACAAAGTATATAGATTTTGATAACGAAAGAACATTAACAGGACCAAACACATCAGAATGAATGAGGTCCAACACACCAGAAGACTTATGAGAACTCGAGTAAAACTGAACACCGTTTTATTTTCCATAAATGTAATGTTCACAATAGTCAAACTCAAGATTACAATCATCTAACCCCTCAACGAGGTTCTTATTTTTCAGGGTACGCAGACCCTTCTCACTAATGTGGCCAAATCCCTTATGCCATAACATTGTCTTTCTGCAAGAAGTTTAACTTCCAATGCATGATTACAACCATCAAGACTAGAAACAACAGATTTTTTCACTACTCGATCAGATGGTGGGGATGAAGTGACTGTTGCCCTCTTCCTTGAGTCAGAAGAACTATTGCATTGTGCAATGCATGCTTCCAGCTAAAACAGAGTACCTCTCCGAGTGCCCTTAGTAAGCACCATAGATCCTCTACTCATCTTGCATCCTTCTTTCGAAAAGACAACCTGCACACTTGCATCATTCAAACTAATTACAAAAAGTAGGTTCCGTACTAAGCCTGGGATGTGCATAACCCTAGAGATCCCCTTCACTTGACCATCAGGGAATCAGATAGACTCTGCCATGACCAACGATCTTCAGATGAGAGTTGTCACCTAGATACACCTTTCCACCATTGAACTCCTCATACTTAGTGAACCAGTCTCGATGTGAGGTCATGTGGAATGATGCACCAGAGTTGATTAGCCACACATCATCAGATGCATGGGTTTACAGGGTTGCGATGAAGGCATCACCGTCATCTTGTGATTTGTCAGAATCTGAATCAGGAGCTTTCTTCCTTTTCTTCTCCTCTTTGCATTCCTTTCAGAAATGCCCAGTCTTGCCACAGTTCCAACAAAGAGCCTTAGATTTTCTAGGAGATTTAGATCTCCCACGGGATTTGAATCTACCCTTCTCAGCTTTCTTTTCCTTCTTCTTCCCTTTCTCCTTGGGTCTTCCACGAACTGCAAGGGCTTCTTTGGCTGCCTCAGAAGACTTTCTCCGCATCTCTTCAGATAACAATGAAGAAACCACCTCTTCCATTTTGAATGTGGATGTGGTGCTTCCGATTGCCATGACAAGATGATCCCATGAGTCCGACAGAGAACAAAGCAGGGTCATACACCGATCCTCCTCCTTCATCTTTACACCGATAGATGTCAATTGTGCAACCAACATGTTAAAGGCATTCATATGCTCAGCCACGGATCCTCCGTCCTCCATTCGAAGAGAATACAACTTCTTTCTCAGGAAAAGTTTATTGACAAGGGATTTGGCTTGATACACATCCCCCAACTTCTTCCAAAGGAGTTTTGTAGTAGCCTCCTCATGGACATTTAACAACACAGAATCGGCAAGACTAAGTCTTATGAGACCCTTAGCCTTTCGATCCTTGAGATCCCACTCATCTTGAGTCATTGTAGCTGGTTTAGTTCTGTTCACACTTTCCCAAAAGGTCTCGGTCAACTAACATGTCTTCCATCTTGAGCTTCCATAGCTTGAAATTACTACCATTGAACTTCTCTACTTCAAACCTTCCTGATGTGCTTGCCATCTCCTTGCTGCAATAAGATATAGAATGCTCTGCACAGACTCCCACTCAACCTACGATTAGCTCAAAAAACCCCTACCCAACAACTAGGACCAAAGATGATCAAGCTCTGATACTAACTGAAAGGAAGCTAGGTGTGCGGAAATGCTTCCTACACTAATATATTGAGGAGAGGGCTATGCAAATTCAAATTTATCCTAACTATTACAGCATTGTTAAACTATCAACATGAGATATAGCAGCAAAAGACAAGAGCCGGAAAGAAGACAGAAGAAGAGAGACAGAGATTTACGGTGGGGAAAACCCTTATTGAGTGAAAAACCCCACACTCAGAAACCTGCACAATGTATTAACAAATCTGAAAGAATGTTTACAATATACTTGCAACGCAAGCTTCAATGGTCTTCGACACTCATGTCTGGAGTCAATCTGGTAGCATAACAGTACCTGTAAACCTATGATACTCACTCCATCTCCAAGCACCTGTTTAAATAGAACATACAAGGCAATTTTGGACCTTTCTTGGAATGGGCGTCCAATATGGCATCTTGGACCAAAACCCACGCCTAGGGACAATTGGTCAACATTGTAGAATGTGTCTGACACTTGTCCACAACTCCCATTCCAAAGAGGTCGCCTATTTCCAAAATGGGCTATGACAGATACTCTTACGACACTTACGACCGTCATAGAATCTGTCATAGCGGTTACAACTTACAGTTGTAAGAGAATCTATCATACACATGCTATAAATAGCATATTCTCTTATAACACATCATATTCCACCTTGGGGCACCCAAATATGCCTCATTCAAAGATGCTTCATGACACATGTCATTACCTATCTTACAACCTTCTATTCTCGACTCTTACATGTCATAGATTCGTCATAGGAATCTGTCATAACTGTTTCGGTCAAACATTCCTTACACAACATAGAAGATACCAACACATGGTAGAATATTCCTACCACTAAGTAGGACGCCTATCTCCTCATGTGAGGACAAAATAACAAGTTGTCATAATCCATGTAGGATTGACACATCACCGTGCCACATCCCACAATATGACAAAGTGGAATTTCCAATTACTTACAACATAGGCAATTGAATAATAAATACAAACACTACAAATGCAAAGAATTACCAAGGTTGAGACACCTTAATTCCCAACAATCATCACCTTGGTCCTTATACCTTGGTGCATAATGTCTAGTGCTATATCAAACCATATGGTTGTTCACCTCATTGCAGCATAATGTATCATTCATCTCTTTCATCCATTCCTTTTTCTTGCATCCTCCATCCCTTGACCAACCTTTTTTATCCATTTCGAGAGCCTATCCATGTTCTTCTAACCCATCTATCCTCTCGAATGGGCATCATCCTATCCTTACATCATCATCATATCCTTACATCACCCTACCCTTCATCCATTCCTCCTTGTCACTCCTTCAAGTGGTTAGGGCATCTTTTTCTTCCATCCATACCTTATCTTCTTTGAAGTGATGTTACTTCTCTTAGTTGCAACATCATATTAAAGAGGAGCAAACTGTAGGTCCACCTAAAATTGACACATATCTTATGACATCACCTCTTGAGACACCTTATGACACATTTTGTCCTAGGACCCCTTTATAACCCCTTTCATCACCTAATTAGTTAAATAAATCATATTTATTTAAACTATCCCTTTTAATCCCTTTCAATCCCATTTATCCTCCCATTAGCCAAATAAATAAATAAATTATATTTATTTAATTAATTCCCACTTATTCCTCCATCCTCCAATTTAAATAAATAAAATATTTATTTAAATTAGCCCTCACCACATAATTTAAATAATTTTATTATTTAAATTATTTCACCTTTAAATCCATTACATCCAAATTAATTAAATAAATTAAAGATTTATTTAATTAATGTTTTCCACATCATCCCTCTCTAAAAATTAAATAATTTTATTATTTAATTCCCTATTTGTTCTTATCCTCACATGACTAGAAGCTTCTAGAAATCCTTATTACAAGGAATCCTCTAGAAGATTCTTAATCTTTATCCTTGACTTAATTCCTCTCATTCAACCCTCATGTGACACTTGTCACATGACTACAACTCTAAGCCTCGATCCATGTCTCACTTAATCCTAGTCATCCATCATTAATCTAATCCTAGCCATTCATTTCTATCTCTCACCTCCTATAAATCAAGCCTCAACCAAGCCATTTGGGATACACACCTGAAGTATCATCATGTTATCTAAATCACTCTAGATCATCTTATCTATCATCCTCATATTAGTGTTATGATGTAGAAATCATGAAGTAAAGTGAAGTTTCCAGTCAGAGTTTGGGCATGGCCTATAGTCAGTAGTTGGTTGCAAACTGCAAAATGTTTTAGGCTTCTAGGCTACAACCATATTTTGGAGTCTAGTTGCAATTTGCAAAAAAATATAAATTATAAACAAAATGTGAATGACAGTTAGGGTTCGAATACGAAAAACACTTGGCAAGTTTTGTAAAATGTAAAAAAAAATTGGGACTCTGGTTTTGCAACCAGAGTTTGAACTCCAATAACAAACTATAAAAAAGATTTGCAATTCCAAATGGAGTTCACATTTCACTTGCAACTTACAAGTACTGCAAACTAACATGAAAGTGCAAAAATTGTGAAGACAATGGTTTTTCTGAGATGGACCTAAAAACTAATTAAACTAGGTTTTAATGAAGTGCACAAGGTCTATTTGAGGGACAAAATGGATCTTAAACTGAAAGGATTGATTTTCTAAGTGATTTAGATGGTTTGCAAATGGATTCATTGAATGACCAAAATTTAGGGCACATAAACTCTAGGACTAAAGAATGAAGGGAAAACCAAGGCTGAGGGCTGAGGGAGAAAATCTACATGAATTTAAACAATTTAACATTGAAGCCAAAAAAAGCAAAGATTTGAACACAAAAATGAAAAGCATATTAAAAATTAATCACAATTTTTGCATTTTTTGAACCCAAACTGAATTAAATACACAAAATCCTATCAATTTGCAAAACTAGAAAACAAAAGGAAAATGCCAGATTAAAACTTGGCTTGATGCAAATTAGCCTTCAAATAGCTCGAGATCTGGAATTGCAAGATAAAAGGGTAGCTAGAGCGTTGTGAAAACTAGAGTGCCAAATTATGTGGGAGAAAGGCAAAAAGATAGAAAAGATTGAGCAATTTCAGAGTTCTAAACACTCCCACATGTGCAACATAAATGCATATTTACTCATCTAACCATTTCAATTTCTAAGAACTATTTAATAACCATAATTTTCTAATTCACATAAAAGTATTCAAACTGATAATCATTTTAAGATAAAAGTGATTAATATGGTCCAAAAATTAGGGTGTGACATATAATAGAATTAGGAGTATTCCTTTTGATCTAGGAATAATCACCAAGTACAACTTGAATAATACCACCAAGCCCATTCTCATGGATTTTGAAATAGTTGACTCATGTTTTATGGTATGAAGTGCTAAATTAAACCATCTCTAAATTTAAATTTGTAGAACATATTTTTTTAATTGATATGGCTGAATGATTATATTTGTAGTTTATTGCAACTTCAACTATTTATAAGTCTAAATAAATTGTCTTTATTCTAAAGTGTGGAAGAACTCAAGGATGAACCATATTGACATGAACTAGTTCGCCTCAAATAAAATTGATTTAAAAACATAGTTTAGATCAAATAAAATAAAATTAACAATTGATTAAAAACATTTCCATAATATTGCATTTTCATGCTCTCCAATCCAAATTCATTCATGTCTTGTAGATATCCTTTTAGAGATAGGTGTGATAATAGTAGACATAAACTATTTAATTGATCATATAAAGATTATATGTCCTAAGCCATGGGAGAAGAAAGACCTTTGTTTGTGAATAGATGTCCTAATCCATGGGAGAAGATAAGTGTGATAATAGTATACATAAATTATTTCATTGAACATATAAAGAATAGATGTCCTAAGCAATGGAAAATTGTTTCAACCATAGATTTTATGAATTCAACTCTTATCAAAAGTGGCAAATATTTGTATAGAACAAGTTGTATTAGAGCGTGGTTGTGAATATCCAAGATTTGTTTTGATTGATTATGACATCTAATAGATCATATGGAAGTGATAATTTAGTCCCTTTTGAACCTAATATTCTACCTAGAGAATGGACACAAGTAGCTATGTTAATGGCAAGAGAATAAGATGGAGAAGCTAGATTCAAGAAGTTGTGGCATGATGTTGAAAGGATTTTCATCATTTAGGGTAAAATTGATAGGTTGAAGAGAATTCTACTTGAAATGATAGAGAAATTTGGCATCTCCAAGCCTCACGAGGAAGAAAGAGTACTTGAGAAAAATAAAACAAACAAGAGCATGGGAAAACATTTCATGGAGGCTTCTTCAAATTTCAGAGTTGTTAGATGAATGGATTTCATAAATGAGAGTAAAGTATAGTCTTAATAAATTGTCTCTATGTATCAACAAACTGCATTTGCAGGACTTAAGCTAAATTATTCAGGTATGCTCTCACGTTGTATGAAACCTATGTTCATTCTTTGGAACACTAAAAGGTATTGCCTATCTCTAAATGGGAATGCATTAAAGGGTTGATCAAGAAGTGATTCTATCCTATTTGACTTGAAGAAGAAAGAGTTATACAGTTGCACTAGAGTGTTCAAGAGTACACCCATGGGTTTAAGAAGAGAGCAATTTCATTGGGAAAAGATGTCATGGACCATGAAGTGTTGATGAAACACATAAGAAGGTTATTTGGACACTTAAAGAGACATTCCTTATAAACAACATTCCTAAAATTGGACAGTCCACTTACCTACCAAGTATTAAGCAATACCATTTAAGCAATATTAAGCAATATATCATTTACTTAATATTAATTAATATCATTTGTACTCTAGAACTTTTCACATTCAAGTATGTATGTCACAATTCACCACGTTACTATTTTTCTATTTCAAACTCATATTTATAATTCACTATACAAGTATACCAAATAAGTAGTAATTTTTTCCATGTAACTTTTGTCATATCACAATTAATTAAGACTTGTACTTCTAATTAAGACTTGCAATTAGGGCTTTAATTAAGACATGGAATTCTTAATTATAATTAAGAATTGCAATTAGGACTTCAATGTTTAATTGTAATTTTCACTGTCACATTATAATTAGGACTTGCAACTATGACATGAAATTGTAATTTTGACGTACAATTGGAATTAAGACTTCCAATTAGGACTTCAATATTTAATTATAATTTTGACCGCCACATTAGAATTAGGACTTGCAATTAGGATATGTAATTGTATTTTCCTCTTAGAATTAGAATTAGGACTTGCAATTTTACAATTAGATGCATGATTTTGAGTAAATAGTCTATCAAATTAAAGTTCATATACATGCATAGTCTATGAAATAGATATTGAAATAATCTATGAGATAAATACTAAAATAATCACAGTCCATGAAAAAAATAGTGAAATAGTCACAGTCAATAAAATCAATACTGAAATAGTCATAATCCATGAAATAAATACTCAAAATACTCATGTAGTATGGATGAAACAAATACAACATTACACCCTAAATTTTATCATCATCAATTTCAAGACGCCTCTTGGTTCCACATGATATAGATGGCGGCTCATGTTGTACAAGAAAAAGAAGGTTCAAATCAATTAATGTCAAAATTGCATGCATATTATTTAAATCAAATATTTAAAACAAAACCAAGAAATTAAATTTTTAAATCTAGACTCAAGTGTGTGCATATCGCATGGTGTTCATCATCTCCCACCTCCTACTGCCCTACTATAAATATCAATTCTGCACCAAAGGTCTCAATTGCCAAATCCTATATTTAAATAAAATATGAATTAGGGTAGAGTACTTACAAAATGCAACCAGGATTAAAAAAACCTAGAAATTGAATAAGATTTAACTTAATGAATTTAACTATAGTACCTGAAATGTAGTAGATGATTCGTGAATTTGTGTAGGCCCATCAATGGTAGGATTTGATGACCATGCCCCAATAGTGCTCTCATCTTGCATATATGTACATGTATATAGTTTCAACTTAATGAATTTAAAATTACAAAATTATACTTCAAGTGAATTTAATATAAAATGTAATTTTAAGCTACACGCCAGATATGACTCAAGCATAGCAGATGATGTTGGGGAACCAGTTGCCACACCTTCTGGTTAGTTTGACATGGAAGTGTCGAGACCTCCCAGCTGCTATAAAAATGAATCATATTTTCAAATTATTATATAATTATTAAAATGTATCTAATTTTAAGAAACTATTTTAAACATATTTAATGAACGAGTTAAATGGTTAAGGGAAATTTATTGGTCTACTATATAAGGTGTGCCAAGTTGTACGGCCATTGGCACCAAATGGTCTAACCGAGATGTGTGACTAAGCCAATCATTTGCACCAAAAAACACAATTTATAAAATTTATTAAATAAATTGATAATTGATATTTTAAAATAGACCTATATTTATTAAATTTAATATGTACAAATTAGCACGTACATAAAATGTGGCATACCTCTATAGGAGCGAATAGTGTAGCTAAGAAAGACTCTTCCTCAGTTGTAGCCCCCGTAGTAGATGTACGAACAGCACCAAAACATGGCTAATTGCAATATTGACAAAAATGCAGTGTAGACCACAATAGTGTTGACGGGTGTGAGGTGCTAGGACCAACACCATCTTCTCCAAGCTCTCTAGCACTAACTTCAGTTACCAGGTGGGTATCTTGGTCAGTTAAGTTTGTTGAGAGCATACTCAAAGCTCCTAATGTTGAGACCCCTACCCGCTAGTAAATAGGTGCAAGAATAGAGGGCAAAGAAGGCGCAACAATGGGTGGAGGGGGCACGCATCGATTTGGATCGGCATATACCCCTGGTCTATGTTGTGGCATGCCACCACCCACACCTTGGAATGATCTCATGTCAAAATAATTGGGTTGTAAGCCTATTTCAAACTTAGCCCATAATTTTCTCAAAAATACAAAGGCACCTCAAAATTGGCATGTGGTGGATGGTCAAAGACCATCCACCATCACTCCCAAAAGTTTGATGTTATTCAAGGATGTGTACACCATTTAATTGATTTTTTTATTTGGAGCTACAAGTTAGTTTGTTGAGGGGTCAATAAAGTACGAGGCTATAGTATGTTTGAAAAATCTTCTGTATAGACAAATCCTTGATTTGCATATTTCCAAACACACTATAGCCTTGTACTTTATTGACCCATCAACAAACCAACTTATAGCTCCAAATAAGAAATGAATTTCAATTAAATGTTGTACACATCCTCAAATAATTGCAATTTTTTAGGAGCGGTGGTGGATGGTCTTTGACCATCCACCACATGTCAATTTTGAGGTGCCTTTACATTTTTTGAAAAAAAATTATGCGCTGAGTTAAATGAGCTTAAAGCCCATTTATTTTGACATGAGATCATTCCAGGGTGTGGGTGGTGGCATGCCATAGCATAGGCTAGGGGCACGTGTCGATCCAAATCGACATGTGCCCCCTCCACCCATTGTTGCTCCTTCACCCTCTATTCCCACCAAATAGGAATCTATCTAGATCTGCATCAATGGATCTGACATATCAATAATGTAAGATGCAAACCATGCAACATGTGGAGGTGTATGTAGCTCATTTTAAATAAAATCAATCTTTTCTTGTAATAAATTTATGTTGTCATTTATGGTTGCTCGTAAGTGAGCCTCATCATATGGAAGGGGTGGGGGGTTTTGTGGGTTTGGGTTTTGGGAGGTCTTGGGGTGGGGGTTCATTTTGTAGTGCTTTTTCTAACAAGAACTCTTAATCTGGTAATTGATCCATATATGAATGCTAGAACTAGAGCTGCAATTATTAAAAAAAAAATTAACTGAATTAGAGCATTGAAATTTATTTATTAAATGCACACAATGTTTATACATGTATCAAACTTGGAAATATATAAATTTACATGGTTTAAACAATACATTTAAACATTTAATTACATAACAATGCATGTATAAATAAAATATTTAAGTTCATAACAATACATGTTGTAGACATGATATTTCCACAGTCCATGTAGATGATTGTAGTGCTTCTGGAAAAACTGTGTATCGCTTTTTTTGCCTCAACATTTCGAATCACACTCCGTGATCCATCTTCAGGAGGAAAGAAGAGAATTTAATTGAGATGAAATTGCAGAGCTAGACTCTTAAAAAGAGAGAGAAGGTGGGGTTCGGGTTACAAGAGTAGTCTAAGGAGGTAGGGAGACAAGACCAAGGACGAGCTAAAATAGGGGAACATAAAGGAAAACAAAAAAGGAAAAAATAAATAAATATAATGTAAGTAAAAAGAGATAAAAAGTTGGAAAAACAAGACTCCACTGAACAAAAGGATGCAAATTAAATAAGTAAGAGTTGAACTATCCACAATGAGAAGAAAATAAATATATATAATAGAAAGAAATATTGTTTTATCACAAAGTAAAAATAAGCAAGGGGATATATATATAAATGTATATCTAAGGATCAAAGAAAAGAATATATGTAAGAAAGTGTGAATCTATGCATATGAGTAAATGAAAATAAGGAAGAAAAATTAGAAACAATAAGTATATATGGGTGATTATATATAAGCAAATATAAATATGAAAAAGAGAAATGAAGGAGAAAAGGGGGGAAAAAAGAGAGAAAGAGGAGAATGAATACATAACCATATATATATATATATATATATATATATATATATATATATATATATATATATATATATATATATATATATATATATATATATATATATATATATATATATATATATATATATATATATAGATAATTAGACAACAAGAAGAAAAATGAAAATACACACACACACACACACACACACACACACACACACACACACACACACATATATATATATATATGCAAAGGGATATACATGAGAATGCATATCACAAGAACTATGAATAAGCACACAAACATGTAAGAGGTTAACAATGCATAAAGAGAAGAAATAAACACACTAATAGATACATAAATAAAGATACATATATGTAAGAATTTCACTATGGATAAGGAGAAGAAAAAATAAATAGACATACAAAAATATGAGACCGAAAAAGTACCAAAAAGTATATAAGAGTAAGGGGATATACATATAGATGTATATCCTAGGATCTAAAGACAAGAAAACATGAAAGAATGTGCATACCAATGCATATGAGAAAATGAAAACAAAGAAGAAACAAAAGGAAAACGAAATAGTAAAAATGTGTGCATAAAAATTGCAAAAATGAAAGATAAAGGAGAAGAGGAAGATAGAAGGAAGAAAGAAGATTAAATAAAGATATACATGTATATATGGATATACACATATATATATGTGTATATACCCACATATATGTGTATATTTATGTATGCACATGTATACCTCAAACAAATAAATGAAAAGAAAAAAGAGAGGTAAAGTGGAAGGCGGCAAAAAAGAAAAGCAAGTAAAATTCCCTCAACATATGCAAGGGTACAAATTGAGAATAGGTTAAGGCAAAAAAGAGAGAATAGAGCAAGAGAAAAAGATGAAAGTGGAAGACAAAGGAGAGAAAATGGAAAGACTACAATGACATGAGAGAAAGAGACCATCAGTGAGGAGGAAAAGGCCTAGGACTAAGAGGACGATAAACAAGGAGGGGGCTAAGGAAGAGAAACTAGACAAGGACAAGGACCAAGAGAAAAGTTAGGGGACCAGGTGGAAGGGAGGAGAGGAGGGTTAGGCAAGGAGGAGCAAGGAGGACAAAATAGGTGAGATTGAGGTCTAGAGGAGAGGAGGAAATCGGGTTTGGGATGGGAAGAAGAAGGAAGGAGAAAGGAAGAGCGTGGATAAAGGTAGGGGAAGAATTGGAAAAACTAGAGCAAGAGGGAGAAAAGAGCTAAGATTGAGGTCAAGAGGAAACGGGGAAGTTGGGGTTGGGGTGGGAATAAGAAGGAAGGAGAGAAGGAAGAGCGGGGATAAAGGTAGGGGGAGAATTGGACAAACTAGAACTAAACGGAGGCAGGAAGAGTTGGCGGGAGATCAGGAGGAGGATGGTGATTAAGAAGGGAATGTAATAGAGGATTCCAAGCGTGACTTAGGCTCCACCCATCATCTCTATTGAGGTTGGCAGGGTTGCTTCTAATGAAGATAGCTTCTTTGAGTTTTCTCTTAAAGAAATTCTCTTCTTTGGCTAGGACATGGGTATCCTCTAGGCGAATGTGGTGTTTAGTGCTAGAGGAGTGGTCAGCTAGGGCCGATTTGGTGATCCTATCATGTCTAATATCTATGCAGTGTTCTTTGATTCTCATGCAGATAGATCTACCTATCTCACCGATGTAAGGGGTACCACATGAGCAATCTATTTTGTAGACGCAAGAGTTTAAAAGAATGTTCATGGGGTCTTTGGTTGAAGGGATACGGTTTCTGATGGTGGAAAGAAGTTTGAAGGCACACATGAGACCTTTCTTGCGGAGGATTTTGGCAATTTTGTTGGCTATGCCTTCAATAAAAGGAAGAGTAGCATTGAAGACTACATTGGGGTCTTTATTGCGAGGTTTGGTGTAAAGGCAGGTTTGGGCTTGTTTGAAAGCTCTTTTGATGTACTTGGTGCGAAAACCATTGAGTTTGAAAACTTTGGTGAGGTGGGACAACTCTTGGTTAATGCGATCATTATCACATATGCGAAGGCTCTAGTTGCTAAAGTTTTGAGCACACTAGCTTTCTGGTTAGGGTGGTGGTGAGAAGAAGCAAGAAGATAGAGCTCAGTGTGGGTGGGTTTCCTGAAGACACAGCGGCCGAGGGAACCGTCATCTTTTCTAATGAGGAGAATGTCAAGGAAGGGAAGTTGGTTATTAGTTTCTAGTTCTTTGGTGAACTTGATGCAGGGGGAAATGTTATTAAGGTGATGGTGGAACATTTCAAGTTTCTTAGGGCCATGTGGCCAACAAATGTTGGTATCATGTACATAGCGTTTCCACCAAGTTGGTTTAAGAGGGAAAGAGTTTAGGGCGAGATCTTCAAAATGTTCCATGTATAAGTTGGCAATGACTGGGGATAAGGGAGATCCCATGGCAACTCCATCAGATTGCTCATTAACCACATCTTGGAAGGTGAAGAACGTGGATTTTAAGCAAAGTTCAATGAGGGAAGCAATTTCCTCATTGGTTTTCTGCCTGACTAACATAATGGAGTCTTGGAGAGGGACTTTGGTGAAGAGGGAAACAACATCAAAGCTAACAAGGATGTCATCGACATTGACTTTTTTGTCTTTGATGAAATCAACAAAGTGGGTTGAGTCTTTGATGAAGGAAGAAGATTTACCAATAAGAGAAGAGATGAGTTTGGCTAAGTGGGCAGCAAGTTTATAAGTGGGGGAATGAGTGGTGTCGACGATCGGCCTTAAAGGAAAGTTGGCCTTGTGAATTTTGGGCACACCATAGATGCGTGGTGTGATTTCTTTATTGGGTAAGAGATGTCTTTTGGTGCGGTCATCAAAGGAAGAATTAGTGATAGCACCTTTCACTTGTTTAAAGATTTTAGAAATCGGATTGTGAGTAAGAATTTTATAGCTACCACTATTGTTCAGGTGGTCTAACATTTTAGAAACATAGTCAGATTTGTTCATAATAACAGTAGCATTGCCCTTATCTGATTTAACGATAACAACATCTTGGTTTTTGACGAGTCTCTTAAAAGCAAGAAACTCACTTTGGGGACATTCCGCCTGGGGGGCTTGGCATGCCTAAGGGCAATGGCACAGTCTTGTCTAACTTCATCTGCCATGTCATTGGGTAGAGACTGGATGGCATTCTCAATTTCGATGAGAAAATCGACTTTAGGAATAGAGGAAGGGGTGATGGCGAAACCAAGGCCTCTACATAGAAAGTTGAGGGTGAAGGGTTCGATGTTAAGGCTAGAAAGGTTGAGAATAAGTTTTTCTTCCCTATCATGAATAAAAGTCAACTATTTGGGAATGTGAGAGGGGGGGTTTAGTGTGTTGAGATGGACCTTGGTCGATGGGTAGACATGAGTACGGATGGCAGAGAGAGAGGGATGGACGGTTTGAGCAACTAGAGAGCTAAAGAGCCAAGGGTTGGTGTGCGTGTCCTCAATAGAGCGAGAGGAAGGATTGAGAAAGCAAAAAGAAGATGGCAGTTTATTAATGTGGTCACTAGTTAAGGGTGGAGGAGTACGGTCGTAGGAGATAACATTGCCAGATGAGGATGAACTTGGAGAAAGTTGGTGTTAATTATCAAGAAGACAAGATTGGTTATATATTTATTATTATTTATTTTCTTCTCATTATGGATAGTTCAACTCTTATTTAATTTGCATCCTTTTGTTCAGTGGAGTCTTGTTTTCTTTTTTGAGTCTCTTGTTTTTCCAACTTTTTATCTCTTTTTACTTACATTACATTTATTTATTTTTTCCTTTTTTGTTTTCCTTTCTGTTCCCCTATTTTAGCTTGTCCTTGGTCTTGTCTCCCTACCTCCTTAGACTACTCTTGTAACCCGAAACCCCCCTTCTCTCTCTTTTTAAGAGTCTAGCTCTGCAATTTCATTTCAATTGCATTCTCTTCTTTCCTCCTGAAGATGGATCACGGAGTGTGATTCGAAACGTTGAGGCAAAAAAAGCAATACGCAGTTTTTCCAGAAGCACTACAATCATCAACAATACATGTGTTTAAAATATTTATACATTAAAAACTTGCAAATATATAAATACATGCTTCAATTTAATACATTCATATATTCTTCTTATATACATTCATTGATAGTAAAATTTGATGCATGTAATTGGTGATATACCTTGACCTAGATAGAGCTAAACACTGGATTCTACTGTCATATTTATTATGTAATCCTTCCATGGTTTTTCTTGTGCTTTCATAGATATCAAGTTACTAGTGGTCCTAGACAATGTATTACTAATGATTTGATATATGTTTGTAGATAATGGGCCCACAAGATTTGACAACACTACATTGAAGGGCTTGTGCATGGATGATGTGTAGTAATATTTCATGGGTCTTGATAGCCAAGTACTCCTAGTGAATGATTGAGAAATGACCATTAGATCTTGCTCACCATTGCCACTAGTTGTCCAAATTCATTGGTTGTATGATAGTTACAATTATATAATATGTTAAGGATCATTTCAATATATGACCTAGTGGCACATGACTTATGTGTTGCATGTCTCCTCATTGGGCCACGTTTAATGGTGTTCAATGGCTTAGGTAGGACCAAATTGGGATTTTGAGTTAGGGTTTCGGGATTAGGGGTTCCAAGTTTAGGGTTCATGTTTAATGGTTTGGTTTCAAGACATGAGTTTTGGGTTCAAGGTTGAAGACCTTTATGGTTGGGGTTTTGATTTTAAGCACCAAGTTTGAGAATGTAGTAATATTTCATAGTTCTTGAAAGCTAAAGTAGTCCTAGCAAATGATTGAGCAATGACCATTAGATCTTGCTCACCATTACCACTAGTTGTCTAAACTTCATTGATTATATGATAGTTACATTTATAGATGTGAGGGATCATTTCAATATATGACCTAGTGGCATATGACTTGTGTTGTTTAGAGCTTTTTACTCTACATTTTATTTTTGAATTATGAAGCAATCGGCGGTATCCTTCATTTCTAGGTTGCAACTTCTTTTAGCCTCATATCGAACTTGATTCATCCCTTGACAAGCCGTCAATTTTGATGTATTATTTGCCATTTGTCACATTCTCACATTCCCCAGAGCTGCCAGTTCTGACACATCCGTGCATTGCGCCACTGATCAATTTGAGTGAGTCATCCCTTGACAGGCTTGACACTTCAAAAGATTCAACGAATGCAACAAGTTGTGGGGCCCTTTTTCAAAAATGATACGATTGTGCAAGAGACCCACATGTCGCAACCACGTACATTTAAAATTTGGAAGGTCTGTCAACTTCTAAATGTTGTGCCATTGGTCGGAATTTCAATGACTCACTTATGGCGAGCCCCATCCCCTCTTCAACAAAAGCAACCCTCCAACGCTACCACCTCCTTTTGTTGGTTGGCGAAGGCAACTCAACCTGAAGGTGGGCCCCGATATTTGACTCTCCCGATGGCTCCTGGGTTTCTACATGGCGAGATGGGTGCAAAATCAATGCTAGAGGTGACAGAAATAGTTGGGACAGGAGTTTCCCGCCTAGAATCATCAAGGTGATTCAATGCAAAATTTATTGAGGCGGTTGGATTAGTTGATTCCGAACCCAAGAACACGTCGATCTAGATTGCTATATAGACAGGCACAAAAGATGTAAGATAGGTTGGGCAATGTTTATTCATTAAGCCAATGGGGAAGGATTTTGTTGTAGACTTAGGCCTATGTGGGCGCTTCCAAGGATCAGATGAATCTTAATGGATTGTTTCCTTTGGCCTCTGACGTCTTCATTTTTATTTAGCCATGAATGGGAGATTGTCATAAAGTGCTCTATTCTCATCTATACTCAATCTTTCTCTTTCTCTATTCCTATTTGGCATATGCAACCTCTACTTATAAATATGAAATTCTCATACTTTTTGCAGATTAATGACTGTGTCTTTCATTTTTTATTGTTTCATCTATGTCCTTGTTTCATATTTACAAATATTGTGCATGATAAGTCTTATTCATGTAGGAAAATTATGTCATGATATTGTGCCTTTGTTTTCCATTTCAATGAATGATATTGGTAAGTGGTCTAAAATCATGTCTTTTGTGCTCTTTGAAGCCATGAGTTAATATTGTGAGTTAAACAGGAAAGTAAGTTTCAACCTTTCGACATTTCACCTTAGTGTAGGTTTTAAATTAATGTTGCTCTCCCCTTTTCTCCCCCTCATTGGAAGAAATAGCGAAGATTCATAAGAAGAGTCATCTTCTAAAATCCCATAGGTCATCTTGTGAGTCAAGAGTCCCACATTCACAGGATTTCCCATTGTTGTTGGTTAGGCTTGTATTTGGGGTTAACTCAAGTGCAAAAATAATTGTCAATAGTTTCTAGCATGCCCGGTGGGATTCGAATTAGAGACTTCGATCTATGTTTTGCTGACCATTGTTCTAAATTTTGTGATTTTGGTAGAAAATCACAAAAATATCTACTCATAAGGAGCATAAATCTTCTACTTGGTGACTCTTGTGGTGTGTACCTGGTTTTCAAAGGTGCAGATCTGATTCCTATTTACATTTGAATTAATTTCTAGCTCCTTGAAATGCTCCGACATGTCTAACTACCATGGACGTTATGTCTCTTCCCCTCCATTTTGAAAAAATACAATTTCTATCCCTCACTATCAACCATATCAGCTTGAGAATGTTCCTAGTTTCATCCCATATAGCTCGGCTACAACAAGACATCAACATTCTAATAGTGTCTACCTCCCTCCCACCCCTACTCAACCATCTTGACAACCTACCTAGGATCAGCCTGAAGAGGCCCATTTTGCTCCACATCAACATGGTTACCCTCCTAACTAGCCCCATAATACTGACAACATGAGTGTCAGGGATATCATGTTAGACTTTCAAAGAAAGATGTAGGAGATTCAACAAGAGGAGCATAACTTGCACCAGGAGCAGCTTGCTTATCGAGCTTCTCCCCACTAGCAGGAATTTCAAACAAAGGAAGAGCTTGCTTATCAAGCTTATCAAGGTCTTGTTGCATAGCTTGCAACTAAGGAGCAGATGAGACAACTGCTTGCCCAGATGCAGAGGATGGAAGCCCAATCAGCCTCCTCCATTCCTAGTTTTAGAGAGATTTTCCCTATAGCTATGAATTAGCCAGCACAAGAGAAGGCTTCCACTTTGAAAATCCCAGGCTTCAAGTAGGAAAAGCCTCCTCCTCGTTTCAAAGTCCCAATTTTCAGAGGCCCTCTTCCTTTGCAAGGGCATATTCCTATGCAAATTTAGTCTATCACCCCTTAGCAGCATCCCTCTCAAAATTCTATTCCCCTTTGTAAAGGTGAACTTGTTGCTTGGCAAGCTAGTTGGCTGGACAAGTGGGAAAGGGAGGCGTTTGAGGTAGAACACTTTGTTGTTTATGAGCCTTCATATGCTATGAAGAGTGAAGAATCAAACCTCACAAGAAGAAAATGGGTATAATCAGCTCGAGCAATAGATCTTTTAGCATCATGCACATGTAGAGGATCGTGATTCGTGCTCAATATTGAGTCCTCTAGACTTCAATTCATTTGAGGATTTTCTCAAGCCTATGATGAGAAAAACAAGAGCGAAATGTAAAACTTGCATGTTGAGAGGATTCTGGCACAAAGGAGTTTGTTAAATATCAAGAGGAGATGCGGTCAACTGAAGAGGAGAATGAGGAATGTTCTAATGATAATGAAGCTAAAAGGCACTTGTAGAGGAATGAGGAAAGCCCCATATATCATTCAGAGGAGGAAGTTGTAAAGGAAAATTTCACAGAGGCTATACGGAATGACGACATTGACCTATTTGATGAGCTTTCACTCTCTATAGAGAATATCGCTGAGGAGATTGGCAATAAGCAAGAACAAATTGAAGATTTGTTCTCAGGTATCCAACAAGGAGATCATATTCTCAATGGTGGAGATTGTGTCATTAAACAAGTGCATGGCTTGTTTTCGGAGCCTATTCTAGATAAGCACCAAGAAAACACAAGGAGTCTCAGATGTCATTGAAGCCCCATTGCAGTAACATTTTAGAGGACATCTGCAGTAGCAAGAGTTGCTTTTAAGAAACGATCACACTCCCTTCTTCCTCAGGGAGAGTTCCTGATCAGATTCAAGACGGTCCTAGGTAGCTCCACCACCTTCAAGCTAGATTTTGGCATTGTCTTGAATCACAAGCGTGAAGAAAGCCATGCCAAGGAAGTCACTATTGGCTTCGAGAAACCATTCATCTCCAAATGCAAGCAAGGAGACGTGTTTCAATACATGATGTTCCCTCCCACTCCCAGCTAGATGAAGAGCAGGATCTAGATCAACATGAACATGGCATTATAAAAAGAGGAAACCCCAAAATGCAAAGAGGTAATTTTTTTTTTTGTTTTTCTTTATGAAAATCATCTATTTTTTCATTAGCTCAAAGTTGATAACAAGAAGCAGGATCTTTAGGAGGGGAAGTTATTTCACCACTCCAATGAATGGGCATGTTCCCATAGTTTAAATTCAATATAAGGAATAAGTTGTGGATTGCAACATTAGTTTTCAGTTTCTATTTGGTCTTTTAATAAAGTCCAGTTGCAGAGGCAGAGGTCGATGTAGCTTATTTCAACTCCGTGCCCAATGGAGTCTAGGCTTTTGTGTCTAGAGTTCGATGTGTGTGAGCACACTTCCCTGCAAGTCACCAAGAACTGTAAAACTTTTTTCTCTACATTTTATTTATGAGTCATGAGGCAATCGCTGGCATCCTTCATTTCTAGGTTGCAGCTTCTTTTAGCCACATATCGGGCTTGATTCATCCCTTGACAGGCCATCAATTTTGTTGCATCATTTCCCATTTGTCACATTCTCGCATTCCCCCGGAGTTGCCAATTCTAACACATCTGTGTGTTGCACCACTGGTCAATTCAAGTGAGTCATCCCTTGGCAGGCTCGAGGCTTCAAAAGATTTAGTGAAGACAACAAGTGGTGGGGCCCCTTTTTGAAATGATGCAATTGTGCGAGAGACCTATGTGTCGCAAGTGCGCACACTTAAAAGTTGGAAGGTCTGCCAACTTCTAAACGGTGCACCATTGGTCAGAATATCGATGACTCACTTATGGTGAGCCCCATCCCCTCTTCAATAGAAGCAACCTTTTGACATTGCCACAGTGCGTAGCCTCGCACCAACAAAAGGAGGTAGGTCTATGAGGCCCTTTAGGTTGAGCCATTGGTTGGCGAAGGTGACTCAACCCTCATGCAATCCCTGACACTAAAAAAATGAGACTCTTGATGGCTCCCGAGTTTCCACACGACGCAAGCGCACAACTTCAAAGACTCAACACTGACACATGCTCCTTGATGCGCCATTAGTTAACGACACTAACTCAGTTGTGGCAGTGGTCTTTCAATGCAAAGCCCAATTGAAATAAAAGATGTGGTGGACCCATTTCAAGGGTTACTATGTGGCACAATCGTACTGAGCTTAAGCAAAGCTTCCCCAAACCTCCTAAGGCATTGTGCCTTGCCACCACGTGGCAACAGAGACTCAATGGGGCACAAGAGGGATCTGAGCCGTTAGATTCATTGAACCGATCCGATGACTAGTTTTCATCCAAGGGAGGAGGTTGAGTAACATAAAAGAACCAAGTGACAACACTACGTAACTCCAAAAGGGAACAGGCTTGACTCTCCCAAAACGATGCATCATTGGCTCATTTGTGCCACATCATTGGCCAATGGGTCCCTTTATCCTAAAGCATCAAAAGGAGATTCATCATAGACATCAAGGGTTCCAAGCTGTCGATTTTGAGTTCGAGGCAATCTAACACTCCACACATTTATCAAGGACCTTTCAAAGTCACAGAGGATCCTAATACACCTTTTCATGAGGTCGATGATACAACAAGCCCCAAGGCCTTGCAAAGATGACATAGATGCATCCCTAGGGGGACACGTAACAGTTTAGTGTCTCTGTTGGCAACATTCAAATCAACCAGTCTCTTATAGCAATCCTTCAATGTCATGATTCTGATTCATGGGGTCTGATTGCTACAATCTTCAATATGACGTGATTTGATAGAGGTTGTTAAGCCTCATTATGAAAATCTAAGTGAATCTGATTGCCTCAAGCGTCCACATGATACGCCATGGTTGCAATTCAAATGGAGAGGCAATTGTGAAGCAATAGCGGTAAGCAAGGTGGGTACAAAATCAATGCCAGAGGTGACAGAAGTGGTTGGGGATAGGAGTTTCCCACCTAGAGTCATCAACGTCATTTAATGTGAATTTTATTGAGGCGGTTGTGGTAGTTGATTCTGGCCCAAGAGAACGCTGATCTGGTATCCAATATATAGGCACAAAAGATGTAAAATGGGTTGAGCAATGTTTATTCGTTGAGCCAATGGGGAAGGATTTGGTTGCGAGCTCAGGCCTTTGTGGACGCTTCAAAGGATCAAACAAATCTTGATGGACTGTGCCATTTGGCCTCTCATGTCTTCGTTTTGATTCAACCATGAATGGGAGATCATCACACTATGCTATATTCTCGTATGTACTCAATCTTTCTCTTTCTCTATTCCTATCTGCCATATGTGGCCTCTATTTATAAATCTAAAACTCTCAAACTTTCTACAGATTAATGGTTGTCTTTCACTTTTCATTGCTGCATATTGTAGACACCTAAAATTGTCCATTCTTCGACTCATCCCTAATTCATCACTAACCATCCCTAACCATCCCTATTCATCCCTAAACATCACTAATCATCTTTAGACACCCTTAAACCACCATTTCTTTATGATTAACTAAATAAACACATGTTTAGATAGTTAATTGATCAAATCCCCTTCAATCTGTGATTTTACAATATTTTATTGTCAAAATCACTATTCATGTACTATTCACTATTCATTCATACCTGTATCAGCACCTGCATCGGTATTTATTCCTAGCCAAAATGATTTATTAAATCATTTATCCCCTTCCTCTATAGTCCAAACATTAGATAAATTTAATTTATTTAATATCCCCTTACCCCTTCCTATGAATAAAAATGTTCCTATTTTCTACACTTATGATTAGGTTTTCCTAGACCTAATTAACTAACCTAATCCCCCATTTGCACAACGTAAATCCTAATCTAATTTTGGTCAAATCCTCTCCATTCCACCAAATGTACAAGAGCATGGGCCTCTTGTACATGTCCACATGACCTTCTTACAAAAAGCATGGTCAAGGACCCATGTACAAGGGTCCTTTTGTCCTCCATCCCCTATTCTTCCAATTTTAAATTAGGCATGTACCCATGCTTCCAATTTTAAATTAAAATCTAAGCCACCTTGCCCCCTTTTCCTCCAATTTTAAATTGGGCATGTACCCATGCTCCCAATTTAAAATTCAAATCTAATCCAACCCATACCTCTCATTTATCAAGTCAATCTCATCCATCCATCTTCCCAAGGTCAAATTTCAACCCTTCATTCCTCTTTGATCTAAGGACATCTCCTCTCATCCAATCTCATCATGACACTTGGCAACCTTTCCTTGCTTGAGAGCTCTCAAGCATCCTCATCCATTGATCTTTCAATCCAATCTTGACCATCCAATTGAGTCTCCAAAAGTCTATAAATTGGAGATCACCCCTTCACAAATAACATAACTTCTTCATGCAACATAATGCTACTATTTTCACTCCAAGACTCCATGAGAAGCAAGGTTATGTTGTCCATTTGAGGAGCCATCACATATCCAACATCAAAGGAGCACATCACAAGATCAAGGTTTGCATGTAGTTTGCTCATTTAACTTCATATGTTTGCATTCCTTTTGCTCAATCCGAGGTAGGTTAGATTTTGGGTGAAATAGGTTAGTGTTTTAACTTGTTTCTTGGGCTCAATTTCTATGTTATACATATATATGTCCCTCTGGTTTCATGTTTGCAAATACTGTGCATGATAAATCATATTCAAGTAGGAAAATGTTGTCATGATGTTGTGCCTTTGTTTTTCATTTAATGAATGATATTAGTAAGTGGTCTAAAATCATGTCTTTTGAGCTCTTTGAAGCCATAAGTTAATATTGTGAGTTAAACAGGAAAGCATTGTGTCGTTGAGGCACCTGTTAAGTTTCAACCTTCTAGAATTTTACCTTACTGTAGGTTTTAAAATAATGTTTCTCTCCCCTTTTCTACCCCCCATTGGAAGAAATAACGAAGATTCATAATAAGAGTCGGCTTCTAAAATCTAAGAGGTCATCCTATGAGTCAAGAGTCCCACATTCGTAGGATTTCCCATTGTTGTCGATTAGACTTGTATCTGGGGTCAACTCAGGTGCAAAAATAACTCTGCCAACATGTTGCATGTCTCCTCATTGGGCCACGTTTAATGGTGTTAAATGGCTTAGGTATGACCAAATTGTGAGGGTTTAGGACCAAATTGGGATTTTGAGTTAGGGTTCTAGGATCAAGGGTTCCAAGTTTAGGGTTCACATTTAATGGTTTGGTTTCAAGACATGAGTTTAGGGTTCATGTTTGAAGACCTTTATGGTTGGGGTTTTGATTTTAAGCACCAAGTTTGAGGTTTTGTATGAGTGGATTCCAATGTTAAGGATTGGTGGTTTGAGGTTATGAGCATAGGGTTCATTTTTTTTAATGTTTAGTATTTTGAGTTAGATTTTGGGATTAGGGGTTCGAAGTTTAGGGTCCATGTTTGACCATTTGGTTTGGAGATGTGAGTTAAGTGTTCAATAAATTGAAGGTTTGGGGTTAGCAGTTTTAAATTCAATGCTTATGGTTCAAGATTGAGGGCTTTGGGTTTGAGGTTTTGAGCTTAAGGTTCATGTTTTATTAATGTCTAGCATTTTGAGTTAGGGTTGGGATTAGGGATTCCATGTTTAAGGGCTTGGTTTGGGGATGTGATTTTAGGGTTCAAGTTTGAATGTTTGGGCTTGGGGGTTCTAAGTTCATGTACGATGTTTGAGATTTTGTGTGAATGTGTTCAATGTTGAGGGTTTGAAGTCTCAATCTTATCATTCAAATTTAAGGGCTTAGGGTTTTGAGTTAGGGCTTAAAGTTTGAAGGTTTGTAGTTTTGAGTTATGGTTTTCAATCAATAGTTCCATGTTTAGGGTTTGGGATTAGAGGTTCCAAGTTTAGCGTTTAGGGTTTAGGGTTTGGGATCAGGGGTTAAAATTTAATTGTTTAGAATTTTGAGTTAGAGTTTAAAGTTTTAAGGTATGGGGTTGTGAGAATAGGGAACAATTGCAATTGAGAAGGTTTGATATGTAAATGTTAAAACAAGGTTGGGGTATGAAATTCTAGCTTGAAAAGAGGAGGATCTAGAGTTCCTTATTCACAATATGAACCCTTAGAGAGGTCTTGTGATGATCAAACAAATCTTGGAAGTTCTCAAAATATGGACCTTGAACAAGAACTAACAAAGTTCACAAATAAAATCTATAAATTGATCAACTAATATGAACGTGTAGAAATAATATACTATATTAAATAGCAATCAAAACACATATTTATTAACTACAAATTAAAAATACACTAACCTATTTGAACATGTACTACTAGGGTAGTCACAATGTTGTAGTGGTTATACAATAGCCAACTAATAAAAGTTGTGGTTTTGTTACAAATGATACAACTTGTGATTTTGTGAGTTATGTGATGAGTCACACCTCCAAACCTTAGTTGTAGATAGATAAGAGTCCATATCACATTTCTAAAAATATAGAGGTTCTAGGATATTCCATGTAACTGTTACATGTTCACAAAGTTAGCCCTAATAACTACTCGCTCCCCTACCCTAATGCTAGTGACCATTGTTTTTGTTTTGTTCAAATTATTTTTGTTTGTTTTTTGTTTTCTTTTCTTTAGTTTTGTTTCATGTTTAAACTTGTCCTAGGGTTTTCATTTTCAAGTTTCAAACCCTAAATTGTGGGTTTACAAATTAGAATTATACATCCTGGGGTTTATAGTACATCCTAGGGTTTTGGTTTTAAGTGAATGAAATCTATTTCATAGTTTTAGGTTTTAAAACTAAATTAAAATTAAAAAACACATTAAAAGGGAGAACCACTTATCTAGAAATGTTGGAAGTCAGATCTCGTGAAGGTGGGAGGTCGCAAAGGCATGCTGGGAAGGCAAGTTGATGCGGGTACATGTTTTGGAAAGCCTTTTCCACTCGGTCCCGCCATTTCAATAATGAAAAAATGAAGTCGCGAGCGATAAAAGATAAATAAATATATTTCGTGAACATGCACCCATTTATTTTTAAAACATGTACACATTATAAGCGAGTACTAGTTTCTAATGGGCACCCATTCAGGCTCAGGTGCCTGATCCTAAATGGGTACTCGTTCCATACGGGTATAAGTTTAGGCTCATGGGCCCGTTCCTAAATGGGTCCCTATTATTTTCAAAATGGGTGTCCATTTTTATCATAGTTTTTTTCCCTTGCAACTTCCATGAAAAGTGGACTCATCTTCTTGCATTTACCTATATGCTTAAGGTGTAATTGGAAAAATTAATTTTTAATTTATATTCCTTAAATTCTTGGCATTGGTTGTCATATGCATTCATGAAGGAGGTGGAGCACTAAGGTGGCAGTCACATTTGTCTTTGGATGCATATAAGACATATTCACAATTCTAGGCGCTAGGATTGAGGAGTGGAGAATCGTGTTATGACAGATCACACTCACATGAGTTGGCTTCTCCATTTTGGTGAACTACACTTGAGGATTTGAGCCATTAGGGAGTTATTGGTCAAAGATGCCCTTGTGGTTATGTTTTCTATTTAAGGACTCATAGATTGACCCCATGTGATATCCATGTGAAGTCATTGATTAATTTACTATTCTCAGAAGATGCTCTCTAAGTTGGGCATTGGATTTTTGCAGCATACCATGGTTTTGGTCCCCATTGTTTTGGTAAAACCATTTGTGGTTATAGCCTCTCTTCTTGCCTATATATTGGAGATATGAGGTAGTGTATTCAAAGTATTGTTTTACAAGTACACAAGTGTTGCTAGAATTAGAGTGGTAGTGTGTTGATATTGTATTATGTACATTGAAGATTAATACATACTTATCCTCTTTCTCTAATGGAGTTTTTTCACTAAAGGGTTTCTTCACATAAATTAGGTTTTTACTAATGTTTGTTTTTTATTAAGATAAGAAGTTAACTAGGGGCTGAACCCTTTACAAATAATGCCCCCAGGGCAGAGCAAAACAAGCCACAAATAAGCCACAAACAACACAAAAATAATATAGAAACAACATGCAAGTTGCAAACCAAAGCAAGGGAAGCAACCTAGGGTTAAGGGAGTCCTTTCTTCTTTCTCTAAACAACAGTCTAAGAAAACTCTGAGTCTAAATCCTCAGAGCAAGGTGAGAGGACGAGACCCTCAACAGACACCACAGCCAAAGTGAAATCTCTTGCTAAGTGAGAAGTCGGTAGTGTAGAAGATGTATCAGGGATTGACAAAGTAGTAATCCGACTTGTGTCAGTCAGGGCCAATAAGGGGGCCTAAGGCCTAAAAAATGCTGCCAGAGACGAGGGTCGGGCAGACCCAGCATGATCAGTAATAGTCCTAGTCTCCATAGGCTCCACAAGAGGAGCAACCAATAAAGAATCCCATGAAAGGTCATTCTCCTAAGAAGAATCACCCTCCTGAGAGGGCTCACCCTCTAGGGAGCAACCATCCATTGGATAAGCACAAACTGTTAAATGATTAGTGAGTGCATCCTTCCACCAAGTTGCCACGCCCTTGGGACAAGAATGAGAGCAACCAGAGGCTAAGTGACCAATAGAGAAGCATCTCTTGCACCTAAAAGGGAGACCCTCATAGTCCAACAGCTGCGTCCATGATCTATCCTCAACCACCAAAACCACATCTCCATGGAGGGGTTTGGAGATGCCAATATCCACTAATATGCAAGCAACCTTAGTATGCCCTAAATCGGAGGTCGTGGAGTCAACCTTCAAGAAACGCCCAATAGCGTTGCTAATGGCTTCATAGCAAGAATCCTCTGAAAACTAAAGAGGGAGATTCAGTAGTCAAACCCAAATTGGTCTAGTATTAAGCAGCTCAGTGATAGGATTGAAGGAGCGAGCCCATGGTTTGATGAACAACGAATGATCGCCCCACATCCAAGCCCTGTCTAGCACTAAGTCTCGCTTCTTAGATGAATCAAAAGTCACTATGAAGAACCCCCTTGCGCTAGGGTAAAGCTTAATCTGTCCAACCACAAGAGGTTCTGGGATTCCATGACCCAACCATGCAAGTTGGGGAGAGAAGGCCATAAACCATTGAAGCTGCAAATCACTCCACGCTTCATATAAAAACCCTCATTTCCTGAGACATCAAGGCCACACATCACCAGAGGAGAAGAAGAGGCATAAGGCATAGGCCTAACCCTAGTTTGTGATGAGCATGTCTGGGCTCTAGCATTGATTACAACATCAGAAAAAGATGTCAAAAGATAGCCTAAAATAGACTTGGCAGAGTAGGGCCTAACATTCTCCACAGGCAAACTAGAAACTGGCACAATCTTGTTTGAAACAGACAATAGAGGGTTTTCCCGCTCTAGAGAAGACCCCCCTGTGATTAGGGATTTCCTTGACGTGCTTGAAAATAGGTGTCAGCAAATCATTCCCAACTTGTCTGCTCTCAGACACATTCTCCACGTCCGAAATCATGCTCGGGGCCCTGTTCTCAGAACTCATCATTCGAACATGCTCAGACGCCATTTTTCAATTAGTTCTCGCTATTTTCTGAAGCCAAAGCTTTTTACTAAAGTTTGTTGATTTTATTTGTTATTTGATGATTTATGCATCTACACAATCTTTATGGTAATCTCGTAAAAGGAACAAATTTCATTTTTGCATACACTTTGTAGAAGATTTTATTGCAGTAGTTTCACTATTTCTCAACAAAATTACTCTCCCAAAAATGACTATCTCCAAAGGAACTACTATTAAAGGGATAGCAAGCCACAAACAACCACACTTTTGATGATGGTGCAGGGGTACCATAGTAAAACCTCCTATGTTGAAATAAGGCCTATTTGGCCATGTCATCTTGTTCATGTTTTGTTTTCTAAAAACCTAGAAGTCTTTGTATTTCATTTGGCAAATAATGGATACATTTTGTATCTAATAGAATCTGAAAAGGTCAACAGGAGTCAGTTGGGATTCAGGGCAGTTGGCCTTCCCTAATTGTTGAGCAACCGTTGATCTTCCAACTTTGGCTTAATAAAAGCACAAAGAAGCAACCAAGAAGGGGTTCTGTAGATTCGAAGATTGTGATTCGGAAATCATCTGAGCAATAATAACTTCTGCCCATCATTTTCTTGTTTAATCTGTGTCGTAAATATTTCCTAACTATTCATAATAGTTTTCTATTCTCTACAATTGAAATAGTTTAGTCTGAATTGTCGAAGATGAGTCGATAACCATTGCACTAGTGGATTTCCAAAGAAATTAGTGGAATGGCATCGGTCTGTACATATTTCTGTTTGTTTTTCCTTTTATTTACCTATTTGGCGGGGCAAATGTTCCAGACTGAGGAGTGTGCACAATAGCATGCCCTAGCATCTCTATGTGCTAGGCATAGAGTGTAGATCAGACTGTGTGAGAGTGACAACCCTATCAGTGCATTATTGTTTCGTAAAGTCATGGCCAAAGATGGTCACTAACCGCTAGTGGTGTCGTTGGATCAGACCAACGAAAAGACAAGTTCTGGTGACCTAAAGGACTCTGGCCGATAGAAAAGAGTGGATGTTATTAGATTATCGGGTTGATAATTTTTGGCTTCACTAATAGGCGTATGTCTTACCGAAACCATGATGGCAAATGCTTATTTGTCGTAGTTACATCGGAGTGACCAATGTATCGGAGACACAAAAAGGAAGTTCACCGAAGGTTGAAGTCACGGTGAAGAGTGGTTGGTCCATCGGTGCATCGGCATAAGTTGGTAAGTGTTCACCGATGATAAGAGTCACAGCGATGAGAGATTGGTTATTGTTGAACTAACTGTCGCCACAAACAAAGAAGAAGTCTCACCGATAAGAGGTATTAGACAGACTTGATCTTCGGCAAAACATTTCCAAAGTTTGCCGATAGTGTAGAGTCTCACTGAAGACAATAGTATCGGTGTATTGACCAATGGAAGGTTTAGTTCACTGATGGTGTTAAGTCTCACCGACGTCAAGAGTTGTCCTCATCGCTATGTTAGCATGATGACGATGAGGTTCCACCAACAACACTAGTTATACCGAAGGAAGAGTCGTCGGTGTATTGCTGGGACAATTTCTGAAGTGGCTGATGGGGTATGTTTGGCCGATAACAAAAGAAGAAGAGTAGATCGCTGAGACCGAAGGTCGAACTCTCACCGATCCATTTTGATCAGTTGTATGCTTTCACTGTGTGCTCCTCATCATATTGGTATCAAAGCCATAAAAGGTTCTATTGTTGGCCTGGTATATGTCAGCAGAGGAGAGCGAAGGAGAGGCTAGCAATATGCCTCCAAAGGGGATGACCACTGAAGTGGTCAAGAAATTTAAGGAGATGGAAGAAAAGATCAAAACTGGAGTCAGGGAAGCACTCCAAGAAGAATTGAAGGCACTGAAGATAGGGAAGAGGATAGATGAAGGTTTAGATGAAGAGGAAGAGAAAGACTAAGAAGAAGAGGAACAAGAAGAGGCAGAGATACCAGTTGATCAAAACCATTTCTTGGAAGCCATTAAGGCTATTGGTAAGGACTCTTCAGAGGCTCAGATAGATATCCCCATGTTCAGTGGAAAGATGAATGCTGACGAAGTCATGGAATGGATTGAGGCTCTAAACAACTACTTCAAATACAAGGAAGTTCCTGAGAATAAGAGAGTTAAATTTGCAAAAACCAAACTAAAAGGTCTTGCCCTTACGTGGTGGAATTACACCCAAGGAGAAAGGGTAGAGAATGGGAAGAGTATGATCTCTTCGTGGAGCAGAATGCTGGAGAAGATCAAGTCCCAGTTCCTTCCATCTGACTATGAGGTACAAATTTATAGAAAAATTCAGAACCTCAAGCAAAAAGATATGGATGTAGCTACTTACACCGAGGAGTTTCACAAATACACTCTTCGTTGTGGGTACATGGAGGAGGAAAAAGCTAAGGTGGCCAGGTATCTAAATGGTCTAAGGTTCAATATTCAAGATGAGATAAGTTTATTGACCCCTAAAACCGTGGAAAAATGCTTTCAAGTAGCATTAAGAGCTGAAGAGAAGCTGAAGAGGAAAGGTGAGCAGCAAGGTAGAGGAAGAGGTGGCAGAAATTTTAGAGGCAGAAGCAGTTTTGGAGGAAGAAGTCCTAACTAGAGGCCTAATGGTGAGTCTAGCCAAGGAGAACAAGTTGGAGACTCAAGTAGCAGAGGAGGCTATAGAGGAAGAAGGCCTAATGGAAGAGGTGGGTCAAATGGATTAGGTAGAGGATCCAAGTTCTCCAATATGAGATGTTATAACTGTAATTAGATAGGGCAACCGACCTACAAGTGTCCAGTGAAGGCCTTAACTTCTCATGGTAATGAGAGAAGAACCACATTGACTCAAGAGGATGCAGGGAGTGTGACATCTCCTGAAGTGAATTTGACATCAGAGATGGGAGAAAATCTGATGATCAAGAGGATGCTACTCAAAGAACCAATGCAAACTGAACCATCACAAAGAAGAGCTTTGTTTAGAGTCAACTACAAGAACCAAGGTAAGGTTTGTAAATTTATTATTGACTCTGGTTCTACTGACAATATTATATCTTTGGAAGCAGTAGATAAATTGAAATTAGATAAGATACCCCATAGCTGTCCATATAGGGTCAGTTAGTTAAACAAGGGACAACATATAGTCATCAATGAACAAGCATGGGTAGAATTCAATATTGGGGGGTATAGAGACAAGATTTTGTGTGACATCCTTCCAATGGATGCTTGCCATCTTTTGCTAGGCAGACCATGGTAGTTTGACAGAAAGGCTCATCATGATGGGGAAAAGAATGCTTACTCATTCCAAAAAGATGAAGTAACCTATAGGATACAATCATTGATTGAGGAAAACCCACAGCAAGGAGGGTCTAGTATAATGCTGGTAGGAGAAAAGAAATTCCTTGAAACACTAGAAGAATTGGGTGGAGTAGGTTTCTAGTTGTGAAACCTAAGGAGAAGAAAAGAGAAAATATGAGAGAGATTGGACCTAGGGAGGTCAGAGAACTACTTGAAAGTTATAAGGAAGTAATTGCAGCAGATATACCAGATTCATTACCACCTATTAGAGATATCAGCCATTAGATTGATCTCATACCCGGAGCTGTACTTCCCAATAAGGCAGCCTATAAGATGGCCCCTCAACAGAATGAGGAGATAGCCAGGCAGGTTCAAGAACTTTTAGACAAGGGGTTAATAAGAAAGAGTTTGAGTCCATGTGCAGTCCCCACTATTTTGGCCCCAAAGAAAGATGGGAAATGGAGACTGTGTACTGATTCCAGGGCAATAAATAGGATAAGCATCAGATACAGGTTTCCTATTCCTAGGATTGAAGACCTAATGGACTATTTGGGGGGTGCCACTTATTTCTCCAAGATAGACTTAAAGAGTGGGTATCACCAAATAAGAATAAGAGAGGGGGATGAGTGGAAGACATCATTTAAAACCAATTAAGGGTTGTATGAGTGGCTTGTGATGCCTTTTGGTCTTTCAAATGCCCAGAGCACCTTTATGAGACTGATGAATGAGGTGTTGCAGGAGTTCATAGGGAAATTTGTGGTAGTCTACCTTGATGATACCTTGGTGTTCGGTAAGAGCAAGGAAGAACACTTGAAACATTTGGAGATAGTCTTGAAGAGGCTGCAATATCAGAAGTTACTGATAAACTTAGAAAAGTGTGACTTCATGAAACAAGAATTGGTATACCTAGGTTTTTTCATCTCTAAGGGTGATTTGAAAATGGATCCTTCCAAGGTAGAGGCTATTTTGAATTGGCCTACACCTAGGATAGCAGGAGAGGTCAGAAGTTTTCATGGCTTGGCCACATTTTATAGAAAATTTATTAAGAACTACAGTGATGTCTGTGCACCTATGTTGGAGACCATCAAGGGTGGCGGTAAGGTGAAGTTTGTGTGGACAAAAGAGATAGGCCAGAGTTTTGAAAGTCTGAAGTAGAAAGTTGCCAAGTATCCTATCTTAGTACTTCCTGATTTCAATAAGGTTTTTACCATTGAATGTGATGCAAGTGGGCTAGCCATAGGAGTAGTGTTGAGCCAAGAAGGTAGACCGATGGCCTTTTTCAGTGAGAAATTGAATGAAGCTAAGAGGAAGTACTCCTCCTATGATTTAGAACTGTATGCCTTGGTACAAGCTCTAAAAAAGTGGAGGCATTATTTGCTTCCCAAAGAATTCATTGTGTACACTGACAATCATGCTCTCAGTTTTTTGAATGGATAGGAAAAGCTCAGCCATAGACACATGAAGTGGGTGGAAAGTTTGCAAGCATACACTTTCACCATTAAGCATAAGAAAGGAGTCACAAACAAGGTGGCAGATGCTCTCAGCAGGAGGGTGTTGATAGTCCAAGAAGTGCAGTTGGAAAGCATGGGTGTTGAGTCACTCAAGGAATTGTATGAAGAAGATCAGCATTTTAGAGAAATCTACAAGGTATGCAATGAATTTGCTAATACTTTTCATAGTAAGTTTTTAGATTTTACATTGTAGAATGGACTATTATTCAAAGGATGTCAGTTGTGTATCCTTAAATGCTCAATGCAGGATAATATTGTGAAGGAAAAACATAGTGGTGGACTAGGTGGACATTTTGGGTTGAATAAGACTTTGGATCTGGTAAGGAGAATTTATTTTTGGCCAAGAATGCAGTCTGACATCAGAAAATTTGTTGAAAGTTGCATAGTATGTCAAAGAGCAAAAGGAGTCTCGACCAATACAGGATTGTATCACCCTTTGCCAATACCCAACAGGCCTTGGGAATGTTTGAGTATGGATTTTGTGATGGGGTTACCCAAAACAAGGGCAGGTTGCGATAGTCTGTTTGTAGTCGTAGACCGATTCAGCAAGGTGGCTCATTTCATTGCTTGCAAGACCACTAATGATGCTAGCTACATTGCAGGTTTGTTCTTTAAAGAAATTGTCAGGATTCATGGGCTACCCTTGAGCATTGTGTCTGATAGGGATAGAAAATTTGTAGGACATTTTTGGAGGACTTTGTGGAAAAGATTGGGAGCAAATTTATCTTTCAGTTTAGCCTATCATCCTCAGACTGATGGGCAAACTAAGGTAGTCAATAGATCTTTGGGCAATCTCCTTAGACACTTAACAAAAGAACATGGCAGTAGTTGGGATGTGATACTCCCACAAGTAGAATATGCTTATAATGACTTGACAAACAGGAGCACAGGTCTGAGTCCCTTTGAAATTGTATATGGCAGTCACCCCAGGGATATTTTTGAATTGAGAGATGTCCAGGGGTTGGACAAAAGGAGTGGTCATGCTGATGCATTTGCATAAGCCATGAAAGAAATACACCAACAGCTCAGAGATACTTTACACCAGAATAGTCAGAAGATGAAAACTCGAATGGATCAAAGGAGGAGGGATGTGCAGTATCAGGTAGGCGACTTGGTCATGGTTCATTTAAACAAAAATAGGTTGCCAAAAGGAGGCCACAACAAACTGATGATGAGGAAGATTGGACCCTGTCAGATTCTAGAGAAGTATGGTCCAAATGCTTACAAGATTGAGCTTCCTGATGATATTTCCATTTCACCCATATTCAACACTGTTGATTTGACACTGTACATAAGTCCTAATATAGGGGAGAATGTTGAAGACGCTGTCTAGGGAAATGAAGACTGGCTGAAGCACTTACCTTCTAAGGAGCTGCCAAAAATGGAGTACATTTTGGAAAGCAGAGAAGCCAAGAAGACATGGCACAAAACATACTTTGAACATCTGGTTAAGTGGCAAGGGCTTCTAGATTCAGAAGCTACGTGGATGCTAGAGGAAGACATTCTAAAGCAAGGCGGAGATGTACAAGAATTGGTCTCTAAGAGGACTTGAGACATTTTTCTTCTGGGGAGTATGGTACAGGGGTACCATAGTAAAATCTACTATGTTGAAATAAGGCCTATTTGGCCATGTCATCTTGTTCATGTTTTGTTTTCTAAAAACCTAGAAGTCTTTGTATTCCATTTGGCAAATAATGGACACATTTTGTATCTAATAGAATCCGAAAAGGTCAATAGGAGTCAGTTGGGATTCAGGGTAGTTGGCCTTCCCTAACTATTGAGCAACCATTGATCTTCCAACTCTGGCTTAATAAAAGCACAAAGGAGAAACTGAGAAGGGGTTCTGTAGATTTGAAGATTGTGATTCAGAAATCATCTGAGCAATAAGAACTTCTGCCCATCATTTTCTATGTTTGATCTGTGTCATAAATATTTCATAATTGTTCATAATAGTTTTCTGTTCTCTACAATTGAAATAGTTTAGTCTGAATTATCGAAGATGAGTCGATAACCATTCCACTGGTGGATTTCCAAAGAAATCAATGGAATGGCATTGATCTGTACATATTTCTGTTTGTTTTTCCTTTTATTTACCTGTTTGGTGGGGTAGATGTTCCAGAATGAGGAGTGTGCACAGTAGCATGCCCTAGCATCTCTATGTGCTAGGCATAGAGTGTAGATCAGATTGTGTGAGAGTGACAACCCTATCGGCATATCGCTGTGTCATAGAGTCGTGGCCAAAGACAGTCACTAACCGCTAGTGGTGTCGTTGGATTGGACCAACAAAGAGACAAGTTTCAGAGACCTAAAGGACTCTGGCCGATAGCAAAGAGTGGATGTTATTAGAGTATTGGGTTGATAATTTTTGGATCCACTGATAGGCGTATGTCTTGCCGAAACCGTGATGGCAAATGCTAATTTGTCGTAGTTACATCGGAGTGACCAATGTATCAGAGACACAAAAAGGAAGTTCGTCGAAGGTTGAAGTCACGGCGAAGAGTGGTTGGTTGATCGGTGCATCAACATAAGTTGGTAAGTGTTCACCGATGATAAGAGTCAAAGCTATGAGAGATTGGTTGTTGTTAAACTAACTATCGGCACAAACAAAGAAGAAGTCTCACCAATAGGAGGTATCAGATAGACTTGGTGTTTGGTAAAACATTTCCAAAGTTCGCCAATAATTTAGAGTCTCACTAAAGATAAGAGTATCAGTGTATCGGCCAATGGAAGGTTTAGTTCACAAATGGTGTTAAGTCTCATCGACATCAAGAGTTGCCCTCATTGCTACGTCAGCCTGATGAGGATGAGGTTCCACCGACAACACTAGTTATACCAAAGGAAGAGTCATCGGTGTATCGCTGAGACAATTTCTGAAGTGGCCGATGAGGTATGTTTGGCCTATAAAAAAAGAAGAGTAGATCACTAAGACCGAAGGTCAAACTCTCACCAATCAATTTTGATCAATTGTATGCTTTCACTACGTGCTCCTCATTAGATGACAACCTACAACACTTACTATAGGCCTAGGGATTATGATCCCAAAAACTATGCTCCTTTCGCAAGACTAGGGAGCATGCCACAAAAACTTGTCAAGATTATAATTAGTTTATTTGCAAACTCCCAAAGGAACAACATTGTCTTTGCATAGACATGTTCTTCCATCCTCAAGATGATCCAAATAATGTTAACAATCAAGAGCCTATCGCCCCTCAAAAGTTGAACTTACGAATCTATCAAAACATCTTCCCTCCACATCAGTGCAACAATGATGAAAACCAACCTAGTTCTTCAAATAGAGGATAAGGATATTTAAATTTTTGAAGATTTCAAACTCTCTATGGATAAATATGTTTTGCATTCATTTTTATAATTTGGATATGGATGGGTTGGGAATTGTTCTTGGATATTCTTGATTAGAATCTTTGGGAACAAACAACACGAATGTGCAAAGGAAGTTTATAAAAATTTGGTATAGAAAAAAAACACACATTGCAAGTATTGCACATACTAGAGACCAAAGTAATGTAAAGGTCAAGCAAGTTCAAGAATCTAGGGAAGCATGCATAGAAGACAAAAAGGAAGAGGATGAAGTGACAGAAAAGAAAAAAGGCAAAACCCATGTCGCTGCATGAACCAACAAAACCAATGACAAAAAAGGGTGAAGACTTAGGGACAACAAAGGGTGAAGACTTAGGGACAACAAAGGGTGCAACATATAGGCATCCACATCATGGTGAGAGGTAACAATTCTGGAAGCAACCATCATGGAGGCATGGTACAACATAGAATCAAAATGTTAATCATTATAGCTCTAGATGAAATGGCATGCATAACTGTAGAAATCATTGGCATCACAACAACTCTGGGTATTCATGGCAGCATAGGAGGAATTAGTGTAGAGTAGAATAGGATCATAATGTAGTACAGTGGACTACGAATACAAGATGGGATCTAAGTACCATCAAGTGTAACCCATAGTAAAGTTTGTATGTGGCTAGTTAGATGAGTGAGCATGGCATCATATTTGTATTGATTTGCAATAGTTTTATTTTTTGGCTTCCTCCCATGTTTCAAGGGTGACACATGTCTAAGAGGGTGGAATGTAAGCACATATGGGTGTAGTATTATAGTTCAGTTGGGTGCAGATGTTTTGTAAGTCATCCAACTAATTAATTAAAACAAAAGTAGTCATCCCACATGTGGGTAAGTGGTAGTGGTTGGTAGTTGAGTAGTATAAAATAAAGGCAAAATACTCAAAGGAGACATGTAAAGAATATTATATGTGTTTGGATTTCATATTGAGATATGGGGTGGAGTGGCTTCCTTCCAATAAGGAGCACTGTATGGTGTTTCCCTACCTTAAGGGTTTGATCTATTTTCTAAATATATTTGAGTATTTATTTTATTGAGTTGTGAGATCTCTCTTTTATTATTAGGTTATTTCTATATTTTCTATTGAAGTTATTGTACATTTGGTATTAGAGCTCTTTCTGGAGAAATGTGTGTGTGTAGCCCCCTTAAGTAGCCTCCTACGCCAATGGTAGATGCTTGACATTGGATGCAAAAGATAGTCCATGATCTTCGAACAACGTTCTTCCCCTTGGGAAGAAACAAGGCCAAAGGTGTATGCAAGATGTCTTCCCATTCCTGAAAGGAATATGTAGGAAAAATGATGAATGTCTCTAAATTCTACACATGATCCAAAAACAATGATGAATCCCAAGATGATGTATTCAAATGTTGCTCAAATGTATCCAATCCAGTGTCAAACTATGACAAAAGAAGAGGAGGTTGAAGAACAATCACATCCAAAGAAGATGATGGTGATGCAACTCCATTGAAGTTGTCATCAAAGAGGAACTGAATGCCCTCCAAAGTGTCTCCCAAATCTGCAATGTGAGACCTCCACAATCAAGCATGACATGTCTGCAAGAAAAAAGTCCCAATGAGGTAGATCAAGAACATCGATATGAACCTGTTGCTCTAAATCACTCAAAACAATAGGTGATGGAGATGAGATCTCAATGCATGTCATCTAACTACATTCTTCATCCCTGAATGATGTGTTTGCAAATGCTAGGTTAGAAGAATCTGACAAACTAATTCCATTAGCAATGCAAAGCTATCTCAATTGATGAAATTCATAAAGAAGTTTTAGATCATCAAGTTCCTTCAACATGCATTCATCTATAGTATGCCTTTCCTTTCCACAGTAATCACATTTAACTTTCCATGGATTAGGAGACATGACTAAGTAAAAGAAAAAAGAGCAGCCCCCAAATTCACACAACCATGAGACCCCCCCCAGAAAATGATGATGGCACTTTATAATTAGTCTGATTATAGTTACCACTTGCCAAAATAATGAAGTGGTCTTGATCTCAGTGAATTACAAATGCCAAAATAGGCTCAAAACCACAAATATAGATCATGAATAAAATCAGAATTAATAAATAGTACCACTAAGTAGAGATCAAAAAAATTATGCAATTTCAAAAAAATTGCACTAAAAAATAATATCATATGAGCCCAAACAGAGCCTCGTAAGGTCCCAAAATGGGAATTGTAAAACAACACCTCTAAGAATCTAAAATTTCTAAAAAAATAGACACCAAATAAGGAGTCATTTACACCACTGCGAAGCTCTCAAAATTTTACCACAATTTTTTAAAAATTGCTCCAAAAATGGAGTTAGTATGAATAAGAACGAGGCCTTTGAAGTTCAAGTGCCAAAAAAAACTATTAATGGAGAGGGGTCCATTTAGGAGGGGATAGATACATACATCATCAACACCAACTGACAAAATCTTTTGAATAGATAGAATATTCTCCACATATTCCAAAACCACCGTCTAATTCCAAAAATCATTGTTTAATGATCAAAATCATTGATTGTGCACAGGAAACCGCTATTGGAGTACAAAGGTGGTATTGTGTAGGAAAGCAAAGATGGGGATGCTAGTGGGGGTGGCACCGTCTGATGGAGCCACCATTGTTGGTGTATTCGTCGATGGCAGGCGCCAATGGTGGTTGTGTCTATGGAGAGGTCGTGGGACGGTGGTGCTAGTTGTTGCCACCTAAACAGTACCACAATACTATGCATACATAAGCCTATCGAATACTGCGTAATTTTTTTTTATTTTTTTATTTTTTTATTTTTTGAATATTGCAATTGTATGATCCATACGACTAACAAAGGCAAAAAAAATTCTAAGGCTCCACATAAACTACTTCAATTTTGATGATTTGATAGTCGATATTAGGGTTTTTGTGCCTTTTGGGCGCGATGGCAGGATTGGATTTGACCCAAAATGCTCTGAAATGATGGCTTTCTACTAGATCTAGCAAAAAACCTCCCTCTTCTAACCCTTGTGAATCTAACCTCTGATGTCTGATTTAGACAAAATAAAAGACAAACTTGACTTTCTTGGATATTTGTGATTGAGTAAGTAGGAAACAAGGGTCACAATCCCTTTACAACAACCCCAAGAGCGTGGCAAAGCAGGCCCAAACTGGCCAAAAACAACAAAAAAATAGCACAAGCATAGCAGCCCAACCTGCAAAACAAGATAAAGGACCTACATTGTACCTGATCTCAATCTAGCAAATCTAACTCACTTAACCCGAGGATGCATGGCAGCCACTGAGTTAGGGAGTCCTTTCTTTCTTCTTTGGACCATTGTCCAGGAAAACTCAGAGTCAAAATCCTTCGAACAAGGTGAGAGGAGGGGCTTCTTCACTGACACCACGACCGTAGAGCTCTCACACAATGAAGCCGACTTTCTTGGATGTTGTGAACTCAATGGTGAAATAAAAAACCCCCCAAATCTAGTATTTCTTTCAAGATTTTTTTTATTCTCCAAATCAGCATTCGATGCAAGAGAAGAGCATACTCAACTTTTAAGAGCAAATGTGATCTCTAATCCTAAATCTTCTAAATGACTAGCCTTAGGCATTCATGTTCTCTGATGCCATGTTAGATTTGGCTATGGAGATAGCCACCCAAATCAAAAAAGCTAAAAGCAAGCACAAAGAGAAGATAAGAATGAAGGATGCAATATGCAAAAGAGATCAACTAGATTGATTAATGACAAGATATGATGCATTCAATATATATAGTCTTAGACTCTCCAAATCCAAGAGGATAAAGATAAGGCAGGATCCCATGTAAGGAGGAGATGGCTTGTACACATTTAACCTATCCTACCTAACTAATAAACTACCTAAGTAAACTTAATATAAGGTGCAATTACATAATTACACATCCTACCACATTGCATTTTGTTGTTGTTTAACAATCTGTAGATAATCTCTCTCTTCAAGAACTCTATGTAGGTAAATAACACACCCAAGTCCCACCATTGTATACATGTTCTCAATCTTTGGGCTAGTATCCAAGTTTGGAATGTAGAGCCAGTGAATGGTGCATCATGAGGGGGTGCAATTGTCACAAAGTTGTATCTCATATCACCATTTGTAGTGTATTTTCACTACCATGATCCAACCTCACTAGTGTTGGTTAAAATGTCTTGGGAGTGCACGAGTTAATGGATGGTCGTCACTCTAAAGTAGCAATTCAAGGACATTTCATCTCCAATCTAGCTTACTATCTTCCAAATGCAAAAGTTCATCTATGGCTTCTTCGGCTTTTTCTTCCAAACCAGTTTGCAAGTATGTCGATTCAACATATTTATTTAGAGACAAGTCAGGATGTGCAAGTTGTTGTGGTCGATGGTGTTGGATTGGTTTCTTCCACTTCTCAATAGTGGGACTCAATGAATGGTATTAAAGAGTTGTGGAGCAAGTTAAGGGTCCTACATGCTTATTGTGGTGATGTTGGAAGAGTATTAACTAGTCTATATGTCCATCACTTTCAAGAGCATCTAGAAATTAACAGTGATTATACAATTCCATACTTATGTAGTTCTTATTCATAGAGCTCAATGTAGACATGAGAATTACTATAGAGTGTTTTCTATCTATAGCTAAAAATCACAAGGGCCTACTTAAGAATGCTAATCTGCCCTACGTTGAGAAAGTGGTTAACACATGGCACATCTTGCTAGGTGGTAGGGAGGTGAGTTGTGGTGTAGTGTATCTAGTGTTTCATGTGGTTGGTTGCTATGGCAACCATTTTATCAAGATTATGTATTTTTTTGCTTATTAGTTTCTACTCTTGAAAATGAAGTTTTGATAGTTGTTTCTATGTCATTCAAAAGTTTTATATAATATGTTTGATAGAAAGGTAGGGGCTCCTATAAAACCCCTATTATTATATCTAAAAACTAATAAATTGATAATTTCTCCATAATAATTGGAGAATATTGAATTGCTTGATACATTGTTGAAATTTCTCTTTTATTTTTATATGTTGAAAAATATTGTTAATATACTTTTTGTTTAAATACATTTTATCTTATGTTGTTATCATTTTATTTTTTCATGTCACCTTTTATATCATTTTGTTGTGAATATTATTATAATTCAATTTCAGTACTTAATTATATAAATTTCTATGTCTTCATCATTATCATTATTGATTAGGATTATCAATCAAGAATGAGAACTTCAATGTTAATGTAATTAGTAAACTCAATTTGCCAATAGTATTTTTATTTAAAATATTTAAAAATTATTATTATCATTTTAAAATATTATTGTTAAATTAAATAATTAAACTTTGGCATAACTTCTAACAATGTACAATTAATGTCATGGTCCCATGCAGTTACTTATTTAGATTTGTTATAAGCTAAGTAGAATAGGTAACACAATAGGTTCAACAAACAACAAATTGTTGCACCACAAATATTTTCACACCAAATAACAAAATGATTTCTTGATATTATTAGCATCATAACTAAGTGATTATATTTTTAAAAAATTCAAATTATTCTTGCCAAACAAGAAAATAATGTTCTATGCTAATAGCCTCGTGCTTTTGTTGATGCATTTTTTTAATTATGAAAGGTTACCTTCCCCAAGAAAATTGAAAACATCATGTACAAAACAAGATAGACTATGAGTGTATCCCCTTCAGATGTAGACATTTTGCTATTGGTCATTTGGCCTCTAGTTGTCCTCTCTCGCACTACAAGGGCGTTGCAACTTGGTGGAAGGATGCTCTCCTGGATCACTTGACTATCAGTGCATCTCAGGTGGATGGTTCTTTGTAATGGTACCTGAGGGGGTGGTGGCAGTTGAGGCTGTAGCGAACCCTCTAACTTCTATGGATTCTTCTAATCATCTCTTAGCTCCCATGTCGGCTCCTTCTGCTCCAGGCTGGATTACTTCATCAGTTCCTGCTTTTTCTTTGGTATTGCCTACTTCTGGCTTGACGTCCTTGCATGTGGATTCTATGGCTACAACATCTGCTGAGGTTCACTGTGAGACCTCTTTGGTTGCGGCTTCAGGGGAGGATCCCCTCTCTCCTTGTTCTATAGGTTTTGACTTTGACCTTTCATGGACTATGGTTCAACGTAAAAAGAAAGGGCTTCCCAACTCTATGGTTGTTGTGCACCCTAGAGTTAAGGGAGTTAGGTTTTCTAGGTCAAGATTTGGTGTAGTGTAGATCCCTTTGTTGGTTTTCTTAGCTAGGTTGCTATGCCTGTGATGTCATTCTATTTTTTTGGCATGTTTGGGCCTACTTGTTCAACCCTGGGGGCTTGCTTGTAAAGGGATTAGGACCCTTGTTTCCTACTTATCTTAATCAAAAACAAGATAGAAAATTTAAAATGTGATATTTCTTCAATTTATGTCAATTATAATGTTTGTAGTAGAAAATTAAGTTGAATTTTAATCATGTTGATGTTGATATAAATTTTGACACAATTTTCACATAGCTTTTGAAATTTCATCAAATTTGTTGTTACACATTGATAACATTTACTTTTGATACATTTGTGTCAAATCTTGACACAACTTGCATTAAACAAATCCCATGCAAACCCAAATACATCTCTAATAAGATTTTATTCCCCCACCACCTCTCCCTTCCACTATTGAAATTGATGTTATTCACACACTTTGGTATAGTGTGGATCAATGGCAAATAAATTTTGGTCAAACATTTGTGCATCAAAATTGTCTCTGATGATGGGTGGCAAGATGGCTCACTTGAAATGTTAGCACCAAAAAGGTCTATGCTATTAATCTCTGATCTTTATATTGTAGTAAAATGTAATGTCCCTTTTTGGGATATCCCTAATTTCTTAACCTGCAAGCAATATTAATAACTAGAAATGATATTAGATAAATTAAAGATCACTAAATTATTATAAAATTCAGTTCATCACATCAAAGCATCATTAATATTCATATTAATACATCATAACATAATTAATAATGAGATCAAGACATCATAGCATAAAAAACATTTGATTCAATCCGTCTAAACACAATCCCTCAAAGCCAATCCCATAATGAATTCCTTAGGAATACTTGCAGTTACCAATCCACCTTAGAGGGCCAACCTCCTTGATCAAGCTCAAGAGGGCCATCCTCTTTGATTAGGCTCAAGAGCATGGAAGTGCCATCCTTCTCATCCCTTGGCCAACTTGATGAGAGCATGAGAGGGCCATCCTCTCCATCTCTTGTGAACTCGGAAGGGTCATCCTTCATACTTGCAAACATCTACTTGAATTCAATTGGATTGCTTAGGAATTTGTTACATGGTTGATATAGTGTACCTCTTGGTGGATCTCAAGTTTACACCAATCTGTTATATATCTTATCTATGTTGTTATCAGCTATTGCATATATATATATATATATAGGGTATGTGCAGGATCATGATGGGCCAAACTATACCTCTAAGTGGCAATGAATATACAAAAAATCAAACTTCGCCAAGTTCATGTGAAAATTTTGAATGGATTATCTACACAATTTGAAAAAGATGTAAGACCGAAATTTGTAGAGAATTGAATCTAGTTTATAGGCTACTATTTTATTTTTTAAAAAAAACTAAATTTACTTAGTGAAAAATGAATATTTCAATGAATAGCTATTAAATTTTTCAGAAAAAAATAAAAAGTGGGTGTCTGTCCAGCCAACCTAACTATGAGTTAAAAAAAAAATTGAAACTTTCAAAATAAGTAGAGGACTCATGTCTGGATGTGATGCATATTTAGTTGAAATTTTTGTCCAATAAAATAATTTGTTATGATTTTTTTACTGTGACTTTTTTTAAAAACTAAAAAGTAATTTTCCAGCCAACCTAACTTGATAAAAAAAATTGAAATTCAATTCTTTTTTTTTAACCTATAGCTAGAAAAGCATAGAGTGTGATGCATGTTTCAGATCTCAAAAAGAAGAAATAGTTTGAAAGTTATGGATGTTTTTCAATCAGTGTGTCCATCAAGATTTCAAACATTCACTATATAGAAAATTATTAATAATTATTTAATAAAATGATAACCAAACAAATCTTATATTTTTAGAAAGCTAACATTTTTTTCTATAAAACCTTTTTGTTTATCAATTTTGCATTTAAAAAAAGTCGTTAGCATGAAGGGTGAAGTTCGAAGAAGAGACTGGAACATGAAAACACATTAGAATCCATGAAAAGTCAACAATGAAAATGGATAGCCGTCTTGCTTTGTACCAAAGAAAAACAGATATCCGTTTTGGCAGCTCAAAATAGATATCCATTTCTAGAAAATCGACATATGTTTCTCTGATATGTTTCTTGACCACAAATCACCTAGAACTGTCTTTAGTGAGACTATACCTTATTTTGACAGTGATAGTCATCTTCCATTTACAACTCTCCTCTTTAACACAAATACCCTTTGCACATGTTTTGACTTCACGATTTTCCTTTTGTATGTTGTATTATGGTATGAAAATACTATGGCCCCTTCTTCATCCTCTTGTATAATGAAATTGAGGGTTGACACTTACGGTTACTCTTCTCTATTACTTGGTGATAATGAATCCCTAAACTCATTTTTGATTGTCTTGAATCCAACTTTACCACTGTTGAGACAGTTAGAGTTGATTCTTGATCATGAATATTGCAAATTACTTCAAATATCCATAGACAATTTCAATGTGTTTCTTAAAGCAACCATGCCTTCACTATCCCTTGATGTTGGTCATGATTGTGCTTGGATGGCACAAGAGGTCATAGTTATATTTTTGCCACTAAAGTTTTCATTTGACAAAGTAGTATTTGTAGTCCACCTTTTGATGATGTTCAAACAATATAAAACTTATTCTTAACATAAGCAATACATTTCTCACAAATACCAATGCATTCTACTCATAAGGTTCATGGCACCATGCCTAAAGGTATGATAGTCAGCAGTGTACTATTATGGTAGCCTATGGTTGGTGTGTGTTGTTCTCAAAATTAGCTACGCTCGTTTTTGTAGACAACCCCTAAGAAAATTGTCCATTTCATAATCTACACTATAAGTTCGCAAATCGAGACAAGATTCTCTTGGTCCCGTGCAAAGTCGTTTGACATCCTAAACTAGTTTGCGACATTCCCTCGAATCGATTCCTCGATATTTGTGCAAATCGATTAAGTCGTAAACTGATCAAAATGTCAATTTCGGTCATTTTTCAGGTGTTAGTAAAATTTTGAGTCTTCATATGTAAAGTCGGCCAAATTCTCCGCTATTACATGTCTTTTTGTCCACTTATGCAATGTTGGTAAAAATTGTCAACTTTACATATCTTTTTGTTTACTATGTGTTATGGCGGCACTTTTTACTGCTTTTACATGATTTTCCTTTTGCGCATACCCGAGCGACACTTTTCACCACCATTGCATGTTCTCTTTAAAAAAGGTTGTTACATGTGCATGGTCGGCGGTTTTTTTTTCGCTTTTGCATTTTGTGAAGCACATGTCAGGTCGGCCGAAATCACCGCCTGAGCAAGATCTCCAAGATCTTGAACTTTGAGTGGCATTAATGGGTATTCGTGCAAAGTATTAAGGGCTTGTTTTCAAGTTTTTAAGTATATATTTTCGTTGTTTCTTTTGTCATTTCTTTTCTTACTTCCTAGTCAGTCATTGGATTCTCCTCACACTTTCTACTGCGTCGTTTTAGATTCTATTGAATTCACTGTCATCAAGCTTAGGGTTTTCAAACTCGACAGGTAAGTCTTTTCAACTGCTTTCATTTTCTTTCTAGGGTTTTCGTTAGTGTAATGGTTTGAATGGCTTTATTAGTTTGAATTCGTTATAAAATTTTGTTGGATGTTGTGTGTTCCTGTTTGTTATGGTCATCTTTGTCTTGATCTTGGTTCATTTTTCAAACATGCGTTAGATATGTCTTCAGATAGGTCTTATCACTTTGTGCCCTAGGTTGTAAATAGATAATTCCAAATGGCAAAAATCGTCGATCGATCTTTATGCCCTAGTTCTTATACCAACATGTGTTGTCAGTTGTTATTGCCGATCAAGCCTCTAAACCAATTCGCAGTTCAACCCTTGTATGTGTATTATGGTATTGGTTGTCTTAGCCGCTTTAACATGTTTCTTGTTGAGAATGAGTTAAAATGCATAGTCGGCAAAAATTGCCACTTAAACCTTTCAAGACTTATCAAAACACAAGGTGTATGGGTGGCGAAATTCGGTACCCTTACACCAAAACTTTGCAATTCGTATCATCTGCAGGATCGACATTTTTAACCGCTCGGACATTTGTGAATTCCCCATATACAATGTCGGCATCTTTTGCCGATTAAACATCCAACTTGCAATCTTATGCAAACATCCAACTTGCAATCTCATTCCCATATGCATTGTCGGCGTTTTCTACCGCCGATGCACATCAAACTTGCAATTCCCTGGAACATGTGATAGCGGCAAATTTTGCCGCTGATGCAAGAACACAATATACCTCATATGCAAGGGCGGAAAATTTTTCCGCCCTTGCAAAAATTCTCTCAAATTTACCTAATTCTGGGATATTTCCAATTTTATTTTTTTGAGCCCGCTTTCCTCTGATTTTTGGCATGGTCGCACTATAGCCCTTTCAAGCGCATCTCCATAGTCATGATCATCAACATACAATTTTCCCAGATTACCAATTTTTCCCCTAATTGCATGATCATGACTTTTTTGTTGTAGTTTCTTTCATTGATCTTCTATCTTCATTGACATTCTTCTGGTGATATCTCATTCAAATGACTGAGTTGTCCCCGAAGAAGTCGAAAGCAATGAAGTACAAATATCAAGGTATTTTTCCAATCACCTCAGTCACTTCTAATGTCGACGACATTAGAGATATAGAGATTGGCCATGTAGACATGGCTGAATTTGAGGAGAGAACCAAGTCAAGCAATCTCAGCTCTGCAATGAAGAAGATAATTGACAGTAACATTCATCTGGTGTCATCTTTCCTGGTGGCAGCTCACAACACAAAATTTGTCCTTCAGTGTGCTCAGTTTTACAACAGAGATACCAAGGCTGTGGTGGATGCAAGTGACAACGTAATAATCAGACTGGATCTTGAGTTCATTGATAAGGTGTTTATGTGCCCTCCTGCTATAGAAGTGTTATGGCTTGATTTTGTTGAAGCATAAAAAGAATATGGCAAAAATCTAGATAAGGCAAAGAAGGTAATCAATACCAAATGGCTTAAAACTCCACGGTCAAACTTGTCTAGGTGGCCACGGAGTTTTCCTAGAAGCGACTTCATAGAAGAGGTTAGTGATCTAATTACTCTTCTCAACAGAATAAGAGGATTAGCTTCTTCTTTAGTGTTTCATGAATGGATGTATCCTTTCATCAAGGTAATACTCCAAGGCAAATAAACTATCTTCTGGGGTGAACAAATCAGTAATGCTCTGCACGAGCAATTGACAAAGGTATCTACTACCTTCAAGTTCTACATGACTTCTTATCTAGTGTATATAGAAGCTTCAATGAGAATCTTTCCAGCTCTAACATCAAAAGGAGATAGGAGGGTAATCCTTGTGTATCAATACTACTCTCAATTGACATTAAAAGGTTCTATTCATCATTTTAGGAGAGTAAATGATGCTTTCTTTGCAGCATTCTTGTGTCTTTTTGACCCCCAACTAGAACAGAGAAGAGTATCATATGAGGCTTGGATAATGGTAAATGATTTTGGATGCATGTTCTTATAGTTTCCTTCTTTCTCATACCTGAGGGTTGGCTTTTTCCAAGGTCATCCTTATATGTTGCCAAGGTTCCCCTCAGACAAACTGGTCTTAATGGAATTATGCAGACAAATGATCATCGTGGATAATAAACAAATGGAGCTCAAGAAGCCCAGTTTTAGGTTCCCAGTTGAAATTGGTAGGTATTCAGTACTAACTGCTGCAAAGGCTAGGGCCATGGAGACTGAGATGCAACTTGTTACTATGAAGCAATTCAAGAGAAGACCAAAGTTTGACTACAGGGGCATGAAGGACAAAATCAAAAGGAAAACCCAATTTCATGAACCTATGGTTGAAGATGTTTGGGTAGATTTGAGAACAGAAGAAGATGTCAGGAAGTTGGACTACAGCAGGTTAGCTCTTGAGCAGATTGAATATCTAGGAATTGCTGATATTCTTGAGGATCTAATGGATGATGGAGAATTGGTCGATGACAGATATAACACTGAACAGATTGCTAACACTCCTCTCCCTCCAATCCAATGGTCTCAAAAAGAGTTGACCTCTTTGACGAAAAGATTTGAGCCTATATTGGCAAACACCAATAATTGGCTGGCAGATAAATGAATTACTCTGAAAGAATTCCTTACAGGATCAGAGACTGAGATCCAAGAGCAAACTGGTAAAAAGGTGGAAAATAGAACAAAGAACAAGAGTGATGTTCCTTCATCCTCTAAAACACATAAGCCTAGAATCAAGTTTGTAACAAAGAAATCAAAGACTGTGGAAAAAGAGGCTGAAAAAGAAGATATGGAAGTTGAGAAACAAAACATTGAGGAGCCAGCCACTGAAGAAATGGAGGTTGAAGATAGGCCTATAGATCAACAAGAGGAGGAAGCTTTGTCCCCACAAGAGAATGTACAACAAGAAACGAGAGTCTCTTCTCCTTTGCCTGATACACCTGTTGCAGCTCCTGTGTCTGTTTCCCTTATTGATATTCCCTCTTCTGAATCTCCCTTCCCTTCCAAAATAATTTTTGACAATCCTCAAAACACTTTTGAAGATGTTCTCCATTCTTCAGGGTCTATTCCTAGTTTGTCTTCTTCATCTTTTGATATTGGAGATGCCTCTATTTTTTTTATCATTTTGTAATGAATACTGAGCAAGTCTCTAGTGTAAATGTAACGGGTACAATTTTTACTAACACTCCACCTATTGTTTCCACTACCAGTGCAAGTACAGTTCTAGCAACACCAACAATGGGAATGGATCCCAATGTGAGTACTTCTTTGCTTCCACCTTGGTTGTCATCTTATACACCAAAAAGGAAAAAACAAGCCATCTCCCTAGATGACTTTGATTTTAGTAAGCTAGTGCCTGTAAAACCCAAGGCCTCGAAGAAACCAAAGATTCTTTCAAGAATGCTTGAGGACAAGGGACATAAATTTCTGGAGATTGCAAAACCTCCATAGGATGCAACCATGGAAAATTTTGATATGAATGATAACTCTATCTCTAGAGTTGAATTGGGCAAGATAACTCATGAAAATGCCAAGAATGATATGCAGTCAGCCATGGACATCTTGATTCGGAAATTTGACAAGGAGAAAGAAATGAAAGATCACTACAAAGTGATGGTGGAACAGTTGACTACAGTGGTGAGGAAAATCACTTTGAATTCAGAAGCACTAACTCCTGAAGCCGTCTCTGTAGAAGACCCCATCATCCAGAAAGCAGAAAAGACTCATCCCAAAGGAAAAGTACTTGAAGAGTACTTAGATAGGATGCACGTATATGGAATTTCCCTGCTTACAGAGCTATCTAAGAAGATAGATAAATGGGGAAAATAAGAGCAGAACTTGATGATCTCATTGATGCTATTTCTCAAGATATTGAGCACATAAAAAAGAATCATGACAAATGGGTGGAGATGAGAAAACTAAAAATAAGCACTCTAATATCAATTGGTGCCATCTCTAATAGGGATTCTTATACAGAAACTAAAGAGGCATTGACATACAGGAGCCATGTGCTTAAAGATTTGATCAATGACCTTGAAACTGCAAGGAAACACAGTGAACAAAGTGATGTCAGTCTGTTGCATAAATTGGAGGAGTTACCCTGCAAGCTCGTATCATAGGATAACCAATTTCTCTCTACAGAAGAAATGGTTTAGGAATTTGAAGATATGTTCCAGAAAGAGTTTGAAGATAAAACATTTTCAATGGCCTCTGTGGACAATATTCTAGACAATCAGTTAACTTTGGATAATCTGAAAACCAAGTTAACTTGTCATTCAAAATCAGTCACTACAGTCAAAGATGCCATAGTGAGAGCCAAGATGATTTTCAGGAACACGATCAGCCCAAACAATATCGGGATGCAAGCAGATTTCACTATGTATGATGGTCACATGAAGAAAGATGGTAATACGAGTTGAAGTAGCTTTTTCCCTTAGTTTATTTCCCATTTTTCAGATATACTTTCAAAACAATTTTGGACATATTTACATGTACTTTTTCCATATGTAATTACATGTAAAAACATAGGAAGTCCCAAGTCAAATAGGACTCCTATTTTTGAATAAGTCAAAGTAGTTAGGTTTTTCCTAAATTTTCTCAAGGCCTCTCCCTATAAATAAAGAGGGCCTCTATTGTAATTTTTATCTTTTGTCTATTGCAAGAAAACTCTGGCGAATTGCAAAGCAAATCAAGACTTTGTGCTTCTTTGTGAGAATCAATTATCAAATATTTATCAATACAAGAAAGCAAGTTCAATTCCAATCTTTGTCTTGGGATTATTTGTGTTATGATAGCATTGTTCTTACGTCTTACTATCATAATCTTCTTTGGTAATAATTGAAGTGTGGAGATTGTTTCAAGTGATTAAAGAGCGTTCTTAATTTGATTGTGATAGACTTTGTGTTATCAAATCATTTGTGAGGATTGTGTTTATGTTTGTGAGAATAAAATAGCTTGAAGACTTTGTGCTGCAAGTTGTTATATTCAATCTACTTTTATCATCTTGGAGAAGAGTGAAGACTTTGGGCTGCATTCAACTTCAAATATTTCTATTTGCAATTAGTAAGTGAGGCAACATAAAACTTTGTGTTTCTGTGGTTTTGTGATAGTTTATAAGTTCTTTAATGTTACTTTCATTGAATCATCTTGAAGTATACACATCTATTTGGAAAAAAGAGAATGAGATGAAATGGAACCACCACAAATATAGTGTTTAGTGTACATAAGTTTTATAAGTTATTTGTTTGTAATAGTTAAGCAACTAAAGGGAGCATCCCCTTGCTGAGAGGAGAGACTTTGTCCCATCATAGCTGTGGCTGATACAACCATTTTGCCGTTAGTAAGTTAACGATAAAAAATTCATCCAATAGTTTTTTGGCGACTCCACTGGGGAAGGAATGCCCAACTTGAAGCCTCATGCTCTGAGTTGAAGCATTTTTAGTTCTTTTCCATTTGTTACAAAATTTTGTTGAGTATACTACATTCTGGTAGATTCACGGTATACAAGAAGCAAGAGAGCTCAAGGTATTATTGATCCTGTATTTGAATTGATGCAGCAAAATAATTTTGGTCTTTTGCCTCTACAACCTCGTCTTCAGCGAACCAGGAGTTTTCCTCCTACCAACGCCAGGTGTCCAATACCAGGTGAAGCTTCTAGTTCTAGTGCTAGCGGAGTTTTGTCTATTCATACTCCACAAAGGTTTTTTATCCTCCCTTTTAATCAGAGCATCATGGCAGTGCAAGGCCCTTGGGGTAACACTTTTGGTCCTCTAAATTTAACCCCACCATTGCATGAACTAACTCGTAGTTCAAGAAAGAATTTTTCCAAGTTCTATGGTGACGGGAAAGTTCACCCTAATGAACATATTGCATCTTTCTGCATAGCTTGTGGTGTGATAGGTGTTGAACATGAAGATGTAGCAGTAAAGCTTTTTGTGGAAACACTGCAAGGTGCTGCTGCAGATTGGTTTTATCATCTTCAAGCTCAAACTATAACTAACTGGAACACTCTCAAAACCAAGTTTGAGGCTAGGTTCAAACCTGCAAAAGATACACACACCTTATTGGGACAACTTACACAAATGAAGAAAGAGCCTCATAAACCTGTTGGTTTTTTCCCAGACTGGATGCTTTTTCCCAATTATCCCTACAAGGTAGCCATCAATGATCAATAGGATCTCTGGGCCAGGGGCCAACAGTACAGGAGATAGACTTTATAGATATCTCCTCTTCTTCTTCAATCTCTGCAAAACCTAGGGGGTATTCCCTATTCAACATCCATAAGATATGCCTATGAACTAAGGGGATGTTGACACAAAGAAGATAAATCCTCCTTTATGTAGACCAAAATTGTCAAATAAGTGCAAAGGGGCTAGCTTTGGGACTATGTTCAGTTGTGAGATAGAGGATTTTGATCCTAAAACTACTTCTAAGGTCCTAAAGGTTTGGTTTTGAAGTTTTAAGTTTGATTTATATTTGGATGCAAGACTAGGACCTGGATGTAACCTCAATACAAGACTAGATTGGTGCCTATCCAAGGCTTGGAGCCAATAGACATACACATGTGAATGATCATCACAAACATATTCCAAAGACTAGACTTCAAGGGGATTTGTTCAGCACCTGCCTTACAGATACTTCCCAAGACTGAGTATTCGGTTATCTCTGCTTACAAATATCCTCACTGCAGTACATTCCTCCCAACACTTGATCTAAAACATTTAATCTACTCCTTGAGAAGAAGTAAGAAATCAAGCATTCAATACAGTAAACCTATATTCTAGAACCATAAACACCCCTTAGATGCTTAGATTCAAAAGAACACACTCAATTTAGAGACAAATAACAGAACACATGCAATATAGCATTACTCATTTAAATCAACATGAAACCAGTAAATTTATGCATGAGACATACAATATGAGACTCATAAACTCACAAGGCATCCAGAACAGGGCCACCAATGAAGTTGTATCTTGTTACAGCACCAGAATTCGTCTAACTTTCAACCACCACAAATGAGTAACACCATTTGCTATATACAACAAGAAGGTATACTTAGCATTAATTACACATGGCAATTCAAAATTTGCCGGATACAGTACATCATGAGAAAATGGCACTCAAACATTGAATGCAGTAGGTGGGAGAGGAGGCAGGGAGTGGTTGGACTCGAGCCCTACGCTACCACTTGGGGATTCACATCTTCAATCGGATGGTTGATCTGTGCACGCCTCTGCCCATACTCTGTAACATTCGCCATTAATGGCATACCAACCCACGGCCTTGGGAATGCAGTAGATTGTGCGCTTTGGAAATTTCCTACCAAGAAATATGACCCTGATTATTTAAATCATGTGGGAACTAATTATCCCACATTCACCCCGCGACGACCTCCTCAATACTTTATAAGCTAGGTCGTGAGCACATATGATGTCGGTGATTTTGCTCCTAACAACGCCAGCATATACCTCATCATGACAACCCGCGCCAATAGTGAACCTCCTGCATGATATCCTGATATGCAATATCACCCTGACATTTCATATCACCCTGATATGAAATATCACCTCCTTCGAAATATCACCCCACAGGAAAATCACCCTGATGATAGCAAACCTCTTGCTGAGCCCACCTGATATTCAAAATCATCATGATGACCAACCCTGTCAGTGCATCCTGATGTATTGGAGAAAAATCCTCCTCATATTCGAACCAAATACCTCACCGATGAATCTTTCGTACATGCTCATGTCCTCATAGGCGATTGGTGGGACCCCCACATACCTGCTGATAACAACACGCCAAGACCACATGATGCACCCCACCGATCCTGATGACGTCACCATCATGTTGCAATATCGGGGTGATATTCGTAAGATCATCTGGTAATTGAAATATCACCCCCCGCAAAATATCAGGTTGACATCAAGTAGATATCACCCCCATAAAAACTGACGTTTGCAACATCGGGGTGATAAAACAGCGTCAAGGTGATCCTAACTAAGATCACCCAATATTAGAATATGACCCCCCCTTTCAGAATATCGGGTCATATTGAAACCCTGCAACAGCATCGAGGTAATCATAACTAAGATGATTGATGTTAGAAACATGATGACCCCGTGGAAATATCAGGCCGATACTTGAAAATATGATGACCCCCTCCAACAAATATGAGGTCAGGCTGAAACATGCTGAGGGGGCCCAAAGACTTAGAATTTTTTTGATTTTTGGGAGGGTGCCTGCAGATTTAGAAGCTTAAAACTTGATTGTTCATGCAAGCACCAACACTGGCTCCGATTGGGGACGTGCAGGCACTAGGCTACAGCAAGAACTAGATCACCTCCGAGCAAACCAGGCAAAACACAAAAAATGCATAACACCGACTATACATAGCAATTTACAAACAATTTACACATAATTTACAATTGTGCATAGAAGATAATCACTTATGAAATATAAAGCTTAAGGAATTGACCGTGCACAGGCAATTCCAGCCTCTCACCATCTAGGGCCTAGAGAAAATATGAATCCTCTCCATGAATATCTTTGATCAGGTATGGGCCCATCCATAAGGGCTCAAGTTTGCCATGCTTGCCCTTATCCTGACTCCTTACATTCCAAATAAGGACTAAATCATCTTCTTGAAATTTCCTCTTTGTAGTCCTTTTATCAAACAGGTATTTTACACTTTGTTGTTTCTTGATGTTTGTCATGTGTGCCTCTCTTCTGATTTCATCTAGTGCAACGAGCTGATTTATTCTTTTAGTCATTGAGTCTTCAATTTCTTCATCATTTTCCTGTATGAATCTATAGATTGGCAAGAGATTATTTATAGGCAGTCTGGCTGTTGTGCCATATACTAGCTCAAAAGGTGACCTCCCAATTGATTTCTTCACTGTTATCTGGTCAGCCCATAGTGCCATCTTCAGCGTTGAATCCCAGGCTCTTTTATTCTTGTCCACCATCCTTTTGATGATTTTCATGAGGCTCTTGTTACTTGACTCTGCCTAACCATTTCCTTGTGGATGGTATGGTGATGTATATGACAAATTAATCCCATATTTGTTGCAAAAATCAACAAATTCACCAGATCTGAAGCACGTGGCATTATCTGTTATCACTTTAAATGGTACTCCAAACCTGATAATAATATTTTCTAGAATGAAATCCATCACCACCTTGCTTGTATCTTTTTTAGTTGGAATGGCTTCAATCCATTTAGTGAAGTAATCAGTAGCAACCAAAATCCAACTGTGTCCACTTGATTTTTCTGAGATTTCCCCTATAAAATCAATTCCCCATAGCTGAAATGGAGCTTCTACAGTTATAGTCCTAAGGGGCAATGCACCTTCATATTTTAACCTTCCTGAGAACCTTTGGTAAGGATCACATCTCCTCACCAACTTTTGTGCATCTGAGAAAAGAGTTGGCCACCAATAGCCTGCTCTAAGAATCTTGTGAGTTGTTGTCTGGGCAGTATAGTGTCCACCACACACTCCTTTGTGCATGTCATTTAAAACATCCTTAGCTTCATTTTCAACTACACACTTAAGCAGTACACCATCAGGATTCTTCCAAAACAACTCCCCTTGAAGAATGATGTACCTGATTGAATGCAGTTTCAAAGTCCTTTTCTGGCTGTCACTGAAATGGGAAGGACAATTTAAGTTCTGCAAGTAATATATAATGTCCTTGTTCCATTCAGATTCTTACACATTTACAATTTCATTCTGAACTATATTCACTTGGCATGCTTCCAAATTGGACTGTGTCATCATTTTAGCCAAACCTTGTCCTCTTACCAGTTTTGTGATCTATATCTCTATGTTGAATTCTTGTAATTTATTTATCCACCTGCATCTTCTTCCTGTCACCTCCTGCTGGGTAAAAATATCCTTGATTACTGCATGAGGCACATATGCAACTGTCTGAGATCCTACTAGATATGGCCTAAAGCTTTTGACTGCTTTAACCAATGCATATGCCTGCTTCTCCATGATGTCATATTTTATCTCAGCTGCCAGCAATGACATGCTAAAAAAGGCAATAGGTTGTTTAAAATCCTCTTTATTTTTCTGTAACAAACATGCAACAACAGTATGGAAAGAAGCAAATGAAAACAACTAAAATGGCTTAGAAAAATCAGGATATTTTAACACAAGATCCATCTTTATAGCCTCTTTGATGTTCTGAAATGATTTAATTGCTTCACCTTCCCAATTGATAGTTGCACCCTTCTTCAACATCTTAGAAACATCTTTTGTGATTTCTGCAAAGTTGGGGATGAATCTTCTAACAAAATTTATCTGTCCAAAGAAGGACTGAATGCCTTTCACTATTTTGGGAACTTGAATCCTGTCAATTGCAGCAACCCTTTCAGGATCAATCCTTACTCCATCCTTGGAAACAATGTGTCCCAAGAGTTTTCCTTCAACTATCCCAAAAGCACATTTCTTTGGGTTGAGTGAAATGCCATATTCCAGTGCTCTAGTAAAAAATTGTTCTAAGTGCATGCAATGTTGCTCCTCCTTTTTTGAATAGGCAGTCAGATCATCCTGATATACAACCAAGATTGAATCAATTAATCCTACAAAAATAACATCCATGGCCTTCTGAAATGTAGCACCTGCATTTGTCAGTTCGAATGGCATTCTCACATAAACATAGGTTCCCCATGGAGTGGTGAAGGCAGTCTTGTATTGTTCAGATTCTTTTACCTTCACCTGATTGTACCCTAAAAATCCATCCATCATGGACAAAAGTTCACAGCTAGTCACTTTCTGTAGTATAGCCTCCATGTTTGGCAGTGGATAATTATCCTTCAAAGAAGATACATTCAGATTTCTAAAGTCAACACAAAGTCTAATATCACCATTCTTTTTTCTAACTGGAACAAGATTAGACACCCAAGTTGAATGTCTGATAGGCACAATTATTCTAGCCTCCCTAAGCTTCTTGAGTTCTTCCTGCATTTTTGGAGCTAGAGTAGGATTAATAGGTCTTTGTTTTTGCCTGAATGGCTTAGCTCCAGGCTTCAATGGAATCTCATGCTGGAATAAATCTTCTCTATAAGCTTTAAGGTCCTCATATGACCATGTAAAAACATGCTTATACTTCTTCAACAATGCAATCAACACATTTCTGATGTGTGGTTTGAGCTGTTTGTCAATATATACCTTTTTGGCGGCATGAAATGTCCCCAAGTTTATCTCCTCCAAGTCATCCTTGTTTGTAGGAGATGCCTTTTTAACAAACTGATCTCTATTGTCAAAAGCTCTTTCTAAAGCAGCTAATCCTCTGGGGATTTTATTTGTTTTGAGTTGGATTACCTCTTTCCCCAAGAGAGTCTCCTTTCCATCTACAACCTCTACAAAATTTTGAAAGTCAATTTCTTGGTTCTCATACTCATCTATGCAGTGTAGGAATCTCTATAAATCTTTGTCATCATCAAATACTTGCCAACTGCATATATTTTTTGGTACTGCAGGTTTGATTTTAACCTCAACATTCGTAACATCAGACAGAGTTATATCATCTGGTCTTATGGCCACATTAGCTAAAAAATCTGCCATGACATTCTTTGATCTTTCAATCCAGTTTATTGAAAATGCATCAAACAATTCAACTGTATCCCAGACAACATGTTTATACTGTTTCAACCTTTTATTCTTTGAAGCATACTTATCTCTAACCTGGGAAACAATTAACTCTGAATCCTCAAATACTTTGAGCATCTTAATTCCATGCTTCAGAGCCATATTCAATCCTAGTAACAAAGATTCATACTCTACAATATTATTTGTACAAGCAAACTTCAGCAAGAAAGAGAATTTTAGAAGCTTACCAGCTAGAGACAAAAATACAACTCCAGCACCAGAACCTTCTTTTGCACAAGCTCCATCAAAATACATGGTCCATAGACCTTGTAGGTCAACCTCTTGAATGCAAGTATCTTTCTTTTTACCTCCTTGATCACCCGAGACAACTCTGAAATTTTCACAATCAGTATCTACAAAACAGATGTGCTCCCCTTAATCCTGATCCTCAACTGTCTCCTATGACCTTTCCTCTCTAACCAGTTTGACCTCTTTGCCATTCATTGGGATCATGGCGTATGATAGGTCTAGTTGCATACTTCCACCAATGAGTGTTGCCCACCTTCTTGATAATAACATACCATATTGTGGCTTGATATCAACAATTGTTATATTCATTTTGTAGGTTTTTTCAGGATATGCTGCTAGCCTGAAATCCACATCCTTCATGATTCCAATAACTGGCACCTCCCTAGCATCCATGGCATAGCACTTCCCACATGCCTTGTCTATTTTCAATCTAGCTTGTTGCATGATAGCCAAAGGCATGATATTTGTTGATGCTCCTGAATCAAGCATACAATTTCTGATTGTTTTCCCATTAATAACAAGGGAGACATAAAATGGCTCAACCTGTGAAGGGCATTTTGTCATGGTCACCCCTAGATATACTTTAGGAGTTTCATCCTCATCAATACACATAACTTGTTTCTTACCCTGGGCCTCAATATCCTGATTAGCTTGATAGGGTACTCCTGAAATCAGGACAATGTTTTATTTCTGAACTCCTTAACTTTCATCAGCTCCATCAATGGAACAGAGACCTTTATCTGGGACAAGACTTGAGTTATGTCAAAAGGAGCATAATTTTGTATAACAGTTGTAGCCTGATCTATAGTTTTACTTTTATCTTGGTATGATCCATCTTTAATTTTTGTGGCTCTCTGACTGTCATCTTTGATCTGAAAATTTTTGTTTTGATAAAAAACCTAGGGAACTCTATTTTCTGATCCTTGAGAATCATGACCTATTTTTTGCTTAAAATTTGGCTTATTATTGCTCCATTGTTTCTTTTGTGGTTCAATCCCTTTATGATTGTGCACTGGCTAATTCACTAAATTGTCTTCTGGTCGACGCGGATCATTTACCTGAGCCTTACCTCTAAGATTATAATTGCTTTTGACTTGAGCTACTGCTGCAGCTGTGAAATCTCTAATTTCTTCATCAGAAGGTCTTCTCAAATTATTCAGAAATATATGTGAGTCCTGGGCATATGCGTAACTCTCTTCATCTTCCTCATCACAGGGAAACCACTGACAAACCTAAGTCCCATAACTTGTACTTTCATCTGCATCATAAGAGGAATACTCCCTATTTGTGGACAGCATATTCACATTATCATTCTCCACACAATGTGGCTCATTGCATTCATCACAGGCAACAACATTATTATACAGAGACTGAGCAATCATACACTACGACTGGGAATGAGGCATTTGACATATTATGCACCATGGAGTATCATTAACAATATTAACAGCTTTCTTCAAAGGATCAGGAATCTCCTTGACATGTTGAGCTCTTTGATTATGGTTGCTATTTGGAAGAACTGGTTTACCATTATGCCAATTTGTGTGATATGGCATATCATGCAATGATGGTCTCTTTTCTTGCCTCTAGTAAACTTGCCTGTCAGGACCTACCCCTTTTTCATTTTTAGCCATTCTATAGCTCAGGTCCTTAACAATAGTTGTCAATTTATCTAATTTATCCTCAGAAGTAGATGCATTGCCTTGAACACTCTGAGATTTAGTATTTGGATTTTGCAAAATTTTTACATCATCTCTTCTGTTTGTCTTACCATACGCTTTTTTGTTATTTTCAATATTTGTTGCTATTTTGAAAGCATCTCTAAGGCTAGCAGGACCTTTATTTCTTAATCCATAAGTTGTTTTGGAATCGAAAGCATTTATATACAACACTATGCACATTGGTTCATTAGGCCTTAGGTGATGTGGCAATTAGTTTAACACCTTAGTGAATCTAGCATTGAAATTAGCAACCTGCTCATTTGATCCTTTGGTGATACCAGTGAATTCATTTATGAAAAAACTTGGATCAATTTTGTCACCATACTGTTCTTTAAAAATCCATCTCAAGTCATCCCATGATGAAATACTTCTGGCAGACAGACCTTTATACCATTCTCTGGCCTCATCAACTAAGGATTGCATAAACAATTTCATAAAAACATCCTCATGCTCAACCTCAAAGTTGTCCATGATATTCTGAAAAGCCTTCAAGTGATCTTCTCCTGACACAGTATTGTTTCCTGAAAACTTTGGCACTTGTGGCCTCACATGTTTGTCAATAGGATTAGGGTAGCTAGGAATGCCATCAAAAACAAGCTGCCTAAATCTGTCTAGCTGCATGGGCTACCTACCAAACTGATTTATATTTGCATTCCTGTGAACATACTGATTTCTTACATTATTTAATGGTATTCTAGCATTATTTGCATTCTGTCTTTGATCATTATGTTGATCTTGAACTTCATTTCTATGCTGGTTTCTCAGCACATTTGTATTGTCAAGAGTAGGAACTGAATCATTCTAAGCAATTCTCAGGGCTTGCACTTTCTGTCTCATGTCATCTCTGATTTTCACTGCTTGCAAATATTCTAACTCATCTCTTAAGCTTTTGATTTCTTCAGCTAATTGTCCATCTCTGGGCATAGAAGAGGATGGTCTCATTCCATTCTGAGCATTATCATCATCATCCCTTGGAGATTCAGCCTCTTCAAATCTATTAGGGGAATCTAAGAAGGGGCATTCTTGAAACACTTCTGACCTCATTCTCAATACACCACCTTGTTGTCTTTCATAAACATCTTGAATTTTAGCTTCTGTATTTGAAAAATAGGGTGCTTGTTGCTCTGAAGATCTAGGATTATCTTGAATATTATCATTTTTTCTGGGGTTGGGGGAACCATCTTGACCGACTGGGACAATCCCCTTTTTCCTGTACATCATCTTTATGGGTAACTCTTCAAACAGAGGATTACGCAGGGATCTTCTCCCTTGCATACAAATTTTTACTTTACCGGTTGGGAGATTGTTCGGAGTCGCCACCTATAACTAGGAAATATTTTCTTTTAAATTAGGGTTCTTACACAAATCCCCAGGGGAGTCACCAAATCTGTTGGTTTTTTCCCATACTAGATGCTTTTTCCTAGTTATCCCTACAAGGTAGCCATCAATGATCAACAGGATCTCTAGGCCAGGGGCCAACAGTACAGGAGATAGACTCTATAGATATCTCCTCTTCTTCTTCAGGCTCTGCAAAACCTAGGGGGGTATTCCCTATTCAACATCCATAAGATATGCCTATGAACTAGGGGGATGTTGACACAAAGAAGATAAATCCTCCTTTATGTAGACCAAAACTGTCAAATAAGTGCAAAGGGGCTAGCTTTGGGCCTATGTTCAGTTGTGAGACAGAGGATTTTGATCCTAAAACAACTTCTAATGTCCTAAAGGTTTGGTTTTGAAGTTTTAAGTTTGATTTTATATTTGGATGCAAGACTAGGACCTGGGTGTAACCTCAATACAAGACTAGACTGGTGCCTATCCAGGGCTTGGAGTCAATAGACATACACATGTGAATGATCAGCACAAACATATTCCAAAGACTAGACTTCAAGGGGATTTGTTCAGCACCTGCCGTACAGATACTTCCCAAGACTGAGTATTCAATTATCTCTGCTTACAAACATCCTCACTATAGTACATTCCTCCCAACACTTGATCTAAAACATTTAATCTACTCCTTGAGTAGAAGTAATAAATCAAGCATTCAATACAGTAAACCTATATTCTAGAACCATAAACACCCCTTAGATGCTTAGATTCAGAAGAAGAACACACTCAATTTGGAGATAGATAACAGAACACATGCAATATAGCATTACTCATTTAAATCAACATGAAACCAGTAAATTTATGCATGAGACATACAACATGAGACTCATAAACTCACAAGGCATCTAGAACAGGGCCACCAATGAAGTTGTATCTTGTTATAGTACCAGAATTCCTCCATCTTTCAACCACCACAAATGAGTAACACCATCTACTATATATAGCAAGAAGGTATACTTAGCATTAATTACACATGGCAATTCAAAATTTGCCACATACAGTACATCATGAGAAAATGGCACTCAAACATTGAATGCAGTAGGTGGGAGAGGAGGCAGGGAGTGGTTGGACTCGAGCCCTGCGCTGCCACCTGGGGATTCACATCTTCAATCAGGTGGTTGATCTGTGCATGCCTCCGCCCATACCCTGTAACATTCGCCATTAATGGCATACCAACCCGCGGCCTTGGGAATGTAGTAGATTGTGCGCTTTGGAAATTTCCCGCCAAGAAATATGACCCTGATTATTTAAATCATGTGGGAACTAATTATCCCACATTCACCCTGCGGTGACCTCCTCAATACTTTATAAGCTAGGTCGTGAGCACATATGATGTTGGTGATTTTGCTCCCAACAACGCCAGCATATACCTCATCATGACGACCCGTGCCAACAGTGAACCTCTTGCATGATATCCTGATATGCAATATCACCCCAACATTTCATATCACCCTGATATGAAATATCACCTCCTTCGAAATATCATCCCGTGGGAAAATCACCCTGATGATAGAGAACCTCATGTTGAGCCCACCTGATATTCAAAATCATCCTGATGACCAACCCCGTTGGCACATCTTGATGCATTGGAGAAAAATGCTCCTCATATTCGAACCAAATACCTCATCGATGAATCTTCCGTACATGCTCATGTCCTCATAGGCGATCAGCGGGACCCCCACATACCTGCTGATAACAACACACCAAGACCACATGATGCACCCCACCAATCCTGATGACGTCACCATCATGTCGCAATATCGAGGTGATATTCATAAGATCACCTGATAATTGAAATATCATCCCCCACAAAATATCAGGGTGACGTCAAGTAGATATCACCCCCCATAAAAACTGACATTCGCAACATCGGGGTGATAAAACAGCGTCGGGGTGATCTTGACTAAGATCACCCGATATTAGAATATGACCCCCCCTTTCAGAATATCGGGTCGTATTGAAACCTTGCAGCAGCATCGGGGTAATCATAACTAAGATGACTGATGTTAGAAACATGATGACCTCGCGGAAATATCAGGCCGATACTTGAAAATATGATGACCCCCTCCAAGAAATGAGGTCAAGCTAAAACATGCTGAGGGGGCCCAAAGACTTAAATTTTTTGGATTTTTGGGAGGGTACCTACAGATTTTGAATGTTGAAACCTGACTGTTCATGCAGGCACCAACAGAACCTATGCGAGACTTCATTGCTAAGTTCAATAAGTTGAGAAACAGGATTCCTGCAAACGCTCAGCCAACAGCGGAGAATCTTAAGTGTTTCTTTATCAATACTTAACTTCCTGAAGTGAGTTTTCTATTAAGTCAGGCTGGTCCTACAGATCTTCCTACAGCTCAGATATTGGCTACTGAAGTTGAAGATGATCTTATCCTTGCAGGTAAGATAAGAAGATATTCTAATAGAAATAAAAGTTCCTCTTCTACTGAGAATTCTTCCACAAGCACCACGGACCCTATGGTGCAAAAGTTAGCAAATGAATTGCTAGCTCTGAAAAGGCAAATGTCCCAAGGTATGTCTGCCCCTCCTTCTTATCAGGATATACCAAGGAGGACATTTCCAAACAATTCATATCAAGGCAATGCTACTAAAAATCAAGGGCAACCTAATCGTCTTCCACCTACACAAGGGAAGCTTGCCATTGAAGCAGCGCCGGTCAACTCAGCAGTTGGCTATTATGAAGCCAAACATGATCATTCTTTCCAACCCAAGTTGGACCAGGAGAATGATGATAATATCTTTACAGAAGGAGAAGAAGAATTAGTTGGCGACTCTATCATCAGCTTTCTGAATAACCAAGACAAAGCTAAAAAAGAAGAAGTGTATGATGGAGCATATGCTATTTTCACTAGATCCCAAAATTAGTCAACTCAGCAAGTTGATAAGGGAAAAGAAAGAGAAGAACCTCAACCAGTGATCTCAATTACTAAATGAGGAACTCCGCTGCCTTTCCAATCAAAGGACCTAGTGGGCAATAAGCAAGTAAGTACATCTAACAATCCTATACCTTCTGCTTCTGTCCCTCAGACTAGTACTACCTCAAATAAAAATCAGAATGATGGATTTCCTTCCTCTATTTCTAGCTCATTCTAGTTATTTGATATAATAGATCATGCTAGGAAGACTAAAATTCAAATGTCTGAAGTTGAGTATTTACAAGCTAATCCTGAACAGTTTGATAGGTTAGCTAAATACGTCAAAAACAAGACCATCCCTACAAGACAAGATTTTTCAAAAGTTGCACATGATTCCTCAAAAAGAAAACCTACCCAAAATAATCTTGTCATTACTCCCCTTGTTGCCTCTAGAAAAATAGAACCTTTCTATGTTTCTCTATTGGTAAATGGTCACAAGTTGAGTAACTGCATAATAGATTCTGGAGCTTCTGATAATGTTATGCCTGCCAAAGTAGCAGACTCCCTTGGCCTCACCCTAACTAAGACTTTTGGGAGATGTTTCTCCATGGAAAACAAGCAAGCACCACTTTTGGGTCAAATCAAAGATGCCCAATTTGCATTTGCAGCTTTTCCAAACAAGAGAATTAAGATGACAGTCCTAGTAGCTGATGTTCCAGCTTCCTATGGCATTTTGCTTGGGCGTAATTTTTGTAAGGATGTAGGTGGGGAGTTGAACATGTCTCTATCTGAAGCAAGGATACCTATTAAAGGCGTCATGCAGAAGTTGCTTCCTAAGGAGGCAAAATATATTTTTACCCAAACAGTAAATCCCAAACTGTAAATTTTGTTTGAGTCCTCGGGAATGGGTAATTATTTCCTGTCCACTGAAGATGTCTCTAGTTCATCAGATGAGAGTACATCAGGTGATATCTCAGACATTTTAGATGGAGAATTAGGTGAGTTTTCAAATGAAATTTCAGGTGAAGGTATAGTAATGCCAGATTCCTCCCTCACTGATGAAGAGGAATCTTCTGATCAAAGAAATTCCAAAAATTCAAATTCTAATGAAGTTTAGATTTTAGAATTTGATGGCAGTTGTTTTGATATCCCCACAAGGTGATATCTTTCCTTTTTCATAAAAGTTACAATTCGACAATACCAACAACACTGCCGAATACGAGTCATTGTTGCTCGGATTGGAAGCTGCTCATGCGAGGGGTGTTAAAATTCTTCATGCTCAAGGAGATGCCAAATTAGTGGTTTGTCAAGTGAGAAATTTGTACCAAACCAAAAATGAAAGATTGAGACACTATCGCAATCGTGTATGGGATTGCATTGAAGGTTTTGATGCTTTCAACATTTCTGCAGTGCCAAGAGAGTTTAATGATCATGCAAATTCATTAGCTATTTCCACCACTCTCATGGTTCCTCATGAAGATTTCAAAGGAAACAAGTACACTATTGAGCTGGTCTTCCGACCAAGTGTACTTGATAATGCTGACCATTGGCAGGTGTTCAATGGTGATAACCAAATCATTACTTTCTTGGAAAAGATGGATAGCTTTGACTAACTCTATTTTGAAGGTAGTGAATCTCCACCACGAGAATACGTTTCCGAAATAGATTCACAAGCTGACGAAGAGTTTCTTCAACTGAAAGGAAATAAGATTCCAAAAGGTTTGGTTTCCCTTGAGAAGCTATTTGATAAGCATGATAGATATATCAAGCAACAGCAACAGCTGGATTCAAGTTCCTCTATGGAATTTGAGCAAGTAAATTTGAGTTTGGAGGCAGATCCCAAAATCGTCAACATTGGGAAGTGTTGCACTGCTGACGAAAAGTTCAAATTCATTACACTCCTTCACCATTACATTGATGTCTTGGCATACTCCTTTGATGATCTGAAGTCTTTCAGACCTAAGGAAATTCAGCATGAAATTCCCGTCAAAGCTGGATCATTGCCTCACAAGTAGAAACAAAGGCAATACAACCCAAAAATATCAGGTACTATCCTTTCTAAAATTCAAAAAATGTTGAATGCAAGGATATTTTTTCCAATTCATCATTCCACTTGGATTGCGAACATAGTTCCTGTAAGGAAGAAGAACGGAGAAATCTGTATTTGTGTTGATTTCAGGAATCTCAACCAATCTTCTCTAAAAGATAACTACCCCCTACCCATCATGGATCAAGTGTTGCAAACAGTAACTGGTTCGGAAATGCCATCTATGCTAGATGGTTTTCCGGGGTATAATCAAGTGGAAGTCAATGAAGCAGATCAGTATAAAACTACTTTCACTACACCTTGGGGCACATTTGCATATCGCAGAATGCCTTTTGGTCTGATCAATGCTGGCGCCACATTCCAGAGAGCAATGGACCTTGCCTTCAGAGATGAGATGGGGAAGTTCATTGTGGTGTATCTTGATGACTTGACTATTTTCTCCAAACATCGTCATGATCATCCGCATCATTTACGACAAGTGCTGGAACGATGCCGGCAAAATGGTATTTCTCTCAACCCTAAGAAGTCAGTTTTTGGGGTTACAGAAGGTAAACTTCTTGGACACATTGTATCCCAAGAAGGCACTAAAATTGACTCAGAAAGAGTCAAATCTATTCAAAGTCTTACTTTGCCTGCTAGTAAGACTGCAGTTCATTCTTTCTTTGGAAAGGTGAATTTTTTGCGAAGGTTTATTCCTAAATTTGTAGAGAAAACCCGTCACATCATCAACATGATGAAGGGTAAGGCTACTTTCCGTTGGACTGTGGAAGGCAAAGCAACATTTGAGGATATCAAGAGGGCTATTGCTCATGCTCTAGTCCTTGTTTGTCCTGACTATACCAAAGATTTTGTAGTTTATAGCTACGCTTCAGAACATACACTTTCACCTATTCTGGTTCAGCAGAATGAAGGTGTGGAATCCCCCATATCATTTATGAGTTGTCCTCTCAAAGCTCATGAATTTAAATATTCTAATATGGAGAAGCATGCTTATGTCGTGGTCAAGGTGGTAAAGCATTTCTGATTCTATATTCTGAATTCACATACTGTTGTTTTGGTGCCTGATACAACAGTAAAGTCTATCCTAACTCAACAGGAGTTCGGAACTAAAAGAGGCAATTGGATCGCTAAGATTCAAGAGTTTGATCTTGATATCAAACCTACTAAGCTTGTGCATGGAAAAGGTTTGTGTCAATTGATCACTGATAACGTACTAAAAGAAACAAGGGACGAAGAAGAAGAAGTTGAAGATACACCAACTATTCTTTTTGTCACTACTACTGATGAGTGGTATTCAAATATTGCTCATTTTCTTACCTATGGTGAGTGTCCTTCCCATCTGTCTTATAAGGAGAAAAGAACTATTAAGTTGAAGGCTGCTAACTATGTCTTATGGGATAATGGTTTGTACAAAAGAAGCCTTGATGGGGTATTTCTCCGTTGCGTGGATAAAGCGCAACAAAGTAGACTTCTGGAATCTTTCCACAATCTGGCTTGTGGAGGACATTTTTCTACACCTGTGACAACTCACAGGATTCTGTGAGCTAGATAATATTGGCCCACACTATTTCAAGATGCGTATAATTGGGTACGTAGGTGTGAGTTGTGTCAACAGTTTGTTTGGAAACCAAAGTTGGCTGCTATACCTCTCAAACCAGTGGTGATTGAAGAACCTTTTCAGCAATGGGGCATCGACTTCATTGGTGCTATGAATCCACCGTCAAGTGCGGGACACAACTATGTTCTCACCGTGATAGATTATTTTACCAAGTGGGTGGAAACCATCCCAGTTAAGCATGCTACCTCTGAAGTGGTATGCAATTTCCTTAAGGAAAACAATATTTCCAGGTTTGGAGTTCCAAATAAGATTGTAGCAGACAATGCTACTTGTTTTTCTTCCCATGTGATTACTGACTTTTTCTATGGGCATGGGATCATTCTTTCCCACTCTTCAGACTATTATCCGCAAGGAAATGGTCAAGCAGAATCAAGTAATAAGAATCTGGTTACTATTATCAGGAAACTGGTAGATGAGAATCAGAGAATTTGGCATAAAGCGTTGTTTGATGCTTTATGGGCAGATATGATTACCCCCAAAAGGGCAATAGGCATGTCGCCATTTTAGCTTCTGTATGGCCTAAATGTGGAGATACCAATTACCTTGGAGTTGCCAGCACTGAAGTTGGTAAAGGCATTGGAAGATAGAACTTTTGATAGTTCTATTGATAAACAGATTATGTACCTAACTGAACTTGAAGAGCAGCGAACTATGGTGGTGGTCATATTGTTGAGCACCAAAGTCAGGTAAAGAAACTCTTTGACAAGAAAGCAAGGACTCGTGAGTTTCAAATTGAAGATCAAGTCTTGTTGTGGGACAAGAGGAGAGAACCAAAGGGAATGCATGGAAAATTTGATTCCTTGTGGAGAGGTTCATTCACTATTCATCAGTTCTGTGGTGAGAATAGTTTCTTGCTGGAGTATTAGGATGGGACACCATTCTTGCTACCTCACAGTGGGCAACATATGAAGCACTTCAATCCTTGAAGTATCAGATAAGTTCATTTGTACATTTGTATAGTTTTGTCTTTTTATTTTTGTATTTTAGTTTAGTCTTTTGTGTCTTTTTATTTTGGTAGCTTGACTCTATAGCCCAATGGCATGGATGAAGGCACTTAGAGACTAGATTCTCCTCCCTTCGATTGTTTCAAAATTTGATTGATGGAAGTTCCCCAATTAGAGCCAGTTGTTGTTCTCAAAATCAGCTACGCTCATTTTTGTAGACAACCCCTACGAAACTTATCTGTTTCGTAATCTACACTCTAAGTTCACAAATTGAGATAAGATTCTCTTGGTCTTGTGTGAAGTCATTTGACATCCTAAACTAGTTTGCGATATTCCCTCGAATTGATTCCTCGATATTTGCGTAAATCGATTAAATCATAAACTGATCAAAATGTCAATTTTGGTCATTTTTTAGGTGTTAGTAAAATTTTGAGTCTTCATATGTAAAGTCAGCCAAATTCGCCGCTATTACATGTCTTTTTGTCCACTTATGCAATGTCGGTAAAAATTGCCGACTTTACATATCTTTTTGTTTACTATGTGTTATGGCGGCACTTTTTACCGCTTTTACATGGTTTTCCTTTTCCACATGCCCGAGCGGCACTTTTTGCCGCCATTACATGTTCTCATTAAAAAATGTTGTTACATGTGCACGGTCAATGGTTTTTTTTTCGCTTTTGCATTTTGTGAAGCACGTGTCAGGTCTGCCGAAATCGCCGCCTAAGCAAGATCTCTGAGATCTTGAACTTTGAGTGGCATTAATGGCTATTCATACGAAGTATTAAGGGCTTGTTTTCAAGTTTTTAAATACATCTTTTCGTTGTTTCTTTTGTCATTTCTTTTCTTACTTCCTAGTCAGTCATCAGACTCTCCTCATACTATTCTACTACGTCATTTTAGATTCTACCAAATTCACCATCGTCAAGCTTAGGGTTTTCAAACTTGACAGTTAAGTCTTTTTAACCGCTTTCATTTTCTTTTTAGGGTTTTCGTTAGTGTAATGGTTTGAATGGCTTTATTAGTTTGAATTCGTTACAAACTTTTGTCGGATGTTGTGTGTTCCTGTTTGTTATGGTCATCTTTGTCTTGATCTTGGTTCATTTTTCAAACATGTCTTAGATATGTCTTTAGATAGGTCTTATCACTTTGTGCCCTAGGTTGTAAATAGATAATTCCAAACGGCAAAAGATGTCGATTGATCTTTATGCCCTAGTTCTTATACAAACATGGGTTGTCAGTTGTTTTTGCTGATCAAGCCTCTAAACCAATTCGCAGTTTAGCCCTTGTATGTGTATTACGGTATCGGTTGTCTTAGCTGCTTTAACATGTTTCTTGTTGAGAATGAGTTAAATGCACAGTCGGCAAAAATTGCCGCTTAAACCTTTCAAGACTTATCGAAACGTAAGGTGTATGGGCGGCGAAATTCGCCGCCCTTACACCAAAACTTTGCAATTCGTATCATCAGCAGGATCGACATTTTTAACTGCCCGAACATTTGTGAATTCCCCATATGCAATGTCAGCTTTTTTTGTTGATCAAACATCTAACTTGCAATCTCATTCCCATATGCATTGTCAATGTTTTATACTGCCGATGCACATCAAACTTGCAATTCCCTAGAACATGCGATAGCGGCAAATTTTGCCACTGATGCAAGAACACGATATACCTCATCTGCAAGGGCAGAAAATTTTACCGTCCCTGCAAACATTCTCTCAAATTTTCCCAATTCTGGGATATTTCCAATTTTGTTTTTCCAAGCCCCCATTCCTCTGATTTTTGGCCTGCTCACACTATAGCCCTTTTAAGCGCATCTCCATAGTCGTGATCATCGACATGCAATTTTCCCAGATTACCAATTTTCCCCTAATTGCATGATCATGACTTTTTTGTTGCAGTTTCTTTCGTGGATCTTCTATCTTCATTGACATCCTTCTGGTGATATCTCGTTCAGATGACTGAGTTGTCCCCGAAGAAGTCAAAAGCAATGAAGTACAAATATCAAGGTGTTTTTCCAATCACCTCAGTCACTTCTAATGTTGACGACATTAGAGATACAAAGATTGGCCATGTAGACATGGTTGAATTTGTGGAAAGAACCAAGTCAAGCAATCCTAGCTCTGTAATGAAGAAGATAATTGATAGTAATATTCATCTGGTCTCATCTTTTTCAGTGGCCGCTCACAACACAGAATTTGTCCTTCAATGTGCTCAATTTTAGAACAGAGATACTAGGGCTGTGGTGGATGCAAGTGGTAATGTAATAATCAGACTGGATCCTGAGTTCATTGATAAGGTGTTTATGTGCCCTCCCACTACAGAAGTGTTAAAGCTTGATTTTGTTGAAGCACAAAAAAAATATGACAAAAATCCAGATAAGGCAAAGAAGGTAATCAATACCAAATGGCTTAAAACTCCACAGTCAAACTTGTCTAGGTGGCCACGGAGTTTTCCTAGAAGCAACTTCATAGAAGAGGTTGGTGATCTGATTACTCTTCTCAGCAGAATAAGAGGATTAGCTTCTTCTTTAGTGTTTCATGAATGGATGTATCCTTTCATCAAGGTAATACTCCAAGGCAAACAAACTATCTTCTGGGGTGAACAAATCAGTAATGCTCTGTACGAGCAATTGACAAAGGTATCTACTACCTTCAAGTTCTACATGACTTCTTATCTGGTGTATATAGCAGCTTCAATGAGAATCTTTCTAGGTCTAACATAAGAAGGAGATAGGAGGATAATCCCTGTGTATCAATACTACTCTCAATTGACATTAAAAAGGTTCTATTCATCATTTTAGGAGAGTAAATGATGCTTTCTTTGCAGTATTCTTGTGTATTTTTGACCCCCAACTAGAACAGAGAAGAGTATCAGATGAGGCTTGGACAGTGGTAAATGATTTTGGATGCATGTTCTTACAGTTTCCTTCTTTCTCATACCTGAGGGTTGGCTTTTTCCAAGGTCATCCTTATATGCTGCCAAGGTTCCCCTCAGACAAACTGGTCTTAATGGAATTATGCAGACAAATGATCGTTGTGCATAATAAACAAATGGAGCTCAAGAAGCCCGGTTTTAGGTTCCCAATTGAAATTGGCAGGTATTCAGTACTAACTGCTGCAAAGGCTAGGGCCATGGAGACTGAGATGCAGCTTGTTACTATGAAGCAATTCAAGAGAAGACCAAAGTTTGACTACAGGGGCATGAAGGACAAAATCAAAAGGAAAACCCAATTTCATGAAGCTATGGTTGAAGATGTTTGGGTAGATTTGAGAATAGAAGAAGATGTCAGGTAGTTGGACTACAACAGGTTATCTCTTGAGCAGATTGAATATCTAGGACTTGTTGATATTCCTGAGGATCTAGTGGATGATGGAGAATTGGTTGATGACAGATATAACACTAAACAGATTGCTAACACTCCTCTCCCTCCGAAACAATGGTCTCAAAAAGAGTTGACCTCTTTGAGGAAAAGATTTGAGCCTATATTGGCAAACACCAATAATTGGTTGGCAAATAAAGGAATTACTCTAAAAGAATTCCTTACAGGATCAGAGACTGAGATCCAAGAGCAAACTAGTAAAAAGGTGGAAAACAGAACGAAGAACAAGAGTGATGTTCCCTCATCCTCTAAAACACATAAGCCTAGAATCAAGTTTGTGACGAAGAAATAAAAGATTGTGGAAAAAGAGGCTGAAAAAGAAGATATGGAAGTTGAGAAACAAAACACTGCGGAGCCAACCACTGAAGAAATGGAGGTTGAAGATAGGCCTATAGATCAACAAGAGGAGGAAGCTTTGTCCCCGCAAGAGAATGTACAACAAGAAATAGGAGTCTCTTCTCCTTTGCCTGATACACCTGTTGTAGCTCCTGTGTCTATTTCCCCTATTGATATTCCCTCTTCTGAATCTCCCTCCCCTTCCAAAATAATTTTTGACAATCCTCAAAACACTTTTGAAGATGTTCTCCATTCTTCAGGGTCTATTCCTAGTTTGTCTTCTTCATCTTTTGATATTGGGGATGCCTCTATTTTTTATCATTTTGTAATGAATACTGAGCAAGTCTCTAGTGTAAATGTAACAGGTGCAGTTTTTACTAACACTCCACCTATTGTTTTCACTACCAATGCAATTACAGTTCCAGCAACACCAACAATGGGAACGGATCCCAATATGAGTACTTCTCTGCTTCCACCTTGGTTATCAGCTTATACACCAAAAAGGAAAAAACAAGCCATCTCCCCAGATGACTTTGATTTGAGGAAGCTGGTGCCTATAAAAGCCAAGGCCCCGAAGAAACCAAAGATTCTTTCAAGAATGCTTGAGGACAAGGGACATACATTTTTGGAGATTGCAAAACCTCCACAGGATGCAACCATGGAAAGTTTTGATATGAATGATTACTCTATCTCTAGAGTTGAATTGGGCAAGATAACTCATGAAAGTGCCAAGAATGATATGCAGTCAGCCATGGACATCTTGATTCAAAAATTTGACAGGGAGAAAGAAATGAAAGATCACTACAAAGTGATGGTGGAACAGTTAACTGTAGTGGTGAGGAAAATCACTTTGAATTCAGAAGTAGTAACTCCCAAAGCCATCTCTGTAGAAGATCCCATCATCTAGAAAGCAGAAAAGACTCATCTCAAAGGAAAAGTACTTGAAGAGTACTTAGTTAGGATGTGCGCACAAGGAATTTCCCTGTTTATAGAGCTATCTGAGAAGACATATAAAATGGGGAAAATAAGAGCAGGACTTGATGATCTCATTGATGCTATTTCTCAAGATATTGAGCGCATAGAAAAGAATCATGATAAATGGGTGGAGATGAGAAAACTAAAAATAAGCACTATAATATCAATTGGTGCCATCTCTAATAGGGATTCTTATACAGAAACTAAAGAGGCATTGACATACAGGAGCCGTGTGCTTAAAGATTTGATCAATGACCTTGAAACTGCAAGGAAACTCAGTGAACAAAGTAATGTCAGTCTGTTGCATAAATTGGAGGAGTTACCCTACAAGCTCGTATCACAAGATAACCAATTTCTCTCTGCAGAAGAAATGGTTCAGGAATTTGAAGATATGTTCCAGAAAGAGTTTGAAGATAAAACATTTTCAATGGCCTCTGTGGACAATATTCTAGACAATCAGTTAACTTTGGATAATCTGAAAACCAAGTTAACTGGTCATGCAAAATCAGTCACTACAGTCAGAGATGCCATAGTGAGAGCTAAGATGATTTTCAAGAACACGGTTAGTCCAAACAGTATCGAGATGCAAGCAGCTTTCACTATGTATGATGGTCACATGAAGAAAGACGATAATATGAGTTGAAGCAGCTTTTTCCCTTAGTTTATTTTCCATTTTTTAGATGTACTTTCAACACAATTTTGGACATATTTACAGGTACTTTTTCCATATGTAATTACATGTAAAAACATAGGAAGTCCCAAGTCAAATAGGACTCCTATTTTTGAATAAGTCAAAGTAGTTAGGTTTTTTCTAAATTTTCTCAAGGCCTCTCCCTATAAATAAAGAGGGCCTCTATTGTAATTTTTATCTTTTGTCTATTGCAAGGAAACTTTGGTGAATTGAAAAGAAAATCAAGACTTTCTGCTTCTTTTGTAGAATCAATTATCAAATATTTATCAATACAAGAAAGCAAGTTCAATTCCAATCTTTGTCTTGGGATTATTTGTGTTATGATAGCATTGTTCTTACGTCTTACTATCATAATCTTCTTTGGTAATAATTGAAGTGTGGAGATTGTTTCAAGTGATTAAAAAGCGTTCTTAATTTGATTGTGATAGACTTTGTGTTATCAAATCATTTGTGAGGATTGTTGTTTATGTTTGTGAGAATAAATAGCTTGAAGACTTTGTGTTGCAAGTTGTTATATTCAATCTACTTTTATCATCTTGGAGAAGAGTGAAGACTTTGGGCTGCATTCATCTTCAAATAGTTCTATTTGCAATTAGTAAGTGAGGCAATAGAAAACTTTGTGTTTTTGTGGTTTTGTGATAGTTTATAAGTTCTTTAATATTACTTTCATTGAAATCATCATCTTGAAGTATACACATCTATTCTGAAAAAAGAGAATGAGATGAAATGGAACCACCACAAATATAGTGTTTAGTGTACATAAGTTTTATAAGTTATTATTATTAATAGTTAAGCAACTAAAGGGAACCTCCCCTTGCTGAGAGGAGAGACTTTGTCTCATCATAGTTGTGGCTGATATAACCATTTTGTCGTAAGTTAACGACAAAATATTCATCTAGCAGTTTGACAATCCATAATAGTGATAGTATTCATGCCTAATAGTCCTTATCATTATTGTCATAATATATTTTACATTTGAGGCCTTGTCTACAACATACAAAGTTTACCTTTCTCACCCTTACATTCAGTATGTAAAGGACATTGATAGGGAATTTTCAATTTCCACTCAGTCAGTACAATCTAGGAGAGGATAGATTGTCTAAAGTTGTAATCTATTTCCATTTACACTTGCCATAACCTCAAATGAATAGTGTTTATTCTCAACCCCGGTATATGAATAAAATACATGACCTATTGTTCTAATAGGCCTATAGGGACAAAGAGGTGACAAATCCTTCAATTCTAAACATGACATGGTTTTGATAACTTCCCATATTGGTAAGGTCCTGGATGACAATCCTTTGATGCACCTAATTGTAATAGGTGTTATGATAGTCCTTGGTACCTTTTAGTTTCTTTCTTGAATGGCCTACAAATAAGACATCAGACCTATTAGATCCTTCATAAAAAAGAATTCTCATACATTACATTTAAACTTACTCCCTAAACATCCATCAATCCATCCATTAATATGAAAATGTCATGAATATCCTATGATCAACCATTCTAATGCCTAGGATAGTCATATTACAATTTTGCTTCTCTATACTAAAACAGCCCAAGCAATATCTACCCTTGAATTTGCATTTTAACAATCTAATGTCTTTACAAATAATATTGAGCCTTCTTTTGGGACAACATTTTTTCCTTTAGAAGCTCCTCATTTCATGGTAGCCTAAAATAGAATAAGTGGATAGTCATAACATTTTAGCATAATGGGAAAACCCTAAAGTGTGATAAAGTCTATACATTATCTATTCCCATCCATGTCACAAAGCAACTATTCAAATGCTAGGCCAACATGATGTAAACAATCATAAGGGCCAACAATCTACTCCAAATGCATGGGAAAAGGACAACTCTTGGATCCCATATTAGTCATGTTCACATGGTTGCTAGCATCTTCAAGTGAGTCAATACAAAAATATGAAAGCCTCAAACTCATACACTTCAGAAAAATATACCTAATTAGAAATTTGATATGCATTCAAATAAGGAAGTCCTCATGCAATACAAACTAAAATGTGTCACATTTAGATATGTCACCAAGTTGAACTACATCATGTTGAGACTCGTGTTTACTTAAGCATTACAAGTCACTTGCCTCTTTGCATGCTTCAAAGTTCCAAACAAAGGACTTAACTTTAGGTGTAGCAGAGTCCTCATCAATAAGTGATTTACATGGCCTTCAACAAACTAAAATTATATATCATCTTTATGCTTATATGGAGGCTATATCATATTTACAATTGTATGTCCAGGCTCTTTAGGAGTCTTCACAAACGTGTCCAAAGTAAGATTACTCAAATCAAATAATGGTTTATATCAAGAGCTTTATTAAGTTGATACCTAGGTGGATTAGTGTGTAAACATTCAAATTAGATGGTAATTCACAATTTTATAGAATAATTAAATGAATCCTAGTCTAGAATCCAAATGTACATATTCAAAGGCATTAAAGACTTTGAACAAATTGCTTTATTGAATTGGAGAAGGCATGTACAAATGTGCAATGTTTAGCTTATTCTTCCTTGTCTATACTTTTATACAAATTTGTATGTACATGCATGTGGTGCATGGATCAAGTGGTCAAGGTGACGATAGATTTCAAACCCATATGACTTGTTGTTCCTATCTTCCATTATTACCATATATTCTATCCTATGTTACTTGTTTAGCTCATATTCTTTCATATAGTAGGCATGAGTTTTCCACAGTTGATTTGACTTGTTTGAATACTTGATTGATTTGACTTGTTTGGATACTTGATTGATTTAACTTTAACTCTTATGGTCTATTTTCCAACCTTTATCTTGCTCAGCCCTGTCATATCTTTCTATCCTCTCCTTAGGCCCCTTGTTTTATGTTCCCTTCATATCCTCTCTTCTTTAAAAATCCCAAGTCTGCTTTTCAATCTTACACTCTCCTCTTCCTAATGATGGATCATTGAGCATGATTTGAAACATTGAATCAAAAACATACATAGTTGTATCCAGAAGCAATCTCATTATTCTTTCATATATTCAATCCTTACCTCCCATGCTTTCCTCTATGCCTTGTTTGGTTCCTAAACATCTCTATGTTCTATGTTTAGAACCTATATTTTTCCATGTTACTTGTTTACTTATATATCCCTATGCTATATATCCATGATGTCCCTATGTTCCTATGATCTATGCTTGTGATCTCTATCTCTTATGTATCCATATTCTATGCTTATCATGATGTTTCTAAGACTTAAACATACTTATGGTTCTTACACATTTAGCATTCTTATTGTTTAGTAGCAATCCATAGGAGATTTGATAGCAATCCATAGGAGATATGATTTTCAGAAATTTTGTTACATATGCCTATTTGGCTTTGTAAACATACTTTTGTATGTTATCAATGTATATTGTTGTATATGCCCATATAGTTTTATTTGTAAATGCCTATATGGCTTGATATATACACTATACATTATTTTCATGACATTATGCATATATAAGATTATGTATATTTCATGACATTATATTTTTATGACATTATATATGTTTACAACATCCTTACAAAATACATTTTGTGCATATCTTGCAATCACTGCATTCCATGAGACTGCATTTCTTTGAGGCATCATGTCAAACAATTCATGTGCCTTATCTATTGTTCCACACTTTGCATACATGGTTACAATGGCTGCTGCAAATACAACATCTGACAAAATTCCTATATCCTTTATTCTTTCATGGTTGTCCATACCATGTTTCAAAGATCCTAATTTGACACAAGTAGGGAGAATTCTTGCAAAGGTTATGGAATTTGGTTTTACACCTTCTAATTGTATTTGCTTCAAAGTTTCTAAAGCCTTTTCAAAAAATCCATTTTGTGCATATCTTGCAATCATTGTATTCCATGAGATAGCATCTCTTTGAGGTGTCATGCCAAACTATTCACATGCCTTGTCTATGCTTCCACACTTTGCATACATGTCTACCAAGGGTGCAGTTGTAAATACATCCTATTCCGAAGATCCCATTTTTGCATAGGCAAGGAGAATGGTGGATAAGGTTGTGGAATTTGCATTTACACCTGCCAATTGCATTTTCTTGACATTTCCTTTCAATCCTTATCAAAAATTCCATTTTGTGCACATATTGCAATCATTGCATTCATTCATTTATGATGTGCATAACATTCCTTCATTTGTGATGTGCATAACATGCTATAATTGTACATGCTTACAACAAGTGATTCATGCTACAATGAAGCACAACATGATGAAATAAGAAGATGCATATTTACAACACTTAATAATATGTAGTAGTGTTGCTCATGTCACCAATACATGTTATATCCCTTATTTTCTCATGCAAATGGATAAACTATGTTTACATCTTCACATACATGGCTTACAACATGTGACAATAAACCACTACAAGTTGTATATGTGCTTAACAACAAGTATGCATGTGATACAACACCCCAAAATATGCATTGAATAAGGTGAGTAGTTCTTTTATTAGTGGTGGTTTTCATTTTGGACATAAAATAATGTTTAATTTTGCAAAGTTGTTTCATAAGTTAGTGGGGGTCGGTTGAATGGTGAAAACTATTTGTAGAGGCATAAATAGGCCTATATTGTATGACCCAAGGGTTGAAGGTACCTATATTGTACCCTTATTGATGAAGAAAATGGAAACAAGAAAACGAGGACTTTCTTTCTCAGGTTTAGGGTTTAGGGCTTAGAGGAATTATTTAGGGTTTATGGTTTAGGGGTTAGGGGTTAGGGTTTAGGGGCATTATTTAGGGTTTACGGTTGCATGTCAAAAGTAGTTTCTCTCTCTCTCTCTAAATCCCTAAACCCTAAATAATGCCCCTAATCCCTAACCCCTAACTCGTATCTACCTCTCTCCTGTATCTACCTCTCTATAGATATCTCCCTCTCTCTATCTTGCTCTCTCTATCGACATCAATCCAATAATGTTGAGGATGTGCTAAATTGTTTTGCCACCTCTAGAAAATAAATGACATCAATCCAATGATTGTCTTGGAATTTGAATAGGTATAGAAAAATGAGAGGTCGATCCCGAGTGTCACAAGTTTGACCTCAATTGTTGACACAAATATCATCTAATATATGTAAGTTACATGAAATGATTTTTTAGAATTTACACCAAAACTACTTGCTTTTGCAAATTTTTTTATGACAGATATCTATTCAAAAGTGCCTTTGAAATACTATGAGATGCCTTAGTATAAGTAAATCATATAAAAATCAAATATATATATCATCATAATCCTATATAAATTTTAATAGTTTGTCCAAAATCTCTCCTTTCATATGATACAATCTTTCTAAAATTTTGATTGTATGTTACAGCTAATTTATTTCCTTAAATATTAAAATGTCAAAATACTAAAATAAAAAAGAATGAAAACAATTTAGAAAAAGAAAACGGATATCCGTTTTGGCAACCTAAAACGGATATCTGTTTTGGAAAACATATATCCATTTTTTAAAACATAAAAAGCGAAAAAGGGTCACATTTTTGCAAACCAACAGCTTGCAAAATGCAAAGTTAGCTCTAAAGAATGGATATCAGAGCTGAAGAATGGATATCTGATCCAAAAAGGTAAGATATTTTGCATTTTTTTGTTTGTTTTGTATTTTCAAACAATTTTTTTGGTTTTTTAGGCTAAGTGAGTATGTTTTATATTTTAATTAGGTAAAAGGGATGCACAAAATGAAAACCCAAACCCTTCACCACCAAACCCTCCCCCTCCAACAATAGAAGAGAAAATTTAAAGAAATATTGATCAAATAAGTAGGATCATAGAAATGTATCGCCGCCACCCTCAATTGTCTACAATGACATCGAATTTAGAGGGTCTTGTTAGTCATTTTCAAACCTTGTCAACCCAACATGAATCATTTAAGCAATGGCGAGAAGCCAAGAAGGCCGAATATGCTAACTATTTGTCATATGATCAAGTCAAACAATTAGACATTACAAAAGCTATGTTAGCTCAATACTTTGTCAATCTTAAAACCAAATTGCATGTTGATGTCCATAAGCCCAAGTTTTCAATCAAATGGTGTATTTATGAGGGCATTAGTCAAAACTTTTGGGATCATTGGTGAATGGTTTTTGACAAACCACCCAACAACAATTTAGATGTATCTTTGTATTTCCTTCGTAAACTCTATACAAAGTTCGTCATGGGTCAACATGTTAATTATTTTGATTTTAGAGAGTTTCAAGGAGTGGGTAAGGGAATGCCTCAAGATAGAGCTAGGGCAATGAGACAAGTACAAGGTCCCTATATTCCCCCTCCTACTATCCCTTCTCCACCCCCAATGCAGCACCCAAACATTGTTGCAAATGCAACACAATATGGCCTTAGTGCAATACACTTTTTGACGGAGCATTTGATTATATAGACATCTTAGTTTGCACAAGCACATGATGGAGGCGATGATATTGGATCACCTAGTTTTATTAGACCGTCGTCGTCCACACATGTCTGTGTGCCCCATCCTTGCATTTCTTGCAATCAGTTATGCTTAGGTCCTATTATGGAGAGTAGTGAGCCACCATTGAACACATCAGAGTACGATCTCCATTCATGAGATGAGGCAATGGGGTCCAGAACTCAAGCTAAGGGGTCAGGGACAAGAGTAGAAGCTACCAAATTAGTGGACCATAGAGAAGGAGAAATGCATGAGCAATCTTTTATAGAGGTAAAATTTAAAGTTAAATTTTATGGTCTATTCCATTTGAATATATAAACAAATTTATTAGTACTAATGTATCTAAGTGGGATGACAGTTGATGGCAAAGGAGGAGATGATAGAAATTCATCATGGAACTTTGTCTGCCATCCAATTTGGCTTGGACTTGCTGGTATAATTTGTTCTACATGTGTACTTTTTTATGCATTTATTTCTTTGTGAGTAATTATATATTAATTTATATCTTGATGTTAATTTTATTTTATAGTCAATCAAAAATGTGAATGATGTGCAATCTTTGCCAATGGTCTTTTCTTGAACTCCTGATCGACCTAAGGGACTATCATTCATAGAACGAATTTCTCAATGCCAACAAAGGGTGGAGGTAATTTGATTGAATTGTACTTTAATTGGTAATTTAGAAAAATTAAATATTTGATTATAGTCATTTAGAGTCTTACATTCTTGTCATTTTTCATACAGGAGATATTAGTTGGTTCATCCATCACGAGTCCTCCTCAATTGATGCAGGAGGCCTCAATGGTGGTATGTGCTTGTTTTCTTGTAGATAAGTTTTTGTGTAGTGCACTCTAGATTGTTTGTAACACATCTAACATTTTTAAATGTATGCATTTCCTTTTTTTTTAATAATTATATATTAGTTTATTTCAATGTTACTTTGCTTTTATGTAGTCTCTTGAGAATGTGAGGGATGTGTCACCCTTGCCATCACACTTCACTAGGACACCTAATCATCTTAAGAGAAAATCATTTGCAGAATGATTGTCCGAACGACAACATAGAGTTGAGGTAATTGAATTGAATTTTTCTAAATAATTGATAGTTTATCTAGCAGGCTTATAGTTGATTGTAGTGATTTAGATGTATGTTAATAAATGAAAGTTTTTAATTGTATTAGATAAGAATCTATTTACTAACTTTAACTTATTTTTATTTACCAATGAAGAGATTAATCAAATTTGTGTTTTGACTTGTTAATGCAGTCGACTTTGCCTCCATCAACTAGACATTCTGGTACAAAGAGGACACTTTTTGAGGATCCATCATAGATTCAGGGTCAAGTGGACTTGTAGTATTTGACATGTAGCTATTCTGCATGTAGATTTTATATAGATTTTGAGACATGGCATATGCCACATTTTGTAAAAAATGTTTTGAGTTGGCATATTTGCCAAATTTTTGTATATGTCTGCCATTATGGACTAGATTTTAATATATATATATACCTTCATATACAATATAATTTAAATTCCTTATGTGCATGTCAAGATACTTCCCATGATGCCATACATTATGATGATAGTTCTTTAGTCTCTCATGTGGATACTTTAATTTCTTATCTTTCAAGTCCTAGTGTGCAAAGGATAGTATGGATCTAGTGATACCTTCCAATGATTTATATTTTTATACTTGTATACCTTCTACCCCTACTAAACTTATCTCTCATGCTAGAATTTCTTGTTTAGTTATGGAATCTCCAACTTTTCTTCCCATGCTTCATCATACCTTAAGAATACTAATGATGATGATGATGTACACATGTTTTACCTTCACGTGGTGTTTTTAGTCCTTTTCTATCGTGTAGATCATGGTCCATTGATGATATGTTTAGCATTGAGAATGGTTTTAGATCAATAGAATCAATATGACAAAATTCCTTATATGCCCTAATCAAGCATAGTAGCTTGAAATCTAATAAGGTCATGATAGACCATTTCATCATGTATTTAGTCTTCATCTTGTCAAATTTTGTAAATATGTCAAAGTTGTCATATGAAAAATGTAAAAAAAATGCAAAAGTATGGAAGATGAACAGTCAAGTACTCAAAAGTTAGTTGGAGACTATTGGTTTCCCTCAAATCATGTATAAATATGCATAAACCTTCGTGGAAAGGCATTGGAGACGTATTGAAATCATTTTGAAGATGAATTGAAGACAAGTTTGAATGAAATTAATGTCAAGAAAATCTATTTTTGCAGATTTTACTATTTTCCTACTATTTCTTTATTTAGTACAGCCTTGTACAGATGTGTCAGGGCTTGAGAGCAATTGTAATTGAAAGTTGGTGGAATCTACTTTCTTGTGTTTCTTGTTTCATTCAATTTCATGGATAAATAAGTTATGGTCGTTTTACCAAAAACTGCTCCAGACTGTCAAAACCCTCATCTAGGGTAAGAACAAATAGATAAAATTGTATTTCTCTGGTTTTAGGTCAAGTCATGAACTCTACTGGTGGTGAAAATGCTCACTCTTGTATACCTTTTCATACCCCAAGGTTGCAGATAGAAAAAATGAAGTTTGTTATTAATTCTTGATACTATAAGACTGTATTCTCATGTGTTGCATACTATTAAGACAACAGAATAAGGGTTTGGGACTTTTGTTGACAAGTTTAGTGTTCCTCAGAAGTGGAAGTGACTTGAGAATGATGTCAAGATGCATAATGAACCCTTTGCATAGGTGTTCTTAATGGGCTAGTAGGTATAAATTTGGGCATAAAATGAAATGGATTTTTGCAAGAAAGGGAACAAGATTAAGCAAGGGGATTAGGGTTTAGGAATTCACCAGTAGGCTACCATGAAAGTGTAATGAATCCCAAACTAGGAGCAAGGGACATAACATCCAAAGACATAAGGAGCCACTAGGATACAAAAGCATGCCATGAAGGCCACAAGAAAACTAAAGACATGAACATGCACAATGCAACAGGAACAAACATTGAGATTACTACGTGCAAGACCCAAACATGAAGCCCTAATGTATGAGGCATCTCAGGTCAATTGTAATTTGAGGGTTACAAGGACAATCGGGGCACATTATAAACATAAAAAACTTACATCTTGGGGAGACGTGTCAATAAGGCCAATAAGGATGCTATTTCATTTGGGTGTGTGTGTGTGTGTATGCAAATCCCATTTATGGCTGAGCAGCTCTCTATTTATTATTATTGAACTCTCGTTGATAGGAGGTTGGCTCTACAACTATTGCATTTTGATTCATTTGGAATGATGGGGGAAGGGTTGCACAATTATTAGGTACCTACTCATATATATGACAAGGATTTAGTCAAATGACAAGATAAGGTGATTGCCTAATGGATGTGTATGAAACCTAGATGCCTATGAGATCATATATCTATGTATGTATGTATGTATGTATGTAAATCCTATTTATGTTCAAGTAGCTCTCTATTTACTATCATTGAACTCTCATTGATAGGAGGTTGGTTGTCCAACTATTGCAATTCAATCCATTTGTAATGATGCATGTATCATGTTGAGTTGAATCCTATATCTACATCAAGTTAAAATCATGAAGATCACAACACCATACAATCCTCATTAGGCTATTAAAATGCACAAAACAATCATACAAGATAGTCATTCATGAAATTACTATGCAAAGAGGGTTTATAAGTTGCATTAGGGTTTGTATAAATGATCTAATGGATTTATAAGGTTGTCAAACACCAAAAAGGATGATTTAAATGAGTTTTGGGACTATCATAGTCCATGTACAACTTGCCCTTTATGATTGTTAAAAAGATACACATGGCTGTCCAAAACTGCCCTTTATGACTATCCTAAAACAACATCGTGTATATGCTCATAAAAGCCATCAAACTCTGAGAATAAACTTGTCATTGGATAAGGAGTGGAAGGATAAAGTCACATTCCCAAAAACCTCTTAAAATCACATGTCTCCCCTTATGAAAACTAGGGTCTTTGCCGATACATTGTTCCATAAGAGTAAAGTCACTTAAGAACCTAAAGTAAAGTCACTTAAGATCCTAAGAGCACAAACCTTGTCAGGTGCCATATTTTTTGTTCTGCTCATTGTGGGGCCGAACAGATTGTGCTAACGCATTGGGGTGGGAGAGTAAATACCAGGGTAGGTCTCATTTCATGCGCCAAGCGTCCCAGTCATTCCGAGAAATAGGCTACTAGTAAAGTCCCTTAAGACCCCTGAGACCAAAAAACTGCCAAACTTTGACGAAGCAGTTCTCAGAATTTGTGACAGCTGGGAATGCTCTGTTTGAACCTATAGGTGCACGTGGGGTCCATCCTTAATAACCACTCTTAGTTTTGGTCTACTCCATTCCATTTGACCGTGCTGAAATCAAACTCATTGTTAAAAAATGCTTCAATTTGATGTAGTGGAAAGGTGCTAGGTGTGACATTTTTCATTCCATAGCTCATGGGGCCGAATAGACTATGTCAACGCATTGGGTTGGGTGGGTAAATGCCATGAGAGGTCTCGTTTCGTGCGCCAAGCGTCCCAGTCATTCTGGGCAACAGGCTACTGGCAAAGTCCCTTAAGATTCCTAAAACCAAAAAACTGCCAAACTTTGACGGAGTAGTTCTCAGATTTAGTGATAGCTGGGAATGTTTTGTTTGGACCTACAGGTGCACATGGGGTGCATCCACAATAACCTCTCTCAGTTTTGGTCAACTCCATTCCATTTGACCATGCCGAAATTAAACGCATTGTTGCAAAATGCTTCAATTTGATGCAGTGGAAAGGTGCTAGGTGTGAAATTTTTCATTCCATAGCTTGTGGGGCCGAACGGACTGCGCCAACGTGTCGAGGTTGGCACGTAAATGCCATGGGAGGTCTCGTTTCCTGCACCAAGCGTCTCAGTCATTCTGAGTTGTAAGCTACTGACAAAGTCAAAAGTTGCTAGGATTAAAATTTTGCATTCCACAGGTCTTGGGGCTGAACGGATTGTGCCAACACATTGAGGTGGGCGAGTAAATGCTAGGGGAGGTCTCGTTTTATGTGCCAAGGCTTCTAGTCTTAAGGTATGATGAAGCATGGGAAGAAAAGTTGTAGATTCCATAACTAAACAAGAAATTCTAGCATGAGAGATAAGTTTAGTAGGGGTAGAAGGTATACAAGTATAAAAATATAAATCATTGGAAGGTATCACTAGATCCATACTATCCTTTGCACACTAGGACTTGAAAGATAAGAAATTAAAGTATCCACATGAGAGACTAAAGAACTATCATCATAATGTATGGCATCATGGGAAGTATCATGACATGCACATAAGGAATTTAAATTATATTGTATATCAAGGCGTATATATATTAAAATCTAGTCCATAATGGTAGACATATACAAAAATTTGGCAAATATGCCAACTCAAAACATTTTAAATTACAAAATGTGGCATATGACATGTCTCAAAATCTATATACAATCTACATGCCGAATAGCTACATGTCAAATACTACAAGTCCACCTGACCCTGAATCTATGATGGATCCTCAAAAAGTGTCGTCTTTGTACTAGAATGTCTAGTTAATGGAGGCAAAGTTGACTGCATTAACAAGTCAAAACACAAATTTGATTAATCTCTTCACTGGTAAATAAAAATAATTTAAAGTTAGTAAATAGATTATTATCTACTACAATTAAAAACTTTCATTTATTAACATACATCTAAATCACTACAATCAACTATAAGCCCGCTAGATAAACTATCAATTATTTAGAAAAATTCAATTCAATTACCTCAACTATTTGTTGTCGTTCGAAAAATCATTCTGCAAATAATTTTCTCTTAAGATGATCAGGCGTCCTAGTGAAGCGTGATGGCAAAGGCGACACATCCCTCACATCCTCAAGAGACTACATAAAGTATAGTAACATTGAAATAAACTAATATATAATTATTAAACAAAAAAGGAAATGCATACATTTAAAAATTTTAGATGTGTTACACACAAACAATCTAGAGTGCACTACACAAACTTATCTACAAGAAAACAAGCACATACCACCATCGAGACCTCCTGCATCAATTGAGGAGGACTCATGATGGATGAACCAACTAATATCTCCTGTATGAAAAATGACAAGAATGTAAGACTCTAAATGACTATAATCAAATATTTAATTTTTCTAAATTATCAATTAAAGTACAATTCAATCAAATTACCTCCACCCTTTGTTGGCGTTGAGAAAGTCATTCTGTGAATGATAGTCCCTTAGGTCGATCAGGAGTTCGAGAAAAGACCATTGGCAAACATGCCACATCATTCACATTTTTGATTGACTATAAAATAAAATTAACATCAAGATATTAATTAGTATATAATTACTCACAAAGAAATAAATGCATAAAAAAAAGTACACATGTAGAACAAATTATACCAGCAAGTCCAAGCCAAATTGGATGGTAGACAAAGTTCCATGATGAACTTTTGTCATCTCCTCTTTTGTCATCAACTGTCATCCCACTTAGATACATTAGTACTAATAAATTTGTTTATATATTCAAATGGAATAGACCATAAAATTTAATTTTAAATTTTACCTTTATAAAAGATTGCTCATGCATTTCTCCTTCTCTATGGTCCACTAATCCGGTAGCTTCTACTCTTGTCCCTGACCCCTCAGCTTGAGTTCTGGACCCCATTGCCTCATCTCATGAATGGAGATCATACTCTGATGTGTTCAACAGTGGCTCACTGCTCTCCATTATAGGACCTCAGCATAACTAATTGTAAGAAATGCAACGATGGGGCACACAGACATGTGTGGATGACAACGGTCTAGTAAAACTAGGTGATCGAATATCATCACCTCCATCACGTGCTTGTGCAAACTGAGATGTCTATATAATCAAATGCTCCGTCAAAGAGTGTATGGCACTACAACCATGTTGTGTTGCATTTGCAACAACGTCTGGGTGCTGCATTGGGGATGGCGAAGGGATAGTAGGAGGGGGGATATAGGGACCTTGTACTTGTCTCATTGCCCCAGCTCTATCTTGAGGCATTCCCTTACCCACTCCTTGAAATTCTCTAAAATCAAAATAATTAACATGTTGACCCATGACGAATTCTGCTTAGAGTTTACAAAGGAAATACAAAGGTACATCTAAATTGTTGTTGGATGGTTTGTCAAAAACCATTCACCAACGATCCCAAAAGTTCTGACTAATGCCCTCATAAATACACCATTTGATTGAAAACTTGGGCTTATAGACATCAACATGCAATCCGGTTTTAGGATTGACAAAGTATTGAGCTAACATAGCTTTTGTAATGTCTAATTGTTTGACTTGATCATATGACAAACCGTTAACATATTCGGCCTTCTTGGCTTCTTGCCATTGCCTAAATGATTCATGTTGGGTCGACAAGGTTTGAAAATGACTAATGAGACCCTCTAAATTCGATGTCATTGTAGACAATTGAGGGTGGTGGCAATACATTTATATGATCCTACTTATTTGATCAATATTTCTTTGAATTTTCTCTTCTATTGTTGGAGGGGGAGGGTTTGGTGGTGGAGGGTTTGGGTTTTCATTTTGTGCATCTATTTTACCTAATTAAAATATAAAACATACTCACTTAGCCTTAAAAACAAAAAAATTCGCTTGAAAATACAAAACAAACAAAAAAAATGCAAAATATCTTACCTTTTTGGATCAGATATCCATTCTTCAACTTTGATATCCATTCTTGACAAATAACTCTGCGTTTTGCAAGCCGTTGGTTTGCAAAAACGTGACCCTTTTTCGCTTTTTATGTTTTAAAAAATGGATATCTGTTTTCTTTTTCCAAATTGTTTTCATTCTTTTTTATTTTAGTATTTTGGCATTTTAATATTTAAGGAAATAAATTAGCTGTAACATACAATCAAAATTTTAGAAAGACTGTATCATATGAAAGAAGAGATTTTGGACAAACTATCAAAAGTTATATAGGATTATGATGATATATATATTTGATTTTTATATGATTTACTTATACTAAGGTATCTCATAGTATTTCAAAGGCACTTTTGAATAGATAATTGTCATAAAAAAATTTGCAAAAGCAAGTAGTTTTGGTGTAAATTCTAAAAAGTTATTTCATGTAACTTACATATTAGATGATATTTGTGTCAACAATTGATATCAAACTTCTAACACTCGGGATCGACCTCTCATTTTTCTATACCTATTCAAATTCCAAGACAATCATTGGATTGATGTCATTTATTTTCTAGAGGTGGCAAAACAATTTAGTACATCCTCAACATTATTGGATTGATGTCGATAGAGAGAGCAAGATAGAGAGAGGGAGATATCTATAGAGAGGTAGATACAAGAGAGAGGTAGATACAAGTTAGGGGTTAGCAATTAGGGGCATTATTTAGGGTTTAGGGATTTAGAGAGAGAGAGAAACAATTTTTGACATGCAACCGTAGACCCTAAATAATGCCCCTAAACCCTAACCCCTAACCCCTAAACCATAAACCATAAATAATTCTCCTAATCCCTAAACGCTAAACTTGAGAAAGGGAGTCCTAGTTTGCTTATTTCCATTTCCTTCATCAATAAGGGAGAGGGAAAGATAGAGGGGAGAGATATGATATATATGAATGATAGGGGGAGAGAGGCAAGAGATAGAGAGATTGGGAGAGATGGCTAGGTACAGAGAGATAGAGAGGAGAGAGATAGGAAGAGATAGAGGAGACGAAGGGGAGAGATAGGGAGATATATATATATATATATAGAGAGAGAGAGAGAGAGGAATGATAGGGTAGATAGGCAAGAGCTAGGGAAAGATAGATATAGGTAGAGAGAGGAGATAGTTTGGGAGAGATAGAGGAGACAGAGGGAGAGATAAGGAGATAGAGATTGAGTGAGATGTCTAGAGAGATAGGGATAGAGATTGAGAGGTAGAGGGATGATAGAGAGAGGGAGATAAGGGAGAGATAGGGAGATAGAGGTTTAGGGTTTAGGGGTTATGAGTTAGGGGTAAGGGACTATGGGCATTATTTAGGGTTTAGGTATTTAGAGAGAGAGACTGCTTTTGACATGCAACATTAAACCCTAAATAATGCCCCTAAACCCAAGTAACCCTCAACCTATAAACCCTAAATAATGCCTCTAAACCCTAAACCCTAACCCCTAAACCATAAACCCTAAATAATTCCCCTAAGCCCTAAACCCTAAACTTGAGAAAGGGAGTCCTAGTTTTCTTATTTCCATTTCCTTCGTCCATAAGGGAGAGGGAAAGATAGAGGGGAGAGATAGGATATATAGGAATGATAAGGGTAGAGAGGCAAGAGATAGAGAGATTGGGAGAGATAGCTAGGTAGAGAGAGATAGAGAGGAGACAAATAGGAAGAGATAGAGGAGACGGAGGGGAGAGATAAGGAGATAGAGAGTGAGAGAGATGTCTAGAGAGATAGGGAGATAAAGGAATGATAGGGGAGAGAGAGGAAAGAGATAGAGAGAGATAGATATAGATAGAGAGAGAGGGGGGAGATAGATTGGGAGAGATAGAGGAGATAGAGGGAGAGATAGGGAGATAGAGAGTGAGTGAGATGTCTAGAGAGATAGGGATAGAGATTGAGAGGTAGAGGGATGATAGAGAGAGGGAGATAAGGGAGAGATAGGGAAATAGAGGTTTAGGGTTGCTTCTAGATTTAGGGTTTACGGGTTGAGTTAGGAGTTAGGGATTAGGGGCATGAATTAGGGTTTAGGGATTTAGAGAGAGACTACTTTTGATATGCAACTGTAAACCTTAAATAAGGCCCCTAAACCCTAAACCTAAGTAACCCTAAACCTATAAACCCTAAATAATGCCCCTAACCCCTAAACCATAAACTCTAAATAATTCCCCTAAGCCCTAAACCCTAAACCTAAGAAATCCTAAACCCCTAAATCCTAAACCCTAAACACCCTATGTCTACCTCTCAATCTCTCTCCCTATGCTTTGGCCATGTCCCTCACTCTATATCTCCCTATTGGTCCTCTCTCTCTAAACACTAAACCCTAAACCTCTAAACCTTAACCCCTAAACCATAAACCCTAAACCCTAAATAATGCCCTTAAACCTTAACCCCTAACCCCTAAACCCTAAACACGAGAAACCCTAAACCCTATCTCCTATCTCTCCCTTATCTCCCTATCTCTATCGTCCCTCTACCTCTCAATCCTTCTCCCTATTTCTCTAGACATCTTGCTCACTCTTTATCTCCCTATCTCTCCCTTCTGTCTCCTCTATCTCTCCCTATCTATCTCCTCTCTCTTTCTATCTAGCTATCTCCAAAACTGAGCAACCCTAAACCCCTACACCCTAAATCCAATCAACTCTAAACCTCTATCTCCCTATCTCTCCCCTATCTGCCTATCTCTATCATCCCTCTACCTCTCTTGATCTCTCTCCCTATGTCCCTGGCCATGTGCCTCACTCTCTATCTCCCTATCTCTCTCCTCAGTCTCCTCTCTCTATCTCCCTATCATTCCTCTCTATAAACCCTAAACCTCTAAACCTAACCCCTAGCCCCTAAACAATTTAAATCCTAAACCCTAAATAATGCCCCTGAACCCTAACCCCTAACCCCTAAACAATTTAAATCCTAAACCCTAAATAATGCCCCTAAACCCTAACCCCTAACCCCTAAACCCCTAAAACCCAAACCCCTAAACCCTAAACCCCAAACTCCTAAACCACTATCTCCCTATCTCTCCCCTATCTCCCTATCACCTTCATCCCTCTACCTCTCAATCTCTCCCCCTATCTCTCTGGCCATGTCCCTCACTCTTTATCTCCCTATCTCTCCCCTCGGACTCCTCTATATCTCCCTATCATTCCTCTCTCTTTATAAACCCTAAATCCAAAACCATAAACCTCTAAACCTAACCCCTAACCCCTAAACAATAAATCCTAAACTCTAAATTATAATGCCCCTAACCTCTAAACCTAAGAAACCCTAAACCCATAAACCCTAAACCCCAAACAGCTAAACCCCAAACCCAAGTAACGATAAATCACTCTCCCTATCTCCCTATCACCTTTGTCCCTCTACCTCTCAATCTCTCTCCCTATGTCTCTTGCCATGTCCCTCACTCTTTATCTCCCTATCTCTCCCCTTAGACTCCTCTATATCTCCCTATTGGTCCTTTATCTCTCTCATAACCCTAAACCCTAAACCTCTAAACCTTAACCCCTAACCCCAAAACCATAAACCTTAAACCCTAAATAATGCCCCTAAACCCAAGCAACCCTAAACCTCTATGTCCCTATCTCTATCATCCCTCTACCTCTCAATCTCTCTCTATCTCTGGACATGTCTCTCACTCTCTATCTCCCTATCTCTCCCCTTTGTCTCCTCTATATCTCCCAAACTCTATCAGTCCCCTCTCTCCATCTCTCTTTAAATCGTAAACCCCAAACCCCTAAACCCGAGCAACCCTAAACCTCTAAACCCTAAATAATTCCCCTAACCCCTAAACCTCTAAACCACTTCTCTATATAGGTACAACTAATACCACTTTTTCATTGTTTTCTACATTTAATTATATTCTTTTCCATTTTCCAAATCCTACATGTGTCCAATTTGTATTGTTTGTCAATTTTTTAGTCTAATTGTTAGTCCTAGCTCTCATGGTTATTAAAATGTTAGTATAGTTAGATTTATCCTTAGGTAACGTTAATTTACACATTGTTGCAAAAAACAACCACACTGAAAATAACCTTACCTAATTAAGGTTAACCTTTAAGGTTCTTTCATAAATGGCGAGCTTAATAGATCCAACTAGTTCAATGTTCTTATAGTCCATGCTTACCCTTCCAAGAGAGTTCATGCCATGTTAATTTTGCATTATGTCCTAACATATCACATGAAGGATCATCATCATCACAAGGAATAACAATGTCATGAAGGATTAACGAAAGTGTAGCTTCACCACATAAAGTATCATTCATAATTTTATCACTAGAGGGTAAGGGTATATCAAGTGTATCCTTCTCAAACCATGTATCATGAATCAAATCATATGAAGGATTGGGTAAAGCAATTTAGGGCATGAGGTTTAAGGAACATGTGTTCTTTCTTCTCTTGGTGAGATAAAGTTGCTTTCATACAAGAATGCACATTTGTATGAAGTGCACTTTCTTAGTTTTAACGTGTTTTGAATCTTTTTAAACATGGATCCTTGGCCTAATGGTTTTCCTAGGTCTTCCCTTTCATATAATTTATATCATAGTTCTAGGCCTAGCTAATATGAAGTGTATGAAGAAGAAGATTGTTATAATGAAATCTCATATTATTGCTCAAATAGTTATATATATCCTCTCTATATAGGGAGGTGTTATTAACAATCATTAGAATCCTTCACAAATTGAAACACTCTTAACTTTTTTCATGAATGAATACCATGCTTGGTAGTATAAATAAATTAATAATTAAAGGATAAATTCGTAATCAACAAACATTCAATCATGTGTAAGTGGTTTATATTTGGTATACCTCATGTAGAATTGGGCAAGTAATATATACGTACACTGAATTGGGGGAAGAAAAATGGATATCCATTTTGGCTTGCTCAAAACAGATATCCGTTTTGGATTTCTAGAAACAGATATCCGTTTCAAAACATATGAAAGTCAAACTTTGCCAAGTCGCGAATTTGGCTAAGTAAAATTGTGATTTTTTGCCTATTGCCATTGTTTGGCTCACGATGATCCTGCACATACCCTATATATATATATATATATATATATATATATATATATATATATATATATATATATATATATCACTGCTGATATATTCCTTGCAAATTTATCTCTTCCAAAGATATATTTCTTGTTGATCACTTGATGTCTTCAATGGTCTTTGGGCCTTTGTTTTATACCCTTCATAACAAGGAATCACACCTCTTAAACATAACTGATGCCTTTTTACAACCACCACTACCCTTTGGTTAACATTAGTTAATGTTTCTTTTTTTTGTCTTCTAGTGCCTTTTATCACCTAGCGGTGGCTTTTGTCTTTTTATGGCCAGCGGTAGCTTTTATTTTTTTTAATCTCTTGTCTAACAAGTCGGGGGCATGATGGTTTGCCCTCCCAAGATTGCTTGGCCTCAAGCAATTTCAAATTGGGATGATAAAAAATATGAGCTCCCTCCCAAGTAGCATCTTCCATGGGTAGATTTTTCCATTTGACCAAATATTCTAGAATAACTTTCTTAATCTTTTTTTATCTCATGTCTACGATGGTCTCCAGTTCCAAGATTAGTTTTCCCTCATCATTAAGTAGGGGTAATTACTGACAAGGTGTAATATGTTGCCCAAGTACCTTCTTGAGGCAAGATACGTGGAAGACATTATGGATTTAGCTATCCTTTGGTAATTCCAATTCATAAGCAACTTCTCCTATCTTCCTTATAACCTTATAGGGTCCATAAAAATGCGTCTTGAGTGTTTCTGCACTTCCTTTAAGGGAGAATTGTTTATAGGATTGCAGTCTTAGGAAAACCAAGTCTCCTATTTCAAATGTTCTTTCCACATGATGTTGATCTGCATACACCTTTTGCTGGTTTTGGGTATGTTGTAAGTTATGTTTGAGTTAATTCAAGATATCCAAACTTTGTTGCACCAAATCTTTTGCACCAGGTACTCTGCTATCTGGGAGAACCAAATCCACAAATGACAAAGCTTCATAACCATATAATGCTTTGAAAGGTGACATCCTTATTGACATATGTTGTGTGGAATTGTAACAGTACTCTCCAAGATGTAGCCATTTGATCCATGTTGTTTTTTGTCCCATAACATAATTCTGAAGGTACCCTTTAAGCCATTTATTCACAATTTTTGTTTGCCCATCGGTTTGGGGGTGGTAACTAGTGCTTGGAGTCAATTTTGTACATGTCAACTAAAAACGCTCCTGCCAAAATAAGCTGATAAACATATTGTCTCGATCACTTACAATGTTTCTGGGTAGCCAATGCAATCTAAACACATCTTTAAAGAAGATCTTGGTGACTTGTGGGGCTCAGTACTCGGAAGATATAGAAAAGAAATGAGTATACTTTGTGTGTCTATCAACTACTACAAGGATACAATCTTTTCCTTGCACCTTTGGGAGACCAGTGATGAAATCCATTGATATACTCTCCCATTTCTGATTTGGGATGGGTAAAGGTTGTAACAATCCGACTGGAAAAGTTTGCTCAACCTTGTTCCTCTAGCAAACCATGCACTCCCTAACATACTTCAAAATATCTCCTTTAAGTCCCTTCCATGAGAATATTTATCTCACTTGTTTGTATATTTTGTAGTAGCCTTGATGTCCTACTAATGGGGCATCATGATATGTTCTTATAATCTTTTCTTTTATTTTTGATCACGGGATAAGGTATATACAATCCTTGTAGAGAATAAGTTCTTCTACCACCTTATACTTGTCTTCTTGTATCTTGCCCTCCAATATGTCATTGGCAAATGTATCCTTGGTGTTTTCAGTAAGAATTGTGTGCTTCCATGTAATGTCTTGTAGGCTAGTGGTGGGTGATGTGCCTCACCGAGTGGGAGATAGGCCCCATCGAACGAAGATGAGCCCCTTCCCAGTGCTCATGGCCCAAGGTCTCCTCATGTACGCTCCGGCAGTGGTTAGCAGATGAGCCCTTCCATTGGCCCTTAACACCGAGGGTGCCATTCACCATCAGTTTAGGCTTTTGGCATAGTGGTGGCCTAGCTTTGGTATCAGAGCCAAGGTCTCAAGGTCGAGACTCTTTGGGGCGAGTAGATTGTAATGTCTTGTAGGCTGGCGGTGGGTGATGTGCCCCACCGGGTGGGAGATGGGCCCCACCGAAGGGAGATGAGCCCCTTCCCAGCACTCATGGCCCAAGGTCTCCTCGTGTACACTCTGACAACGGTTAGGAGATAAGCCCTTCCACTGGCCCTTGACGTCGGGGGCCGCCATTCACCATCAGTCTGGGTTTTTAGCATAGTGGTGGCCTAGCTTTGCTGTAATGTCCCCTTTTTGAGCGAGCATCAGAGTTGGTGGTTTAGCCTATCATCAGGTCCTCATAGGCTAATAATGGTATTTAGAGGGCCTAATGTTGGAGTTAGCTAGCTCCTCAGTTGGTAGTTGGAAGTGTTTTCATCTCCAGTTCCTTAGCTTGTTCAAAGGTTATGGTATTCAGGGTGTTTTGGCTCCGTTTTTTATATACTTACTATTTATAGTAAGTTAGTGTGTTGATAGAGGCCAACCTTACTATTTATGGTAAGGCACCTTGGTTAGCAGTGAATGTGGTGGGCTACCTCCTGGTGAAGTCAGAATTGATTTACGATGGCTAATGATGGAGTTATAATATTATAATTATTAAGTGCATATCATTAATGAATTAAGTGGACTTTATTTAAAAAGGGGGATTTAGGGTATGCGCAGGATCATGATGGGCCAAACTATACCTCTAAGTGGCAATGAAAATACAAAAAATCAGACTTAATCAAGTTCATGTGAAAATTTGAATGGATTGTCTACTCAATTTGAAAAAGATGTAAGAACAAAATTTGTAGAGAATTGAATCTAGTTTATGAGCTACTATTTTTTTTTTTTAAACTAAATTTACTTAGTGAAAAATGAATATTTCAATGAACATTTATTAAATTTTTTAGAAAAAAATAAAAAGTGGGTGTCTGTCCGGCCAACCTAACTATGAGCAAAAAAAAATTGAAACTTTCAAAATAAGTAGATGACTCGTGCCCGGATGTGATGCATATTTTTTTGAAATTTTTTTCCAATAAAATAATTAGTTATGATTTTTTTACTGTGACTTTTTTTAAAAACTAAAAACTAATTGTCCAACCAACCTAACTTGATAAAAAAAAATCAGAATTTAAAAAAAAATTAACATGTAGCCAACAAAGCATAGAGTGTGACGCATCTTTTAGATCTGAAAAAGGTGAAACGGTTTGAAAGTTATGGATGTTTTTCAATCAGTGTATCCATTAGGATTTCAGACACACACTATATAGAAAATTATTAATAATTATTTAATGAAATGATAATCAAGAAAATCTTATATTTTTAGAAAGCTAACAATTTCCTCTATAAACCCTTTTCGTTTTATCAATTTTGCATTGAAAAAAAAGTCGTCAGCATGAAGGGTGAAGTTCGAAGAAGAGATTGAAACATGTAAACACGTTAGAATTCAGGGAAAGTCAACTATGATAGTCCCAAGCCTAAATACAAGGCAAAACCAAAGAAAAATGGATATCCATTTTTTGGAGCAGGAAAATGATTTTCAAGGTTCCAGAAATGGATAAAATTTGTTATTAATATATTTTTATAAAATAATTAATAAATCTATTAATAGAAAGGCCAAACTAATTATTTGGTGCAACGTATTATCAAAATAATAAACTCACTAATATAACATGTATGAATTAGTGTCAATATTAGTTTCGATGTATTTTATTTACTTAAATTTGTTCTATTTTACTTTAGAACTATTTTATTTATTACATCCATACATCAACACAAAAAATTTAACTCTCTCTCTCTCTCTCTCTCTCTCTCTCTCTCTCTCTCTCTCTCTCTCTCTCTCTCTCCCCCCCCCCCAGTTAAATCCTTTTCCTTGATTTCCTAGTTTTCCTTTTCTTTTCTGGACAATTTCTCTTTAGATGGAGGGGAGAGAGAGAGGATATATATATATATATATATATATGGGTTGATAGAAAGAGGGAGATAGAGAGGTAGATAGAGGAGATAGATAGGGAGAGAGATAGAGTCCTAGTTTTCATTTTTTCATTTCCTTCATCGATAAGGGCGAGGGAAAGATAGAGGAGAGAGATAGGGAGATATAGGAATGATAGGGGGAGACAGGTAAGAGATAGAGAGATAGGGAGAGATAGCTAGGTAGAGAGAGATATAGAGGAGACAAATAGGAAGAGATAAATGAGACAGAGGGGAGAGATAAGGAGATAGAGAATGAGAGAGATGTCCAAAGAGATAGGGAGATAGAGGAATGATAGGTGGAGAGAGGCAATAGATAGGGAGAGATAGATAGGTAGAGAGAGAGGAGATAGAGGAGATAGGGAGAGATAGGGAGATAGAGAGTGAGATGTCCAAAGAGATAGGGAGAGAGATTGGGAGGTAGAGGGATGATAGAGAGAGGGAGATAAGGTAGAGATAGGGAGATAGAGGTTTAGGGTTTATGGTTTAGGGTTTGAGTTAGGGGTTAGGGATTAGGGGTATTATTTAGGGTTTAGGGATTTAGAGAGAAAGAGAGAATGCTTTTGACATGCAACTGTAAACCCTAAATAATGCCCCTAAACCCTAAACCTGAGCAACCCTAAACCTCTAAACCCTAAATAATGCCCCTAAACCCTAAACCCTAACCCATAAACCATAAACCCTAAATAATTCCCCTAAGCCCTAACCCCTAAACCCTAAACCTGAGAAACCCTAAATCCCTAAATCCTAAACACCAAACCCTAAACCCTGAACACCAAACCCAAGCAACCCTAAACCTCTGTCTACCTATCTCTATTATTCCTCTACCTATCAATCTCTCTCCCTATGTCTCTGGCCATGTCCCTCACTCTCTATATCCCCATCTCTCCCTATGTCTCTGATCATGTCCCTCACTCTCTATATCTCCATATTGTCTTCTCTCTCTAAACACTAAACCCTAAACCTCTAAACCTCAACCCCTAAATCCTAAACCCTAAATAATGCCCTTAAACCTTAACCCCTAAACTCTAAATCCAAGCAACTCTAAACCTCTATCTCCCTATCTCTCCCCTATCTCCCTATCTCTATTAAATTCCTCTACCTATCAATCTCTCTCCTGTTATCTCTGGACATGTCCCTCACTCTCTATATCCCCATCTCTCCCTATGTCTCTGGCCATGCCCCTCACTCTCTATATATCCATATCATCCTCTCTCTCTAAACACTAAACCCTAAACCTCTAAACCTCAACCCCTAAACCCTAAATAATGCTCCTAAACCTTAACCCCTAACCCCTAAACCCCTAAACCCTAAATCCAAGCAACTCTAAACCTCTATCTCCTTATCTCCCTATCTCTATCATCCCTCTACCTCTCAATCTCTCTCCCTATGTCCCTAACCATGTGCCTCACTCTCTATCTCCCAATATCTCTCCTCAGTCTCCTCTATATCTCCTTATCATTCCTCTCTCTCTATAAACCCTAAACCTTTAAACTTGAAACCCTAACCCCTAAATCGTAAATCCTAAACCCTAAATAATGCCCCTAAACCCCAAACCCCTAAACCCTAAACCCAAGTAATCCTAAACCTCTATCTCCCTATCTCTCCCCTATCTCCCTATCACCTATATCCCTCTACCTCTCAATCTCTCCCTAGAGAGAGAGGGAGATAGAGAGTGAGTGAGATGTCCAGAGAGATACGGAGAAGGATTGAGAGGTAGAGGGATGATAGAGATAGGGAGATAGAGGTTTAGGGGCATTATTTAGGGTTTGAGAGAGAGAGAGAGAGATGCTTGGGGCTAGGGGTCAGGGTTTAGGGGCATTGTTTAGGGTTTATGAGTTTAGCATTGCTCAAGTTTAGGGTTTAGTGGAATTATTTAGGGTTTAGGGGTTTAGGGATGCTCAGGAGACATAAGGAGAGAGATTGAGAGGTAGAGGAACGATAGAGATAGGGAGATAGGGAGATAGAGGTTTAGGGTTGCTTGGGTTTTGTGTTTAGGGTTTAGGGGTTTGGGGTTTAGGATTTAGGGGTTTATGGTTTCTCAAGTTTAGGGTTTAGGGATTAGGACTCAGGGCTTAGGGGCATTATTTAGAGTTTATGGTTTAGGGGTTAGGGTTTAGGGTTTAGAGGTTTCTGGTTGCTTAGGTTTAGGGTTTAGGGGCATTATTTAGGGTTTACAGTTGCATGTCAAAAGAAGTCTCTCTCTCTCTCTCTCTCAATCCCTTAACCCTAAATAATGCCCCTAATCCCTAACCCCTAACCTGTAACCCCTAAACTCTAAAGCTAAGCAACCCTAAACCTCTATCTCCCTATCTCTCCCTTATCTCCCTCTCTCTATCATCCCTCTACCTCTCAATCTCTCTCCATATCTCTCTAGACATCTCACTCACTCTCTATCTCCCTATCTCTCCCTCTATCTCCTCTATCTCTCCCAATCTATCTCCTCTCTCTCTCTACCTATCTATCTCTCCCTATCTCTTGCCTCTCTCTTCTCTATCATTCCTATATCTCCCTATATCTTTGGACATCTCACTCACTCTCTATCTCCCTATCTCTCCCCTCTGTCTCCTCTATCTCTCTCTACCTAGCTATCTCTCCCTATCTATTATTTTCCTCTCTCGCCCTATCATTCCTATATCTCCCTATCTCTCCCTCTCCCTTATCAATGAAGGAAATGAAAACAAGAAAACTAGGAGATAGAGAGTTGCTTGGGGTTAGGGGGTAGGGTTTAGGGGCATTATTTAGGGTTTATGAGTATAGCATTGCTCAAGTTTAGGGTTTAGGGTTTAGGGGAATTATTATCTCTTGCCTCTCTCTCCCCTATCATTCCTATATCTCCCTATATCTTTGGACATCTCTCTCACTCTCTATCTCCCTATCTCTCCCCTCTATCTCCTCTATCTCTCCCTATTTGTCTCCTCTCTATCTCTCCCTACCTAGCTATCTCTCCCTATCTCTCTATCTTATGCCTCTCTCCCCTATCATTCCTATATCTCCCTATCTCTCCCTCTCCCTTATCAATGAAGGAAATGAAAACAAGAAAACTAGGAGATAGAGAGTTGCTTGGGGTTAGGGGTCAAGGTTTAGGGGCATTATTTAGGGTTTATGAGTTTAGCATTGCTCAAGTTTAGGGTTTAGGGTTGCTCAGGTTTAGGGTTTAGGATTTAGGGGTTTGGGGTTTAGGGTTTAAAGAGAGATAGAGAGAGGGGATTAATAGAGATTGGGAGAGATAGAGGAGAGATAGGGGAGAGATAGGGAGATAGAGAGTGAGAGATATGTCCAGAGACATAGAGAGAGAGATTGAGAGGTAGAGGGATGATAGAGATAGGGAGATAGGGAGAGATAGGGAGATACAGGTTTAGGGTTGCTGGGATTTAGGGTTTAGGGTTTATAGTTTTGGGGTTAGGGGTTAAGGTTTAGAGGTTTAGGGTTTAGAGAGAGATAGAGGACCAATAGGGAGATATAGAGGAGTCTGGGGAGAGAGATAGAGAGATAGAGTGTGAGGGACATGGCCAAAGACATAGGGAGAGAGATTTAGAGGTAGAGGGACAAAGGTGATAGAGAAATAGGGGAGAGATAGGGAGATAGAGGCTTAGGGTTACTTGGGTTTAGGGTTTAGGGTTTTGGGGATTAGGATTTAGGGGTTTAGGGTTTCTCAGGTTTAGGGGTTAGGGGTTATGGGCATTATTTAGTGTTTAGGGTTTATTGTTTAGGGGTTAGGGGTTTAGGTTTAGAGGTTTAGGGTTTATAAAGAGAGAGGAATGATAGGGAGATATAGAGGAGACCGAGGAGAGAGATAGGGAGATAGAGAGTGAGGCACATGGCCAGGGACATAGGGAGAGAGATTGAGAGGTAGAGGGATGATAGAGATAAGGAGATAGAGGAGAGATAGGGAGATAGAGGTTTAGAGTTGATTGGATTTAGGGTTTAGGAGTTAGGGGTTAAGGTTTAGGGGCATTATTTAGGGTTTAGGGTTTATAGTTTAGGGGTTAAAGTTTAGAGGTTTAGGATTTAGTGTTTAGAGAGAGAGGACCAATAGGGAGATATAGAGAGTGAGGGACATGGCTAGAGACATAGGGAGAGAGATTGAGAGATAGAGGAACGATAGAGATAGGGAGATCGAGGTTTAGGGTTGCTTGGGTTTAGTGTTTAGGGTTTACGGGTTTGGGGTTTAAGATTTAGGCATTTAGAGTTTCTCATGTTTAGGGTTTAGGGGTTAGGGCTTAGGGGCATTATTTAGGGTTTAGGGTTTAGGGGTTAGGGTTTAGGGTTTAGGGGCATTATTTAAAGTTTAGAGGTTTCTAAGGTTGTTTGGGTTTAGGGTTTAGGGGCATTATTTAAAGTTTAGAGGTTTCTAAGGTTGCTTGGGTTTAGGGTTTAGGGGAATTATTTAGGATTTACAATTGCATGTCAAAAGAAGTCTCTCTCTCTCTAAATCCCTCAACCCTAAATAATGCCCCTAATCCCTAACCCATAACCCCTGAACTCTAAACCTGAGCAACCCTAAACCTCTATCTCCAATTATCTCTCCCTTATCTCCCTCTCTCTATCATCCCTCTACCTCTCAATCTCTCTCCCTATCTCTTTGAACATCTCACTCACTCTCTATCTCCCTATCTCTCCCTCGGTCTCCTCTATCTCTCCCAATCTATCTCCTCTCTCTACCTATCTATCTCTCCCTATCTCTTGACTCTCTCTCCCATATCATTCCTCTATCTCCCTATCTCTTTGGACATCTCTCTCACTCTCTATCTCCCTATCTCTCCTCTATGTCTCCTCTATCTCTCCTTATCTGTCTCCTCTCTATCTCTCTCTACCTAGCTATCTCTCCCTATCTCTCTCTCTCTCTTGCCTCTCTCCCCCTATAATTCCTATATCTCCCTATCTCTCCCTCTCCCTTATCGATGAAGGAAATGAAAACAAGAAAACTAGGACTCTCTCTCTCTCTCTCTCTCTCTCTCTCTCTCCATGCACATACCCATTAGGTAGGCTATTTTGCATATGGTGGTCATATCCTTTAGGTCCAATCACCTCCAAACTTCACAAATAGATATAGAGCATAATTCTAAGCATCTATCATAAAGACCACTTCTTTACATAGGTGCAACTAATACCACTTTTTCATTGTTTTCCACATTTAATACTTATTCTTTTCCATTTTCCAAGTCCTACATGTATCCAAGTTGTATTGTTTGTCAAGTTTTTAGTCTAATTGTTAGTCCTAGCTCTCATGGATATTAAAATGTTAGTATAGTTGGATTTATCCTTAGGTAACATTAATTTACACATTGTTGCACAAACAACGACACTCAAAAATAACCTTACCTAATTAAGGTTAACCTTTAAGGTTCTTTCATTTAGTGAGCTTAACAGATCCAACTAGTTCAATCTTCTTATAGTCCATGCTTAGCCTTCCAAGAGAGTTCATGCCATGTTAACTTTGCATTAATATGTCCTCACTTTCCTCTTGCTAGTTGTAGTACTCTTTTTTTCTAATCCTATCCCTATATCATATTATTGTTGTTGACTTTTCTTTCCATCTTCATCGTCATAGTCCTAGTTATCCTATTTTGAGCCTACCATTTATCCTTAGCCATGTCTTGTACTTCTTCTATTCATGTCAATTTTAATGACCTCCAAATTTTACATAAATTCTTCTCCACCAAACCCTAGACCCTCACCCAAATCCTTACTTTCCTAAGAAAAGCCCTTCCCCAAACATCATTTGATCATGTGGCTCCTTCCATCACTAGACAAGTGCCCTACTTTCTATTATTCATCCAATACAATCCCAATGTCATAGCTCACATTCCCACACCTACATTCATAGACTCCATTCCCCCTATCGACACCATCATTGATAATCATTTTAAGGAGTCTCCCTTGAATAATCATTAAGCCATGGATTATCCCATATCCTCATCTTACACTTTCCTCACCTTTGAACCCCTAGAAGATGACATTTAGCTATCCCCACCATTACCAGTCACTAATTAAATCACCTCATTACTTCATTCAACCATACCCATACTACCCCTTTCTCACTCCACAACCTATATTAACGCATGATTCGCCCCATGACATGCTACAGTTACCACAATGCCAATTCACTCTACCATCATTCTTCATATTATCTTATGAATCACCATCCTTTCTTCCCATTCCTTGAGACATCATACCACGACACACACCAATGAAAATAATTAAAAACCAATGAAAAGAATTTAAAAAAACCATTTTTATAGTTTCAAAAAATGGATATTCATTTCAGGAATATTCCAGAAACGGATATCCGTTTTGGGAATATTCTAGAAACGGATATTCATTTCCTGCAACTATAAAAATGGTTTTTGAAACCACAAAACAGATATCCATTTTAAAATGAATATTTTTAACATGCTTATGAAAGTCAAAGTTAGCCAATTCGTGAATTTGGCTAAGTAAAGACACGATTTTTTTTCCATTGCCATTGTTTGGCCTGCGATGATCCTACCCATACCCTTTAAATGATTTAAAAAGTATACTTTATAATAAGTGTTAAATAATGGGGAGATATAAGTGAATAAAAAGGTATACTTCATATTATAAAGTTAAGTCACAACTTTAAGTTGTATGGCTAGGAGATGGGTGCCCATGGTGATATAGGGGACATGGAGTAATAAAATAATAAAATAAATCTCCCTCCTTTTTGGGCGTTGGGTTTGAGCAGAGTTATAAAAAGACTTTAAGACTTCATTTTGCACTCTCTCTGACTTTTGGAAAATATATTTGTCTGAGAAAATTTATGAGCACTAGCTTAGGGTTTGAAATGGAGTTTTGCAGGGACGTAGCCCTCTGTGAGACTGTCTTCTTCGTGCTTGAAAGATAGCATCAGGAAGGACTGTTAGGAGCTTCATACAGAGGCTTCGCTTGTGCTTTCATGGCTTTCTTTGATGGAGTTTCATTGTGAAAAATATCTGATTTTTGATAGCAGTTGTTACATTGGTTTGGAGGAGAGATTTTCAGTGTTTTAATGTGGGTTTATGAGCTGCATGCTAAACCCCTTGTTGGGTCGTACATATCCCTACCTGGTCGTACCAATGTATGTGTTGATATCTTGTTGTTGATAGTATAAACCTCCTATTTGAGCGATTATCCTTGAGGGATTCTTGTGTGTTATTGCAGACTTATATCATACAAATATCAAAGTTCTTTAGAGCAGAATTTCGGTGTTCATGAAGCTACAACCTGGCCATACACCTCATACATGGGCATGGGTTTGCTACTGATGAAACGCCTAGGGTTTGGGCTAAAGAATATGCTCTTCATTGGCACCTAGGGTTAGATATATTAGTCCAGCGATTTGTTGAAGGAGATCAGTCATGTGTTAGGTTATTTGGACTAATTTTATAATGCATATAATGCTACTGCAACTACAGCCAATTTATGAAGTTAAAGTTTGTCATCTAGGTATGTGTTTATAATTCATATTATGCAATCTTAGCAATTGGGTCTTTGTTCATTTATGCAATAGGGTTTTAGATTTTCTGGGTATTCGTTGCATGTTCATATTTCATTGTATTTATGCAAAAAACAAACATGCAAAACCAAAAAACCCTTTCTGTAACTTCTATCTAGTTCTAAAAGACCACACTCTAATAAAAATAACACTATTAAGAAAATTAAAAAAAATTTACAAACAGGGCAGATCATTACATTCCAATCCGTAGAGATTTTCGTTATAGAACATAAGTGGGGTCTTTGGGATAAAGCATCAGCCACAACGTTGTTATTCCCCTTCATGTATTCAATATCAAAATCATAGGCTTGTAGCTTGCTCACCCACTTTTTGTTGTCTATAACTCAAATTTTTTTTGATTTAAGAAGAATTTCAGACTGTTATGATCGGTCTTGACAATAATTCTTTTATCATGGACTGTGAAATATCATGTCTATAAATAAATCTTCCACAAACTAGGTATTGTCTAAACTTAGTCAGTGCATGCATAATGGCTAGCATTTCTTTATCATAAATAGAATAGCTTCTTTATGTTTCTTTAAGCTTGTGGCTCTGAAAAGCTATTGGGTGTTTTCTTTGCATTAACACTACTCCGAATACCCTGTCCTGAATCATCACATTCTAATTCAAATGGAAGAGAGAAGTCGGCAAGAACTCATTATTTCTGTAAGTTTATTGAAGCCCTATTGTGCTTCACCATCCCATGAGAATGCCCCTTTTTTTGTCAAATCTAACAGTCGTGTAGTTAGTTTTGAGAAACCTTTGATGAATCTTCTATAGTAGCTATAGAGTCCTAGGAATCGGCCACAACGTTGTTCTTCCCTCCATGTATTCAATACTTTTGTTCTCTATCATTCAAAGCTTTTTGATTTAAGAAGAATTTCATACTAGTATGATCGTCTTGACAATAAATCTTCCACAAACTAGGTATTGTCTAAACTTAATCAGTGCATGCATAATGGCTAGCATTTCTTTATCATAAATAGAATAGCTTCTTTTTGTTTCTGTAAGTTTGTGGCTCTCAAAAGCTATTGGGTGTTTTCTTTGCATTGACACTGCTCTAATACCCTTTCCCGAAGCATCACATTCTAATTCAAAGGGAAGAGAGAAGTCGGGAATGGCTAACACTAGGCAAGAAATCATTATTTCTTTAAGTTTATCAAAGGCCTTTTGTGCTTCACCATCTCATGAGAATGCCCTTTTTTTGTCAAATCTGACAGTCGTGCAGTTAGTTTTGAGAAACCTTTGATGAATCTTCTATAATAGCTACAGAATCCTAGGAACCCCCCTTAAGTGTATTAATGTCTTTGGTCAAGGCCAGTCTATTATCGCTCTGATTTTCTCCTCATCTACACTCACTCCTTGGGCATTGATCTTATGCCCTAAGTATAAAGATTTTGATCATCCCAAATTTGCATTTTGATGCCTTGGCAAATAACGAGTGTTGTTCAAGGATTCCCAATACTTCCTCAATATGTCTTAGGTGGTCTTCCCAAGTTCTACTATAGATCAGGGTATCATCGAAGAATACCAAAAGGAATTTTCTTACTTACTTACTAAATGTGTGATTCATACATGATTGGAAAGTGGTTGAAGCATTGGTAAGTCTGAATGGTAAGAATAAGAATTCAAAATGCCCAAAATGGACACCTAAACGTTGTTTTGCGAACATCCTCTTGCCTCATTCTTATTTGATGATAACTGGAGTGGTAGATCAATCTAGAGAAATATTTGGCACCATGTAGTTCATCAATCAATTCGTCCACCCTGTATGGGGTATCAGTTCTTTATGGTTTTCTTATTAAGTGCTCTATAGTCTACACACATTCTCATAGTTCCATCTTTATTTTTCAATAATACAATAGAAGAAGCAAAGGGACTAGAGCTTGGTTGTATGTGTCCCATTTCTAGCAATTCCTTAACAGTTTTCTTAATTTCTTCCTTGTATTTTCTTGGGTGACAATATGGTGTGGTAATGACGGGTTTAGCCCCTTCTTCTAAATCTATGGTGTGTTCAAAGCCTCTCTTAGGGGGTAGTCTTGGAGGAATATCACTAAAAACCCTTTTATGCTTGTCTAGAATTGGTTGGATATCAATGTGAGTGGTTCTTCCCTTGGATGAGGATCTATCTAGATCAAACACTGTGCTACCCATTCGACTTGCCCATGCCTAATGGCTATTTCCATCATTTTCGATGATACAACCCTAGGAGACCCATCTGATAGACCTTGTAGTACCACTTGCTTCCCGTCATGTTGGAAACATAGCTCCATCTTTTGGAAGTCTTAATAGTATTTACCTAATGATCGTAACCATTGAATGCCTAATACATCTGTGTCACCCATGTTTACTACATAGAAGTCTTCCCTTATTTGGTGTCTTTCTAAAGTAAGAGTGAGTTGATTTATCCTTTGTGTACAAGGGGTAGTGTAACCATCAACGATCACTACTTTGAACCCTTCAAAGTTTTCAGCTTGAAGTTTCATCCTTGTTACTAAACCCTCATCTATAAAGTTATGTGTTGCACTGCTATCCACTAATATAGTTACCTTTTGGCCTTGTAACACACTATGAATCCTAAAAGGGTGATATTTTGGTGCACCAGAGATTTGTTGCCAAAGTACTATTTGCCAACTCTTCTTCATCTTGTTTCCACTTCTTCCTTTCAAGTTCAGTTTCTTCTTCCTCCAATTCCTCTTCCGTCATGGCTTCTAGGTTGTGCACTTGTCACTTTTTTGGACATTGATGACCCTGTTCCCATTTTTCTTTACATCTAAAACATAAACCTTTCCTTCGAAGCTCATTTCTTTCTTCTGTCATATTGGATCTAGGAGGCCATGCCTTTGGTTGCCCAACTCTTTTGTAAGAGGGTTGATTTGACCTAGATGGGGCATCCTTGGAATAGGTATTGTTCTTTGTTGTTGTAACCTCTAATCTTAATGCTTTTTGGATTGCATCTTGGAGAGATGGTGGATCAAGAGCGCCCACCAAGCCACGGAGTGACTCCGTCAATCCTTCTATAAATAAGTAAGCCTTCCTTCATCAATACCTGACACCATAATTGAAATTCTTTGGAACTCGGCCACATAATATTCTACGGATCCCCGTTGTTTTAATTGTGTTAATTCTTTGAAATGCCTTTGGAGATGCTTTTGATCAAATTGATTTATGAGTCTGTGAAAATTCATCATATGTCACATCTTGGTGTCCCTGTATGACAATCCCATGATGCCACCACTCGTGTGCAATCCCTTCTAAGTGTAGAATGACAAATTGGATAGCATCATCTTTAGTCATGGGGCTAAGGGTAAAATATGTATCTAGTTTTTGGATCCATGCTCGTGCAATGATCTTCCTCAAACCATCAAAATTGGGAAGAGTTGTCTTACTTACTCTATGTTGTAAATCTTTGTTGGGCTGCCTTCTTTCCTTTTTTGAGGTATTTCTTGTTCTCACATTACAATATTCTCTAAGTGAAATATCTCTTCTAAGGTTAAGGTCAATTCTTGAATATGCTTCCACACATTCATCAATGTCATTAGCTGCCCTGTTGGGTTGTTCTTTTGCTCTTGGTTGCTCTTCTCTAGGTAAGAACGTAGGCCTTGTTAGCCTAGCTGATGATCTCAATGGAGTTTTATTGTTATTCTCAGAATGGTTGGAATTAACATCTCTTCCATTGATCTGGTTAGGCCTAAGAGTATTCATTGTATTGTAAATGTTTTCAAGTGCTTGGAGAAGCAATTATGATGTCTTCCCTTGTTGCTCCATAAAAGCCCACAATTTATTTCCTAGGTTAACCTAATGATCGTCCATTTTACTACTTTTACTTTGGCTACTACTTGCTTCTAGTTTTCTATTTTCCCTATCTAAGGCCCATTGAGCTCTTTGGCTTAATTGCATACACTATCTTTGATCCATAGGATGGCAGGATCAAAGCTCTAATACCACTTGGAATGTCCCTTTTTGGGATATTCCTGATTTCTTAACCTGCAAGCAATGATAATCACTAGAAATGATATTAGATATATTAAAGCTCAAGAAATTATTATAAAATTTAGTTCATCACATCATAGCATCATTAATATTCATATGAATACATCATAACATAATTAATAATGAGATAAAGACATCATAGCATAAACAACATGTGATTTAATCTGTCTGAACACAATCCCTCAAAGCCAATCGCATAATGAATTCCTTAGGAATACTTGTAGCTACCAATCCACCTTGGAGGGCCAACCTCCTTGATCAAGCTCAAGAGGTCCATCCTCTTTGATTAGGCTCAAGAGCATAGAAGGGCCATCTTTCTTATCCATTGGCCGACTTGATGAGAGCATGAGAGGACCCTCCTCTTCATCTCTTGTGAACTCGGAAGGGCCATCCTTCCTACCTGCAAACATCTCCCTGAATTCAATCGGATTGCTTAGGAATTTGTTAGATGGTTGATATAGTGTTTCTCTTGGTGGATTTCATATATATATATATATATATATATATATATATATATATATATATATATATATATATATATATATATCACTGTTAATATATTCCCTGCAGATTTATCTCTGCCAAAGATATATTTCTTGTTGATCACTTAATGTCTTCAATGGTCTTTGGACCTTTGTTTTATACCCTTCATAACAAGGAATCACACCTCTTAAACATAACTGATGCCTTTATACAACCATCGTTGCCCTTTGGTTAACATTAGTTAATGTTTCTTGTTTCCTTTTTTTGTTCTCTAGTGCCTTTTGTCACCTAGCACTGGCTTTTATCTTTTTATGGCTACCGGTGGGTTTTTTGTTTTTCTAATCTCTAGTCTAACAAGTTGGGGGCAAGACTTAAAATTTATATAGGCCTTGTATTAATGGGATGTTAGTCAAAAAGAAAGATAATAGACAAGGTAAATGGAGCCCACCAAAAGAACCTCTAAAATGTTAACATTGATAGAGTTTTTAAGGGTAATTATGGGTCCTATCCTGGTAGGTTTTATTCTTCAAGATTATGCGTGTTCCTTTATTAAAGGTGGTTCTATTAAACTTGGGCATGAAATAAATAATGAAGCAGAATAGGAAGTAATCATTGCAAGGATGGCTCTAGCCTCAACAAAAAGGTGTCACAATGTTGTAGTTGAAGAAGAAGACTCTTTGAATGTTATTAATGGATTAAATAAGCAAAGAGGCCGAATTGAAAGCTCAATTCTCTTCTTGAGGAAGCCATTGATGCAAACCAAAATTTAAAAAAAAAAACATATTTTTGCCCTACCCCCCTTTACATCATTAGAAAGCTCTAACGTTGAGGTGTTCAAAAAGACCCAAAAAAAAGGGTAGACTGATAGTTGTTCAATAAGTCATGTTTTGTTGGTTGCACGAATGTGGCATCACATGATTTGTTGCTTTTTAGACATTTCATTCAATTATAAGTACTTATGTTCAACAATTGGTCATATTCTGATATACATGTGGAATAACTAGCATAGCTATCTTTAGAAAAATCTATGTAAAAGACGTCGAGATATCATTCTCAAGGTGTCTATTACATTTAAATCACATATCCACTCAAAAATAGGCGCCAGAGAATGATATCTCTCTGCCTATTTTACATAGATTTTTCAAAAGATAAATATGCTAGTTTAAATTTAATGTAATTATATTAATTTTATAAATTTATTTATTTTGTAATTGTATTAATTTTATAAGTTTATTTATTTTATAGGTTTTATAATTTTGTAAATTTAATTAAATTTTTGGCTAACTAAAAAATTTATTGAACATGAAGGCCTTCCCTAAGGGAGATGATGTTAATTTTTTTATAACCCAGCTACAGATTAATTGCACAATAAATTCACAGAATAGAACCTCTATCTGATTTATAACAATTAATACTCTGGGTTAAATAACAACAAATAACAGTGGAAGCAAAAATAACAAAAAGCCATACACAAAGAGACAATAACACAGATATAACCAGGAAACCCCAATATGGGGAAAAAACCTGCAAATGTTGGATCTTCTATTCAACCTCAACAACAACCTTTCCACACATAATACAATACCATGTTGCTATAGCAATCTTACATATATAGCCCTACTGATGCAAGAGAAAAGAAACTTGCCTGGCAAGATAAAAGAAACTTTCCTTGCAAGAGAAAAGAAACTTGCCTTGCAAGACAAAAGAAACTTTCCTTGCAAGACAAAAGAAACTTTCCTTGCAAGAGAAAATAAACTTTCCTTGCAAGACAAAAGAAACTTTCCTTGCAAGACTTGGCTTTCCTTACACATAAAATCACTCTTGGTGTTATCTCCACCTCACAACTAAAGAAACATTCTATTAATAAAATAGAAATCATGCTGTTGCTAAATATCCAACTCGAGTTGCCCTTAAGCAACTTCCACCCTCCACACGGGCCCACTTTCCAAGCTACAAAAAATCAACAGATAAACCCCCTGGCTTTGCCCATCAATAGTTAGTGTTGTCTGAGACGGATGCAAGATGATCAAAATCATCTTGCCCACTCATTTTCGTCAAACCATTTGTGGACATTTGACAAAGTTTCATTCAACAAAGTCACGGGAAAACCCTGAAGGATTTTTTTCGCCTATTTCTGCAAAAAGTTTACTATGCACAATAGGGAGTAGTTGCCAGTTTTTTTTCCAATCAGTAGAGTCACTAGTTTGTTTTAACGCCATTCTTCCCACATTTATACTATGTTGTAATGTGGTGTGATTGTATTAGTTTGATTGGCTGGGATGTCATAAGCCCCCATCCTCCTGTGTATCACCCTGTGTATTAATATTGTTACTTGGTTGTAAAGAAAATGAATCGGCCAAAGGTTCCCACTAAATGTGTATAAAGCTGGATATTGCACACATCTATGGGAATGTGGGTATATAATTTAAGGTTGATATGTGTTATATATAGTAATAATATGTCACCTTACCAATGACATTATTATTCCTTATAACCTTTGCATAACATCCCATTATCTATTTACTATGTAATGGGGATATTATGTATAAATCTTCTAAAAATTTAGAATGTACGGTTTAGATATAAATTTAAAAGATTTCGTGCACTTCCAAAATTTATGAGCTTCGTCCACTTCATTGATCCTCCAGATCTAAGTATATTGCTATTACTTAAATTATGGTCATGTATGTTGTCTTCCTTTTTAACACCAATAGTGGAGTGCTTTTAAATGTCCTTTATCACATGCACTTCATCGCAAGATCATCTTCTAGGTCAAAATTAAAGATTTTAAGAAAAACTCTTACAAGGATCACTAAAAAAATAAACAAATAATAGGCCTATAATTTTAATGATGTGTCGCCTTCTTTTAAGTAGGAGTGTAATTACATCCTTATTAAATATTAACTATTAAAATATATATATTATTTTCTTTATATATTAATTTTATATATAAAATTTCAATAATAAATATAATTATATTAGTTATTATATATGATATATAAAGTAGATACAATTAAACTATTAATAAATATTTAATATACATATATGATTTATAATATAATATTATTTTTAAAATATAGTAAATAATTTACCTTATATAAAATTATACTATATAACAATAAATATAATAATATTAAACATTATATATTATATATAAAATAATGCATCAGGGCATATATTAAAGGTCTCAACATGGTTTTTTTTTAAATAATTATAAATAATGATTGTAGAATTTCAAAGTTTTAATGGTAAAAATTGTATACTCGTATCTTTTAATATTATTTATATAATATTTATGTGTGAGTAGAGAGAGTCAATCAAGAAGATTTTTTTGCCCTCTAAAATTGCAAGTATAGTTGACTCAAACCCCTTATTCTGCTACATTTCACTTTCTATATCCGTAGAAGCCCGAAACTAGAGCTAAAGCATCATTTTGCTCCGTCGTTGCCTATTGTTTCTTTAGGGGCATCTTAAAGTCATTTTTTACATCCAAGCTCTAACATAGGTACACCAAGATATGCTCTTCGGTGTGAGGATTCGTCACCGTAATATTAAGACTGGATACTACCCTCTTTCCCTTTAAAATCTATAATATTTATTACTAGCACTTGCACTCTTTGGAGGTTTAAGGGATACACTGATAGGATATTCATGGAAAGAGTCAATAAATTAAATAATACATAAATAGATGTATAACAATAAACTTATACATGCTTTAAGTACAAATAAATATGTTATTCAACAAGTTCTAAGATTCATTTGTAATAGGTACATTCGTTCTATGAACGTAAATAGTCCCCATGTCGTTGCATGATCAAAGATTAGTATCGATGTTGCATCGAACAAAATTCCATAAGAGTTTCTTTTCTTCTTTGTAATAAAAATTCCCTTTTGCAACTGTTGTAATTCCTATGCACAAAAACATAATGTTTTTAGTCCAAAATCATAATTTTTAATCATTTTCTTATGAATGAAAACCAAGCAATAAAAAATAAATTCTTCAAAAGGTGGACAATTCTTGAGGTTTTTTTTTTTTTTGGTCATCAATTGTTGATCTGTATAAGATAAACAATGTAATTGATTAGTTTTTAAAAAGAGGATAATCAAAGATTAGAAAAAATATGATTATTTCTTATTTGAGGGATCTTGCAAGTAATTGTACATCCCTGGAGTTACTGTTGTGAGAGCAATTGTAGGTGAGCTTCTTCTTTCTTTTTGATATTGTTGTAGGGATTTTTTTTTCATTAGCAGTGGAGTAGCAGTTGAAAGAGTCAGCTTTGGCACACACATGGACCCTCTCCTTGCCATGGGGTGAACCTCCACGTCACTCTCTCTCTCGTGGAAGTAGCCAGTCGAGAGGAGGTGAGAAATGGGGGCGATTTGGCTCGCTTGAGAGATGGACTTCACAAAAAGTGGTCGACCGGTACTAGGGCCTTTCTTGTGCGCTAATTATATTCCGGTGTTTTGTGACCATTGTTAAAATAACTATATGACCCAAAAGGGTCACTAGTCACCATTCTTCTGTTAGGATTCCTAAGGTTCCAACGTTGTGTAGGTTGACTGTTGTTGTCGCTTCTTTCAATTTGACATTGTTGTTCGAACTGTTGGATGATAGCTTGTGTTTGACTACTTGAAATTTCAGTTATCTCAATTGGTTGTAGAGGATTTGCCATAACCTAAATAAAAAATGCATCCACAAAAATGTTAATTTCATGGATGAGAAAAGTGTTAAGTGTACATACTATCTTTGGGAACCACCAACATAAAAATTGTAGGTGCATTCATTATGCTTAATCATGGTTCTCATAACTAACTTTTTTTTTTGCATATAAATTACAAATCTTAAACACACATTAAATATACTTTTGACTATATTTTTATTTTTTTCTATAAGTATATATAACTCATTGAAGTTAAATAAGAGTAATTGAGACTAATAAATACATATTTAAAATTTGGAAATAAAGTTAATAATTGTCAGCTTGAAAAAGTTCTATTCTTTCCCAAAAACAAAAAGAATGCTAAAAAAAAAGACTTCATTTTTTAGCTCCCAACTCTATGAAATAGCAAAACATGGGGTTTCAATTTTTCTGCACTTAAAGCAATTACACAAACAAATTATATATATACTAAGACATTACCTCGAAATAGACAAAAAGTTTAATAGTTTAATTTTGACATTATACTTTATATATCACATAAATAAATAAATATATGTAATATTATATATGCAATTATATTATATAATATGTTTTTATTAGAGAAGATAATTTAAGTATTGGTTTTGGCAATCTTTTCATTACATGCAATGTGAAAAAACACTATTTTTAAGTTTGTAAATTAAAGTTGTATATATTTGTTGATATTTTTTTCTTTAGTTATAAGGAATTATCAATGAAGTTAGTTTGGAAGATTTTTTTGTATGATAGGTATACATATAAGTTTTTTTAACATAACAAAGCTATCAAAGGTATGATAAATAATTCTTACTATTCCTAAAGTAGTGACATGTGAATGAAGATTTTTAAGACAAAACATAATAAAAATATCCCATGAACAACACTAACTAGCTCCATTCTTTCACCTAATAAAAAACCCTAATTTTAAAGCCCTAGGCCTACCATGGGACAATACAATAACAAGGAACCCCAAAACTTCATTGAAATCATACGATTTTCAAAGAATGTTTTAGAAAAAGTAGAATTGTGTGCTTTATTATTTGCAGTAAAAAACGGTCACCATATATAATTATTTTATAGCAAAACCTGAGCGTACATCTCTTTCATTTAAGAGTCAATTTTGGCTAATAAAAATAGAACAGATATTTATCACTTTTTAGTGTGTGGATGAGGTGCAAAATTGCTATTGACTGTTTAACCATTGAAGTGGATGATATTTAAATAAAGCCACATGTCTAAATTAAAGAAAATTACTGATGCACTTACCACGTGTAACTATAACTAAACGGATATCATTCATACCCAAATTGAGTTTTTGTTTGTAACAATGATGCCTTCTGATTACATCAACCATACTTGCTAAATTAGGGTCTTTGGTGCAATTGAAAATGGCAATATGATTGAATTTTGACAATTGGTTGGTGGTAATCATTATTGACTACCCCATAGATATAAATCAATTTGTGTTTGATGTAATCTAACAAGAATGAACACAAAATGGATTGACTACCCTCCAATCTACCTACACCTTGAGCACATTCATTTCCATCTCCCTTATACATTGTTCAAGATACTGTCTGTCATGCCCACATTTTCCTTGTGGTCACAACACACATCGCACGTGTCATAGCCACATCTATCATGTGGTTATGACACGAGATATGAAAAACTTTTCTCACACTGTCCTAAAAACCCCTTTCGCATGCGTACGCATGCTCAACGGTGTTCTCTCATGGCGAAACACTATTCTCATCGCGGAATACAAGTACAATGGCGTGCAACCAGAAGCATATAGATCAACAAGAGGGTCTATACAATGCTGCTAACGTCATTGCAAGAGTGAGATTACCAAAGTTCTTCAATCGAATCCTCGGCAATGTTCGGTAGCAGAATGCCTTACGGTGTTAGTGGGAATTACGCTGCACTCATTTACGCCCGTGGTTCGCTGATAGAGGAACCACTCCCCACGACGCCTTGTTCCGACTAACCGGCTAGTGATCTCGCCTATTTAGTCATTTTTCAGCCAGGCACGGTTGTCTGTCTCCTCTCTTGTTTCCTGAAACATACCCCTCCTATGACTTAGCATTTTCAACAAGGCGGTTTGGTTGCCCTCTCTTCCCTTTCCACAAGTTCTTAAGTTGGATTATATCTTTATCGCCCTTACCTTAACTATCTCTTAGTTCATTTAGTGTGTTTATATTTCGGTCTCTCTCTCTCTTTCATTTTCTATACTTTCTTTATGTGCATCCTGTCCTTTCTTCGTGATTTACGTCAATCAGGGTTATTACTGCAGCTATTGTTGATATTAAACCTAATTTCAGGATGATCTCGGTCACAAAGGCTGGTTTACTATTTCGCTGGACTTGGTCTCCTAATCTTCCGCGATCTAGGTTCCTCCTCTTCGTAAATACTTAGTCAACTTGTTCCTAAGCACAATTGACAGAAGGGTCCGTCAACTTAGTTCTCTTATCCCGTGTGAGAAAGGTCGCGCATTTTTCTCCTCTGTGTTTTCCAATGTTAGTTTTTCCTTCTTCGGAACCTCTTACAGGTTTACATATGAGATCGTTTGCTACAGTTGAGGTTAATATGGCCACATGGATAGTTAGTGGTGGCTTCATAAGTTTATTTCCAGTGTTCTTTTGAGCAAGAGTTGTGTAATTTTCCTCTTCATTTTTCGGGTGATTATTAGTACGTTAACAGTTGAAACTTCCGAGAAACTCTTTCCTGAGTATCACCGAATATTCCTAAACTCTCTTTACATTATAATTTTATTTTCTCTTGTTTAGAATTACTGTTGTTACTGTTACTCTTAATTACGATTCATACACTGATTGTAATTCGTATGACGTTGTCAATAGATGTAGGTGGATCACCACTTTATAAAACTCTGTTCATGGTAATATATCTTCTTTGGTTGTTGTGTTCAACACTTAATAACATCTATATATATATATATTTAGATATATATATATATAGATATATATATATATATATATATATATATATATATATATATATATATATATTTTATATCCATGAGACATAGTTTATAACGATCTTAAACGAGGGCCCAATAAATTGGTTCAAAGATTCACTCCTATATATATATATATATATATATATATAATATATTTATTTTAATGTCTATATAATGGACAAATTGGTTTCCCACAACTTATATACCTATATATATATATATATATATATATATATATATATATATATATATATATATTATATATATATATATATATATATATATATATATATATATATATCTACAGATATATAATCATTATTATAATATATCTATATAGCTATATACATAGACATATATAGTATATATATATGTCTCTATATATAAAGCTATATAAAAATAAACTGTATTTATATTACAAAAACACCATTCATATGTTAGGGCTCAAGCCCTAACATTTTTGTATTGCTTTAGACTCACAGCAGGCGGCGGCCATGGGCGGCGGTGGCCGCAGAGGAGCAGGGTCGGGGGTGGCCGCAGAGCGGCGGACGAAATTCCGTGGTGGCCGCAGAGCGGCAGACAAGATTTCGCGGTGGCCGCAGAGCGGCGGGAAGGTTTCGCGGGAGGCATAAGGGTTTGGAGGGGGGGGGAGATGTGGAGTGGGGCGGAGCCCCACCCACATTCCCATGACGTGGGGGTGTGGGTGGGGCTCCGCCCCACTCCACACCTCCAAATGTATTAACAATCCTGCGGTGGGGTTTACTCCCCACCGCCCAATATAAAAATTCGACTGTGTTTTTTTTTAAACCGCGGCTTACATTTGGTCCGCCATTTCTCACAACATTAAAATATATATATATATATATATATATATATATATATATATATATATATATATATATATATATATATATATATATATATATATATATTCATATGTATATATATATATATATATTTATAAATGAGTATATAATTAGAGATATATATAAATAAATATATATATATATATATATATTATATATATATATATATATATATATATATATATATATATATATATACATATATATATATATATATATATATTTATATTGATATTTCTCCGTCAATTTCATAAAAATGATAAGTTATTTTCAATTTCACTATTATTCTGGAAAATGATAATTACTCAAAGTATGAAATATATATATATATTTCTATATATATATATATATATTTAAATTTATTTATATATAAAAATATTCTTATATGTGCTTAACTATTTCCTAAATTTCTCAATTTCACTACTTAATGCATTTTCTCCAAATCAACCTGTTATAAAGAAATTGTCATAACTAGTAGATATAATTATATATATACATATGTATATATATATATATATATATATATATATATATATATATATATATATATATATATATATATATATATATATATATATATCCCAAGTTCACTTAATTGATAGAAATGGTAACTAGCTATCCCCTTATTATAATTATAATTTTCCATTTTCATAAACATTTAAGACTTCATAACTTTATAACAGATTATATATTTACATGCTAGATTTCCTCTAATCCTTCTAAATTAACAGAACCCATTAATATGGAGAATAACTCAAATATTTTAAACTGTCTTTTCCATTTTAACATTGAAAAGAAAATTAGCATTTCAACTAGTGAAGCAATTCCAAACTTTCAAATGTAAACAACTCAGATTAAGTTGCAAAAACGAACTTATTCTTTTCAGTAATACTTGAAACACAAAAATTGCTATTGAACAAAGGTTGCAAACATCAACTTAAAAATTTAAGCACATTCATATTACAGTTTCTCAATCATGAATACCAACTTCCCAGATATGAACTTTCTCCTCCCAAACAGTATACAACTGAAAACTTATGACAACCAATAAAATCCAATAATAACAAGATCAGGGAGGTGATTTTCTTCACTCCCAGATTATCATTAAATTACAACAATAACAAGAGAGGTGTTCTCTCTTCATCTCTATGAAATGAACCAGGCCTAATTCCCATGACAAGAAGCTAATCTGTTTCTTCATAAATAGCCAACCAGAAGCTCCAAGAGAAAAACCTGCGTATCAAAGACAAACAAAGAAGACAATACCACTTGTCTAGCTCTCCTCCCTACCGTAGACCCGCAAGAGGGTCACCCCCGAGCTAGGGAGACCATACTCACACCTGGGTACTCAAACACTCCACTTCACAACAGAAACAACAACAATCCCAAAGCACACCTACACCCGTGGCTATTTTACACAATACGGAAACTCAATTACAGTGAGTTTCACAAGGGGCAGGAGAGTGGATACACTCGACTCCAGAGTGTCACCCTGACAGATAAATGAACTCATATAAATTTCTCTTGGTCTCAACCAAGTGTGATCACAAGTTGTAAGAAATCTGTATATGACTCTCAAGTCAAAAATACAGTCACAAATACATGCCCTCAAGGCTTTCAACATCCCAAAAGATGGAACAGGTATGCACCCGAGGAGGATCTCTCCTCCCCAACCCCAAACTTGATGAGCATTTCTCCCAAGTGGGAGACGCTCTGTCAAACACCCGACAAGAACCCCCACAGAAAAACAAATTTAAACACATATTTCACACACATTTCATACACATTTCAGTTCTACCAAAACAAAGATAAAATTCAGACCAACCTTGCAAAGCCCTCCTGGAATGAAGTTGTTGCAGAGTCCACAGAGTTCACTTCCAAGCTTAGCCACCAACTCCCTCTCCCTTCTCTATCTTCCAAACTAACTTCTCTATTTTTTGGTAAGGCCAAAGATGAAAGATTTTCCCCAAAATTCAACTAACTCCCTCTCATCCCAAAATTTGAAAATAAATAACCCAAAATTCTCTTTCTTTCTAATTTTGAGAAATGGGGAAGTGACACTTGTCACCTCCTCACCCTTCCCAAAAATCACTATTCTGTCCAGGTGGCTTATGTCACTCTCCATTCCCAAGGGTACTCCTTATTCCTTTCATGTGACTCCACTTTCTCATGGGAAAAATAAAAAAAAAGAGTTAAATGGGAACAAGACAGGTGACCCATGCCTCTTTCTCCTTTCTTCACATGGGTGTCCCCATAGTACATGGGGGAATCTTACTAAAGAAGAGGTAACTTTTACTAATGGATGGCATCTCTTATCTAGGGAAAAGTAGAGGGGATGGGTTGAGTGTTGGTACAACCCATCATGTCCCCTCCTACCTCCAATTTTCGCCACTTAACTTCAGGGAAAGGTTAAGTTGACTAGATGGAGGTTACTCAAGGGTTACCCATGCCAAATGGGCCCCTGGACCCATGGGGTAGAACCCAGGGTCAATTTTAACCCATACAAGACACCCCAGGTCAAGGTAAAGCACAAGAAAAAGGGCCTCATAATTTAAAGAAAAATAGAAATTTCAAATTCAATCTCTTAACAACACTTACTTATAAAAATAATGATACATGAGGGTAACCTAACCCACTCGACCATACGAAAGACCACATTACATCAAGACATCAAACACAAAGAGATCTTGGTTCTTCGTGGAACCAGATCGGCTTAACAGGGAATAACAATTAACAAGGTGTGGAATGATCTCCGAAATCTGTGGTTTGATTAGTAGTCCCTGCACACTCAATTACAAGATCAGTAACCACATAAATTCATCATAGCCGAAGCAACTTAAATAACACATGCATTCTCATGCCTTAGTACAATTTAACATAATTAAAAAAATCATATTACAATTTTCCATCATCCCTAATTCATTTTTCTGAAAAGTAACTTATCCAAACATCACCCAATTAGTTTTTCCGAAAACATAATAAAGTTAAATAGTCTGACAAATTCCGGGAATTGCTATCCCACAAATATGAAAGTAACAATAACAGTACTGTAAATAGTCATAACAATAGTAGTAAAAAGGGCGGTCCTCACATCCTCTCCCCCTAAGACGGTACTTCCTCCTGGAAGTCGTCAAAAAGGTGAGGATACAGGGTCTTCAATCTCTCTGCATCTTCCCATGTTGCAGTGACTTCGTCGTATAAGTCCCATTGGACTCTAACCTGGTCCAGCTCTCGACCTCGAAGGGCCAGCGTCCGTCGAGCCAATATGCGAATTGGCTCCAACGCCAGTTGTCCGTCTGCCTCTACCTGAAGAGCACTCCAATCCAACACATGAGATAAGTCAGAAATATATTGACGTAAAACTGATACATGAAATACATCGTGGATACGTGACAGGCTAGGTGGCAAGGCTAGACGATAGGCTACTGGTCCTATCCGCTCCAAGATTTCGAAAGGTCCTACAAATCGAGGTGCGAGTTTAGAGCCTTTTCCGTAACGGATTGGACTTTTGTGCGGCCGCACTCTCAAAAATACTCTTTCCCCCACAGAGAAGCTTCGGTCTGTCCTTTTTGCATCGGCATACTTTTTCTGCCTGTCCTGTGCTTCCAGAAGCCTCTGTCTTATCTGTTTAACTTGCAGTTCCATATTCTGAACTATCTCTGGGCCGATGACTGTTCTGTCCTCTATACGATTCCAACTCAAAGGTGTTCTGCATGGTCTGCCATATAATGCCTGGAAAGGAGGCATACCCAACGAGCTATGATGCCCATTATTGTAGGCGAATTCAACTAGATACAGGTACTCCTCCCATCTAGACTGGTGGTCCATCACATACATGTGAAGCATGTCTTCTAACACCTGATTAACTCTTTCTGTTTGTCCATCGGTTTCCGGATGATATGCAGAACTGAAGTTGAGCTGTGTGCCCAACGCCTGATGTAAGGCTTTCCAGAACGATGAAGTGAATACGGAGTCTCTGTCAGATATAATGCGGCGAGGTACTCCATGAAGTCTAACAATCTGATCAAGAAACACCTTTGCCACTGATGGTGCATTGTACGTTGTACATATTGGTGAAAAATGTGCCACTTTGGTCAGCTTGTCAACTGTCACCATAATAGCATCATGGCGACGTGATGACATAGGTAGACCAACGATAAAATCCATAGAAATGGTATCCCATTTCCATTCAGGTATCTCGTGAGGGTACAACAGTCCCGCTGGATGCTGATGTTCGGCCTTGACCCTCTGACATTCCAGGCAACGAGCAACAAATTCAGCAATGTCACGCCTCATCCCAGCCCAATGATAAAGCTGTCGTAAATCAGCATGCATCTTCTTCACTCCTGGGTGTGCTGCGTAGGGTGCTCTATGAGCCTCTGATAGGATTACTGTACGAAGATTACCCGCATGGGGTACATAGATGCGTTGCCGATGTCGAAGCATTCCATCAGAATCAAGGGTATATCCTAAAAATTTGCCCTCAAGGGCCTTCTGATTTAGTACTGCCTGCTGCACTTCAAGAAACCATTCGTCCTCCGGCAGATGCTGTAAGATGCGATCCTTCAAGTCCATCTTCAAGGTCAGGGTCTGGATCTCGTGGCGTCTTCGACTCAAAGCATCAGCGACCACGTTCTCCTTCCCTTTTATATAATGGACATCGAAGTCATATTCGCATAGGAATTCCATCCAACGTCGTTGGCGGGCGTTCAAATTAGGCTGTGTAAAAATATACTGCAAACTATGATGGTCTGAATGGAGTTCAAAGCGTCGCCCTAAGAGAAAGTGTCTCCAGCGAACCAAGGCATGAACAACAGCTGCAAGCTCTAAGTCGTGCGTAGGATAGTTTAACTCATGTGTCTTTAGTTTCCGCGATTCGTATGCGATCGCTCGTCCATCCTGCATAAGCACGGCTCCCAAACCTTCTAATGATGCATCCGTGCAAACTACAAACTCTTCTGAAGGATCTGGAACTGCTAAAATAGGAGCGCTCGTAAGACGCTCTTTGAGGACTCCAAAAGCCTTTTCACACTGCTCGGTCCAAGTGAAACCCTTCCCTTTTCGCTGAAGGGAAGTAATGGGATGTGCTATCCTGGAGAAACCTTCGACAAACCGACGATAATACCCAGCTAACCCCATAAAGCTTCTGACCTCTGTCACGTTCGTGGGTGCCGGCCACTCCTGGATTGCTCTAATTTTAGATGGATCTACGGAGATGCCATCGCCTGATAAAATGTGTCCCAAATACTGCACCTCTGTCCTGAAGAAGGCACACTTCGTCAAGTTGCCAAAAAGTTGCTGCTCTCGTAATTTCTGCAAAACTTGACGCAAGTGCTCTACATGCTCCTCCTCAGTCCGTGAATAAATCAGAATGTCATCTAGGAATATGATCACGAACCGGTCTAGGTATGTACGGAACACCCCGTTCATGAGACTCATGAATACTGCAGGAGCGTTCGTCAACCCGAAAGGTACCACTGTGAATTCATAATGGCCATATCTGGTTCGAAAAGCAGTTTTATGAATATCTGACTCCGTGATGCGCAATTGATGATACCCAGATTTTAGATCGATTTTCGAGAACACTCTGGCTCCCTGCATCTGATCAAAAAGGTCGTCAATCCTAGGTAGAGGATAATGATTCTTCACCGTCACCTTGTTCAACTGCCTGTAGTCCATGCATAGACGAAGAGACCCATCCTTCTTCTTCACGAAGATCACTGGTGCGCCCCATGGTGAAACGCTAGGTCGGATGTGTCCCTTCTCAAGTAATTCTTCCAACTGCAGCTTAAGTTCTGTGAGTTCATGGGTCGTCATTCTATAGGGTGCGCGGGATATCGGCTCTGCACCTGGCACTAAGTCAATGTGGAAGTCCACTTCTCTACGTGGAGGCATACCAGGTAATTCTGGCGGGAACACATCGGCAAACTCTCTAAGGATAGGGTGATCATCTAAAGTAGCCTCAGGTTCGTCCTCTGCTCTATCACTGACGGTGATGGCAAACATCTGACATCCCTTCCGCATACAGCGCTTAAGCTGTTGTGCGGATATCATACGAACTGCCGTGGGCTTTTGAATGCCCACTATCTCAACCGATGAACCCTGATCGTCTAAACAGCTAATCGTTCTCTGGCGACAATCAAGCTTGGCTCTATGTGCCGCAAGCCAATCCATACCCAGAACTACTCCGTAAGACCCTAATGGCATAATCCTAAGGTCGCACGTTGTGGTGAAGGGTCCCAATGTGATCTCACAGTCTTTAACCAAGGTATCTACTGACATCCTGACCCCTGAGGCCAACTCAACTTCCCACCTAATGTCTTGCCTAGAAGCCACCAGCCTGCAACGCTCCACTAATGATGTAGACAAAAAAGAGTCAGTAGCTCCTGAGTCAAAAAGGATCGAGATGGGAAAGTCTCTAATCGTACCTGCTGCCTCGATGACAGAAGCCTGAAAATCAGCCTGGCGGTTATCAACCGCTGCAAACATGTGGTGAGATCTGCCCACGTCACCTACGGTCTGCTCAGACCCTCCTGATCGGGGCTGACCCCCTGCAGTAAATCCCTGCGGACACTCTCTAGCCAGATGCCCTGCCCCACCACATACATAACATGGTCCTCTAACCTGTAACTGCCCTGACTGTGTTCTGCCCGACTGTTGTTGCCCGGTCCGTCCGGTGGATCCCTGTGAGCCTCTGTAAGACTGCTGGGACCTTGCGGGTCCTGCCGATGAACCCTGCTGTCTCTGATCCCTGCGTGGTCCCTGCTGCTGCCATCCACGGTTCTGTCCTCCCTGTCCCCTCTGTTGAAATTTGGATTTTTGCTGATGTTGCTCTTGCTGTGGAGGCCTAGGAGGTAATGATGAAGGATTATATCCTCCTCTCTGTGTTGTGTTTTGAGGCCTTCAAAAATTCTGCTGTTGTTGGGGATTTCGTTCCTGGTACTGTGGGCGTGAATTCTGTCCTCGTCCCTGAATTTCCTCTGATATAAGGGCCTTTTCAACAGCCTCGCTCATGGTTTGGGGATTTGCCATATGAACTGGTCCTGCTATCCCGTGATTTAGCCCCCTGATGAATTTGTGTATTAAGATTTTCTCGTCATGGAGGTATTCCGCATAACGAGAAAGCTCTATAAATCGGCTCTCATACTGAGTAACGGTGAGTCCCCTCTGCTGTAGATCATGAAACTCATCGACTCTGCGCTGTCTATAATGTTCGGACAAATACCGCGCATTGAAGCGCTCAATGAAGATGTCCCATGTGAGTGTATCCACGGAGAGTCGGCGCTTGCACTCCTCTGTACGCCACCAGGTGGCTGCTGCATCCCTAAGAAGATGAACTGCCACTCGTGCTTTCGTGTTGCTCTCATATGGTCGCAATGCGAAACACCTGTCTAAGCTAATTAGCCAAGCCTCGGCCACAGCTCCCTCTGTAGCTCCTGCGAAGGTGGGTGGGTTGAGCCTTAGTAGATCTCTGATAGGGTCCCCTCTGTCTCTAAGTCTCCCAAGTGGCTCTTCCACACCATCCTCATATACTCCCTGCTGAACCTGTTCTTGTCTCAAAAGTCTCGGAGGACTCCTGCTCCGTGCTCGGGAGGCCGACCCTACCTCCTCTACTGTTGTGTCAGGAATCTCAACGAAGGGCTCCACACGTCTCACCTCTAGTGGATCAACGCGGGGCTCCATACGTGGCTCAATACGTGACTCGGCACGTGGCTCCTCTCGCGGAGCAACACGAGGCTCTATACATGGCTCAGGAATCACTGGTGGTAACCTGTCTAGCATAGTCTGTAGTGCCTGTAAGATCTGTGGACCTATATCCGCTACGGGTGTCGCCTGTGGTACTAGTGGTGCTTGTGGCACAGGTGGGGCAGGTGGTGCTGCTGAATCTGCGGGTGCCAGTCCCTCGGCTGAGGAATCGCTGTGCACCTCGACTGACGCTGTGTGGCGTGATCGCGCTCATCGAACACGTCGGGGAGGCATCCTACAAAACAAGGTAGAAACTAATTAGCCAAAGTTGCGGAATAATAATGTGCCCAAATACGCCCAGTGTTTACAAACTTGGCTCTGATACCAAATGTCATGCCCACATTTTCCTTGTGGTCACAACACACATCGCACGTGTCATAGCCACATCTGTCATGTGGTTATGACACGAGATATGAAAAACTTTTCTCACACTGTCCTAAAAACCCCTTTCGCATGCGTACGCATGCTCAACGGTGTTCTCTCATGGCGAAACACTATTCTCATCGGCGGAATACAAGTACAATGGCGTGCAACCAGAAGCATATAGATCAACAAGAGGGTCTATACAACGCTGCTAACGTCATTGCAAGAGTGAGATTACCAAAGTTCTTCAATCGAATCCTCGGCAATGTTCGGTAGCAGAATGCCTTACGGTGTTAGTGGGAATTACGCTGCACTCATTTACGCCCGTGGTTCGCAGATAGAGGAACCACTCCCCACGACGCCTTGTTCCGACTAAACCGGCTAGTGATCTCCCTATTTAGTCATTTTTCAGCCAGGCACGTTTGTCTGTCTCCTCTCTTGTTTCCTGAAACATACCCCTCCTATGACTTAGCATTTTCAACAAGGCGGTTTGGTTGCCCTCTCTTCCCTTTCCACAAGTTCTTAAGTTGGATTATATCTTTATCGCCCTTACCTTAACTATCTCTTAGTTCATTTAGTGTGTTTATATTTTGGTCTCTCTCTCTCTTTCATTTTCTATACTTTCTTTATGTGCATCCTGTCCTTTCTTCGTGATTTACGTCAATCAGGGTTATTACTGCAGCTATTGTTGATATTAAACCTAATTTCAGGATGATCTCGGTCACAAAGGCTGGTTTACTATTTCGCTGGACTCGGTCTCCTAATCTTCCCCGATCTAGGTTCCTCCTCTTCGTAAATACTTAGTCAACTTGTTCCTAAGCACAATTGACAGAAGGGTCCATCAACTTAGTTCTCTTATCCCGTGTGAGAAAGGTCGCGCATTTTCTCCTCTGTGTTTTCCAATGTTAGTTTTTCCTTCTTCGGAACCTCTTACAGGTTTACATATGAGATCGTTTGCTACAGTTGAGGTTAATATGGCCACATGGATAGTTAGTGGTGGCTTCATAAGTTTATTTCCAGTGTTCTTTTGAGCAAGAGTTGTGTAATTTTCCTCTTCATTTTTCGGGTGATTATTAGTACGTTAACAGTTGAAACTTCCGAGAAACTCTTTCCTGAGTATCACCGAATATTCCTAAACTCTCTTTACATTATAATTTTATTTTCTCTTGTTTAGAATTACTGTTGTTACTGTTACTCTTAATTACGATTCATACACTGATTGTAATTCGTATGACGTTGTCAATAGATGTAGGTGGTTCACCACTTTATAAAACTCTGTTCATGGTAATATATCTTCTTTGGTTGTTGTGTTCAACACTTAATAACATCTATATATATATATTTAGATATATATATATATATAGATATATATATATATATATATAGATATATATATATATATATATATAGATATATATATATATATATATATATATATATTTTTTTTTTTTTTTTTATATCCATGAGACATAGTTTATAACGATCTTAAACGAGGGCCCAATAAATTGGTTCAAAGATTCACTCCTATATATATATATATATATATATATATATATATATATATATATATTTTAATGTCTATATAATGGACAAATTGGTTTCCCACAACTTATATACCTATATATATATATATATATATATACAGATATATAATCATTATTATAATATATCTATATAGCTATATACATAGACATATATAGTATATATATATGCCTATATATATAAAGCTATATAAAAATAAACTGTATTTATATTACAAAAACACCATTCATATGTTAGGGCTCAAGCCCTAACATTTTTGTATTGCTTTAGACTCACAGCAGGCGGCGGCCATGGGCGGCGGTGGCCGCAGAGGAGCAGGGTCGGGGTGGCCGCAGAGCGGCGGACGAAATTCCGTGGTGGCCGCAGAGCGGCAGACAAGATTTCGCGGTGGCCGCAGAGCGGCGGGAAGGTTTCGCGGGAGGCATAAGGGTTTGGAGGGGGGGGAGATGTGGAGTGGGGCGGAGCCCCACCCACATTCCCATGACGTGGGGGTGTGGGTGGGGCTCCGCCCCACTCCACACCTCCAAATGTATTAACAATCCTGCGGTGGGGTTTACTCCCCACCGCCCAATATAAAAATTCAACTGTGTTTTTTTTTAAACCGCGGCTTACATTTGGTCCGCCATTTCTCACAACATTAAAATATATATATATATATATATATATATATATATATATATATATATAGATATATATATATATATATATATTCATATGTATATATATATATATATATATATTTATAAATGAGTATATAATTAGAGAGAGATATATATATATATATATATATATATATATATCTATTTTTATATTGATATTTCTCCGTCAATTTCATAAAAATGATAAGTTATTTTCAATTTCACTATTATTCTGGAAAATGATAATTACTCAAAGTATGAAATATATATATATATTTCTATATATATATATATATATTTAAATTTATTTATATATAAAAATATTCTTATATGTGCTTAACTATTTCCTAAATTTCTCAATTTCACTACTTAATGCATTTTCTCCAAATCAACCTGTTATAAAGAAATTGTCATAACTAGTAGATATAATTATATATATACATATGTATATATATATATATATATATATATATATATATATATATATCCCAAGTTCACTTAATTGATAGAAATGGTAACTAGCTATCCCCTTATTATAATTATAATTTTCCATTTTCATAAACATTTAAGACTTCATAACTTTACAACAGATTATATATTTACATGCTAGATTTCCTCTAATCCTTCTAAATTAACAGAACCCATTAATATGGAGAATAACTCAAATATTTTAAACTGTCTTTTCCATTTTAACATTGAAAAGAAAATTAGCATTTCAACTAGTGAAGCAATTCCAAACTTTCAAATGTAAACAACTCAGATTAAGTTGCAAAAACGAACTTATTCTTTTCAGTAATACTTGAAACACAAAAATTGCTATTGAACAAAGGTTGCAAACATCAACTTAAAAATTTAAGCACATTCATATTACAGTTTCTCAATCATGAATACCAACTTCCCAGATATGAACTTTCTCCTCCCAAACAGTATACAACTGAAAACTTATGACAACCAATAAAATCCAATAATAACAAGATCAGGGAGGTGATTTTCTTCACTCCCAGATTATCATTAAATTACAACAATAACAAGAGAGGTGTTCTCTCTTCATCTCTATGAAATGAACCAGGCCTAATTCCCATGACAAGAAGCTAATCTGTTTCTTCATAAATAGCCAACCAGAAGCTCCAAGAGAAAAACCTGCGTATCAAAGACAAACAAAGAAGACAATACCACTTGTCTAGCTCTCCTCCCTACCGTAGACCCGCAAGAGGGTCACCCCCGAGCTAGGGAGACCATACTCACACCTGGGTACTCAAACACTCCACTTCACAACAGAAACAACAACAATCCCAAAGCACACCTACACCCGTGGCTATTTTACACAATACGGAAACTCAATTACAATGAGTTTCACAAGGGGCAGGAGAGTGGACACACTCGACTCCAGAGTGTCACCCTGACAGATAAATGAACTCATATAAATTTCTCTTGGTCTCAACCAAGTGTGATCACAAGTTGTAAGAAATCTGTATATGACTCTCAAGTCAAAAATACAGTCACAGATACATGCCCTCAAGGCTTTCAACATCCCAAAAGATGGAACAGGTATGCACCCGAGGAGGATCTCTCCTCCCCAACCCCAAACTTGATGAGCATTTCTCCCAAGTGGGAGACGCTCTGTCAAACACCCGACAAGAACCCCCACAGAAAAACAAATTTAAACACATATTTCACACACATTTCATACACATTTCAGTTCTACCAAAACAAAGATAAAATTCAGACCAACCTTGCAAAGCCCTCCTGGAATGAAGTTGTTGCAGAGTCCACAGAGTTCACTGCCAAGCTTAGCCACCAACTCCCTCTCCCTTCTCTATCTTCCAAACTAACTTCTCTATTTTTTGGTAAGGCCAAAGATGAAAGATTTTCCCCAAAATTCAACTAACTCCCTCTCATCCCAAAATTTGAAAATAAATAACCCAAAATTCTCTTTCTTTCTAATTTTGAGAAATGGGGAAGTGACACTTGTCACCTCCTCACCCTTCCCAAAAATCACTATTCTGTCCAGGTGGCTTATGTCACTCTCCATTCCCAAGGGTACTCCTTATTCCTTTCATGTGACTCCACTTTCTCATGGGAAAAATAAAAAAAAAGAGTTAAATGGGAACAAGACAGGTGACCCATGCCTCTTTCTCCTTTCTTCACATGGGTGTCCCCATAGTACATGGGGGAATCTTACTAAAGAAGAGGTAACTTTTACTAATGGATGGCATCTCTTATCTAGGGAAAAGTAGAGGGGATGGGTTGAGTGTTGGTACAACCCATCATGTCCCCTCCTACCTCCAATTTTCGCCACTTAACTTCAGGGAAAGGTTAAGTTGACTAGATGGAGGTTACTCAAGGGTTACCCATGCCAAATGGGCCCCTGGACCCATGGGGTAGAACCCAGGGTCAATTTTAACCCATACAAGACACCCCAGGTCAAGGTAAAGCACAAGAAAAAGGGCCTCATAATTTAAAGAAAAATAGAAATTTCAAATTCAATCTCTTAACAACACTTACTTATAAAAATAATGATACATGAGGGTAACCTAACCCACTCGACCATACGAAAGACCACATTACATCAAGACATCAAACACAAAGAGATCTTGGTTCTTCGTGGAACCAGATCGGCTTAACAGGGAATAACAATTAACAAGGTGTGGAATGATCTCCGAAATCTGTGGTTTGATTAGTAGTCCCTGCACACTCAATTACAAGATCAGTAACCACATAAATTCATCATAGCCGAAGCAACTTAAATAACACATGCATTCTCATGCCTTAGTACAATTTAACATAATTAAAAAAATCATATTACAATTTTCCATCATCCCTAATTCATTTTTCTGAAAAGTAACTTATCCAAACATCACCCAATTAGTTTTTCCGAAAACATAATAAAGTTAAATAGTCTGACAAATTCCGGGAATTGCTATCCCACAAATATGAAAGTAACAATAACAGTACTGTAAATAGTCATAACAATAGTAGTAAAAAGGGCGGTCCTCACATCCTCTCCCCCTAAGACGGTACTTCCTCCTGGAAGTCGTCAAAAAGGTGAGGATACAGGGTCTTCAATCTCTCTGCATCTTCCCATGTTGCAGTGACTTCGTCGTATAAGTCCCACTGGACTCTAACCTGGTCCAGCTCTCGACCTCGAAGGGCCAGCGTCCGTCGAGCCAATATGCGAATTGGCTCCAACGCCAGTTGTCCGTCTGCCTCTACCTGAAGAGCACTCCAATCCAACACATGAGATAAGTCAGAAATATATTGACGTAAAACTGATACATGAAATACATCGTGGATACGTGACAGGCTAGGTGGCAAGGCTAGACGATAGGCTACTGGTCCTATCCGCTCCAAGATTTCGAAAGGTCCTACAAATCGAGGTGCGAGTTTAGAGCCTTTTCCGTAACGGATTGGACTTTTGTGCGGCCGCACTCTCAAAAATACTCTTTCCCCCACAGAGAAGCTTCGGTCTGTCCTTTTTGCATCGGCATACTTTTTCTGCCTGTCCTGTGCTTCCAGAAGCCTCTGTCTTATCTGTTTAACTTGCAGTTCCATATTCTGAACTATCTCTGGGCCGATGACTGTTCTGTCCTCTATACGATCCCAACTCAAAGGTGTTCTGCATGGTCTGCCATATAATGCCTGGAAAGGAGGCATACCCAACGAGCTATGATGCCCATTATTGTAGGCGAATTCAACTAGATACAGGTACTCCTCCCATCTAGACTGGTGGTCCATCACATACATGCGAAGCATGTCTTCTAACACCTGATTAACTCTTTCTGTTTGTCCATCGGTTTCCGGATGATATGCAGAACTGAAGTTGAGCTGTGTGCCCAACGCCTGATGTAAGGCTTTCCAGAACGATGAAGTGAATACGGAGTCTCTGTCAGATATAATGCGGCGAGGTACTCCATGAAGTCTAACAATCTGATCAAGAAACACCTTTGCCACTGATGGTGCATTGTACGTTGTACATATTGGTGAAAAATGCGCCACTTTGGTCAGCTTGTCAACTGTCACCATAATAGCATCATGGCGACGTGATGACATAGGTAGACCAACGATAAAATCCATAGAAATGGTATCCCATTTCCATTCAGGTATCTCGTGAGGGTACAACAGTCCCGCTGGATGCTGATGTTCGGCCTTGACCCTCTGACATTCCAGGCAACGAGCAACAAATTCAGCAATGTCACGCCTCATCCCAGCCCAATGATAAAGCTGTCGTAAATCAGCATGCATCTTCTTCACTCCTGGGTGTGCTGCGTAGGGTGCTCTATGAGCCTCTGATAGGATTACTGTACGAAGATTACCCGCATGGGGTACATAGATGCGTTGCCGATGTCGAAGCATTCCATCAGAATCAAGGGTATATCCTAAAAATTTGCCCTCAAGGGCCTTCTGATTTAGTACTGCCTGCTGCACTTCAAGAAACCATTCGTCCTCCGGCAGATGCTGTAAGATGCGATCCTTCAAGTCCATCTTCAAGGTCAGGGTCTGGATCTCGTGGCGTCTTCGACTCAAAGCATCAGCGACCACGTTCTCCTTCCCTTTTATATAATGGACATCGAAGTCATATTCGCATAGGAATTCCATCCAACGTCGTTGGCGGGCGTTCAAATTAGGCTGTGTAAAAATATACTGCAAACTATGATGGTCTGAATGGAGTTCAAAGCGTCGCCCTAAGAGAAAGTGTCTCCAGCGAACCAAGGCATGAACAACAGCTGCAAGCTCTAAGTCGTGCGTAGGATAGTTTAACTCATGTGTCTTTAGTTTCCGCGATTCGTATGCGATCGCTCGTCCATCCTGCATAAGCACGGCTCCCAAACCTTCTAATGATGCATCCGTGCAAACTACAAACTCTTCCGAAGGATCTGGAACTGCTAAAATAGGAGCGCTCGTAAGACGCTCTTTGAGGACTCCAAAAGCCTTTTCACACTGCTCGGTCCAAGTGAAACCCTTCCCTTTTCGCTGAAGGGAAGTAATGGGATGTGCTATCCTGGAGAAACCTTCGACAAACCGACGATAATACCCAGCTAACCCCATAAAGCTTCTGACCTCTGTCACGTTCGTGGGTGCCGGCCACTCCTGGATTGCTCTAATTTTAGATGGATCTACGGAGATGCCATCGCCTGATAAAATGTGTCCCAAATACTGCACCTCTGTCCTGAAGAAGGCACACTTCGTCAAGTTGCCAAAAAGTTGCTGCTCTCGTAATTTCTGCAAAACTTGACGCAAGTGCTCTACATGCTCCTCCTCAGTCCGTGAATAAATCAGAATGTCATCTAGGAATATGATCACGAACCGGTCTAGGTATGTACGGAACACCCCGTTCATGAGACTCATGAATACTGCAGGAGCGTTCGTCAACCCGAAAGGTACCACTGTGAATTCATAATGGCCATATCTGGTTCGAAAAGCAGTTTTATGAATATCTGACTCCGTGATGCGCAATTGATGATACCCAGATTTTAGATCGATTTTCGAGAACACTCTGGCTCCCTGCATCTGATCAAAAAGGTCGTCAATCCTAGGTAGAGGATAACGATTCTTCACCGTCACCTTGTTCAACTGCCTGTAGTCCATGCATAGACGAAGAGACCCATCCTTCTTCTTCACGAAGATCACTGGTGCGCCCCATGGTGAAACGCTAGGTCGGATGTGTCCCTTCTCAAGTAATTCTTCCAACTGCAGCTTAAGTTCTGTGAGTTCATGGGTCATCATTCTATAGGGTGCGCGGGATATCGGCTCTGCACCTGGCACTAAGTCAATGTGGAAGTCCACTTCTCTACGTGGAGGCATACTAGGTAATTCTGGCGGGAACACATCGGCAAACTCTCTAAGGATAGGGTGATCATCTAAAGTAGCCTCAGGTTCGTCCTCTGCTCTATCACTGACGGTGATGGCAAACATCTGACATCCCTTCCGCATACAGTGCTTAAGCTGTTGTGCGGATATCATACGAACTGCCGTGGGCTTTTGAATGCCCACTATCTCAACCGACGAACCCTGATCGTCTAAACAGCTAATCGTTCTCTGGCGACAATCAAGCTTGGCTCTATGTGCCGCAAGCCAATCCATACCCAGAACTACTCCGTAAGACCCTAATGGCATAATCCTAAGGTCGCACGTTGTGGTGAAGGGTCCCAATGTGATCTCACAGTCTTTAACCAAGGTATCTACTGACATCCTGGCCCCTGAGGCCAACTCAACTTCCCACCTAATGTCTTGCCTAGAAGCCACCAGCCTGCAACGCTCCACTAATGATGTAGACAAAAAAGAGTCAGTAGCTCCTGAGTCAAAAAGGATCGAGATGGGAAAGTCTCTAATCGTACCTGCTGCCTCGATGACAGAAGCCTGAAAATCAGCCTGGCGGTTATCAACCGCTGCAAACATGTGGTGAGATCTGCCCACGTCACCTACGGTCTGCTCAGACCCTCCTGATCGGGGCTGACCCCCTGCAGTAAATCCCTGCGGACACTCTCTAGCCAGATGCCCTGCCCCACCACATACATAACATGGTCCTCTAACCTGTAACTGCCCTGACTGTGTTCTGCCCGACTGTTGTTGCCCGGTCCGTCCGGTGGATCCCTGTGAGCCTCTGTAAGACTGCTGGGACCTTGCGGGTCCTGCCGATGAACCCTGCTGTCTCTGATCCCTGCGTGGTCCCTGCTGCTGCCATCCACGGTTCTGTCCTCCCTGTCCCCTCTGTTGAAATTTGGATTTTTGCTGATGTTGCTCTTGCTGTGGAGGCCTAGGAGGTAATGATGAAGGATTATATCCTCCTCTCTGTGTTGTGTTTTGAGGCCTTCGAAAATTCTGCTGTTGTTGGGGATTTCGTTCCTGGTACTGTGGGCGTGAATTCTGTCCTCGTCCCTGAATTTCCTCTGATATAAGGGCCTTTTCAACAGCCTCGCTCATGGTTTGGGGATTTGCCATACGAACTGGTCCTGCTATCCCGTGATTTAGCCCCCTGATGAATTTGTGTATTAAGATTTTCTCGTCATGGAGGTATTCCGCATAACGAGAAAGCTCTATAAATCGGCTCTCATACTGAGTAACGGTGAGTCCCCTCTGCTGTAGATCATGAAACTCATCGACTCTGCGCTGTCTATAATGTTCGGACAAATACCGCGCATTGAAGCGCTCAATGAAGATGTCCCATGTGAGTGTATCCACGGAGAGTCGGCGCTTGCACTCCTCTGTACGCCACCAGGTGGCTGCTGCATCCCTAAGAAGATGAACTGCCACTCGTGCTTTCGTGTTGCTCTCATATGGTCGCAATGCGAAACACCTGTCTAAGCTAATTAGCCAAGCCTCGGCCACAGCTCCCTCTGTAGCTCCTGCGAAGGTGGGTGGGTTGAGCCTTAGTAGATCTCTAATAGGGTCCCCTCTGTCTCTAAGTCTCCCAAGTGGCTCTTCCACACCATCCTCATATACTCCCTGCTGAACCTGTTCTTGTCTCAAAAGTCTCGGAGGACTCCTGCTCCGTGCTCGGGAGGCCGACCCTACCTCCTCTACTGTTGTGTCAGGAATCTCAACGAAGGGCTCCACACGTCTCACCTCTAGTGGATCAACGCGGGGCTCCATACGTGGCTCAATACGTGACTCGGCACGTGGCTCCTCTCGCGGAGCAACACGAGGCTCTATACATGGCTCAGGAATCACTGGTGGTAACCTGTCTAGCATAGTCTGTAGTGCCTGTAAGATCTGTGGACCTATATCCGCTACGGGTGTCGCCTGTGGTACTAGTGGTGCTTGTGGCACAGGTGGGGCAGGTGGTGCTGCTGAATCTGCGGGTGCCAGTCCCTCGGCTGAGGAATCGCTGTGCACCTCGACTGACGCTGTGTGGCGTGATCGCGCTCATCGAACACGTCGGGGAGGCATCCTACAAAACAAGGTAGAAACTAATTAGCCAAAGTTGCGGAATAATAACGTGCCCAAATACGCCCAGTGTTTACAAACTTGGCTCTGATACCAAATGTCATGCCCACATTTTCCTTGTGGTCACAACACACATCGCACGTGTCATAGCCACATCTGTCATGTGGTTATGACACGAGATATGAAAAACTTTTCTCACACTGTCCTAAAAACCCCTTTCGCATGCGTACGCATGCTCAACGGTGTTCTCTCATGGCGAAACACTATTCTCATCGGCGGAATACAAGTACAATGGCGTGCAACCAGAAGCATATAGATCAACAAGAGGGTCTATACAACGCTGCTAACGTCATTGCAAGAGTGAGATTACCAAAGTTCTTCAATCGAATCCTCGGCAATGTTCGGTAGCAGAATGCCTTACGGTGTTAGTGGGAATTACGCTACACTCATTTACGCCCGTGGTTCGCTGATAGAGGAACCACTCCCCACGACGCCTTGTTCCGACTAAACCGGCTAGTGATCTCCCTATTTAGTCATTTTTCAGCCAGGCACGGTTGTCTGTCTCCTCTCTTGTTTCCTGAAACATACCCCTCCTATGACTTAGCATTTTCAACAAGGCGGTTTGGTTGCCCTCTCTTCCCTTTCCACAAGTTCTTAAGTTGGATTATATCTTTATCGCCCTTACCTTAACTATCTCTTAGTTCATTTAGTGTGTTTATATTTTGGTCTCTCTCTCTCTTTCATTTTCTATACTTTCTTTATGTGCATCCTGTCCTTTCTTCGTGATTTACGTCAATCAGGGTTATTACTGCAGCTATTGTTGATATTAAACCTAATTTCAGGATGATCTCGGTCACAAAGGCTGGTTTGCTATTTCGCTGGACTCGGTCTCCTAATCTTCCCCGATCTAGGTTCCTCCTCTTCGTAAATACTTAGTCAACTTGTTCCTAAGCACAATTGACAGAAGGGTCCGTCAACTTAGTTCTCTTATCCCGTGTGAGAAAGGTCGCGCATTTTCTCCTCTGTGTTTTCCAATGTTAGTTTTTCCTTCTTCGGAACCTCTTACAGGTTTACATATGAGATCGTTTGCTACAGTTGAGGTTAATATGGCCACATGGATAGTTAGTGGTGGCTTCATAAGTTTATTTCCAGTGTTCTTTTGAGCAAGAGTTGTGTAATTTTCCTCTTCATTTTTCGGGTGATTATTAGTACGTTAACAGTTGAAACTTCCGAGAAACTCTTTCCTGAGTATCACCGAATATTCCTAAACTCTCTTTACATTATAATTTTATTTTCTCTTGTTTAGAATTACTGTTGTTACTGTTACTCTTAATTACGATTCATACACTGATTGTAATTCGTATGACGTTGTCAATAGATGTAGGTGGTTCACCACTTTATAAAACTCTGTTCATGGTAATATATCTTCTTTGGTTGTTGTGTTCAACACTTAATAACATCTATATATATATATATATTTAGATATATATATATATATAGATATATATATATATATATATATATATATATATATATATATATATATATATATATATATATATATATATATATATATTTTTTATATCCATGAGACATAGTTTATAACGATCTTAAACGAGGGCCCAATAAATTGGTTCAAAGATTCACTCCTATGCATATATATATATATATATATATATATATATATATATATATATATATAATATATTTATTTTAATGTCTATATAATGGACAAATTGGTTTCCCACAACTTATATACCTATATATATATATATATATATATATATATACAGATATATAATCATTATTATAATATATCTATATAGCTATATACATAGACATATATAGTATATATATATGCCTATATATATAAAGCTATATAAAAATAAACTGTATTTATATTACAAAAACACCATTCATATGTTAGGGCTCAAGCCCTAACATTTTTGTATTGCTTTAGACTCACAGCAGGCGGCGGCCATGGGCCGGTGGCCGCAGAGGAGCAGGGTCGGGGTGGCCGCAGAGCGGCGGACGAAATTCCGTGGTGGCCGCAGAGCGGCAGACAAGATTTCGCGGTGGCCGCAGAGCGGCGGGAAGGTTTCGCGGGAGGCATAAGGGTTTGGAGGGGGGGGAGATGTGGAGTGGGGCGGAGCCCCACCCACATTCCCACGACATGGGGGTGTGGGTGGGGCTCCGCCCCACTCCACACCTCCAAATGTATTAACAATCCTGCGGTGGGGTTTACTCCCCACCGTCCAATATAAAAATTCGACTGTGTTTTTTTTTAAACCGCGGCTTACATTGGTCCGCCATTTCTCACAACATTAAAATATATATATTTTTATATATATATATATATTCATATGTATATATATATATATATATATTTATAAATGAGTATATAATTAGAGATATATATAAATATATATATATATATATATATATATATATATCTATTTTTATATTGATATTTCTCCGTCAATTTCATAAAAATGATAAGTTATTTTCAATTTCACTATTATTCTGGAAAATGATAATTACTCAAAGTATGAAATATATATATATATTTCTATATATATATATATATATATTTAAATTTATTTATATATAAAAATATTCTTATATGTGCTTAACTATTTCCTAAATTTCTCAATTTCACTACTTAATGCATTTTCTCCAAATCAACCTGTTATAAAGAAATTGTCATAACTAGTAGATATAATTATATATATATATATATATATATATATATATATATATATATATATATATATATATATATATATATATATATATCCCAAGTTCACTTAATTGATAGAAATGGTAACTAGCTATCCCCTTATTATAATTATAATTTTCCATTTTCATAAACATTTAAGACTTCATAACTTTACAACAGATTATATATTTACATGCTAGATTTCCTCTAATCCTTCTAAATTAACAGAACCCATTAATATGGAGAATAACTCAAATATTTTAAACTGTCTTTTCCATTTTAACATTGAAAAGAAAATTAGCATTTCAACTAGTGAAGCAATTCCAAACTTTCAAATGTAAACAACTCAGATTAAGTTGCAAAAACGAACTTATTCTTTTCAGTAATACTTGAAACACAAAAATTGCTATTGAACAAAGGTTGCAAACATCAACTTAAAAATTTAAGCACATTCATATTACAGTTTCTCAATCATGAATACCAACTTCCCAGATATGAACTTTCTCCTCCCAAACAGTATACAACTGAAAACTTATGACAACCAATAAAATCCAATAATAACAAGATCAGGGAGGTGATTTTCTTCACTCCCAGATTATCATTAAATTACAACAATAACAAGAGAGTGTTCTCTCTTCATCTCTATGAAATGAACCAGGCCTAATTCCCATGACAAGAAGCTAATCTGTTTCTTCATAAATAGCCAACCAGAAGCTCCAAGAGAAAAACCTGCGTATCAAAGACAAACAAAGAAGACAATACCACTTGTCTAGCTCTCCTCCCTACCGTAGACCCGCAAGAGGGTCACCCCCGAGCTAGGGAGACCATACTCACACCCTGGGTACTCAAACACTCCACTTCACAACAGAAACAACAACAATCCCAAAGCACACCTACACCCGTGGCTATTTTACACAATACGAAAACTCAATTACAGTGAGTTTCACAAGGGGCAGGAGAGTGGATACACTCGACTCCAGAGTGTCACCCTGACAGATAAATGAACTCATATAAATTTCTCTTGGTCTCAACCAAGTGTGATCACAAGTTGTAAGAAATCTGTATATGACTCTCAAGTCAAAAATACAGTCACAGATACATGCCCTCAAGGCTTTCAACATCCCAAAAGATGGAACAGGTATGCACCCGAGGAGGATCTCTCCTCCCCAACCCCAAACTTGATGAGCATTTCTCCCAAGTGGGAGACGCTCTGTCAAACACCCGACAAGAACCCCCACAGAAAAACAAATTTAAACACATATTTCACACACATTTCATACACATTTCAGTTCTACCAAAAACAAAGATAAAATTCAGACCAACCTTGCAAAGCCCTCCTGGAATGAAGTTGTTGCAGAGTCCACAGAGTTCACTTCCAAGCTTAGCCACCAACTCCCTCTCCCTTCTCTATCTTCCAAACTAACTTCTCTATTTTTTGGTAAGGCCAAAGATGAAAGATTTTCCCCAAAATTCAACTAACTCCCTCTCATCCCAAAATTTGAAAATAAATAACCCAAAATTCTCTTTCTTTCTAATTTTGAGAAATGGGGAAGTGACACTTGTCACCTCCTCACCCTTCCCAAAAATCACTATTCTGTCCAGGTGGCTTATGTCACTCTCCATTCCCAAGGGTACTCCTTATTCCTTTCATGTGACTCCACTTTCTCATGGAAAAATAAAAAAAAAGAGTTAAATGGGAACAAGACAGGTGACCCATGCCTCTTTCTCCTTTCTTCACATGGGTGTCCCCATAGTACATGGGGGAATCTTACTAAAGAAGAGGTAACTTTTACTAATGGATGGCATCTCTTATCTAGGGAAAAGTAGAGGGGATGGGTTGAGTGTTGGTACAACCCATCATGTCCCCTCCTACCTCCAATTTTCGCCACTTAACTTCAGGGAAAGGTTAAGTTGACTAGATGGAGGTTACTCAAAGGTTACCCATGCCAAATGGGCCCCTGGACCCATGGGGTAGAACCCAGGGTCAATTTTAACCCATACAAGACACCCCAGGTCAAGGTAAAGCACAAGAAAAAGGGCCTCATAATTTAAAGAAAAATAGAAATTTCAAATTCAATCTCTTAACAACACTTACTTATAAAAATAATGATACATGAGGGTAACCTAACCCACTCGACCATACGAAAGAC